>JARFIY010000248.1:25485000-26201628 GCA_036346155.1 Sinelater perroti | reverse complement strand
ATTGAGAAGTGTTAAGAATACGAATTCTGAAAGTACTCATTTATATGCAATAATCTTTAAAAAGGTAGCTCCTTAAAAGTGTCTTATTTCTATATTGGTAACTAGTAAAAAAGAGTGATAGAAATCATTCACTATTACGCAATCATTTGTTGACTTCTGCACGATATAGTTTGAATTGAAATTATTTAAACGAAATTTTACATAATGTGAATGAACTAAATAAACGTCGTTAACAACCCTAATTTTTCCGCTATTTTCTAATCCCCATTCTTCTATGGTCAATACGGCGTTGTCACATCAAAACTTTCTATCATATTTTAGAACTGCTAGGTTGATGTATACATGTATATCCAGCGATGTATAAAGGTATTCCTGGATAAAAATGGCAAAAGACGGTCCAACGATGTTCATCTTAGTCCAACTTAAAGGTCCTTATACAACCATTCAAGCCAAAAGACTCCAAACAGATCCCCTTTGTCTTCCACCACGATATCGCCCGATCCCATATTGAACGCTGTGTGGTAAAATACGCCATAATCCACGTTATCTTTTTGTCAAGGCCCCCACGAACTGTTTCGTCAATTGCTCACTAAAAAACTAGCAAATGAAGGAAGTCTGTGAGGATTTGAATGAGTTGGTTGCCGACGTCAAGCCGTAGATTACCTCAAAGAATCAGCGCCTTTTTGCCCGTAGAATCAACCGTCTGACAAGCAAATGAGGAATAAATAACTAAAGTTGATGATTATAATCCGGACTGATCAATGTAACACGCTTTGTTTTTCAATAAAAATTGTGTTCAAAAACTCCCGATAATTATCCATCAATCTAATAAATGAATACAAAAGGATGACAAAATTAATAAAATAAACAGCAAAAAATGTGTAGTGTTCTGAAAATCAATTCGACTTAAGTTAGATATGCCCGCCGATTTTTGTTGCTCATAAAATTCCTTTAATTTATTTAATAAAAAAACATCAAAATACTCATACTAAAGAAGTATTATGTATCACCAAAAATAGCTACATAAAAGCCTTACTCCAAGAGTCAAGCATCGTTTTATTACCAAAGCAAAAGCCAAACTAGCAACCAACACAAAAAGAAAAACTAGAGTAAAATTTAAAAACAAAATGAGCGCTTTTACAAAAAAATACACAAATCCATAAAGAGAATTTCCGAATACTCTCATCGGGACATCATAATCTTCTGATGCTCTCGGATAATAACAGAGCTGCATTTTTGTTACCGTCGAGCCGTCACGGTCGAGCGACGAACATAATGCTTTCCTTTGAAGACAGTTAAAAGTCACTCAAACTATGTCAAACATGTCTATAGCAGCAATTTTGTAATGCTATCATACAAAATTCCCGTGCGGGGTTGCTAGATCCCCCATCGGGCGCCTCCCCAGGTGGCGGATAGGGGAATGCCTTCCAGATATGGATGGTACCGGAGAAATAAAATATCCGGGGCGAACCAAAACTGGCATGACGTAGGGCAGCAGCTACGACATCACTGTGTTGTGACCACTGAAGAATGACTTCCTTAAGGGCCCAACAACAGAGACTTCTAGCCGACAATCACTTCAGATTAATGGGCTAGAAGACTGCGATGGGGAAGGCAACGGGAAACCACCCCATTATGTTTTCCCTAGTACAACTAATATGGCACAGACTCAAGATAATAGATTCGTTACTGATCATGGAGATCGGGCTCCAAGATCCGGCAGGAGAGGACATCCTTCTAAAAGTAGGGCCTCTCAGGTCGTCAGCACGCGAAATCCCTACATTTTCAATAAAAACACACCTGTCTTGAATACCTATAGACGAACTACTAAGATAAGGAATGTGAAAACCATGTACGAAGCTGGTAAAATACACAATACCATCAAGGAAATGACAAGGCTATCCGTAGATATTCTGGGGATCAGTGAGATGCGATGGACTGAATCAGGACAATGCTTAATGAACGAACACAATATTTACTACTCAGGAAACACTAACGGTGAACATATACATTAAGTTGGCATTATCCTTAACAAAAAAAATAGCAGATATGTTACAAACTTTGTCCCAATCTCTGAGAGAATACTTCTAATTCAGATTAACACCTTCCCCATCAAAACCAATATAATCCAAATATACGCACCAACGGCTGACAAATCCGACGATATAATTGAAACATTTTATGATCTGAATAACGCCATGAAGAAAGTAAAAAAGAATGAACTGACATTAGTAATGGTCGACCTCAATGCCAAGATAGGCCAAGGAAGCTGTGGTGAAATCATAGGACCGTTTGGACTGGGAGAACGTAATGAACGAGGAAATCGATTAAGCATTTTTGAAACAGAACAACAACTAGTCATCACCAACACGTTCTTCAAGTTACCACCAAGACGCCTATACACTTGGAGGTCCCCCCAAGATAACCCAGAACACGTCGTCAAAAATCAGATCGACTATATCTTGATCAATAAAAGATACAGAAATGCAATAACAGCAGTAAAGACATATCCAAGTGCGGATGCCAAATCTGACCATAACCCTCTTGTCGGCACGATAACACTCAAATTGAAGAAAGTTAAACAACAACAAGCGAAGAAATACGATTTGAGGAAACTGAAGGATAAAGATATAAAACAAGAAATACAGCAACATATTAAAAGAAAAATCAAAGAAACAGATATAGCAGCCGACACAAAAGAAAATCCAGAAGCTTAAAGAGACAAATCAAGAAATTCTTGACATATATTTACGCCCAATGAGAGCGAAAAAGAAGATGTGGATGACAGACGACATATTGAATATGATGGAGGAAAGACGGAAAAATAAGAACAAAGACAATACCAGATACACACAAATCGACAAAGAAAAGATTAGAGACAAAGAAAAAGATTAGAGACGCCAAAAACGTTTGCATGGAGGAAAAGTGCAAAGAGATTGAATCACTAGATGGTAAACATGATTCTTTCAATCTGCACAAAAAAGTGAAAGAAGCAGCAGGATTACAACGACCAAAGAAAACCGGATGCTTACAAGATAATGAGGGCAATACAATATTAGATGTAAATGAAATAAAAACAGTTTGGAAAAACTATGTTGAGAAGACCTTCGAAGATAAGAGAAACAACGATACACTAAAACAGGGGACTCCATAGGTAACACAGGACCGGAAATTACTCAAGAAGAAGTGATAGCGCAATAAAAGGAATAAAGGACGGAAAGGCGACGGGCCAGACAACTTCCACGCAGAAATTCTAAAAACATGGAGAACGGATGAAATTAAATGGCTCACGGCCATGTTTAATAACATATACGAAACAGGAGTAATCCCACTTGAATGGCTTAAATCCACATTTATAACCCTACCGAAAAACCGAATGCGAAAAATGTGAAGACTATAGAATTATTAGTCTAATGAGCCACCTTCTTAAAATAATGCTAAAAATAATACATAGGAGGACATACAAAAATGCGAAGCCAACTAACTCGCACACAATTTGGCTTTCGAGACTCATTAGGTACAAGAGACGCTCTTTTCGCCATTCAAGTCCTCATACAAATATGCAGAGACGTGAACTGTGACGTGTATACGTGTTTTGTAGACTATCAAAAGGCTTTCGATCGGGTCAAACACGACGAGTTAATATCAATCTTAAAAACAATTGATCTAGATGATAAAGATCTACGTATCATTAACAACATTTACTATAACCAATCAGCAACTATCAAGATAGATAACCAAATGACTGAGGAGATCAAAATAGAAAGAGGTGTGAGACAAGGCTGTGTGCTATCTCCGCTACTCTTTAACATCTACTCCGAACACATCATGAAAACAGCTTTAGAAGATACTGACGAGGGAATACTCATCAACGGAGAACGGCTGAACAACGTAAGATACGCAGACGATACAATTATACTGTCAGATAACCTAGAAGGCCTACAAGCCCTAATAACACGCGTAGCAGAATCAAGCCAAAAATATGGTCTAAACTTTAACATACAAAAAACTAAATACATGGTCATCAGCAAGAATCCAATACCACCGGGACGTCTAATAGTTAACCAACAACAGATAACACGAGTTGAGAAATACACATATCTAGGGACAAGTCTAAACGAACAATGGGATCACTCAACTGAAATAAAACAAAGAATTGAAAAAGCCAGGGCAGCGTTCATTAAAATGAACTCAATATTCAAGAGCCACAACCTCTTAATACCAATAAAAATTCGTTTACTGAGATGCTACGTATTCGCAGTGCTCCTGTACGGGGTGGAATCTTGGACGCTGACCGAGGCTACTACCAAGAAGTTAGAGGCGTTCGAAATGTGGTGTTATAGACGCATCCTGAAAATCTCATGGGTCGACCGGATTACAAATAGAGAAGTACTGCGTAGAATGCAGAAAGACTGTGAAATAATCATCACTGTCAAAAAACGTAAAATGGAATATTTGGGACACATAATGCGTAACGAACATCGATATGGCCTACTGGAACTCATCTTGCAGGGGAAAGTGTACGGAAAACGAGGCCCAGGACGTAGAAGAATATCACGGCTACAGAACCTAAGGAAATGGTTCTCTTTAACAACAACTCAACTTTTCCGTACAGCAGCCAATAAAGCTAGGATAGCCATGTTAATAGCCAACATCCTAAACGGATAGGCACTGCCAGAAGAAGATCATACAAAATTGGCACCTCACATCATTATGCTAACTCTCCATATTTTACAATCCGGTGAAAGAATTTATAATCCAATTGATTAAATTAACAGTATTGGCTTTCATCGAAAAAATGATAAAGCGCCAAATGCCATCCGGTTGAAAACGCCTCTCTGTTGCCCAACACTATTGTTGCTTTTTTTGTAAGGGTGTCAGCAGACTTTTTCTAGACGACGCGTTTGTACAGCCCGACAATAGCAAATAATGTTGAATGGTATTTTTGCTTTTTTCTAACACCTATTCCAATTCGGCCATTGTTTTTTCGGGGATCCTCAACAACCGTCTTAGCATTGCTCATTTTGTTTGTGTCCTGGAAAGCCGGATATTGGCAGTGCTGATAATTTATTTCTTTTTTTAAGTTAAGTACCGACTCGAATCTTAGTTGATAAGAGTAAATTTCTCGTTGTGAGGTACCATGATCAACTTGGACTATAACAGATCTTTGCATTCTGGTAAGTATAGCATGGTTTATATCCATACATGTTTAGCTACAAGCGGTTTACCTTTTTTGCAGACCAGACTTTACCACTATGAATTACAAACTTTCAGTTAGTGCGCAAAGTGAATTTTTCAGATTTTTACGTTATCGAACACTTGAAGATTGCAATTCAAGATATTGAAGATTGTAACTGTTACTATATGATGTAAACGGTTTGATCCTGGCGACTTTAACTTTAAATAAATACAAAATATTAATCGTATCCCGGCCGACCATCTGTTTTGGATGAAGAACACTTACAAGCTGTTTTGGATGTCGTACCTTCATTAAGCATTCGCAATTTGTCATCAACTAAACTTTTGTATACAAGCACAATTTAACAAGCAAGCCGCAAAATTTTGGTGACTTCTGTTAAAAAATAGGTTTGCCGTGTTAATCATGATGAATCAAAGCACTGAGTTTTTCAGGACAAAATTTGTCACTAATTACCTAACAGGATCCATTTAATAAATTGTTAATAATATTGTGCGCTTTGAATTTGTTCCAAATGACACATCCGAAAATGTCACGCTGTAGAGAAAGCAACTGGGAGGTTTTCACAAAGTTTTAAAGCAAAAGCATCCTACTTTGACCAGCAGTGGAAACGAGCTGTTCTTCAATAAGGCAATGCACCTGCTCATTTTGCCACAAAGACCATCGACAAAACTGCTGAACTGGATTGAACTGAAGTCTTGCCTCATAGTGCACTTTTTACCCGAATGCCGTTTTGAGTCGTTTGATCAAGAAGCATGTCAAAAAATCTTTGTTCAAGTAGGCAGATTGGTATCGTAGACAGTCATTAATTTTGGTAAATGTATTTTGAAAAATATTGTTTTTGGGTGTAATCCAAGGATGAAAATCAAATCTTATCGATTCCTTCCCGAAGAGCATCGACCAATAATCACTATCGAGGATATACATAGCAAATATTAGTCTATAAAGTGTCATTAAAAGCCCTCTAATACACTCAACTTATTTGAATTAAGTCGAATTATTATTTGGTTATTATTTTGGTTATTATTTAGTTAATTTTACCCTAATTTTTTTTAATTATCTTACTTAAATTGAGGAGAACTACATTATCAGACAAATATTTCAGGAAGAAATATCAAATTTATTCATAATAAGAAAAAATAAATGTTAAAGCAAATAATGCAGTGCTTGTACAAAAGAAGATTAAAAACTTGCATCTATACAGGATAATAAAAACACATAAAAAATTTATGAATATTTCCCTAAATTTAAAATACAAAGTATAAAATGTTCGAATTTCCCTTGATATACACGATAGCTGTTAAACGCCGCCAAACAGAAACGCGTTTTGTAGTAAGTGTAGAATTATGTAAAGTGCAATGTCTGATCACACCATATTACGTATCTAACCGTCAAGTGCTGATATATATATATATATATATATATATATATATATATATATATATATATATATATATATATATATAACCACCAAACTTCCAGATTTTCTATCAAGAAACCCTTTACAGAACTTGTCTATTTAGTTATCGACGTATACACTATCTCTTTCAAAAATTGACATTTGCAATTTAATCGGAATGTATGGACTCTGTAATTAACACATTTAGTAAGTCCTCTTAAACGTCAACTACAACGACAAACTACAAATAATGGTTTATGATGGGGAAAGGAACAAAAATTTATTAAAAATGAGTCCATAACAGAAAACAATCTTGCATGTAGTCATAAAGTTTTCTTCTTATTGATTCTATTTTTTCACATCATACTGACACTAATTCGCTGTTTGGCAATTGGTTAAACACTAGCTTTTGGAGTGACAATGATAAATGGATAAAATTTGGCAAAGAAAGTCTACGAAAGCATTTTGTAAACATTGAATTTTTCTTTTACCCTCAATAACATATTTCTATTAATATTGATCCTACTTACAACATTCTTTGTTCATTAAAGTTTGATTTGTTCTAAGCCCAAAAGATGCACAATTTTTTAAATCTTGAAGCTTTAAAAAATTAAAAATTATACAGCGACTTTTCCAACTTAGAAGAGTAATCATATCTCATTCTATGTTAACAAATTAAAACTAGTATGTTGCCTTGTTACCAGAATATATGTGATCATAAATTATGGCATTATGTACATAGAATGGAACCAAAATATATCTTAATTCTTTAATTATCTGTCCACTAATAAGGGTGTTGCTTGGTGTTTATCAAAAATTGTAAACCATTGTTGCAAGATCAGTGGAACATTATTTTCTACCACGACATTTAAGCGCCAAGAGCGGATTTTTGCTAATAATTTTAAGTAGCAGCTTGAAGTGAATAATGTTCAGCGTGTTCCACCAAATGCAATGTTGTTCTGTCGATAGAATTCTACTTTTAATATTGGATTAAAAGTACCATTATTTATTTCGGGATAAAATCAGGCCAGGCATTGCTGCAGCAATAGGACAGTAGGAAAGTAGCAACTTCCGAATGGTACCAGCTCTAGTTAATCGACAGAGCGTGGGGTATCCATTGGTTTAGTCTGTATATATTGCTGCAGTGTACTCTAAGCCTCTGTGCAATCTTATGCTTAATCAAACGCGTATTCGTTTCATCTAGGACGAGACTAGTTGATCTTCGAGCTTAAAATCGTCATTGTGGAAACGTCTGAACAAAAATTACACCGCGACATTAATGCAATAACTTGGTACTGTTTTCACTTCCGATTTGAAGTTGTACAATGAACAGTTGAGCATAAGAAATTTGGGTGAAAATGATATTGAAGTTATGGTCACCAAGTGAGAATATATCATCAAAATACACCACATGTATTTAATATTATTTTATTCTATAAATTAACTAGAAGTCAACAGTACGTAGAATATAATCCCAGTATATTTTTAGCATGTAGGAAAATGTAAAGCACCAAAACAAATTCTACGCACCGTTATTTCATGATTTGTTTCTAATAAAAGACGACAGTAAATCACGCGTTTAAAATAACTCGGGACATCTGGAGCTTACAGCTGCACCAACGAAAACTGCATGTGTAGTTGCAGTAAAAATACGTCGATCGGAATTAGTGCTTCACAAACGAGCTTTTAGATAGTACTACCGTTAATCTCCCAATGGTTTGAAGTTATATGTGCAAAAAGAGTTCTAATAGATAAACTAACAGAAAATAATGTACGTTGGTTAATCCAAAAAATTATTTGAAATTAGTAAACAGTGCATAATCTGTAATTTAAAAGCGTAGAAGACATTAAGAAAATTGAACACAAGTTGGCTAAATCATTGTTTTGTTACTAAGTTAAGTTTTTTTTGGCATTCATTATTACAATGTTTTTAATGTCCATTTATTATCACAACACATGTTGGCCAATTTTTGCTAAATTTGGTATGAAAGTTTCCTAAACTAAAACATATTTTAATGGTTAAACGCAAGGTCAATTTGAATCAGAGTTTTTCTTTCTATGGCATTTTCTTTCTTCGAAAATTGTTGATCCAAATGACTATTACGGTCTTGAAACTTGTATAATGAGTTTCGGGGTTTCTCTAATGATCTTTATTCTTGTATTTTGTTCTCTGTGATCTCTCGCCCCTCATCACATGCCCTAAGTCTTATGTTTTGCTACCTTTGATAATGTTCAGTGGTTCGCCCCGTTTATTTGAATTAGAACTTTGTCATTGATTACTCTTTGTACCTAGGAAACGCGTAGCATTCATCTGTATAGGTATATTTCCAAACAATTTAATCTTTTACCGATGGTTAGGTTTAACATTCAGCTTTCGCATAAAGCAAAACGGGGAAAATGCAGCATCTAATAATTTGAGTTCTAAGTTTCGAACTGAAGTCTGATCTAGTAAAGAGTTTTCACACTCATGAACGTTATACTGTATCGTTCTGTTCTTTATATTATTTCTTTTCTCTCGGGCGTCTCCCAAAGTAGCGCATAAAGGAATACTCCACAAATATAGTGGTACTAGGGAAATAAAATATCAGAGGCCGACCAAAATCTATTGACATTAAGTAGCAGCAATATCAATACTATATTAAGGTGTAGAAAAAGGGTTTGGTACAGCTTAGTGATACTGATACTTATACTGCAATGAGAACGGCAATGGGAAAGCACCTCATTATTTGCATTATTTTAATAACGTTCCTAGTTCACAAACCATGGTTATACAAACACAATCAAAGGCACCTAGTGCCCGAAGTATTTTAGATGAAACAGATCTTATACAAAATAGGAAGATTCAGAAACTGACTATTAAAAAAGAGAAGCTGAATATTCTAATATTAGAAGTACGTGAAAACAGAAACAGCGGGAACTTCAAATCTTTGAAAGTTAAGATTAATTCCACATGCCAATAATTATGAAATAAAACGTCAGTACGACTGTGAAAATAAAACTATAATATTAAGTTACTGAAAAAATTGTATTTAAATCAAACTGGCACTGTCAAGGTAAAGAACAAGAAACGGTCTATCAAAAGAGATGTACGTACGAGAGTATATTCCAAAGAGATTATTAAGATTAAACATTGACAGTATGATAATTAACAATCTTAGGTACGCCAGCAATTCAGCAATATTAGATAAAAACTTTGATAATCTTCCAACTTTAATAACAATGTCGTTCTAAAGAAGTTATAATAAACATCTCAAAAACAAAATAGATGGTCTCTAAAGATATAAATTTTAATGATCACTAAACAACTTATCATATGAAAAATATTGGATTTTCAGTGCCTTGGTGTAATAGAAACATTTTTATAAATGTTTGTATAAAAATATGTGGTTTATCCTACTTTATGGGTGCTAGACCTGGACATTAACAATCATCATCATCATCACCTAGCCTCTCATGTCCACTGCCTCCCTTAGGTGGTGTTTGGCATTAAAACGCCGTACTTGCCAGGCGTGTTGGCGACTTGGATAGAAAAGGTAAAGGAGGGGCGGGAGAGAAGGGGTGCATTTATGTATTTGTTGGGATTGCAGCTTAGGACATGATTTCTCCCTGTATTAAGTATGGGGGTTAGTCACGGCTTGCATAAGGCAGTAGCGCATCCCTGATGTAGACTTGACTTCGTCGGGATCCCGGGTTGCGTCTATCTGCTACCTAAGGACATTAACGTTAGCAATCCTAAATAAATTAGAAGCTAATGAGCTATGATGTCACCGTATAATACTAAAAATCTCATGCATATCTCATACCTAAAATGAGCAGTCGCTGCACTTCATGAATAAAGACACAAATACGAACTTATCCGTCTTATTATTCAAGATAAAGTTCGAGGAAAACGTGGATAGAGGAAAATAGAATCTATAATCGTAAATTTTTAGAGTATTACTACTGTGGTGATAACTAATGGCTGAAAAAAAGTAAGACACTAAGAAAGAAAAGAAGATTTCCATTGACTATTCACAATAGTCCTTAAGTATTTGTTCAACAATTTCGCCGTTGATGTATAGATTTTCATCTACATGTGTTTCCAAAAATATAATTACTTCAGTCTTGGATACGTTTAATTGGAAACAAATTCCTATGTTTTTAGATATTAGATATTACTTATCATGTGTTTCAATTCTGAGAGGTTGTCATTATTACAGTTATCATATCTAGTTAATTGTCATCTTAACCTGTATTTGCAACATTTACTAATTTCATCAGGTTTTAAGCTTGATTTTACTATCCCTACATTTTCTGGGACAGTTACCAATATACAGCGTACAAGTTTAAAGTCTACGATATTGTGATATCTTTCTAATGGGCTCAAAAAAACTGTAGATTAAAAAACATAACATGTATTTACGTTCTATTTTTTTAACTGATCTGATTATTATTGACACTTCTTAAACCTTGGCCCTCAAAAAGAATAAAATTAAAAATAGAGGTCTACAACTAGAAAGTAGCATTAATGAGCTTATTCTAAATTAAACATCATTAACCCTTTTCTTCAACTTTGACTCTTGAAAGAGAGGGTCACAATTAAGATTACAAAAAAAAAAAAATAGTCACTAGTACAGAATTTGAGAATTTCTACTTCTAATTCCAAAACAAATCAAACTCAATTTGTATTTATTAACAGTAGTCAAAGAAAATAAATTACCTAAAAAAATAATTATGTAGTCATTTATATAAGTGATAAGTCTACTTCATAAATTCTAGTCAGAATGTCCGGATCAAATGATCTATACAAGATTCTAAGTTAAGCTTTGTGTATAACAGAAATTAAATAATGCAGAGGATATAAAACCATGTACGAAGAGTGTGTTCTTTAAAGATCATTTTTAATTAATAAACAAAATTCGTTGTAATGATCATTTTGGACCATAAACATCAACTTCTATTATTACTGCTGTCCATTTGCTTGTCAGATAGTTGATTTTACGTGTAAAGAAATGTTGGTTCTTTGAGGCATTCCACGTTTTGATGTCGACAACTAACTAATTCAAATCGTCATAAACTTTACCCACTTGCCAGTCTTTTACCATGCGATTGGTTGTAGGACCCCAGTAGGGAGCAGCGGAAATAAGAGAGCAGATTCTACCTCTTGTCGGCGATGAATTTGACCAAAGTATTTAGTATGTAGGCGGGCGTTGTTACGGTAGTTCCTTCGCGTAGTTCTTGAATAACAGTGTAATTTATTTTTCAGGACCAGCTAAACGTCAGTGTTCATGCAGAAAGGCCTTTTGCGATTTCGGTCCGGAATTATGCATCAATCTAATCTAATTCTTTGTTAGTGCTAATATTCCCTTAAGAGCTTAATTCCGTTTTATTGTGTGGAAGAAAATCATCTATATAACTATTAACCAGATAACTGGAATTCATTTGCTTAGTTTATGTAGATCTACCTTTTTCGTTTGAGTCCATTAATCCAACTTGGAAGATCAGGAACTTTAGTTTTGGAGCGTGCGCCCCCTAGATCGGTGGTTGGCGCCAAACCGTCTTTCCTGTTATTATTTCTTTCATCTCCTCTGCTCTGGATTTAATTGAGTATTTTCTTTTGCTATTGGAGCTGCAACCTTAGGCAGAAACCCTTACATGATGCCATCAGGAGGCTCATCTAAACCATGTTTCTTTCAAAGTGTTACTCCCCGATCTCTCCTTCTTTTTGATTCTGGGTTAAAGAGAAAATGACGCAGTTTTTGTTTTATGTAGAGGCTAGGCTACAAGGAACTGGACCCTCGCAAAAAAAAGAAAAACGAGGAAGACCAAGAACAAATTGAAGTGGTGGTATTCGAAAAGCTGTAAGTGAGGAAAATATGTGCCTGGATAGGAAAAAATTGAGAGGAAGTTTAAAAGATAGGCAGTGACGACAATCTATATACCATTTATATAAAAAAATTATGTAAAATTAGTTTTACCAAAACCCACGAAAAATGAGTGAGAACATCCTTTGCAATTATGTTATTACATCTTATAAATTTTTATTTAAAATAGTAATGTATTAACTCTTAAGCTTTTGCTGGCATGTTTTCCAAGTATGTTTTTATGTATCCAAGCATGATTATTATGCCAATTTACTAATGCATCGGTTTATGTATTTACTTTTAGCTAACACAACCATTATTTTTGCTACCTACACTACAATTCTTTTAAACTGACTAATTAAAAATACTTAAAATGTTGCAACGCTAAATCAAGCATTATTTTGTAGTACTTCAGATCAAATTTATTTAGAAAATTATTGTTGACTTTATGAAGAGAATAAACAATATATTTCTCACACTTTGTTAAGAAAACTGCTAGTGTGGCCACACTGTTGAAACATTTGACTGTGGTATGAACAGATCCAGGTTCAAACCCGGGGTTAGATACTTGATAATTGATACTAGAAAATTGAGAGTAACTGCCTTCACTTCGAACAAGGATGAATACTGCAGTGGGTCGTATTAGAGATACCTTTATGAAAGCCTTAACCTACCAGTTCGCCGATCATTCCCCCAGCCAGGACGCAGAGCATTACTATTATTATGATTATTGTCGTTTGTTAAAAGTTGTACAAGTAGTACATTAAAAAAAATTATGAAAATGCAATTGGCTTAACCATTGGTTAAAATATTCAATAAATGTTTGTACTTTTCCAATTCATAATTAAACAGAATTTTATTGAGCCAATTTTCATAATATTCTTAACTTTTGTTTCAATAAACAATAAGAGCAATTATCCCGAACAATTCTACAAATTCCAATAATTCAGTTCAATCGGGTTTTGAAATATTTACACAGAAATGCAAGCAGTTTGCCACGTGGGTCGTTGAAGTCTGAAGCAAAGTTAATGTGTCAATGCACTCTAAAGGTATTTAATGACCAAATTCATATCTGTAATGTTATTATACACATAGAGATTCTGCTTTATGAACGGAGGGTTGTCATATTGATATAGGCAATCATCACCACTGAACCGCTCTTCTATTATAGTCAAGACAAAAATACTTTTGTACTTCTGCATATTTGCCCATTCAGTACAAACAAAAGGCCAATTTCCTTTCTCTATATTGTAACGCGTAGTCCCTTGGTTGAGCGGCCGGCTGTGGTGCGGATGGACCCGGGTTTATTTCCCGAAACTCTCTGATGCCTGACCTACCCAGTCACTAAAAATAATTGAGTACCTGCGTTCACTCGAACAAGGGCAATAATGGAGGTCGCCTAAGGCGCGGTGCCTGCCACATTTCCCCGCTTCAGAGATTAATGCGAGGCGTTAGAGCCTTACCATTACTATTATAACCATACTCTAACATCTTCCCCTGAAAATTTTACTCTCGGTTTTACATATTCTGGTAAGTGTCGATTTTGTTCGTAAAGCGTGATTTTTCGCCCCAAATCACGTTTTTCGTTGTTCGCAATTTGTCGGTATCGCCGCAAGTGTCATTTAGCATTTACACCAGAAATTTTTGACTTCTATGCCACTGTTTACCCACAGAACATCATTTTTTGATGTACAGTCGTGGTGATGACTAAATAATTAGTAATACTACAGAATTGCATTATAATTTTTTGGCGTGAAAACGCCTTTAAGTTCGGTACGAATACTGAGTGTCATTCCAAAATTATGAGTGACACTATAACGGAGTTTGAAACGACTATTACTCGAAGACTACTGGAGAGGACAACGGGGAGGCCAGCGTTCGCTAATAGGAAGGTTGAACGCGATAAGCAAACCAACTAAAATTTTTCTTGCTCCCCCATACGACGCAAGTAAAAGAGCTTAGTCGGATAACAAAGTGACGTTTTCACTGAAACCTCACGTTAGGAGCTTCAACTACTACCCACCCATTGTTTTATACCATGATTGGCAATTTTCACAATCGATTTTTCCAACATACAGAGCTCTTTTTGTGTTATTGCATATGGTTGTACTTTTATGATTCCACGTTACGGTAACGTCATGAATAATTAACTTGAACTGAAGTATTTTTAATTACTTTCCTATAATACAGATAAACCACGTTCAATATCACTAAGTTTCTTTGATTTCTCTATTCAGCTCAGAGCTTATCACCTACTTACGCAAAGCCTCGCGCTCTTCTTATACCTGTTGAACCGATCACAACTACCTCTAGACGTTATTTTACGAGTTATACTTAAGTGTCCGGAAAGTTTTAATCAGATAATATAGATAAATGATTTCAATAAACCCCTGGTATAAGAGATAAGTCATTTTTCCGCTGAACTCAAATGTGCAACCAGATCTTTTGAATAACCTTAACCGGTTAGCGAAAATCCAATTCGAGAGCTTTGAGTACCTCAAACAGAGCTGATCTCTAAAAATGTAATTCCTAATCCAGGTCACGACTAAAAAAGTTTAAGGATTCTGTTATGTTATATAGGGAATTTTTTTATTTAAACGCTGTATTAATGCAGACAGGGAGAAAAATGTGGAAAAAAATTTTTGGGAAGCAAAGTAGTATGTGCCTTGAAGAGAGCAACATGGCAAATAAAGCTGCATAAACGGTCACTTATATAACAAGGGAGCGTAATCTGCTTGATGGCAAAATTTGAATACTTTTATTTGGATATAACAACGTGTAATTTTAGTCGATCTAGCCTTTATTAGATGCACTATTGGAAAGCATGTAATATAAAAGGGTCACGACTGACCCTAATACCCGATCATTTTGATGATTACTTCTATGCTACTTAAGGGTTAATAGATCTCATTTAATAGCAAATTGTCCAGCAGGGAAACGGGAGATTATAAATAGATGGTTGTTAACTCACACGCGTGCACTTATAAATAATCTTCGATATATGAAGCCTTAAACTACGTAACCTGACATTTATATTCTGAAAATAACGGTCTTGACGTCATATATAAGGCTGCGTGACACATCGCAGATCACATCTATAACAGGTATTTCCCTTCTTGTGAATAATGTTGGTGTATTGAGAACTACTGCAGATTTACAAATAATTATCAACATTGTAACGGTTTTAATGCGTTACTACTGAAAATTTGATACAATATTTAAATTCAATTGCAAAAAATAAAAATTATCTAACATAATTATAATCACTGATAGATTTAGAATAAAAGTCTAGCTATAAGTCTTCTTAAGTTGAAACGATAAGGCATTATTTTGATATTTTCAATTTTTTATTAGACTAACTACGTCTAAACGTACAAAAAAGAAAAATTACTCAAAACAGACACTCTTTCCTTGCACACTCAAATGTTGAGACACGTAAAACATCAATCGGAAAATTGGAGAAAAAAATGAAGATTTTGAAGGCACGCTCACCAAGATTGACCAATCCGACGGATTAGGATCGGGACTAGATTTCAGTTCGTATAACATCTGAAATAATTTCTTGCAACCGCTTTTGAGCAGTTTTGGCCTTCTGATCTGTCGCAGAATCTTATTGAAAGCTACATCGCTGGTTTTCAAACATTAGCGCATTAAAAGGTTTTATCCAAGATTCCAAAATTATTTATCACTACGCTTCAGCTGAGGTCTTTATCCCTTTTTCACAAAAATAAAGTTTTGTTACACCCACTACCATAATAATTTTTCACCAAACCATGATTGTGGTGAGATGATAACCTGAACCTTTTAACCACCTGAGACGCTTATTGGAAACTTTTGACATATTAGAATTGTATTTTGTTCACTAAAATGTTTCTTTACGATAAAAATATTTTATCTATAATAGGATTGTGATGAAGTTTCTCATAGGAGTATCGCCAGAGTAGTTTTTCTTCAGAGACTCTGTCAACAATATACTCCTAATCTGAAGTCACTTTTGGTTAAACGAAACATAGATCGTACCAGTATTTTTATTTGGTCAGATCTCTGTCTGTCGATTTTGGACAATGTTTCCTTGAACAATGGTACGAAAACAACACATTCAGCTCATTCCAAGCTTTTTGCAATGCCTTAAATATCTTACCTTTATCACCGCATTCCACGATTACCACCCGTAGTTTGGATCAAGCGTTGCATTTTTATACGAAGTATAGTGAGATATAAAAATTGTGTAATAAATTTACTTTTTACTAATACTCGACTATGATCTGGGTAACAACCCTTCGAGACTACCGAAAAGCATGGTGATTTTCAAATAAAAAATAATGGTCCATTCTTTAAAATTTAATTTTATAACTCAGTAACAGTACTTTATTCGCAAGTCATACTCAACAACGATATGAAACGATAAAGGTGTAATTAATACTTTGCTGAAGACCATAACACTTAATGACGACAATGCACTTAAAAACCATACTGTCAATGAGTTTTTCGTAATGCTATTTGTTCTAACATATTTTACAAAAGAGAATTTCTTCCATATATGCTTGATCGGCTTTAAGTCTAAATCTTGGCTAGATCAATATAAACAATGTATTTTATAATGCTGCATAGTTTTAGACGTGATTTATAGGTTGTTATTTTATTGATATATTTTTATAAGCTTATGACGCAATTTCCTCTATTATTGTAGTTTTGTAAGACTTACTGATCATTATATCTTAGCATCACAGAAAAATACTTAATAAATCACCAGCTGAGTGCAGAACTTGAATTTCTCTCCTAATAGAGAAATTAAACTTAATTTAGTCCGTAAAAGAAATTTTATTCTAGTCATCTTTAATACAATCTCGATATCATCTACACTCTACTCAAGTTTTTGTGTTTTTGGTAGTAAACATAGACTTTTTATAGGCTATAAGAAACCATGTTTCAGCAGAAGTGTCAACGGTTATGAGACGATTAAACCTGGACGACCAAACAATCCAATACGGTGTTATCCTACTATTTTGAACCAGCTGATTGAAGTAAGTAACATCTAGTAACAAATTAGGGACTTTAGTGACTTTTCTAATAGATGAAAAATGTCCGTATGTAGGTCACATAAATAATCCATATATATAATACCATTTTTTTGTGTTATAAGTTTCAGTCGTATGCGCATATTAAGCTAATATAATATACAGCATAGAACGGGTGTCTTTGTATGTTCGAAATTGTTTAGCTTTATTTTAGAAGAAAATGTTAAGTACGAACCTATTATTACAATTACATGTATTTACTGGCATTGGTAATAATAGTTGGGGGTAAGGGGTGGCGCCAACATCTAGACACCCAAATGCCAACCTCACCTACACGTGGTACCCCCTGTTAGATAACAGACGAGGCTCTGGCGACCCAGCATCGGGGGGTATAACCTGATACCAGTTGTCCCGAGGTAACGGGGCCCTTGTGGCTGGGCTAATCACCCGCACAAGGTAAACAGATTCAGAGAACAAACAATCGCCTCGGAAATGGACGGAAAACTGGGAAACGGACTCGGCGCGAATCACTGATAAGAATTTGAACATGGAATGTAAACGGTATAAACGGAAAGGAAGTAGAAATAATAGAAGAAATGGCCAAATATAATATGGAGATGCTAGGTATAAGTGAAATAAAGAAGAAAGGAAACGGAAGACAACTATTAGATCAAGGTTACCAGCTTATATACTCAGGATCAGGAGGACGAGCTAAAGAGGCGTAGGAATAATCCTAACTACACAGATGGCCCAACAAGTAAAACAATGGGAAGCGGTAAATGCAAGGATATTATATGTAGACCTAAAACTGCAAGAAGAAATAACCATAATACAGATCTACGCCCCCACAGAAAACTCCACAGAAGAAGAGAAAGAGACATTCTACGAAGAACTCCAAGTACAAATAGATAAAGGGAGAGAAAGAAGCAGACACATATTAATAAATGGAGACTGGAATTCCAGAATAGGAAATAGACAAGATATAGGATATGGCACGATAGGTAAATATGGAGGAGAATCTACCATAAATAATAACGGAAGAAGAATGATAGACTTTTGTGTTACCAATCAAATGTTAATCGGAAACAGCCACTTTAACCATAAGATAATACACAAAATTACTTTTGAGGCAGCAGGAAGAGAAGCGAAAAGCATTAACGACTATATAACATACAACAGAGAAGCGAAATATTCCAAAACAGATGTAAAAGTAATAAGGGGGGCCGAACTGCATACAGACCACAGACTGCTAATAACAGACACCAGATTTTATAGCAGGGAACCCAGGAAACAAAGAGAATATCACAAAATAAAAATATCAGTATTAAGAAAACCAGAAAAAGCAAAAGAATTGAAAACCAGATTAGAAGACACCTTAGAAGGATGGGAAGCGAAAGAAGCAGAAGAAGGAAACCAATGGCCCATGGAAAAGAAGTGGACAATACTAAAAACAGAAATAGTGGAACAGGCAGTAAAGACCTGCGGAAAGGTAACAGTAAAGGGAAATCAAAACAGAACCCGGTGGTGGAACGAAGAAGTAAAAGATAAAGTAAAGATCAAAAAGAAAGCTTGGAAAAGGTATATACAAAGTAAGAAAGATTGCGATAAACAACACTATATAAATAAAAGAAATGAAGCCAAAGAAGCGGTACATAGAGCAAAACAAGAAACTTGGGAGGAATTCGGAAAAGAACTAGAGACGAAATTCAACGAAGATAACGGAAGACAGTTTTGGAAAGTAATCAGAGGACTAAGAGGGAAATATGGAAAGCAAGTATGGAGTATAAGGAACAACAAAGGCATAGTAGAAACAGAAGAAGGAAGAATCTTGGAGGCATGGAGAGAGTATTACAACAACATATTTAAAAAAGATGATAATATCCGGGGCAGAGAGAGAAGAGGAACAGTTCAGGAAGAAGAAGAAGAAATAGACATAGAAATAGAAGAGGTGATAGAAGTCGTAAAACATATTAAACAAGGAAAAGCAGGAGGTAGAGATGGCATAACTCCAGAAATGATAAAGAATGGGGGAGATAGAATATTAAAGTGGATAAAAGAGATATGTCAACTAGCCTGGAAAGGGGAAAAAATACCAGATGACTGGGAAGAAAACATAGTGGTACCTATACACAAGAAGGGAGATACAAACGATTGCGGCAACTACAGGGCAATATGCCTTTCTTCAATAGTACAGAAGGTATATTCAAGAATGGGTCAATAACTATGAATATTTAGGAACGATAATAAATAAAACTGGCACGATAGAACAGGAGATTCTGAATAGAAGAGATAAAGCAAGCAAAGTATATTATGCGATTAACAAACCAATAATAGCGAAAAAAGAAGTAAGCATGCAACAGTTACGGACAAACACAGTTCGTGTTGTAATTTAAGTGCACCGCAGGGCAAATCTGCCTGTAAGAACAAATAGTTACTGGTAACATTAGTACATTAATAAATTCATCGTTAAGACTGTAGAAATAAGTATATTGTTAAATTATTATTAAAGGGTTATATCACTTTGGAGCCCGAAAAAAAGGCTTTTTTCAGAATTTTTTTTGAGCATTCTTTTATAATAATCATAAACAACCAATACGCCAGTCGATTAAGCAACTCTTCACGAGTAAGAAAAATTTTTATTGAAAATTTGTTGCAAACTGGCGGCTGTAGAAGCGCATAAACAAAACTAAATTTTTCAAAGGCCCTCCGCGGCGGCAGTAGAAGTCCCCTGGATCACCATTTGAAAGCATAATTTTTTTTTCATAAACTACATGAGTTTAGGTAGTGAAGCACACGGGATCATAATTTTAGGATTTTTTGCAAACTGGGGAGATCTTGAACAAAAAATTTGAATTTTCGACAAAAATATCGACTTTGATTGTTTATAAAAAAATCCTGTTGACCAATTGTAAAAGTGTAGTTCACTAGATAATCACACGATGAAGTTACAGTTCAATTTTTAAATCGACCAGATGAAAACTCTTCTAGTTCTGCTGCTCGCCGATTTCAAAAGCATGGTTTCGAGAAAAACGCGTTTGAAGTTTGGGAACGCTGTAACTTTTACTATGATTTTTGACCCAAGCCTACGTCTGCTCCCCTCCGAAAACGGTACACGCCTTTGCACTCTTTACATATCACCACTTGTGAAAGGACAGTAAACATGGTCATCAAATCAATGAAACGATACCCAAAAGACTTATTTACCTCTCTTTCACACTTGTCATCATCAAGTTTGAGTTTCTTCGCCGACGCGTTCACGAACTTCGGAAAAATTAATTTTACAGATATTTCTGACTCTTTTTCACGCAAAAAAGTTTTTGATTATGAATCTAAGAATGTTTTAGCGTATTTTAAGCTAATAATTTTTTTTTCAAAGTGATATAACCCCTTAAGTGTCAATAAGTAAGTCGAACAAAACAAGTGAGTTTGTTACAAATCGTGCCGAAAGTCAGATTTGTAGAGACTAGAAGAACAACTTAAATAAATTGCATGCCAAATCAAACCTCCTGTCAAAGTTGGTGTCCCTCAGGGAAGCGTGTTGGGACCGCTGTTGTACATCATATTTACAGCTGATCTTCCGACCTCAACAAGTACTACAGTTGCCACATTCGCTGACGACACAGCAATATTATCATCACATGTAGACCCAAACATAGCATCCGAGAAGTTACAGTCCCATTTAAATAATCTAACTGAATGGTTTAAAATGGCGTATTCATATAAATGAATCAAAATCAACCCAAGTAACGTTTACAACTAGAAGAGGAAATTGCCCCACTGTAATCATAAACAACAAACAAATCCCACAGAACGAAACAGTTAAGAACCTAGGTATGCACCTGGACAGCCGGCTAACGTGGAGAAAGCATATATTTACAAAGCGTAAACACTTGGGTCTAAAACTCCAAAAATGTATTGGCTCCTGGGGCGGAAATCAAAATTGTTACTGGAGAGCAAAATACTACTCTATAAGACAATTATTCGTCCAATTTGGTCATATGGGATACAGCTCTGGGGAACAGCTAGTAGATCGAACATCGATATTATAAGGCGGTTCCAGTCAAAGGTATTGCGATGCTTAGTCAACGCCCCATGGTTTGTACCAAATGAAATAATTCGGCAAGATTCAGGACTATCAACTGTGACTGAAGAAATACACAAGTGTAGTGTTCGTTATCATGACAAACTTAGTGCTCACCCAAACGCATTAGTAGAACACCTCCTGGATCTCGACGATGACGAGCCACGGCTTAAGAGATTCAAGCCTCTCGATTTACCAACACGATTCGCGTAAAAGTGAAGTGTAGTGCAATCAAACTGTAACGGTCAACTTCGGAAAAATGTTCGCTGGAACGTTTTTCATCATGTCCTGTAATATATACTGTTAAAACAATTACTAAATGTCAATTTTATGACAGATTGTAAGCTATAAATAAATTTTAAAAAAAATCAAACCAAGTTGTACTAAAAAAGGGGAAGATTTAGAGACAACAAAATAGAAAACCGAAGCACAAAAAAGTTTGCCGACAAGCTGCAATCGATGATGATAAGAATCCAGCCATGCATCCACTTACATCAGTACGAAATTTAAAAAAAATTAAAATAGATTTTCCAGATTTGAGAAAACAGGCTATCAAATTTAAATTAAAACTTTAAAAAAATTAAAGACAAAATAAAAAATTCTTTGAAAATACAGAAAAATTATTATTCAGGAAGTTGGATCGGGAAATAAAAAGGAAAGTTGCAAGAAGTGAAGATGGACTAAAGAACAATTGAGAAGTTTTAGCACACCGTTGAAAAAAAAATTTTAAATAAAGATAGATGCTAAAGAACATTTTAAAATTTTATAAAAGATTTAACAGAGAAAACCAAGGAGTATAGGAAAGGTTGAAATCGTAAATAAGAACAATTAGAGATAGATACAAACGCCTTGCTGATACAGTCGTACTTGAAGGCCAAGGCAATCATCTGCAATGAAAGGAAAAGACTTTGTGAATATTAGGGAATTACAGAGTTTGATAGTTAATTCCTGAGTTTGAAGATACGACGAGAGCAAGAAGAATGACGCGTCAAAGAGATAAACCGCCCCGGAAGGAACTCAACGAATAGAATTCGTAAGCATATTGGAATTTTTCTTTAGAATGGAAGATAGTTTCCAGACAAAAGTATTATAAAATATTGATGGCGCTAAATTGAGAGTGCAATTATTGGTGACAAGAAATGGTATCTTGGAAATCTTGTGTCATCTACATTATGGAACCACTGTAAAATCAAAAAAATCTTGCAGACGATTAGTCGAGGATTCTGTTAGGTAAAGTATGTATAAGAACTAGAAGAATGCTGCCAAAAATTCCAGTTTCGTGTATAAGAAAGCGGTCCTCTCGTAATAATAAAAGCACCTAATGTAATGTGGAAGGCCCAAAAGAAAGGTAACTAATATATCCTTGTTGCTGTTGACTATTTTCAATAAATCAAGAGTCGTCCAAGGTTTACTTTTACTTTTACTACTAGAACAAATATAACTTCAGATAAGTATGGCGATTTCTCGATAACTCTTTTCAAAAGTCCAGAGTGTATCTAAAATAGAAAAGGCTTATAAAGGAAACAGTATAACAATAGACTTGTGAAATCAAGGCAACGCTCGTTCCATGAAAAGGCAACTGCTAAAAGCTAAAAACTCGGGTTGAAAGAAAAGTTTTGGCAGTTTACTAGGCGCGCCAGCGCATAGGCCGCGAAGATTCTAGAAACGAACAGTGCAGGTATTTAAGCACATATGAAAATATTTTTAGCAACATGTGATAGTATTAGTGCAGTAGTGGATTAGTCACAAACCAACTGTAGAATGAAATAGTGCTCCAGTGTTATTAGCCAACTATTAAATGAAAGTATGCAACGGCCATACCACACTGAAAGCACCAGTTCTCGTCCGATCACCGAAGTGAAACAGTGTCGTGCGCGGTTAGTACTTAGATGGGTGACCGCTTGGGAACACCGCGTGTCGTTGTTCTTTAATGGAGAGGAGTGACGAACCACCCCACTAACAAAGTCTGAAGAGCTCCAACAGGGCGGCATCAATTCCACAATGGAATGTATAGCCAGAAACAATAAAAAAATAATTAAATGAAAGTAAATAATCGAGCCCAAAAATCGAATTCATTAAAATAGTTACTGTTAATTTTTCCGACTGTTTAAGACATAAATATTTAAGCAAGCATGGCATACAGAAGTCTCTCTAAGTCAGCGTTCTTCAACCTTTCTCTCATCGCATAAAATTACATGTACACGTTTTTGTTGTTCAATAATTAGAAATATTGGTTCCAGATTTTATTTATATTTCTAATTGTCTACTTGGACTCCTTCAATATAAACATTTTTAATTTTAGCCAATACTTGTAATAGCATTAGATTGCTATTTAAATTTACACTAAAGAGAACTCTAATTTACCTAACAGCTACATGCAAGACTTACTTTTTTTGTTCTGTACTATCCATAACATTTCAGAAATACAACATACAATATCTTTTTTGCCTGATTAAGAAGCTAGACGGTAGGTTACCTTGCTTTGTATGGTATACGATTTAATATTAAATTCGCGCTCAGATAAGAATTTTTGAATCTTAACTTTTTGTCCAAAAAACTTAATTTAATCATGAAAAATAAAAAATTTATTCAACTCTATAAAAATAGTTAATTCCCGCAGTTTTCTACTACGTTTTTTATTTATCATTGTCTTAGTAGTGTCTATCATCCTGTTTAGTACTATGTAAGTGTGTAATTTTGCTTATCATCTAATTATCTATTGATTTAAGTGACAGCCTCTTTTGATTTTTTTATTTTTTTTAATTTTGGCCTGCTATATCTGTGCATCTGTAATATTTTATACAGTTTTAACTGTAGTTTTGTTTATTAATTTCCATGCCATTTTTCTAATGTTGTGAAGACTACTTATGTTTTAAGTTTATGGAACTATTCATTTATAGTTATTTAAAAAATTCTATTATAAGCTCAAAAAAACAATCGCATCTTTGTAAAATTAGTGGTGCAACTAAGCTAATTATTATAATTCTTTTTTAAACTTAAATCATATAAAATTGAAACTAGTGAAATAATGAATGATAATGATGACCTCACCGGCATTGCCATTCAACAGAGATTGGTATTAAAGTTATGGAGACTATCAACTTTCTTATTGATTCTTGTGGTTGACGTCTATTACTTTTCATTGTACGTAATTATCTGTTTGTTCATCTTTACTTCCAGTTTTTTATTTTAAGAATCAGATTCTTACAGTTCCAATTTAGGGTAGTGCTGTAACATATTCATGGGTTGAATTTACTCCAACATAAATAACACATTTCAAAGCTTAGTTAAGAAAATTTAAACAAAATGTAGCTGCATAGTACTATAATAAAGAAGGACACAACACTAGGGAAGAAAAATCTATATAACACAAGCCAAGAGCCTCAAATTAACCAAAACTGAACGGATAAGATTACAAGATAAGAAAAGTAAATGCAGAAGCCTTACACCAGATATAAAAGCGACGTTACCGCCGTAACAAAGTAGAAACAGCAATGGCGAAACAAGAACATATTTTTTTAATCAACAAAGAAATAAAGAGCACAGAAATCAAATTTGAAACATTGTCAGAGAGAGTGTGTCACTTGAGAATCAAAACATGATAATAATGAATATCTACAGAAAAAGTGGGGAACGGAGAAAAAACAAATCATACGAAGGCTTAGAAAAAATATGACCGGCTACCAACTTAAAATATAAGCTAATAATAGGGTATAACAATGCAATGATCGGGAGGAAGAGATTTGTTTTCTAATCATCGCCAGACACAATAAACATGATAAGACTATGACAATAATGATTGCTTATCAATTTTGCAGTAATAAAAATGGATTTGAATATGGCATGCGCAAAAGATACAAATCAGATTGATCATGTTAAACTGGAGGAGTGGAAGCTAACTCCAATCATTTTATGGAACAAATTGAGATAAAAATAATTATAAATAGGGAAAAATAAAGCAAAACTAAAAAAAGAAAAGATACAAAGTGATGAGCTAGAGACGACCTTAAAGTTAAATTCCAAAGAAACGTTGAAAGAAAATGTATGGACCTTAAAGTGACGACGGGCCCTGAAAAAATCTGGAAGCAACTAAAGGATGCAAAAGAGACGGTACCAAAACAAAAATAATAAGTCGCTCGACAAGCGCAAAAACGAGTTAGTGCTAAAATAAAAATGTTAAAAACCAAAAAGAAAAAGGACGTTGAAAAATACAGAATGATAAAGAAGAAATCCAAGGAAGTCTACATAGGCAACAAATAGAAAAAGAGAAATTAGAACAGTAGAAGTAAGTTAACAAATAAATTAGAAACTTTTACCGTGAGATAAAGAGAACAAAGAAGGAAAGATAATATAGAAAAGCAAAGTAATCATGCAAACATCAAAAGAATGTTTTGAAGAAGCATTAAACGATAAAAAGAATAAAGAAATGAAAAAAAACATTGACAAAAAAACGTTTTATAACCACTAGATACAATTAAAATATACAAAAGACTAAATTAAGAAAGTAATATAAAAATAAAAGTACAAAATGTGTCAAGTAGTAACAGCGTATATATAAAATTTATATAATATGGGGAAAAGTGTATTTATAAGGAAGGTAACCAGAAGGAATAATACTACTGGGCACAGTATACAAAATAATGGCCGTATTATTAAGGAATAATAATAATAAATAAATAAAATGAAGAAGAATATCAATTGAAAAAACAGACGGACAAAATCCTAGATGCATTCCGGCAAAGTCCATCGATCATAGCCCACATTTTCATCATCAAACGAAATAATCACTAACAGATGCAATGACAACACAACCATGTACGTGCTGTTTGTTAGTTCAGACAGGCTGATGACAACAGAGAGAAACTATTTGAAGATTTTAAGAGTCTAAAAACATCGTCAAAGTTGTTGAGACTAATAAAAATTATATTAAAACATACTAAAAGTCATCATACACAATGAGGAAAGTGATCCAGAGTTCAATTTGATGCTGACAAGATAATGAGAAATGATGACCTTACAACTAAGTCAACAATATTCAACAAAATTTAACAGTGTCCAGCATATGCCAACGATCTAATTCCGACAACGAGATCAGCTTCGGAAATAGAGAAGGTTACAAAAGATGTAAAATTCGCTTTAATGCGACAAAAACCAAATTTATGGAAATAGGAAAAACACCAACTCGATAACATAAACACTAATAATAAAATTAGAGAACTGAGATGCAGTAAAGATAAAGAGAGTAAAAATGTTTTCTATTTAAGTGTATAAATAACCGAACAAGGCAAAGAAATGCTAAAATCGAAGTAAGGTTAGTTATATAGTATAATATCGTTAAAAACTGTGTCATGTAGCTCTAATTGTAAGATAAGAATTTATAAGACAGTGTTAAGACATGTAGTTTCTTATACATGTAAGACGTAGTTATATAACAAAAGTGAGCAAAGTAAAGAAAGTTTAAGAGAAAAAGACGTTAGTAAATATATTTGGAGAAAACAGTGAGGAATAGGTAGAATAGAGACTAAAAGGAGTGGTGATACATCTAAATCAGTAGTTCCCAACTTTTTTGTCATGTCTCACTTAAGGATTTCTAAAACCTTGAGCCCTCCTCCTCGTGATATTAATTTTTATTCTTCAAAAACTAAACTCTCATTTACATAGTGAAAACCTAAAAAGCCATTAACTTGGTCTTCCAAAAAACATGGCGTCTATCTACAGCCTCAAGTTTCCTCGTTAAGTGATATTCAGTTAATTTCGTTTTTTCAGTGGCAAATGATTTTACTACCCCTAAAACCATATTTAGCAAAATATGAAAATGGAAACGGTAACAACAGTTTTTTTTACAAAGTTGGTTGAATTTGGCTGTTTAGTTTGCCTCATCGCAAAGTTATACCATCGCAACTTTTATATTGAATAACTGAATTAGCATTTATTGCTGCTATTGGTGTTATTATGGCGCCCGTTATTATAATTTGTATTTTACTTAGTATCTATATCCACCATACCAAAGCTGCAAATAATATCGTGGGTTTAATCCAATACATTACTTTTAGTTTTAGATCCCATGTTTTTCTAAGAGCTCGTCTGACTAACACTAACGTCGCCTCCTCCCTAGTTTTAATTTTATAAAAATGTTGATTCCAGATAAGTTTTGAGTCTAAAATAATTCTAAGATATTTTAGTATCTTTATTTCTACACATCAAAGCCTAGGAGGTTTCAGTCCTTCTAAGTTTCTCTTTGTGAATACTACTGTGGTAGATTTAGAAAGACAAAATTTACTCTTTCTGCATCTGTCCAGTTTGTAACCAAGTTTATGGCCCTTTACATACGTTACACAACAGTACTGTTAAATCTTCCTTGGGACAGCATGACCAACTCATCATTTCCTTCGAGTGACTTTAATAGTCCGCCCGTTACAAGGCTCTACAGTAGAGGCAGAGTTCCCTAAAAACATCTTCTTGCAATCCAAGTCGTCATTATTTCACCCCTCAGGGATATATATACTATTTTTTCTATATTCATATATAGTCTATTCACTTTCAGCTTGTTTGCTCGAGTTCTTTACTCCTCAAGGCTTTAATGATTTAATTTAGGGATGTATTATCATAGGCACCCTCAATATTGCTCCTCTTAAAAAAATTAGAGGAGATTAAGTTGCATAAAAACTGTATACGAAATTTTAATATTATTGCAGTAAAAAGTTGATTAGAATTTTATGCTCCGAGTTTAAGCACTACAATGGAGCTCAAAAAGATTTCACCGGTGCGTTTTACCCTCATAACTTTTTGCACATCTAATCTAACCGATTGAAACTTTCCAGGTATTTTGCCTTAAGTCTCATTATTATTGAGATAAGGTATCTGAAATTTTAGTCAACGGATGCAAATGCCCATTTTCATTCAATGTACTTTTCGCTTATTTTTTGCCATTCTTATCGTTTCTGATGCAGTTTTTTTTAGTGTTTGTTCCTTTCAGGATAACGGCTGATACTCGTCAGCATCGTTCGTTAACAGATGAGAAGAGGAAGGCTAGCTAGGACGCTCCCACCAGCGCTATGACGATCAGTTTGGTGTTCAGAAGTCTACTGTTACGAAGCTGTTGAACAGGATTAACGATTCTGAAGTGGTCTCTCGTCAAACTATGTCCGGACAACCCAAGAAAACCCTTCATGCTGTCGATAGGAAGATTCTAATCATGTCCCATGAGGACTCTCGCCGTATTGCAATAGACATAGCTTGCGAACTAAATGAGTTCATCTCCCATATTTTTCCCAGGCTGTCAGACGTTGTCTGACTATAGATGCTGTCCCGTCTTCACAAAGAACCGGAAGGCGAACCTCGAGTTCGCCCGCAGTCACTGGACTAATCAGAAGTGGAACGGCGTACTTTGGGCAGATGAAAGTCAGTTTATGTTGTTTACTAGCGATGGCATAAAGTAACCCCAACTGTCAACTATGGTGGCGGAACAGTGCAGGTGTGGGGGGGGGGGCATTCAGCGCGAAAGTAGTCGGTCATTTGCACAAGATAGACGGGATGATGAAACGAAAAATCTATTTGGATATTTTCTGAAGGTCGTGCTTCCATATGCAAGGTCTAATATTGGGCGTCTCCAAGGATGTTAAGGATTGGTTTAACAGAAAGAGAATTACACTAATGGAGTGGCTAAGCCAGAGCCCGGACATTAATCTTATCGAAAACTTATGGGAGGAACTAGAAAGAAGATTGACTTCATTGTAATTGTTATGGTTAAAGTTAATTTTTTCTTGTTTTCAAACTTTTCTTTTGCTAATTTTTTATAAATTTGCTAATATTCACTGCAACATTACTTTAAATCTTGTTGAAATTTTAAGGGTGGTTAAGTTTATGAAGATTTTCTGCAGTGAATGAAACTACCTAGTAACTGTAACATTTATCATTAGGATGGGTTTCAAACATCATATGAATTAAGTCAGTAATGGTTAATTTACGATGTTAAATTGCCAAAGCCTTCTTTTTCAAATCTTTGTGATAAAGTAATAATGGTAGTTATTTCTTCTAATGTCGGAACCGCACTACCTGGTGCAGCTACTTGTGGACAAAATGCTTTCCAGCAAGCGTTTAAAGTTGATTGTTTTACATCCCTCAAAGCCAAAGGAATATTCTTAACACAATTTAAAAAATTGTATTTTTCCAAGCTCCTGAAATCGTGACAGATTCATCATTTCAAGTTTATTAAAAATATCATGAAAAGACCGTCAATGCAATTAATTTTGAAGGTAGCAGTTATGTCTTCATCTAAAGGCTGGATCAGGGAACTCATATTTGGTGAAATAAAGACCACTTTTAGGTTTGGATACTCCGAGTTAGGCGGATAGCGTTATGCGTTATCCAATATTAAAAGTTTTTTTAAAGAAAGTTTTTTTCTTCATATACTTTTCTGCTTCCACAACAAAAAATTTGTAAATCCAATTGCAAAGAGCCTCAGCAGTCATGCATGCCTTTTTATTTGCCACCCAACGGATGAGAAGACCATTTGTCTGTTCATTTCACTCGTAAATTCAGATCGCGCGCGAAAAATACCACGCATAAAAGGTAGAGGAGATGAGGGTATTATGGAAAGGTTGGAAAATATGGAATACCAAGTTTCGGCTCTGTTTGGTGCTGCTATCACGTGGGAATACCAGGAACTACTCGAGAAAAATTCTCATGATGCAGTGCAATGAGAGTTTATCGCTTGTTGTTGTCGTACCTAACCCCCTCCTCAGTTAGTTTCAAGAGTTTTAAATAGTCTGTGTTTTTTTTCAGATATGGCTAGAAAGAAGGAAGATGAGGGAAAGAAGCGAAAGCTTTGGTATCAGACGCAGATGGCTAAGGCTATAAAAACTGTTAGTGAGAAGAAGATGGGGTATCTTAAGGCGTCCAAGGAATTCTAGGTTCCCAGAGCGTCTCTCTTTCACCTTGTCAACAGTAAGGAGAAAAATGCAAAGGTAGCAGCCTCAACTACTCTTGGCCGTAAGCCAGTTTTTCCTAAAGAACTAGAAGACAAGTTACAAAAATATTTAGTTGAGATGGAGCCCATGTTCTATGGGCTCACAAATAGGGATGTCTGCTGTCTTGCCTATCAACTTGCGGTTTGCAATAACATACCCCATCCATTTAAGGACGAAACTGCTGGCAAAGACTGGTTCTACGCTTTTATGAAAAAGAACCAGAGTACATCTTTTGCCAGAGCCAGGAGATTTAATAAGGAAGAAGTAGACAATTATTCTAATTATCCCAACACGATATTTAATGTAGACTAATCTGGTAACATTCCGACATTGACGTAATTAATTTAGCAAGGGAAAGTTATGTTACGATTTTGTCTACCTCCCCACTGTTCGCATAAAATCTAACCTTTAGATGAAACCTCGACGGGCCCATTAAAGTCTCACTACATTGAGAAAGTGAGATTTTTTTAAGGCATCGCTCAAAACCCTTGAGTATTTTTGATATGATGGAACTGTTTGGCAGGGCCTACCTTAAAGTACAACGTGGGGACATAGCAGTAAATGGCTTCAAAGTGACTGGATTTATCCTGTCAATAAAAATGTTTTTAGCAGTGAAGATTTTATTGTTTCTACATTCACTGTTCCTAGGCCTTAGAATATAAAACTAACAAATGATCCTCTTCCATATTCGTCTACAAGATCTAATCACCTCAACACTGTTCATTAAAGAGTTCTGATGTGTCTTACCCATATAGATATCACCACCACCTCCAAAAAAGCAGAAGTCAAATAGAGGCAGGAAAGCTGTATCTTCTTCTAGAATAACCTACTCCCCAAGTATTAGAACTGAAAGAAAAGGACAAAAAGAAGGAACCAGAAGCTTCAAAACAACAAAAGAAATCGAACATTCAAAGACCCCTGTTAAGAAATTAAACTTAGACCGACCTTCTAGAGATGACTCCAGCGATGAATTCGTTCTATCGGAAAATTATCCAAAAATCAACGAGGGGAAATTTGGATTCAATGCTTCAGCTGTTCTTTGTGAGCTCACCTTGACTGTGCCGGAGCAAAGAAAGAAGATTCTATCTGTGACTTTTGTAAATAGACTCGAAGCAGAATTGACTTGCACATAATCTTAAAAATATGGTTTTTATAGTTAAAAATAACTATGTTTTATGAAGTCTAATTAGTTTTTCAATGGTTTAAACCACTTATTCCATATTACTTAACTATATCATATTAACTTCCATTTGTAACTTTTTTTAAATAATTTTTTATAACAACAAAATAAATGGTATTTTTTTACAGGTGACAGTTCATTACAATTAGTTATAGTATGTACTCATGATGATTTTGGGGATTTTTATTCAAAAACCAGTAAAGTTATTTTTAGAAATGTAAATGGTATTCCTTAATACCCTCCTCTTCTCTACGCTTAAAGTTATAATTTAACGTGTAAAAAGAGACTCCTGTAAAAAGAATACCGCGTAAATGGAGGGACAGGTGTATAGTGTGATGCTGTGATTAGTTTTGTTATGGTGTGTCATTTACACGTTTTTATTGAACTGAAAACGTTTACATTGTGATAAAGTACCTTCAGGACTGTGTGTTCCAAATTTGAAAAAAAAAGAGCGAAGAAAAAGTTCTGACGAGAAAACGCACCGGTGAAATTTATATATCCAGTGCTATCACAGGTTTCATCCAAATAAAATTCGTTACATTCTGTTTATTACAGTATAATCAAAAATATACCATATGGTATGATCATCACAAAATCAAATAAGGTCATCCAAAGTAGATCTTGTAAGTTTTTGTGATTGTAGATAAAATTACAAGAATCAAGTTCTCAAACTGTGCACATTTTATCTACTTTTCTTATGCGCAGAACTTGACTAGCAAACTTAGTCCGCACTTCGACCGAAGCATCATAGTCTAAAGGTCTTAGAAAATCATGACCACATCCATAATTGGCTAACTGTTTTTACAAGAATCCCACATTGCAAGTTAAAATGGACACAGTTTTCATTTCGGAACCGAAAATGAGACGCAATTAGCCGCGCGGCCAGCAATCGGATTATCAAACAATGCACAATAAGCAGCACGAAGTGCTTCATGCATAGTTTAGCGCTGAGGACGCTTGGCGATGACGCATGGCAAGTGAGAGCTGCTGTCTCGCAAGGTCGCAGGCGATCACGTGGGAGCCACGGGCTCGCTGACCAGCGAACTGGACTGTCCCAGCTAGAGTCACTGACCAACATTTCTGCGCCGGTAGCCATTTCTTGCCACTTCGCCCGGCAAATTCTGTACATGACGTGCTGTCAGGCCCGCGTGCATCCTCTATGAACTTTTAACCGCGGCCGCCGGCCGCGGCGTCATGCGTCATGTCCAGTCTGCTCGATCGGCTCCCGAAAAGGTGCCCTTCGAGGAATGTCGCGTGACCGGACGCATTTCAATTTCTCTACCTGTAAACCAAACTGCGAACAATAGGTTCCGGTGGGATTGGGCAAGATCCGTCTGCGCTGCTCTGCGCCGTAAACAGAAACTGCGGACGCCGATAAGCGATGGAGACAACGGCGGTCGCGGTCGTACAATTTAATTTCTTGCTTAAGCCGCATACCTTCAAGTGCGCTGTTGCATGACTCAATTGAAAACATCGTGCTCTAATTTCCCCTGTTTCATCACGTTTTCATATACATAAACATAAATAATTTGTTTTGCGTTCAATTATGCAAGCGTAAACGAACATACAACGCCATTCAAAATGGGAACGGCTTTTAACGTTCGGTCAACGTTACATTTAAATATAATGCCCCTTCGTTATTTTGTACATTGACTAAGCGTTCAAAACGCATTATTGTAGAATAAACCACACAGAAGGTTTAAAAATTTAAATAAGCCGGACACTAGAAAGGAACACAGGAAAAATTGCATATACAGGGTGATTTAAATTGAACTTTAGGATGTTTTTTTCTGATAAAAGCACAAAATAGCAATCGCCACTGTTGGTAGTGTAAAGTACGAATTTAGCATTATATGTGAAATATGGAGATCGCTGGATAAAATGCAGAACCTACTAAAAGAAGTTAAAAAATATAGAATAGATATTCTTACCATCCAAGAAATGGGATGGAAAGAAAGCGGAGTAACAGATGTAGAAGTTGTACACAATATGTTATAGTGGGGAAAAAAAGAGCAAATTGGTGTAGGCTTTATAATATATAAAGATTACAGAGGTACTATAATAGAATTCATATCAACAGATGAAAGACTAGCAACATTCTATAACATAACTCTGGTTAATGTACATGTACCAACTGAGAAAAGCGAGGACGAAGTTAAAGAAATGTTTTATGCAAAACTAGAAAATGTTATGAATAAAATAGGAAACTACGATGTCAAGGTGGTGATAGGGGACTGAAATGCCAAGTGGTAAGAGAACAGATATATGAACCAACTACAGTAAAACATAGCCTGCACCTTACTGTTAATGATAATGGAATGCGAATGATAGACTTTGCATGCGGGAGAAATATAATAATAGCTAGCACAAAGTTTCCCCCATAAAATAGTTTTTTTTTTTTTTATTGATCAGATACATAACTATTTACAATCTGCTGCAAAGCAATAAGTAAATGATTTACGTAAGTGTGGGTTTAGGTGGAAGTTGACGTTCATTAACGTCACTTCTGTAACAATGTAAGAATACTAGTACTAAATCCGGAAGGGTAAGTCCAAGGTGTAGTGTCTTTTAAGTCTGCGGTTGTGTTCACTGCTATCTAGTAGGTTTAAAGCTAAATGATTGGGGTGCAATTCTAGTTTATTGATATATCTTTCACTATTTTTAACTATTTCGCTTTTCACTAAACTTATTTTTAGGTCACTGTAAATGTCCGCATTGGTTATGTAGTATGGTGCATTAGTGATGGTTCTGAGTGTTTTTGACTGGAATCTTTCAATTATCGAGATATTGGAAGATGAAGCAGTTCCCCATATCTGGATAGCATACATCCACACGGGCTTGAATATGACCTTATATATTAACAGCTTGTTGTCGAGAGAAAGTTTCGAGTTTCTACCCAGTAGCCAGTAATGCTTGCTGAATTTTAAATTTAATTGTAGTCTTTTCTTCCACAAGTGTGTTTTCCACGTAAGGCCCTTATCGAGATGTATTCCCAGATATTTAGCCGAAATAAAATAGTGCATAAAGAAACATGGATATCAGCGGACAAAAAAACGTGAAATCAAATAGATCATGTAATAATAGATGCACGGCATGCCGGCAACATTTTGGATGTGAGAAATTATAGAGAGGCCGACTATGATACGGTTCATTCTTTAGTAAAAGACGGACAAAGAATAGCATGAGAAAACCAAGAGAAAGCAGTGAATAATCAACAACTTGATATGGAGAAACTGAAAGAGAATAATGAAATTAGGGGAAAATATACAAACAGTGTACAAGGGAAATTTGAAATGCTAGAACGAGCAGAAGAGAAGGAGAAAACGAGCAAGGCAGAAATAAAAGAAAGTTGGGAAACTATAAACAAAATCACTGACCGAGACCACAGAGCAGATAGTAGAAAAACGCACAATGAATAAAAAGAAAAAATGGTATAATGAAGAATGCGAACGAGTAATCGCCGAAAGAAATGAAGCAAAATTAGAAATACTAAGGGACACTACGTAGGACAAAATGGAAAATTTTAAAAACAAAAGTAAAGCTGCCAACCTAAAATCTAAATTTAAAAAAACATGAGTAACGTAGAATGGAAAAAATGAAAAGAGCAAGAAGAGGACAAAATATCAGGGGTGTCTATAAATAGATAAAAAGTCAAAAAGCCCGTTACCAGCCAAGAATGGGGAAGGGAAATTGGGAGCGGTAAGCAAGAAATGATCATGAGAAGGATAGAATTCTTTAAGAAATTACTGGACCCAACCCAGGATAAAATTTACTCAATAAACGAAAGATGGGAAGACCAGAATGAGAAAGATTCAGTAAACCCACCTGTAAAAGAAGAATTGAGTAAAGTTATAAAAACATTAAAAAGTTGCAAAGCACCAGGCGAAGACGATATAGGTAATTGCGCAAATGTTCAAATGAGGAACATCGGTAAGAGAAGCAATGCACGCTTTAACGATAAATATCTGGAAACAAGAAATAATTCCACAAGAATGGAATACGGCAATCATATTCTCAATATTTAAAAAGGGGGATAAGATAGTATGCAATTACTATATGGAATATGATATACTAAGTAAGCTAATAGAAAAGAAATTAAAGGGCTGGATGGAAAACATAGTGGGAGAAAAACCCAATGCGGTTTCAAAGCAGACGGAGCAACTACGGATCAAATATTCATAATCAGGTAATTCTAGAAAATATTGTTTAATATTGACTTACACTACCTGTTCGTAGACTTTTGACAGGCATGCGACACAATAATAAGATCAAAACTGCTAAAGGGTTAGAAGAGTTCGGAATTCCTAGAAAACTGATAAGGTAAGGGTCAGAATACAAGGACAATGGAGAGAGAGTTTTACTATAAACAACGTCAACAACGCTGTTTAATTTCGCTTTAGAAAAATAGCAAGAAAAGTCCCAACTAACCCGGGAGGCACAATTGATAATAGACACTGTCAAATACTAGCATATGCAGATGACATTGATATAGTAAGTAGGATAATAGAAGAAATAAAAGGCGTCGTTAATTACATGGAAGAAGTAGCGGACACTCAAAGTCTAAAGATTAACACATCAAAATCAAAATGTATCATAACCACGAAAGACATACACATATACAAAAATATCAAAGAAACTACAGTAAACGAAACCGATCAGTTAAAAATTTCAAATGTTTAGACTCTGTAGTTAATGAAGGAAATAATATAGAAGAGGAACTAAAGGCTAGAATTTTGGCAGCTAATAGATGTTACTATATATACTAAGGGATAAAATTACATCAAAAGTGTTATCGCTTAAAAATAAAATTAAAGTGATAAAACCGGTAGTGACTTACGGTGCGGAATCTTGGTGTCTAATCCAAAATGAGTAGAAGCGTGGAAACCCAAATTTTAAGAAAAGTATATGAGTCAGTGAATGAGAACGGATTGTGGTGCGCTTTCAAATAGCGAAATCAGAACACGATATGGGGAAGCAAGCTTACCTAACGACATTAAAAGTATGCGTATAAGATGGCTGGGGCATGTCGAGAGGATGCAACTGACAAGAGGACCAAAGAAGACCGTGCAAAACAAATCGGAAGGCAGGAAAAGCAGGAGCAGACCGGGATTAAGATGGAAGGAAGAAGTAGAAAAATATCTAAGAACAGTAGAAGTTACCCAATGGAAACAGAAAGCAGCTAACAGAAAAGAGTGGAAAAAATCATAGCCGAGATTAAGAACGGGGACGAGTGGTCAGTAAGAAGCCATCCCATCTTGTAAAACAATAAGCCAAGAACCATCCAAGAGTTAAAAGACAATATTCTTGCGAAAATTGAGGTTCAAACTCCCGATGTTCTCACCACAATCATGGAAAATGTTCTAAAGAGAAAGTAGAACTTTGTGAAAAAAAATGGCTGTTATTTGTGCGATGTAGTATTTCACAAGTAGCTTAAAAGATCTTCATAAACGGTAGTTTCTATTTTCTGCAGCCTCAAGGGCTTACTGTGCCCACTAACATGCACTTAAATGCTAGGACATTCACACATACCCATGGGTTGAGCGAGACTCGAACTCGCGCGCGCCGGCTAGAGGACAGAGCCAACTGGTTGAACCATCTGAGCCACCGCGTCCCCTCGGTTTAGTGTTACGCTATTTGGTGCCCACCAAATTTATTTGTGAAGCGAAGCACATACTTTGAATTTGAGTTTCTCCAATCAGCTTTTGTCCCTTTCGTTACTTATACAGGGTCCAGTAGGAAAGTGTTATGTTTTTGAGGGCGAGTATAACATTGGTGGTAGGGGGACTAGTGCATGCGCAATTGTTGATGTAAGTCGTTAGTTGCCATTTCAGTAGACTAGGAGCCGTAGACGATTGAACCTTTGTTGCAACCGATCATTGGAGGTGTAGACACATCAAAAATTACAAACTCACTTTAATGTTGGTTGATGCGGTGCCGTTCCATCACGCCCACGATACTGAAACAGTTTAATAACTTCAGAATGAGAGACTGTGAGACCTGGAACAGCTCATGGAGGTGATCGGACCGTTGGAATATCAAAAAACATTGGATGTGGAGACCTGCTCTCATCGTTCAGCAGTACGATACGATCGCGCTTCGCGCATGTTAGACAGGTCAGTTGCCAAATTTTGCACTTTGACCTCCACTTTCATCCGTACACAATATTGGTGGTTCAAGAACTGAAGGAAAATGATTATCATGTTTAAACTTTGGAAAATGACTGTATTCTAATAACTAGTGACGAGGCTCATTTTCACTTATCGGATGATGTGAATAAATAAAATTGCCGGTACTGGTCGGAAAATAATCAACGGGAACTCCATCAAAGGCCTTTACATAGTAAAAGAGTAACTTTATGGTGCGGAATAGCCCGATTTGGCATAATTGGATCCTACCTTTCCAAGAAAACGGACGCCCTGTCATGGTCAACTCACAAGCTAACGATAATACCTGAATTGAGAAGACATTTGATTGCCCTCGATAGGGTTCCAACAGGATGGAGCTACTTACCATGCCTAAAGAGAATCCATGGCTTTTTAAAGGGAACATAAGTGTATTGAGTCGCTACTTGGGTGGCGTTTTTTCACACCTGAATTACATTCTTTTTGTTGTGCTTTATGTTTCTCAAACGGCATTGTGTTTCGGACTTGCACGACACTATTTTAAAGATGTATTCTACAACACGTCATAAACAAAATGTTCAAATAAACATATTTTTCAACTTATTATTAAAGCATTATCGAGGTATTAAAAGTGAAAGATATTTATTTAAAAACAAAACATTTAGAGTAACTGTTCAAAGTGCTCTCTGTTTTGTTGAATGCAGCATTTAGCATAACGAATCCTTGCTTCTCTGGCAAGTATTATAACATCAGGACGACCTTTAATAGTTGCTGCAGCTTCTATGATGCGATTCCTTAACTCTTCTTGTGTGCCATAGACTTCATTCAGCCCCACACAAAATAATGTAACGGCGTTAGATCAGGAGATTGTGGTGGCCATTTAACAGGTCCGTTTCGCCCAATCTATTGCTGAGTTTAAGGTGAGCAGGAGCACCATCATGTATAAACCTCTGCCTATTGGCAATTGGAATGTCTTCTAGATACTGATACAAATTATTTTGCAAAAAATGCAAGTAAGATATTCCTGAAAGCCTTGTTGGTAAAAAGAAGGGGCCGATGAGATGATCATCAAGAAAACCACAATAGACATTTAATAAAAAGTTATGTTGATAATGCAGTCGTATGAGGGTTTTCTTCGTTCTAAGTGTAGGTGTTTCAAAAAGTAGTAATCCAATTTCTGGTAAAGCTAAATTCATCGAAAACCAGTAGACAACACAGAAAGTTAATATCTCGTGTGCATTGTCGAATTAACCATTGGCAAAAATATAAGCGCTTGTTATAATCTTCTAGTAACAAGTCTTGCACACGCATAACGCAAAATGGATACAATTGTTGCGCAATGTTTACGATACGCTTGTATATAAAACATCGAAGTGGAGTGTCAATCTTCTGGTGCTACTACTAGGAGATAACTGAACAGCATGGAGTATTCTTTCCTTAAAGTTAGCAGTTCGTCTAAATCTTAGTCATTGAGGCTTTATCCAGTTTCCTAAGACATCTTGTAATGGCTACAAACGTTTTATGATTTGGTGTCTTTCTAGTGGAAAATGTTTTGTGATATGTTCAAACAGCAGCACGCCATTTTTATGTGCCTCTGCATATTAATAACATCCTGTTTGTGTAACTTCGAGACTTTTACATATTTATCTTTCACTTTATTATCTCTAATAAATTAATTTAAAACAATATGTTTATAAGAACTTTTTTATTTATTTCGTACTGGAAAATACATTCCTAAAATTATTCACCATTGCTATAAGCCCATTGCCATCCTCTGTTGAATGTAGGCCTTCTTCATTTTCTTCCATCCTTTTTTATCTGCTGCTATTCTCATCTACATTGTTCCGTCAATTTTCTTTATACTATCCCGCCACCGAGTGGTAGGTCTTCCAACGTCTTCTAATATACGTTTGGCCCATCTTTCATTCTTTTTTCGGGTTATATGTCCTGCCCATTGCCTCTTAAGTTGTGCAATTTGTCGAATGACGTCTGTTAGTTTTGTTTGGTGTCTTATTCATGTATTTCTAGGAAAATATTAAAAACCCCACAAGAGATACCAACACTAAAATCAAACAATGATACCATCTGTACAGACAAAGCTAAAGCCGCCGCATTTGCCAACCACCTGGAGCAGACCTTCACACCGACAATTTCTTGCTTCTCCACCCAAGTGACTTACATAACGAACTACATTGAAACATACCATCCGATCAGCTCCGAATTTAAACAACCTACATCCCCAGACGAAGTAGCGGAGTTAATAAAGACTCTACACAAACGAAAACCCCCAGACATGACATAATTCCCAACCTTGTCCTCCAACATCTAACTAGAAAATGGCAACCCTGATGAATGCATGCCTGCGATTAGGTTATTTCCCACAAAGCTGGAAACACGCACATTTACTCATGTTTCCCAAAACCGGGAAAACCAAAGAACTAGCTATCGTCCAATCAGTCTATTGGCCACCATCTCTAAGCTCTTCGAAAAAGTTATACACTTACGCCTAATCAAAATTATCAATGCACTCCACGTCCTCCCGACCTTTCAGTTCGAATTCAGAAAAGGCCATTCGACCTACTATCAACTGCAACGGATTAGCGAACACATCGAAGCAGGATTTGAAAATAAATGCTACACCACCGCAGTCTTCTTAGACACCACCCAGGCCTTTGAAAAGGTCTGGATAGAAGGCCTCAAGAAAAAATCCTAGACCACGAAATTCCACGATACCTGCAAGTTATCACTTTCTCCTTCTTGAAAAACTGAAACCAAAATCATAAGATCGGAAGTCCCCCAAGGGAGCATTTTAGGGCCACTTCTATTTAATATGTCATGTATATACCTTGAATATGCCAAACATACCTGCGACATTAGCCACCTACGCCGATGATACGGCCATCATAACGCAAAATACCGACCTAAAGATAACAATCGAACAAATCACAAAACGCAACAGATAAATATTGCAAATGGCTTAAAGAGTGGAACATAAAAATTAATCCCAGCAAATGTCAATGCAAAATCTTCACATTAAGAAGATTTATCAACTTCCCCTCTCTTACTATAGACGGACAAGTTATACCATGGACACCTAAAGACTTAACAGTTAAATATCTAGGAGTGTTTCTTGACACTAGACTGAGCTGGATTTATCACATCAATCAGAAATTAGCTCAATGGCATAACCGATTCAGACAACTCTACTCCATCATAAACTGCAACACCCCCCCTTAAACCTGAGTACACCATTCTTCTTTACAAATCTCTTCTGCGACCCCTAGCTCTCTATGCATCTCCAATCTGGAGCACAACATCCAAGACGAATTTCCTAAAACTACAAAGATACCAAAACAAGGTACTGAGAATTGCAGTGAATGTCCCCTGGTTTGTCCGTAATGCTCAATTACACCAAGAACTTTGAGTGTCGCCAGTTCAAACATATATCATCACAACCACCAGGAATTTTATTACTACTATGAACAATTGCACTGGCGCAGCACACTACAATCTCGGACAACGAAACATCCATAGAAGATTAAAGAGAAAACTCCCACAAGATATCCTCTCCGAGGAAGAACACTAGACCATCAACACAATCGACGGAGGCCAGCCATTGTCATACCACAGATAATGAATGTAGTGTTAGTTATAGTTATTCTATATGAAAACTGTCATGTATAACACTTGATTGTTGAACTGACAAATGCTGTAAATAAAAAAAAAATCATGTATTTATGTTACGGTCGCTTAATATGATTCCTAATATATATCTTTCGTATGCTCTTTATATACGTGTTAGCCTCTGGGCGTGTTTCTTTGTCAAGCTTCACGTCTCTGTTCCATAAGTCAGTGTTGGGAGCACGCACGGAAATAAGTATAAGAAATATCAGACTTGAAGATATAATTTAGTTTTCCAAATAAACTCCGAGCCAATCTTATTCGTTTTGTTATTTTGTCGTTGATGTAGTCTTTCTCTGTTATAATCTTTTGCCTGAGGTGTATATAATTATTTACTATTTCTGATGGGTTATCTTCTAGGATAATGTTGATATCTTCGTATAGCTCGTTATATTCGTTTTTCTTCTTCTTCTTCTTCTACTCTTATATAGGCTATTAGCCTGTTTCTAACTACACATTTCGTGTAGTATATTATATAGTATATTTGTTTTTGTTTTATTTAATTTAAGTCCTACTTCCTTTGCCCGATTATTTAATTTTGTGATCATACCTTGTGGCTCTTGTTAGTTATTGCTCACTAATATTGCATCTGCGAATCTTAGGTTGTTTAAGCAGATACTGTCAATTTTAATTCCTTTTTCACTATTCACTCTTTATCCCTAAAATAGTGCTGTGCAATTCCGAAACACCATGTGTATGTAATCTTTGGGAAAAATAAAAATTGAAATTTGTGTTAGTGTTCTAAAAAACGTAAAACCTCCCTGCGTATTTCTCTCCTCACTTTCGCATTAAAAAATTTTTAATTAAAGTTTATAATTTGAATTTTGACGTGCTGGTTATAGCCGTTTATGCAACTTTGCATTGTTATTACTTTCTATTTTGACTTCTGAACTTATTTATTACCTCACTTTTTTCTTTGAGGAGATAATTCTTTCAGAACAATTGAGAACTACATGCATCTTGTTTTTTTTTAATTACCCAAAAGAAACATTCCATGTTTGGTGTAATCCTCCATGATATGAGCAGAAACTACAATCAATTTTTTAAATGTGGCAATGTAAATATGTAAATAAATGGATTTTTAATTTGAATCCAGTTTGTTGACATTGTAAAGCTCCGAATTTGCATATTCAGTTATTCAAATTCTCTGCCATCCCTTTGCCAAATAAAATTTATTTAGAAGTACTAAGTATTGTATCAATCACCTAATTTGAGGATAAAAGTGACAAAAAGTTGTTGATTGGGAATAATTAATATAATGAACTTTAAAATACCTTGGCAGTATTTAATCACTCAGACACCTGATCTAATCTAATCGCCAGTACACCTTGTGTAAAGACCTTATATGTTTTAGATCACGCATAGATAGGCCTAGGAAGCATCGAGACCTGGGGGGACGCCGCGCCGCTGACGTTTCCGGTAATTACACGAGTTAATCAGGGAAACCCAAATTCTATGGTAATGAGAATAAGGATGATGTAAAGCCGCGCTTTTTGCGTCGCCCATTGACTTGCAGGAATTCGCGGCTGCGAAACCGTGGCGTGATCGGCCCGTGGATGCGCTTGTGCTGCATTCGATCTGTGGCAGATGAGCCCAGATTATGCAACGCGGGCGGCGCTTTGTGCCGATAATTGTTATCGCCGAAAGTGCCCGTTCGCCCGATCATGCCTCGTAATATCGCAGTATCACACGACGGAGTCGTGCGCCAGCAGACTACGTCCGGTTGCCTTCCGTCAAAGTCCAAGGCCTTCGACTCTCACAAATTAATAAAATATTACTCGAACGAACAGCGACGAACTCGGACGCTGTGGCGGCGAGAAATATTCCGAGCGGCGTTACATAATTCGCGGCGGCGGCCCCTGCTCGCGGTTATGCAATATCACCTGTCCGAGCCAATTTAAAAATTCTATGGCTAGTAGTTTCCCATTTCTAAATTTTAGGAGAATCACGATCCACAAACTACAGTTTTTGATTTTGTCATTTCTTTTTTGGTAGGCTGAAAAAAGTGTATACTTTTTTAAATTCGATTAATAATATCACACATACTAGGTGCATCCAGAAAATATAGAGTCGATATTAATATAGCGAAAACAGTTTGCGTGATCCTGATGTAACCTGGCAGCCCACGAGAGTAGACTGTAATGCGCATGCATGAATGAGGATCTCTCTATTGGCCCGGTTAATTCAGCGAGTTAGACGCCTGCGAGTGAGTACAGTGTGCAATTCTCACATTTGCAAGGATTGAACGAGAGGCTACAGAAACTCTTCCAATAATTCAGAAAGCTTTCTGAAACGATGTAACGAATTCAGCATGAACAAAAGCAACTGATAATTGTCAGCTTCATTAACTTTCTGGGTGGTTTGGCAACGCTATAGTTCAGATTTGTTGCCCCGATATTTCCGGCTGTTCCCAAAACTTAATTATCGTTGAAAGGAAAGATATTGTTGACGAGATTCAGGCCAATATAACTAGGCAGTTATTCGCGATTTCAGCATAGCACTTTACCACAAACTTGCGAGATTGCATGCATTAAATAATAAGAAAAACATTGATACAGCTGTCTCCAATATCACTGCATCAATTGCCAATGCCGCGAATACTGCTGCTGCAGCCTCAGCAAGGCACCAGAACAGTAGTTATAACTATAATTATCCTCCAATTTACATTATAGACTTAATTAAAAAACGTAGCCAGGCAAGACGACAATGGCAAAGGACTAGAAAACCCTGAGACAAAAAAAGGCTTTTGAACGTACTGACTAAAAAGAGAAATGGATGACTACAAAATCCAAGCCTACAGAAGACATAACATGAAGAAGAACTACCTACGCTCACATCTACTAATGATACCCTCACTACGGATATTGAAAAAGCAGAAGCTTTTGCTGACCATCTAGAACAGGTTTTTACAGCCGCAATCACCTGCACCCGCATAAAGATAACGCAAGTAATCAATCATGTAGAGAGAAATTATACAGTAATTACAAGCGATATTAAACCCACATCTTCAAATGAAATTGACACAATTATAGCAAAACTACAAGCGAAAATCAACCGGCCATGATCTTATACCTAACTTGATCCTGCAACACCTAACCAAGAAAAGCTTAGCGTATTGTGCAACAATAATGAATGCATGTTTACGAACAGGTTACTTTCCTCGGACATAAAAACATATACATGTTCTTATGTTTAGCAAACCAGGAAAAGACAAAAATATTGTCTTAAATTATAGACCAATAATCTTATTGACTACTCTTTTACAACTGTTAGAAAAGATCATTCGCACATGACTGACCAAAGAAGTACAAACACTCCAAATGATTCCAACCTTCCAATTTGGGTCTACTTGTCACCAAATACAGGGAATCAGCGAAATAATTGAGAATGGTTACAAAAACAAGTGCTACACTACAGCGGCCCAGGCCTTCGACAAAGTCTAGATCGAAGGTCTTAAGGAGATGCTCCTAGATATTAACATACTCAGCTACCTTCAAGCAATTACCTTCTCCTTTCTTGAAGAAAGAACGTTTGCAATGAAAGTAAACTCAGCAATTTTAAGAACCAAATACATCGAGGAGGGTACTTCAGGGTAGTATCCTGGGTCTCCTACTTTTTAATATCTACACGTTAAATGCTCTACAATCATCAGCGTTATTGACAACCTACGCTAATGACACAGCAATTATAACTCAAAGTGCAGACTTAACAGAAGCAGTGCAGCAACTACGACAAGCAACAAATAAAATCTGTAGACGATTTAAAAGTTGGAACATACAGATAAACCTTTCTAAATGCCAGTGCAAGATCTACACATTAAGACGAAAAATCAACCCACCCAACATTGAAGCTAACCGAGAAGTTATTCCCTAGAATCCCAAAGATTCTGCAATTAAATAACTAGGGGTCTACATGGACGCCAGACTAAGCTGGAATTTTACGTAAATCAAAAACTAATACAGTGCAATAATAGATTACAACAACTATATAGATCGAATGTGCCATTCTGATGTACAAAACACTACTACGATCTCAGTATGGTGCAACACAAACAAAAGCAACATTCAGAAACTACGGAGGTTTTAAAATAAAGTCATACGAATGGCAGTAAATGCCCTATGGTACATTTGCAACAACCAACTGCATTATGAGCTAGGAGTATCTCATATCCAAGACTATATCAAAGAAAGTGTCAAAAAGTTCTCCCGTAATATGAGTGCGTGCGACGAAGCATCCTAAAACCCAGGTAAACGCAATACCCATGTAATACTTGAACGAAAACTTCTCCAAAATATAATAACATCTGATGAAGACAGTAACTAAAATAACATTATCATAGCACACGGGGTGCTAATAACAGCCTCGAATGTTAATGTGATACAAATGTTAAGTGTACATAGTTATTAGTAACTGATTGTTAAAAATCCATAATGTTGATCTGACAATTGTTGATAAATTTTAAAAACTCAGGACTTTGCAGAATCTTTTGAACTGTAAAAACAACGTTGGGGAAAATATATGAGATTCTAAGGTGCTTACTTTAAAAGGAATTGAAGCTACGTATAGGGTGCAGCAAAACTCCATTTCCGCTAGTTTTAATAGGGCATATAAGGAGGTCCTAGAAGAACAAGAAAATTCTATAAAGAAGTGGGAGCGCAAAAGAAATGATTCAACCACGGGTAATGTGCAGAATGGCAAATGTAGAACTCACTTGTGATAAACAAGAAATAATAAAGAAGTGGAATGTTAAATATAGGAGAGGAAACCTAGATAGGAAGAGGCGAAAAACTAACAGAGTAGCAAGGAGAAGAGAACGTCGTAACTCCAACAGAGAAGGAGGTTAAAGAAATTAAAAAAAGTCAGTATCATTTTGCCAGGTCGTATTCCAAAAATATTGCTTTAATTTTTTTTGCATTAAATCTCAGTTTTACGCTATCCGCCTACGCTTTGAGTGCTTGGAGTGTCTCATTTCTGTAAGCTTTTAAAGTTCTGTAAACATTACATTCCGACATCCTTGCGGCAGTTGAACTTTAAATATACTTTCGCATACCAGCTTTTAGTATACCGGTCCAGAGCACGAACCCGGGCGGCACCTTTTCGTTACCTATCGCGTCATGGTTCCACCTCCCGTTTTGACAAGGGCTACCCTTTTGGTAAAGTAGTATTTTACTAAAGAGAGTAGATTCCGTGGGAATATCTCTCGGTTAGTTTCCGGAGGATTTCGGGCCACCACGCCTTCTCAAATGCCCCTACGATGTTCAGCGCAATCAACGCGCAATATTATTTCAAGTACCTTGCTTCTCTAATCTCGGAGATTGCAATCGCGAAAAAATGGTATTGTTAAGCGTGAAAACCGCCGTTCTGCCGTATCAGGTGTACGACGCACGTCGTTTAATGTCTTTTGGATGAAATTCTTTACCGAATTCATTAGATCGTTCACATTGCACGTCGCCTTAAAGATCTGAATTTGATAAAGCATTGTGGACTATGGATTCACTTAATGTCACTTCCACATATATTTTCAATTTTTTTTATCGTTTCTGCTGCCATACTTTGATTTCAAAAATTATACATTAACATATAGTGTTTTATTTTAACTTCTTTAATACTACAAAACACACTGACCGCAACTGTGAAAGAAACACATGTTAAATATACTTTGAAATGTTTCTTACAAAATGTTTAGATTAGAATTGATGATGGCCAAATAGCAATAGCAAAAAAAAACAATATTATTTATGAAATGACCTGCTGGTGCCAATGATATGTGTATGTTATTGTAATGATTACAGGTCGTGTAGCAAAATAGCGGATATTTAAACATGTGCAACGCCTAACAAAACACCTGTTTTTGAAAAAATCAATAAATTTATCGCGTTATATCTTGTCAGCTGCATTTTTAACACTTAATTAAAGCAACGTTGACGTCCTCACGTGTAAATAAACAAATTGGCAGGTAATACATTGGCAATTTAGTTTTTACCTTTACATCTACAAATAACAGAGTAAATTATACAAGGGCATATTGTAAAGATTCCAGGATGATACCTTATTTCACATATTCTCTTTTGAACGTTTCTAGAGCTTCCCAAAATTCTCAAAATAACTGTTTAAATTATAAACGTTTTTTTTATTTAATAGAGATCTCTTTCTATTCAAAAACATTTGAGGTATTCCAAAAAATTTTTGGTGAACCAAATTAGGGTAATATTATTTTAATTGAATGTTTAAACCTAGTATACAATGGTGAAATTTTTATTCTATAGTCATAAATCTATCGTTTGCAAATACTTAGTTAAGGTTCAGGTGTTGAATCCTGTTCGAGTTGAGTAAATGTGATACTCAGTTTGCAAATTGCTCAAAAAATCCAATAATATACCATTTGAGTCTACTTTTTCTATTTTTTTTAAATTTTTATGTTCTATTATTTTTTATATTGAGTACAACTTCATTAAAATCCCATTAGAGCAAACTTTTTAGACGATGACTCTTAGAATGAAACCGTCGCGTAATTTACCAATTCCTTAATTGATTCAAAGAGTTCAAAAGTTGATTGATTGAAAGTAAGCCCCTCTGTAAAAGAGCGATCTTAAATATGTCCATAGATATTTTTCCGTAAGTAAGTCAGACTTTACTGGTCGTGTCGATCAACTCTCCACTTAAAAATGGACTATGGACAAAGACACTCATTAAGATATATAGACGATTTTACAAGACTGTGCATCACATGCTGTACTCAATGAAAAAATATCTTGTGAAATTACTGCAGATAAGAATATTGAAAAAAGGTGCTGAACACATCTGTAAAACAAAACACACGACAAGACTATTCTCGACAACAAATTTTCCAGTTTAACAAAAAATTGCGTTCTTAACCCGATATGTTTTTCTTGCAATTAGTTAAGCACGACAAAGTATAGACGAGAGTCTAAACAAAAAAAAAAATCATTTTTGAAATTAATATTTAGGACTCTGTAAAAAATACGACCTGACAAAGCAAATGACTTACCCGCCGACCTATGGAAATCACAATTTTGAAACTTTTGTGACTGGTTTACGGGACTCAATACGATTATTGGAGAAGGTGGTATGCTAATTGTGTAGATAAATAACACGACAGTACCCCAAAAAAAATTACCTAGCTTCATCAAGACATGCGGTCGTTAGACGCCATTTAGGCGGCACGACTCAGAGCGCCATTGGGAAAAATCAAACGTAAGCTTCTTGCCTTTCTTGACTTACAAGGGGAGGTTTCCAAATGCACCCTCGACTTTTGAATAAAAGTTGATTTTTGTGGAAAGGGTGAGGGACATTCGAGTTGCCGGTTTCCGTTCTAAGGCTACAATTTCTTTTTTTTGGTAAGTTTTGCAGCTTTTGACAAAACCCTCAAGACGGGAGACACCGCTCATTAAGGGTTCTGTCCCTGGCCGTTGCTACCTCTGCTTGTAAGGCCAAGTGACAGCGCATGTTCAAGCATGCCAAAGGCCTTCCTGCGTTTGTTGACCAGGATCTATGGCTCAAAACCCTGCCCGGTATGTCTCTCTCAAGGAAGCATTGCACTCGAGACGATAGTGTGCGAACTTGAAGGTCATAGGCCGATAGGGGTAATATAGTTAGGTTAGATTAGATGTAGCTGGTAAGTTAAGGTTAGGTTAGGTGAAGTGCTTGCAATATGCTGAATCCTCGAAACATCGTGAACCAGCTTTTCAAAAACATAGTAACGACTAGAACTACAGAAGAGAAGAAGTCAGTGACAAAAACTCTACTCATTACACTACTGGGGTGTGTGCTGCATTCTGAGGGCATTGACGAATTTGATTTCTTGGACTACCACGATCAGGATTCGGATGACGAGAAATCATATGAGGACGATTCTACAGACAGCGATGATAAATTCAGTGAAATGTAGACAAGCAGAACAGACGTTTTCTTTAAATATAAGAAAAGGGCAGTAAAAATTTTGAATTCGGGATCCAAGCGACGCTCTCTAAAGACTGTGCAAGACAAATTTCGTAAAGCAAACAAGGGTAGGCTTCGAAAGTAGTAGCAGGCAGTAAATCAGAGTTGAACAAAGATCGAGACGATGAACGTCATAATCAAAGTAGTTGCCTTAAAGTTTAAAGAGGCAAGAGAGCATAATCTGCCAGTCCATAATAACAACTTGAGACTCTGATAAATAACATCAAGAAAAGTCACGAAAATAATAACAGTTAAGCATTCCGTGAACTGCAAAAATGTTGCAAAGAGCGTAGCCCAATTTGTTGTAAGCGCGAGAAGTGTCTGTGCATTGGTGGAGCCGGATTTTGTAATTAACACGGGATTCAACTACAAATTTTATTCTAAACACCCGAGGAACAAAGATGTGGTTGCAATGCAACAACCCGCAGGTTCCCCTTACGGTCAAGAAGTTGTTTATCGCGTTTCAAGAACCAGAAGGCACTTTCGGCCCAAGAGTAACTAAAGAACTGGCAGTTCACATACCCCAAAATGTCATAATCAAATGTAGCTCCTCTGGAAAAATGTAAAAGCAGCTTGTCAAACAATTTTATGAAAAATGCCTCAAACCCGTAGTAGCCAATAAGCAATTTGTTCTTATACAAGACCAATGCAGACCTCTTACGATTCCTTCAAAAACAACTGGGCTAGCGCAACCATCAGATGTCTACTTCTTTCGGAAATATAAGATGCTTGCAAAAGCAATGTACGACTTTGTTATGTTAAATCAACTAGAAAACGTCAACCTGAACTATAGTCTAAATGTCATACGCATCCATTCCTTTATATACAACCAGTTTCAATCGCCAAAGTTTGGAAAAATGTTCAAATACTATGGCAGAAGGTTGGTTATACAGCAAAAGAGGCAACGTGCGTTGAGTATGTGGACGAGATCTGTTTCAAAGACGTCAACGAGAAATGCATAGAAACCGACTGTGTTCATTTTAATTTTATTAAATGTACACTTTGCTTCAATCATGTGATTAATAACTATAAACTAAAATCTTCATGTAGACGAATAAAGTGTTTTGTTACTCCAACCCATATTACCCAGTTTTTTTTTATTATTATTAAAATCAGCAGTATAGAGTAGTAAAACGGATAAAAAACGTCAAATAATAAATAGTCCACACATATAGGGTAAAAGCAATAGTGACAAAGCCGGTCGCAAACTAGCTACCTTTTACCTTACCATCAGGTAAGCCGCCGCCTTCTTGTTGAAGGTTGTTGAATATCCGATGCTATCTATAAACTGGCCAGTTTCTAACTAAAAAATGTGGCTTTAGAACGGAAATCGACAACTCGAATGTCTCTCAACCCTCTCTACAAAAAATTAACTTTTATTTAAAAGTCGAGGGAATCTTTACTTGTTAGAGAAATCACGCAATCGCGCACCCCATAGTGATATGATACGTGCTGCACAACTCCTATATAGACAGTCGAAGAGTAAAGTTTGCGTAGCTATGATTTGAATATATCAGTTGAGTTCACCAAAGCTCAGCCCTGTCGCCTTCACTTTTTATACTAGTAATGATCTTCAGAAGCCCGCACCCTAGACGCTTTTGTATAGGAATGGTGTCATGCTAGAATAGCATTAGACGCAAGTTTGGAAAGATTGACTCACCAAATAACAGCGAAGCCGGGACAATACAAGTCGGTGATACCAATTAACCAAAGATAGAGCTCTCCAAATATCTTGGCGCCACAATCTCAAAGCATGGCAACATTACGTCACATCCACAGTTAATGCCGCAGAGTTGGCACTCAGTTACTTGTAGTTTGTACCACAAACTCGCCTTAAGTCTAAAATCTACCGCTGCATTGTTTATCTAGTCGTCCTCTATAACATTGAGTGTTGGCCTACGACGACAGAAGTAGAACAACGACTGGCCGCAATGGAAACCAACATGTTGCGTTGGATATCCGGATTTACTCGCCTAGAACATGTTCACAATACATACATCTATGCCAAGCTATCGACAATAACTCAGAGTAGATATTGATTTGACATAATTGGGCCGGTCTAAACAATGATGGAGTGACACTGCACTAAGACCTGAAAACAGCCCGTTTTCACCAGAATCAACACATGACCGTATTAAATGGACTCACAAATCTATGGCAGCAGACGCCACCGAACGGAACAAATTCCGAGGAAAAAGAAAAACTAGAGCTTTTTTGGTAGTCTTCTTCTTCTTCTTCTTCTACTCTTATATAGGCTATTAGCCTGTTTCTAACTACACATTTCGTGTAGTACTATGAGCCATGTTGGGCGTACCCCGGGCAGGTGGCTAGTCTGACCCGTTAGAAGAAGGAGAATGTACTTTACGACCGCCAAAGGTGTTTGTATGATGGCCGGAGAGCACTCGATGTTTGCCGTTATTTTGACCTGGGAGTCGAACCCCGGGCCCGCCGCGCGTTAGCCTGGCAGGCCGAAGCCTTTACGTCGCGGCTGTCGCGCTCTCAGCTTTGGTAGTGTTTGTTTAATTTTGTGTAGGAGGCTCTGTCAAAGCTCTGGAACGCTGTAGTACAGTATTTTGGACAAAACCCAAATTGATAATCTGGCATTATATTTTGTAGAGGTGCGCTGCGGTAGAGTAGTAGTCGTTCTAATAGTTTATTGGTCTATACGAGGTTACATTCATTAGGTTTTTTCCAGGATTGGTATTAAATTTTTTTCTGAAGATTGCCGTTTTGTGGCTAGTGTTGAAGTCCGAGGACTGCATTAAATATAAACGTTAGCAGCACTAGTCATTTCTTTGAAAGTTTTTCTAACATCTTGGTAGTAATTTTGTCTGGAGCTCTCTTGTTATTTAAGAAAATTTTCCGTATTTCTTTAGAGGTGAAACATACTCTGCTCAGATGCGTTCAGAGTTTTGCTGCATAACTGTGATTAACATGTTAACTCCTTCTACTTCACATATCTTTAATCTTGTCAGAAATTAATTTTAGTTGTTATCTCATTTGTGCATATATCCTAATTTGTTCTTGCTGTGCAATTTTGGAGAACATTTTATACTAGTCGATGAATTAACTGTTGCTGTAGCCGATGTGTTATTGGAAGATAACTCGTAATTTGGTACTTGTAGCCATAATAAAGTCAAGGATATCTGGATCTTTGTTGAAGTCAGTAGTTCAATATGTGAAGATGCCTGTTGATAAAAATAAGTAGTTATTGTCATTTGATAGTTCTTTGCATTTGCTTGTAGTAATTCTGAATTTTCATAAGATGTGTTTAGTATTAAAATTTCCTCCTGCTATGAAGTTGTGACCTAATGTACAAAAATGGGAAAAATAGGAATGCTAGTCGCCTCTAAATGCAAAACTATCTTACGAAAACGCAACGTTGTCCTTTTACTTATAATAGAGATTTTTGAGAATAAAAACTTGTCGCAATAGTTTGTTTATATCACCTGCTTCGTTTATCCGGTTTTTCATTTCAATATCTAATGCAAATAATATCAGAGAGCTTGGCGCCACATTAGTTGGTCATATGAATAAAGAAGAATTTTATAACTGACTAATAAATTGACTGCTAGATAGTATCCCTATCAAAATGATTACTCATTCATTTGAACCGATAAGGTATTTTAATAGAATATATATCTTTCCATAGATAACAAAAACAACCATTTATGTGACTCATTCATTTTGAGTTGGCAAGTCACGCTTTTTTGAACGCAATTGAAATCTGTAAAAATGTTTTTTAGAATACTTTCCAAATTACATCCAAGTTTCTAAACCGAGCCTTCCATATAGTAAATAACAGATACAATTAGAGGTACAATCTTCTTAAGGTTTCAGGTCATTTTGTCATATTTTCCTGAGCTTTCCTAAGAGAAATTAGGACAATAGTAAATGCAGTAATTGTTGCTACAGATGGTCACAGTTAAGAAAATGACAGCGAACAATAAAACTTTATTTTGAGTTCTAGTCAAATCGAATATGTATACATACATACATACATAGTTCTAAGCCTTATTAAGATCTCTATCTCTGTTATATTTATCCCCCTGTTTTTAAGTTTCTATATATCTGTTCCTCTAATTCCGTCGAAGGCTTTTCCTTTTCTTCTTATTTTTTTGCTTACTTATTTTAGTATAAATATGTTATCATTTACTCTTTTTCCTTTTCTGAAACCACATTGATTGTTTTTTATTTCGTTTTTAATTTTTTTTTTTAATTGACCTATATTATTGCCCATATGTTAGCTGACATGCTTAGTAAGGTTATTCTCCAATAATTGTTACTATACAACCTTTTTTGTGTAATGTCATTATCCGCGTCTGCCAATCTATTGGGGATTTTTGTTTCTCATAATGTTGCTCATTAATCATAATTTTAGTTTATTAGTTTCCACCTTTTCTATGTTTTTAATCATCTTTAGTGTTACCCTACCCTTTCTTGGTACTCTTCTTAGCCTATCTTTCGTATCGCTTTCTTTAGTTTTGTTTTTGATATCGGCTGAATGTTCTTTATTTGTTCTTCATCGCTGTCGTACCTTCATCTTTTCATTATGTGTTCTTCCTTTTCGAATAATTGAATCCTACAACACACCAATAGACAAGTCCTTGATAATGGCCGACTAAGCTAATAAAGCTGTAATTTTTAAATTATTAATTTAAATTTTGTTAGCTCATAATTGGTTCCTGATTCTGTTTGAGTAGTAATAAATATAAAAAGGAAATACATCACATGATAGATAGACCAAAATTTTAAAAAATTAACAATTGACCTCTAATTTTTATTTAATAAAAACCCAAGTAATACCTGTTTTTGGATTTAGTTGCATACAATTCAAGGTCTTTTGTAATGAGAATTAGGATTATTTAAAATGCCCTAGTAACATATAGAAACAATTTTACAACGCACGATGTTTTGTGCTCTTTTTTGAATGTTGAAATTGAGGTAACTCGGTGTTATTAATCAGTTTTTGCTAACAAAGTGGTACGTTCAAAATGATTTCTTCTCCCTATTTTATCAGAAAGAAGTACGAGCATGTTTTATTAGAGGTATTCTTCTTCAGTACCTATGAACTATTGGTGTGGTCCTGATAATTTTTCCGAAGCTGCTCCAAAACAATTTTGAGTGTGTAGCACAACACCACTTGTAGACAGCCAAATGAAGCTTGCATTGCCTGATGTATCCGAGAGCTTACAAGGTGACAACGGTGGAGCGATTAACATGTGAGCCTTCATTGTTATGTTTAATCAACAATTCTTGTGGTGACGTTGCTGAACAAATCGGCGGCGTTGGTTTGGTGATTCATAATAACACTCGGCAGCCAATTCTTTATCAGAAATTCTCTCAGGTGCAAAAAGACACCATTTGTTCTTAGGATGAGGGCTTCCGATTTGCTATCAAACACTTAAAGAATGTCTCTGGATCCACGCTGCGCAGCTCTAACAATTGCTAGAGTACCTCTACAGACTTTTATTGAGCAGTGTGTGTATGAATAACACTCTGTGCACAGACTTTTACCATCGTAAATGTGTCAATGATGTACATAGTGTGTAGTTGGCGCGCATTTTTTGAAAGTCTGCTGCTAGTCCTTGCCGCCAGTTCTACCACTCTTATATATATCCAAAGTGTCATAATTGTCTGCTTCTATTTTTCTTATTTGTCTACAACTACACTCGCAATACTGCACGTGTACCTCGTTTTTCTTCTGTGCTTTCTAGCAAGGCCATTGGGTGACATGGTGTATCTTCACAATTGTGTTAGAGTCCCGTTTGAATCTGCGAGATAACCGGAGTTTCAGGAGTGACACACTAATTTTGAACTCCCTAAATATAACCAAATTGTGACTTGTGGTAGAAATAGTAAACACAAATTCTATAAACAAAACTATTAACAGATGTGGTCTACCTAGAGACAAGATCAAAAAAAAAATTAGATGACCGTTTAGATCAAAAGGAGACAATCATCATTTGGTGTCTAACAATGACAAACAGATAAAAAAATTAAAGTTTTTTTGTACAACACAAATTATCTTAAACACAATTGCCCCTTTCTATCATTAGTATATTGAGCGAACTCTAGGCCAATAAATTAAATTGAGCAAGAGACTCGAAAAATTTATGATCTTACTAATAGGTAACATCTTGGGCTGTTTATTAATTTACTTAAATATAGATAACACACGTTAAATTGCAAGTTTGTCATAAACGAATTACAAGTCATTTGAATTAATTTTAAGTTCGAGCTTTGGGTAGTTTGCAACCGCGCTGCACGTAGTTTGCTATTTCATTTCAAATTAATGCGCAATCACACCATCGTTGCCGGCAAACTATAAATATGCTTTGTACCTTAATAGGTGTAAGTTCTAAAATAAAAAATGCTCGGTAGCTGTTACCTGGCCATTAATATTTTCAATTCCAAATGTAAAAATAAAGCGTTAGTGTATCAAAACGTATTATTTGTTTGGTGAAGATCACTGACATGACGCGTTTTTTAAGACGAAAGTTGCTCTCAATAATTTATGCGGTTATTAAGCAAGCTTTTTTCACATCTTAGAGCATGTCTATGTGATATTATGAATACTTTTTAACCTCTCAGTTTATATTTATATTAAACGGAGTATGCAGTTAGTTGCGGGTCTAGATATTCATATTTACCGCAATCTTGCAGTTTTTTAGTTCAGATTTGACAATTCGAATAGCATTAACGAAAGGTAATTTTTTCTGGATGGCTGATCGATGACTTAAAATATTTATAATAGCCATTATGTGCATAATTCAGTACACATTTTTACAGGAATTCTGTCGAGAAAATTCATAAACTACAGAGCCAGAAAAGATTCGCATATTTGCTATTACTTCTTGGGCCCTTTTCAAAATATGTATGAATTTTAACGTTAAGTTGAAGATTTTACGAACATTCCTTGCCCAATAACGAGCTATATCTACTTGATTTGCACACACACTCACTTACAAAACCATTACTAAAATAACGTAATTAAGTAATATATCTCTGTTTGAATATTAAGTTATCCAATTCAGGTTTAATATAAATGTAATGAACCCAATTTTGTTCAAATTATGTTACTTTCTTAGTGAAATTGTGAAAATAAATTTGCAACTACTCAGTAGTAGTGCAAATACTCTCACAGCACGGTAAAATGTACCAATCTCCAACTACTTATTTTAGTATTAAATTTGAACGAAAAGTTTATAAGATCAAACATTAAAAAATTTTGATTAAGTTGGGTCAACAAGTTGTCGCCCGGTTGGAAACTACCAATGCAATTGCACTTCTTTATCAGATTGCGACTTAAACTTAGAATTAATCCAAAAACCTTTTATGTAAGTAGCTAATAAATATACAGAGACCATATTTAGATGGTTTAAATTCAAGAAATAATCCATGAGATTTACCAAAATTTTCTCCAGATATGCATTTCGAATTAGATAGCTGCAAATAATACAAAAAAGACTGTTGGTCTACACAATGCCACAAAAATAAATATGTAACTTGATGTTTAATAAAAAAATATTAATGCACTTCTCCCTTTATATGCACTTTTGGTTACGACGACAATTGTTTTAACTTTTTAGAGAATAGGAGTATTGTGTACAAATGATTTAAGAACATATACAGAGGAGTTTTTATAAGCTATGATAAAGTTACGTTATATAAAAATTATTAAATGTCATTTACATCAAAGGATTTGATGTATTAAATGAAAAAATAATTTTGTGATTTACGTAAAATAAAAAGGCCGCGTAGTAGAATTGGCACATTATCAATGGATAATGATGCGGTGCATGACTTCGAATCCCACTAAATGAATGTATTATGGTAGCTCAGTTATAATGTACGTATGGATCTTTCTTTGTAATTCTCTTAACGAAAACTCATGTTGATAATTCCTGTGACTAATTACACTAGAAATCAAACATATTGATTCAGACAAGCGTGATTATTATGTAAATACAAACTTTTGCAATAATCAATTTCATCGATTAATAACATGTTTACCCTTTCAGTAAACTAGGTGACGTAGATTTATAAAAAACATAATAATAAAAGACACGAGTTGCACTTAAAAGCATCTTGCAGGTAGAATGCGTTTTGTTTATTTTAACTACAAGAAAGTATCGAACAGTAACAAAAACATTTTTTCCAAATTATTTTATAACTTTTAGTAATTTTTTGACATAAGAACTAAATGTTTTGAGTTTAGTCACTTGAAAGTAGTTTATTTTGCATCTCGTTAAATCGAAAACTTGGACCATATAAATGAAAGTTTAAAAATGCAAGGTTTAGACTGAATAGTGGATGCTGCAGTACCTCCAAGCCAGCTGCTCATTTCTTTTCATGAAAAAACTGTAGCATGGGAGCAAGTATTGTCATAAAGCAGTTTAATTTTACACACATGTATTGCAATGGAATTCTAAGAGAAACATATGTAGAGATTTTGTTTTTATACTGATAGATGCAAAAGGTGTGTCCGATTTCTATAGGCAACGAAAACACTGTTGAAATAAGAAAAAAATTACATGTTGCACAATTTTTCCTAAAGGAGTGAGTATTGTAACTGCAAACAAAAATTATTTTAATGTTTATTTGGAATAGATTCCTATTTCCTTGGATAAACCCTCTTTTACGATCATCGTAGGAGATAGGTTATGTGCACGCGAAACTCGATTCTCTCTGAACTTCTATTCTATAAAAGAATCACGATCCAAAAACAATTTTCCCACAACTCTTCACATTCCCCCTCATATCGTAAAACCATTTTCTAACTCGTCTGGTCAGTGGTTATTAAACCCTCTACGTATGGCGGGAATATACTCCAGATGGAGTCAGGTCTCACACCTCAAAAGAGGTCTGCATCAAGGATTCTCGGACAGGCAAAATTTGTGCCTAAAAAAGAAGCATACGTTCAGGAATGCTGAAAAAGGAACTCCAGCTTTCAGAACAGTAAAGAAGAGGTTTAGACATTTCAAAATGGTGATTTTAATGTAGGCACTTCACTCATTCTGAATGAACTTCTTACACTGATGACGAGGTTCTGCTTGTTTTGTGCAAAATAATTTAAGGATTACAAATGAAAATACTGGTGAAATTGTGTATATTGGCAGTGCGTCTGAATTTCGCCATATAAAGAAATTTAGGTTTATTTTTAAGCTTGTTTTGACGAACAATAATGAGTTGGACCACGTCTCTGCTAACATTTCTCTGATTAGATTTTTATATTTGTATTTAAAATACGGTTATAAATATAGATAGTAAACTGTAACACAAGTACTTTTAACGCTAACATTAGTTTCGGGAATAAATTAAAAAATAGAGTTGACCACGAGAAGTTGATAATTTAACTGCAGTTAACAGTGTAAATTCCATTTATTGTAATACCAAAATATTTCTTCTTACTCTATTACTTTTTGTACAACAAAAATGTCCATTGTTATTGCTAGTGTTGGCGTAATACTAAACTCATGTTTCATATATAACCACTACATAATCCTACTGTATAGCGTAAAGTTTTAAATCGTAAAGCTGCGTTCCTTTGAACAAAAAAGCAATAAAAAGTACAAGACGTGCTTAAAAAATTTGGTAAATGGTCCCATATTTTAATGGTAACATGGAGCAGATGCGTGCGTAAGCAGATGGGGATATTCGAAGACATTTCGAAAAGCGCCACCTAGCATGGAGTACATGTGACCATCAGGGTAAACTCGCCGCAGGCAATCAATACAACATTCTCCATGCAAGGAAAACGTAATTAGAAAATGAGTTTATGAGTGGTTCAAACGACTGAATATGAGTCACATTCGAGTTAAGCAGACATGATCAGACCAAGGATGTGGTCGTCAAAGTTGTAATAGTAAAATCTGACAATACACAAATAAATAGGCGTGACCAAAATCTTTGACGTTTTGAAACAAATAGCACGGACCCGCTTCTGCGATACAAACTAATTTTCAAATAGACTTATTTTAAAAATGAATCATAATGCAACTAACCAAGAAATGCGGGATTAATCAATTATGTTAAGGAAAGAAACAAAACAAAGGAGTAGATCGTACTTCACCACGTTAGGTACATAAATCAGAAACGTATAAGAAAGATGGTGGAATGTATATTTCACGGAATTGCTACAACGGTTACTATATATACAACTAAAAAGATAAATATTATGGATACTCCCAAACCAAAAAGATAAAGGAAATCTGTAACTTAGTAGTTAACGATAGCTGAAGTAACTATAAAATTATATTACAAAAGGTAAATACAGTTATAAAGGAAATACCAACTAGCAAAGCTATAACAGGGTTAAGAAGTATCAAATACAGCAAGATAAAAACGCCATCGATATAACAAAGCAGATTTTAAAAACCTCACCCGTTAAAATAACAGCCAGGAGAGCAGATCTTCTGGGAAAAGTTGAAAAGTAGTGACCAAAGAAGAATTGATAACTGGCATGATAGAAAAAATTAGGTACACAGAGGAAAGGAACTATACAGTAAGATATCTTAGATCAAACTTTAATGACACGTAAGCAATTACAACAATCAAGAAACATACAGATAACATACTACGAACGTCACATATAAGAGTTAAAATGGTAGCGTTCATTTGAAAAAAAATAGTTACAAATTGGAAGGTGTAAAAAATGTTGGACTCATGTGATCGCAGACTGTATAGGTCCAGATAGAAAAGAATTATGTTTTAACTATGGAAAACTGGAACATAAGATCAAGTACAGCTACCGGACAATGAAGCGAGTAGCGGAATTGCCCTGTTTTCAATTAGCAAAAGCAAAAAAACAAACAAAGTATTAGTACTACGAGTATTCACGTCTAGTAGAATAGAAAAGAATGGAGAGATTAAAAAAATTTAATAGCACCGCAAAATTAACGAAGAAAGTAAAAGTAAAGACGTAAATGTCAAAATACTGAGAGAAGACGCAATTCTCATTATGGCTACAAATCCTAAGTGATAGGTAAACGCGAATAAAAACGCTACGCTCATTATTGTAAACACAGATATTGAGGTAAAGAACTGTGAGAGCAATAGGGAATTCATATGAGTACAGAGACATCACCAAATCAAATCACCGAATTTCAAGCGTATATCGATGAAATGAGCAGAAGTATCTCCTCAAAAACAGTACCAGCTGTCATAAGTGGCGATTTCAACACGAAAGCCCTGGAAAGGGGCTCGCTAAAGAGTGCTGAAAGTTGGAATAATCATGATAGAAGCGATCGCTTGCCACAGACCTCACATACTAAATGAAGGCTCGCCTACGTTTGAAAGGGACAAACAAACCTCGCACATGTCTAACGATAATCGTTCAACAACTTACACTGAAGGTCACTGAGCGGAAAAATTTTAGAGGTGAGGAAAATTTTGGTCTCACAATACAATAGGCATGAAAGTGGAAATGGAAGCTGCGAAAGAGGCAAGCCAAAGAAAAAGATCACTATCAATGAAAATGGTCAACTAGGAATAGCGTCAGAAAGAAATTAAAATAAGAGAAGACACTTAGTACATTCACAGAGATGGTGTAATCAATACTAAAGAAAATAGAGAGAAAGAGAAGAATAACACCACAGTGCACTGGTTATACAACCACATCAGAGAAAAAAGGAAATAATGCATTGCGGCAAAGTGTGGCATACTGGGGACGAATAAAAATCAAAACGACTGAGAAGCTACAGAAAAATCGCAAATAATATACAAAGTGCGACATAAAAGCTGCAAGGTAGCCATTAATTGCTCCAAAAAACAAAAATTTGAAAAAACTTTTTAACGAATAAGAAACCGACATCTGAGAAAAAGTGTACCCGATTGTCACCAAAAGGGTAAGTTATACAATTTTCGAAATTAACCTTAGTAACGAGGAACTAACCTGTAATATTATAAACAAATGCTTTACAGACGAAATCTTTCCATTAATCTGCGAAATAACCACACTGAAAATTTTAGCAAAAAACGTAGGAAACTAAAAATCTAAGTCAATACAAACCGCTATGCCCATTTGACGTACTTTCCAAGTTACTGGAAAAGATCACAGTCAGTCTAGGAAGAGATATAGAAAAATGGTAATCTAGTACAAAATCAATGTGGATTTCTTAAAGGTAAATCTATCACGAATTCCATAAATATGATGATGACAGTGCCCAACCAAACGTATGAGGTATTGTATTCTGATTACCTTGGATATGCAAAACGAGTTTAATTCAGCAGGGTGGCACGATATAATGAATACACACTGAAAGAACGCGATATATAGACTAAACTAGACTAGATCATCGAAAGCCACCTCTCTAAAAGAAAACTAATATTAGGAAGATCAAATGCAAACCTTGACATAACTAGCGATGTGCCTCAGGGCTTGGTGCTTAGATTAGTTCTACAGAACTGAATTTTAGGACTAAAAATGGAGAGCGCGGTAGACGTAACAGAATAATCCAACGACCTAGCTGTCATGGTGAAAATAAAGTTAACACAAGAACTACAAAACGTAGCCAACTCAGCAGTACAAAACATAAACCAATAGCTGCAAGTTAGAGAGCTATAGCTAGCACCAAGTAAAACAGAAGCAATGAGTGCTCTTCACAGAAAAGAAACGAATAAATAGGCTAGAAATCCAGATGATAGGTCAGGCGAAATCAATAAAATACGGCATTAAATATCTGGCAATAGATATTGCAAGAATTTTTCGTTCGCTAACTGCATTGAAAGAGTTACTACAAAAGTTGCCTAAACAATTTATGCACTTATGTTTTACACCAAGAAGAGACGGTCCAATGACTAGCAAGAGGAGTCCGTCATTTTATATGCCGCCCCGGTGCCACATATGTACACACGTTAAGAACTTCACAGATATTAGCATATCGAACAATCTCTACCGAACTTGTACTTATTTTAGTTCCTTTCAAACACTTGGAATTGGTAGCAGAAGAACGGAAAGCATTATATGAGAAGAAGCGACAAATGTGTACAAAAGAATAGACCAAAATAGAAACAGACGGAAAATGGCAAAGACAATAGGACGCTATACAACTGGCAGATGAAAGCGTAGGTTGATTCCAAGCATAAAAGAATAAGTGGAAAGAAACCAAATTGATTAATGTCTTTCGCAAATAATAATTGGACATGGATGCTCTTGCAGCTATATAAATAAACCCATAACATAAATAATAGCTCCTGTCTTTATTGCGGCGACGAATGTGACACAGAGAAGCACACCATGGTCACTTGCACGAGATAAAATCGCCTAAGAAAGCAATTGGAAAACGATATAGATATGATAATAAGACCAGAAAATCTAGTGAACACAATGTTAGAAACTAAAGGAAGAAGGAGAACTATGAGGAAGGATAAAACAGAATACTGACAGCACATCTGTAGTAAACAGCACATTTTCACTCAGTCACACCCGTTCACGAAATTATGCTCGCGCAGTTCCGTCACTGAGGGAATTAACCCCATAGTAGAAAGGGGCGTTTGGGTGCAAATTTTCCCCGACCACACAAAAAGAAGACGGTCAAACGAGTGCGATAAATGCTGGTACGAGATTGGCGACTGACTTTACGATTGATGGTGAAAGAATTAGGCAGTAGTAAGGATACGATGTGCACTATCGTCCGTAAAGATTTGGGTAGGTGGAAGATTTGGTCTTCGTTTGTATGGATACCTCTAAAGATTTCATTACCAAGTGTGTTCAGGATCCATCCTTCTTTCCTGATCTGGTGTCTGCAAACTTATTTTTATCTTCCCGACTAAAGAGTATCATGAATGCGGACAACAATCCAACAAGATGGAGCAGCGGTTCTGCGATAGATTCCTAAAGAAACCTTCTTTAACAGTTTCCAGATAATTTATCAACTTTCCCAAAAGTATGTTATGGAGAATAGCGATTAGTTTGAAGGATGAAAAAAGAAATTTGCTTCCATCTTTTGTTTTATTTGTCTTTTGATGCAATTAATCGAAATTTTTAGACACACTACATATGTATTTTAAAAGTCATAAAAAATGTTACCACATATTATACAATGCAGGAGACACGTATTATAAGTTTCCAACAATAAAAAATTATTGAAAATCCTTCTAAAGTAATATCAACAACAACTTAAACAAGTGCTTTTTGGCGTCTGGACTTAACTTATGGTCCTTAGTTGAATACGGAAAACGTTATGTCTCTATCTATCACAGATAAAAAATTATAAGGCGTGGCAGATGTCAGAAATGACACAAATAGAAGCTGATCTCCAGTTTGGAAGTTGCCTTGATCAAAAGTTATAAGGCGTGACAGACGACGGAGTTGTCCGCTAAAAATATAAACAAACCAAAGAAGTTGTTGAATGTTAAAACATACACCTAACAATAAAAATTACTTTAATTTGCTAATATTTGATTGCACTAAACATATGAAACAAGTTTCGCTAGCTACGTCGAGGTCCTTTTGTAACAACATATCGCAGAAACATATGTAATATTATATGTCTGCATAATCAAATAACAGGACCGAGTAAAGTTTTTAATGAATAGTTGCCATGGTAGTTGCGAAGTAATTAGGACAAATCCGGACGCTCGTTTCTGTAGAGATATCGATTTCAACAGGACTCGTGTTTTGTTGGCGTGCTGCGAAGAAGTTACAGGTGGGGCTACTTCAGAAAAAAAATGGGTTTTTAATAGCACTATTAAGTAAATTTAAAATCTTGTTGTAATCTGTAACCTTAATTTATTTATTGGCCATCATTGTTTACCATATTTACCTTTAACTGACAATTTCTCATATCTAACAAATCTTGTCATTTAAGTTGCATTCATATTAACCAAATTATAAAATTAAATTTTTACTGAAAGAAACACGTGACGATCTGAATGAATTCAAATATAACGCACCTCTTAAGCCTGAACACTATTAGAGTATTGAAGTGAAATAAAAACAACGGCTTCGTTAAAAAAGTGCAATTGAAGTTAATTGACGCTTGGAAACTTTCAGTTTAGGCAAGCTCTAGTTACATCGTCTATTTCCATCTCCGTCCACCAGTCTTCTAATTTTATATTAGGATTGATGGCGCTTTCAAATGTTCATCTTAATGAAATAGTGTTTTTTTACAAACAACAAATGCAAAAGGCGAACCTTAATGTTAGCTTCTGAGTAATTTTTGGTTCCAGATTGGAATAATGTAATTCATGATGTAACACGATGGGAAGTTCCAATTTCGCTACGTTTACTTTGTCAACTACTACCTCCCTGACACAGGTTACCTTTTTTCTAATAATTTTTTTCCAAAATATGTTAAACTGTGCATATATTTGGTAATTATCTAAGTCTAGTTTAATTTTGTATGACGGTGGTCTTTCAATTCTCAGTTTGGGTACGCTGCAAGTAAAGTTACATTTTTCAGAATTATAGATCATTCTGGTAGTCAGTTCTTTTTGGGTAAATAAAACTTCTTTTTGTTATTCCAGTCTTTTAAGTGGTCTACTTTACCCTACGATACTAAAGAGTATTACAATAAGCTATGCTGTGTACGTACTAAGCGGAGATGGTTGTTGACAAATTGACGTTGACTTGTTGCGGGTCCTTGGGGTCAAACCCCTAGCGCGGTTGTCGGTTTTTCTTATGTTTGGTCATTCTCGTACCACCTTATGAAGGAATCAAAATTTTCAGTCGCTTATGGCGAACGCCTCTATCCAGCTTATAGAGTTGCCGTAACTTTGATGTTGGAGAACAACTGATTCGAGTTCTGGTAAATAAACTCCTAGATAGTACGTTGGCGTCTGGTGGAGCATTGTGTTTCTGATGAACCACAAAGCACCAAAGGGCTTGATTTGAAACCATCTGGAGCTTGTTTACGTGGCCTCAACTCAGGAGTGCATCACTATAAGGTGGATGATTATGGTGTATAATGTCATCTTGTTGCAATGGTACAGAGGGCTTCCAGGATAGCATAGGGAGCCTAAGGCTTATAGGTCTGCCTCTTGTGAAGGGTTCCTCTGAGATAACGTACCTCTCTTCTCCAAAGTATTCCCCGGTTGAGGATTCTAAGACTTACCAGGTTTCGTTGCCAATAAAATTGGTTCTCAGCGGTTGTTAACATATCACGGCCGTAAAAATTGCGTTGGAATGATTAATACTACACTAAAAGCGTTTGAAGGGATTGTGTTGAAAAATAAAACAAAATCTAAATTATCTTGTTGTGGAAGCAAAACCGTTTTTATTTATTTTCTTCTTTCAATTTGCTCTTAGCCCCTTTTTTGTATTTCTTTATCATACTTACAAAGAGTGGTCAAAACTTCGAGCCTTTCTGTTTTATATAAAATTCGTTCGATTGGAAATATAGTATGCTGTACGAAATAACAGCAGTGCAAATTTGACGAAATTTTGCGGAGATAGTGCACCAAATGAATCAACTGGCCGAAGATTACAAAATTTAATGAAACTGGATTGGTAATGGATGCAAGACTTCGTGACTATTAGCGTGTGGTAATCTCCAGTGAGAATATTGATACAGATAGTTAAAGTGTCATTATAAATTTGAAAACACCGACTCGGCATCATATACAACAAATAGACCTCTTTTCAGCGAAAACCTATACCTTCATGCGTACACTATCGACTATTCGTCAATTAGTTTTTAGAGCGTCACGGCGTGAATTTTCACTTAAGCGATTAAGTGCATTTTCAACTAAACGGGTTTGCAAAAACAAAATTATTACTTTGAGGTTCGAAAAATTCTTGCGCAACTCATAAAAAACAAATACATTCTTAAGGAATCATTAGTTGTTGTGGGGCAGATGGTGTAATAGATCCATACTTCTTCAAAGATGACGTTCGAAATAGTGTAACTGTAAATACAGTTGCATGGTAACCTAGTCTTTTTTTAACACCAACTGGGCAACATAAATTTAGAACAAATATGGTTCCAACAAGACGACGCCACCTGCCACATAGCTCGATTTAATGCACCAAAAATTTCCTGGTTGCATATTTATCACGAAATGTGAAATCTTGTGATTTAACATCGTTCTTTTTGTGCAATTGCCTGATATTTAAAGTCTACGCCAGTAATCCTCAAACAGTTGATGTCTGCAGAAATGAAATTCGACAATGAAGTTGGCCAAAACTTGTGCCAAATTGTATAATAATCAACAATTTTGCCAAAGAACCAACATTTGCAGCCACCCTTTCAATTACAAACATAATATTCTTATAGTTCTGTACTTTGTCCAATCCCTTGTCTACTATTACCTTAGTTATGTCTGTTACCTATACAAATACTTGTAAGCTTCTATGTTTTGTTCAAACACACTGTCTTATAGTTTTCATTGTTTCAGTAATACCTTTTTTAATTTTGCATCTACTATAGTTATTTTCTTTCTGATTTGCCTACGATATTCGTAAAAATTTAAGTAAAAAATTTTATCTTTTGGTTAATATGCTCTTTATTGTTCTCATTATCCAAGCTACAGCTTCCATGCAAATCAGTAAGCATTATAAAACTTTCCATTCCCATTTCAGTAGTTTTTTCTTTAAGCTGATTATATTATTTGCATTATTAGTGTTAAAGTGACTTGTTTGTGATTTATGGTAGCTATGATAGTTGGGTTTTTAAAATTCCTGTCAGCGCCTTTTATTAAAGCTCCCATAGACCACATAAATATCTACTTTACCACCAATAATGTAATGTGTTTAACTATCTAAAAATGGAAAGTCGGTACATTTATCATTTTTTATTGTTTCGTCAGTTTTTAGTATCCGTAGTAAGTTTTTTAGGTTTAGAGTATTTGACTGTCACAATATCAGAATTATAATAACGTTTGCTTAAGATTATAATTTATTGATAATTGACACGTTATAGCAATTCGTTTAAGCGCAAAGCGCATGTATAAAAATTCTGTACGAACGTTTACACCACAACATCGTCGTCAAGTTTTGTGCTCCGGGTGTTCTTTTTAGTGGTCCAAACAAATCATAATGGCAAGACGGTAAGTCGGGACTGTAAGAAAGGTGTTTCAATGTAGTCCTGAACAAATTTTAGTTTTTTTTCAAGTTTGGACAGCTGTATAGGGCTGAGGGCTTCTTGTAAAACAGAATAATGTATAGAATTGAAAATTTACGTATTTTTCAATAATATGTGAGTTTTATTTCGTCCAAAAGATGACTGAAGCAATTTCAAAATTTTTGAAAATGCGATGAACAATGTAAATATTCTCCTTAGTCACTTTGGTCCTCGGGCGACGTTGGTAATCTTTACTTTCAAGGTCCTCTTAAAAATGCCCTAAGTCTTAAAACCCCCTTTAGACACTCCTACATATCTACAACGTTCTTAATCTACCCTTCGTTCATCTCACGACTCGTAAAAAGAAAATTTCTGTTTACATTTGATTCACTCTCATATATATGTTGTATGTACAGCTTGTTACAACAATATATATTTGATTTAAGAAATACAAAAAATCAAGTAAAAGTTATTTCGACCTTTTAGCGGTTGCATTGGAAGTTGCCATGTTGTTTTAATTGGAACATCCTATATATTATTAGATTTTTTGTAGTTTTTTATAGTTAAACACATTTGTATTTTTTCTAGAAAACTTAGATGCGGCAGATGAAAAAATGATAGAAAATTATTTTGTCACTATTAGTCTCCGATCCTCATTTATTGTTTTTCAAAATAAAAAAATCACTTTTAACAGATTTCTGGCTCTTTTAAATTATTTATACCACGTCTTTATTCATAACGAACTCATTCGTTGAAGATTGCTATATTTTCACAGTCATTGCAAATGTGACAGTCGTACACTACACTTACAAATTTGAAGATCGCATACTACATGTGTTTATACACTAGTATCTTACTCCCAACTGACCCGGCTAGTGAAGTCGTCCTCACTGACGCATGCGCATTACAGTTCATCAGCTACCATTGCATTGCATCCGTGTAAATTGTTTTTATTAAATTAACATCGGCTCAATATTTTTGGAGTGAGATGTTACATGCTAAAAGCAGTTTTAAATAATAAAATAGTATATTTTAATTTATTAAACTGTGTATACAAATAGGTGATAGTTTTTTTATTTGTTTATTATATTAAATAATTTAAAAATCGTGCATACATGCTAACATTGTATAGAATACAAATACTTTTTGAAATACACGATACGTTTATGTTCAAAAGATGTCACGCGCAATATTTCTCATAAAGCTAAAGTTATTATAAAAATATGCTTGGTGCCAGCATTTCTACAATTATTAATACTTCTACAAAGATATTTTTGCGTAATTTTTTAACTTAAAATGCCAACGAACTGTTATGACAAACATTTAAAAAATACTTACATTTGACCTCGGAAACATAAATAATTTTTTTTAATAAATAAATACACTATGTGCCAGCAACAAAATTTGCTCCATTAAATTACCTTGGCGGATAAGATACGTTATCTAATTTTTATTATATTATTGCATCTATATCAAATAGCGTTATCCAAAGTCAAACAAATGTTCAATGTAACAAGCGGTAACGGAATTATTGTATGCAGGCTTTTAGGATTCCTATTTAGATTTACGAATATCGCGTAATTAAGCAAGTATTAGGTTGAATAAAAAGTGATATGTATGTAAATATTCAACAATGTTTTTTAAATGTACGCAACTTATCAACGGTTCTCAGTCACAATTGCAAATCTTAATATAAAGGATGATTTTAACACCAAGCGTAGTTTGTGTAGAGATCACACAATTAGATCACTATGACAGCTGAGAATGTCCTACAATTAAAAACCGTATAGATTAGTCGTAAAAGTTTTAGCATTCAACAAATTCTCGACAAGGTGAAATTTTTTCCATAATTCTAATATAGCGAAACCACTCATAATTCAGCTTAAATTAAAAAAGCGCGCCATTTTTTACTACATATTACATGAATGAGTGATGATTTGGCAAGTAATTTGGCTGACACTCATAGAGAGCGCTGGCAAGAATTGTACACGGGTCACACAATTTCCTTTTTATAGTCACAAATTAGTCTGAGAACAATTCCTTGTTTAGCAGATGTTTAATCAAAATTTCGAGTACAAAATGGATAAAATTGGAGTTTGTGTTGTGATTACATCCTTTATTTAAAAAGAAAACAGTGAAGAAAATTTACAAAAATTTTGTCTACAACTTGTTCTTTCGTTTGATTTTGGTTGGATGAACTCAAGCATTGCAGAACAAACAGTAAAAACACACCATGTTCTGGAAATCCGAAAACAGTTGTCTCGCTGAAAATCATCAAGTTCATGATATGGTTTTTGCCGACGGATAAATAAAAGTGCGCAAAGGTTGCGAATATCCCAACTGAGCAAGATGAATTACATATGAACAAACTTTTTCTATAATGGATGCTGGGTTGGCCCACTTTAAAGTAAAAGTGAATTTACATGTAGACATTAGTCGACTTTTTGCAAGTGTAACAGATTTTCTGCTACATTTGTGATTATGGGTAAAAGTTGGACTGAGCACTATACGCTGGAATCAAAACAATTCTAAAAAGATAAATGCTTAAGTCATAGATCTTGAAGCATGGGGTTCCAGTAAGAACTTTCCTATCATGCTTTTGCTTCTTGCCATGTTGTTTTGACAGTCTTTAAGGTTGAGCACAATTCATTACGTTTTAGTTTTCTCTGCAAATTCCGTTCTAAAGCTGTGTATGTCCAATTCAGTCTCACATACGATGTTAAATCTCTTTTGGTATAAAGGTCTGATTAATTCTTTGCAATTGTTCTTCATTACATATTTTTTCTGGTCAATAGATACCTAAAATTCGTAGCAGGAATTTAAAATTTTGATGTTATATTCTTCGTTATTTGCCATGTTTCAGATCCGTATGGTAACACAAACTTCTTGGTTTTGTTGTTGATAGTTGTCTCAAAGTCCAGCTAAGTTTCAGTTGTCCAAAAACTTGTTGAGTTTTTTTAATTCTATCTTTATCACCAATTTGTGGATATCATGCAGACTAGGTAGATAAATTCTTCGACCTCCTCAATGATGTGATGAGCAACTAATAAATGATTTAATCAAAGACTTTGTTTGAGTCACTTTCATTTATGTTTGCTTGGCTTCGTTGATCAAGATGTTTAGTTGGTTCTCCATGTCTTTACAAGTGTTTATTATCAGTAATATATTGCCTGTGTGGTCAAGATCTGCACGCTTTTTTGAGAATTATATTTAGTAGTACATAGAAATGAAGCGGTGACAAACCACAACCTTGCCGTACCTCCGTTTGATGTTTATGGAATCAATCGTCTTCTTAAATTAATTTAATAATTTTGTTTTGCATCCTCTTAGTTTAGAGTTCAAGTTAAATGGCCCCAAAAAAGACGAAGGATGTACTATCTGTAAACGTCAGCTTTTTGAAACACAAAAATAATTATCTTGGTTTTAGGAAGAAATGGCTAGAAAGTGTTGTTGGGTCAATCGAAGAGGTGATACAGAGCATAAAAAAATGTTGAGAGGGCTTCGAAGGAACACACTTCGGTGAAGGAGAACGTTGAGGCAATGTCGTGAACTAAAAGAGAGAAAATAAATAAAAAATAGACCAACGCTGATTATTTTTAGGTAAAGTATACATTTGGTCCTTATCAATGTAGGTAATTGACCTTTCAAATAATTTTTGAGCTAATTTTTATTGATATTAATTTTATTTTGTTAATAATTTTAACTAAACGAACCCGCGGCTTCACTCGCAAAGATGTTGTCACTTTAAACAAACTCTGTATCTTTTCCTCTACGCGAGGGTAATAAAATATAGTCCATAATAATATACGAAGGATGTCTAAAATTTCTTTTACTATTATAGTATTATAGTCCGTGAGTAGTTAAGGTGTTTGGTTAGGGTAGGCATGGATCTAGGTTCAATCCTAGTTTCCAGATGCATTTAATTCAAGTAAGAAGTAATGATGCGACTGTTTACGAAGTGACGCTTGTTATATCACCCTATACTAGAGAGTTAGGGAAAATGTAAAAAAAATGCTCTTTTGAATGGTAGCGTAAAATTAAAGTTTCCCATTTAAAAAAAATTGAAAAAAACTGAAAAACAATTGAAAAAAAAAATTTCAAGTATTCTCAAATGTAGATAATTACGTATAAAATTTTTATATTGAACTGCTATCTATCACTTGCAAACTCTTTTTTATAGTATGCTTTATTTCAACAAATTAAATTAGAGATGTCAAAAATCCCAAGGACTGATTGTTAAATTTTAGCTTCTGCTATTTTATCTACAGTTTGCAATCCTTTCCATTTACAGGTAAATCGAGAAAATAAATAAGCAATGAAAATAACAACTTCCTACTTTACCACCTTCATTACCTTCATAATGGAGGCGCTTCAGTAATCTTTGTAGTGGTCACGGAGATTGCAGTCGGGGCTGAAAAGCGGCCACAAGCCGAGAGACCAGTCGCAATACACATTATAATATAACCATGCCTGGACCTCCTCGTCTTGAGAACTCTTGTTGGAATACATACTCTCATCCAGTAGTCACGTCTTTTATTCAGAGCTTGACAACTGTCTCCATCATGTTAATATTGCTGACGCCGGTCACCTTCAGCGCCTCCCAAAAGATGTACGGCGCCATAATATCCCCTTTGCTGCTCACAAGTTCCGACACCATCACAAAGGCGGCAAACTTTGTATGCATGACGATGATTTTGGCGATTCACCTTCTGGATGAAGTTCTTTTCGATGGAAAATAATCTCAAGAAACCAGCGCTGCCGCGTTTGATGTCGTTCGGCAATACCTTGGTCTTCAACTTCCTGTCGATCCTATTTTTTCAGTCAAAAGTTGGCGGTTTTTCAAGACGAAGGACTGTAGTGCGGGTCCTGGTACACTGCTAGACTGACCGCTGACCTCGCCACGCCCATTTCCTTTACCGGGTCAGTCACACTCCGCCCAGGATCTTAATCGAACTTCTCTTTTATTTTGCGGACAAATCCATTACTTCTATTGCGATTGTCTGTCAACAGTTATCTCCTCCTGATGGTTTAATTACTGTCGGAGATTTTTCGGCGCGGTCATATTCTCGGCTCATTTTGTCGACAGTCCTGTAGTATTTCTCATCTTTTACATAAAACTTTACTCTTACTCTTTCCAAAACCTGCAATTTGCATTTTAAATTTTAGTACTCTATGGGAAATTGTTTCAATAAAATAGATTAAAACGATGATTTCTATTAGGATTCACTTAGAAAGGGGATGTTTGTATGTAAAAATTTTAAAATTTTCCGAGTTTCTCATAGATATCCCCTTAACTTTGTGTAAAATTTCAATTTCATAGCTCACCGAACGCATAGAAATGTATTATTAGGACCCGTCGCATTAAAAAAGTTACTTTCAGCAGCCTGTATGCAAAGAATTTGCAACGCTCGGTACGTTTATTGTTGTGGCCATACGCCTGCGTTTGACTATAGGAAATTTTGAATACAGGTTTTCAGCCCAAGAGGGGTGTTTCATTACCGATCGCAGTATTAAATTGAAGGTACGCAATCACTGGAAGTTTAGAAGTGATTTGCAAAATGCCGTAGTGAGTGACCTTTATACTCTTAATATTAATTAATTAATAATTTAACTTTAATGTTAAAATGTTTGCCCCTTGATAAGCGGGTGGACTTTTATATCAAACAGAGAAGTTGATCGTAAAAATTTATTAATATTTTGTTCCTTGTTAATTTACATAAAATTTTTCATATACAAAAATTTAAAAAAAAACAAAAACCCAAATACTGATCAACATCATAATTGACCTTATTGAAAATGCTAGTCTTATTAACATTAAATGATCATCGTTTTACACTTTTCTTTGACGTTTTGTCATGTGGCTTTTGGATAAGAGTACTAATTATTATCAGAAGGCTTACAAGGTTTGCTTTAGATACATAACGCCGAACAATGTGAAAAATATATGGATATGTACCATATCTCATCTACTGAAAGATAAAACTGTATTAGCAATTCTAAATTTCTATGAAATTTTGCACAGGACTTCAAACTAATCAGACGTTGTAGTCCGTAGACGAATTCTACAGTTGTTTTCTAACGCTGATGAAATCGAAAAAGTTTTTTCTAAAGAAGCAAATTAGTTATGCTGAATTGTCCAAATGTGATCCCCAAAATGTTTCCTCTCTTTAGATGATTTCTATTACACGTAAACTCTTGAAATCACCCTCCATTATTCCAAACGGAAAATACAAACCGTGTCATACTAACACTTTACATTTTTAAAACTTCTATAATACCATTATAACTAATCGATGTTTTCTCCATTACTAACAAGTAATTAAAATACTAATAGTAGCAAATTCAAAAGAAAAATAACACCATTGACAATAGCGTTATCATGTATTTAAATTTTTATTAACAAAAAGGTCAATCTTTAATCTACGATATTATATTGTCGCTTTAAACTGCTTTTTTTAACTATATGAGGATGTCCAACAAGTTTCACCTTTTTGAACATCGCTCACTTTTTGTTGTCACATTGTAGTACCAGTTATTAACAAATTACCTCGTTTTTATACAATAAAATTAAACTGTGAAAATGTTTGCGCTGTTATATATTCTTTTCTTCATCATCAGCCTGTATCCATCCACTCCTAGATGTAAGCCTCTCTCAGTTTCTTCCATCTACAATTCTTTTGGACGTTCTTGGGCGCTAATGTATGAACTTGTGTGACCATTTTGCTGAATCTTGTCGCGTGACGTGTTCAGTCCAGTTCCATTTCAATTACAATACGCGTTGCATAATACCCAAGACTTGTTTTTCTGGGTATTTCGTTGTTTCTTACCCTGTCTCTTAACGCAATACCAAGCATAGCTCGTGTAGTTCCTAACTTACTTGCACTTTTAACCGTAAGGGTTATTGTTTCTAAGCCATATGTGGTGATAGGTAGAATGCCTTAAATATGCAGGGTTTGTGTAAAAGGTAATAAGAACTATTTTTCTGACGTGACTGTACGTCAGCTTTAAAGCGCACTTAGCGTTAGTTGCGTACGAGCTTCCGTTGGTTTGTATCGTCGTGTTAGTGGACCTTTGCCTAAAGGTTTGGTCGAAGCTTAAAAATGCAACGTTCTATCGAACAGCGCTACACCATTAAATTCGAATTCGAATGATTGCAGGCCACGTAGAGATTGATAAAATGACTGCACACAATCATTACCGAGGATTTTCAGATGAGAAAAATCGTGATCTAAGACTACATTACTACAAATGGCATCGCAACTCGATCTGGCCCCGATGGACTTTTTCCTGTTCTGCCGAGTAAATACAACCCTCAAAGAACACCACCATAAAACCGGAACAGAAGTCCAAGCGGCTTCGACGAGCTGCTTGAAGGGCATTCCGGAAAATGACTCCCAGAGCGCCTTCCAAGCGTGGAAAATTCATTGGCAGAAGGGGTCCTATTTTGAATAATTTTTATTGTTTGTATCGTTATCTTTAATATCTTCTTTTTCCCGAATTTGGTCTCATTAATTTTGATACAAACCTTGTATGTATATATATTCGGATATATTTTCAATGGTGTGGTTATTTATATCCGTGTGAACCTGGTTTGGACTCATTATTTTGGTCTTTTTTGAGTTAACTCCTTTGATGCTTCATTTAAGTCTAGTAACATAAATTCCAGTTTGTTTATGTCTGTGCAATGTTATTTAAATTTGATCACCTAAAAAAATGAGCAAAAATGAAGACTATTTTTGATATTGGTCAAAATTCCAGTATTATTAAAAAGGGTGGTATAAAAAATTTCACCGAGGATGTGCATTACTAAATTCTATTAAACCTGCTTTTACGGGAAATATCGATGCCATACTAGAAGACAAGAGTACTAGTATAGTACAACTTAAGATCTTCATGATTTCAATTAAAATTATTTTCAATTAGAAATGAAACTGAGAGACCACTAGAAATTATAATATCTTAGTATTCTAAATACCGTTATATGAGTCTCGTCTTTCGGCATTTGGATTTTTTTAACAAAAAACCGGTTTATGTCTTTGTGTGTCCATGTCTATCAGAATAGTGGTCATAAAAACTACCACATAAAATTTAATGTGAATTAAAATAATCGACCTTACTTTTTTTGAAGAACATTATATATGTAGAAGTGATATTGAAACTTCACAAGCAGCTTTGATGATGTAATAACACATAGAGGAAACATACTTTGAGAATTATACTTCCATTTTTCTCTTATGTAATAGGCATCTTATTTTTGCAATAATAATTAAACTGATATTTTGTTTTACTTCTTAAAAATCCTGCTCGTACACGTAAGGAAGCAAATCTGATATCAAAATAGACCAGAAAATTTGCAATTAAAAAAAATCTCAAACAAACTTGTAATTACGTAAATTGAATTAAATATAAATCAGACTTTTTTATAAGCACAGTGAGGTAAACGGAGAAAGGTGCGGGACTATCATGATGTCAGGGTAAAAGGTATCATCGTTTGTTACGCGACATATTATTATCAATTTTTTCAGGATAGGGGCGTTAGAGGCATGGAATTTTCAAGAAAGTTAAAGCACATTTCGGAGATAACCCTTAAGTGAAAAAAAGGCAGTACTTAAAAATGATCATCAATGTCGACCGACTACCATCATTACTAAGAATAATAATCCCATTGCGATCTCCTCCACGATTATCATTTGTTTGGTTCACTATTAGATGCACTTGGAAAACGGAGATTTAATAACTGGGTTGTTGTTGAAGCGTTTATGTATAACTGACTTGTTACAGCAAATGTGTTCCTAGGTCAGAAGATTATGTGTAAAAATATGACCCAATGTGTACATTAAATGAAATTTTTATTTTAAATCTTAAATTTTGCATTTTTGACCTTCGAAGCTGGAAAAAAAGTACTGCGCTAGACGAGGAAAATTTTTTTATCCGTGAATTTGTTGTCAGAGGTTGTTTAAAATGGAAATATCTTCTAGCGTACCTACTGGGCCACCCTGTATGTATATGTTTTATGTTTGTACGTTAATGCTTTGATATTATTAAAAAATCTGGTATATATTTGATTCTCCTACGTAAAAGATTCAAAAATTATGTAGCAATAATAAATAATTAACAAGTGGACGTAAAACAATATTGCAGTTAAAATAGAATTTTTAATTACATTGTACCGAGTTTTCTCTGCCGCCCAATGTCTTCTGTCAAGAGTTAATTGGAGTATATTTAGATACTGTATACCAATATTAACAGTTTATTTAGTATTATAATCCGTAGACATAACAGAAAGTTTGTTTTTCAGGCAGAAAAAAGACTTGACAAATCGTAAAATTGTCCACTGGGTATATATGTGTGCAGCTTAATTCTCAGCTCTTAACTTCAATGGGTAATAGTATCTATTCATATTGATACATCGAATCCTTTATATGAGTGAAATGCCATCTGTCAGCTTTACAAAACACTGCAAGAGATTGTTGTTTTACCAGCCTAACATGAGTATCAGCGATAAAATCAGTGTTAAGCGACAAGCAATAATTTGTGTTCCAATCGAAAAAAAAGTGTCAATGAAGCCTGGGAAATAATCTATGTGACTTTAGAAGAGCAAGCTGTTTCTACGACACCTACAAGAAATATTTTCAACAGTTTCAGGGCATAACAAATTAGCAATATCCTTTCGCAATATCTTAGGTTTGTTTTCTATTATTTTTTTTAGTATTTACTTATATAAAATTGTACCACTGCTTTATTAATAACAGCAAAACATTTTTTTGTTTTTAAATATCCGGTTCTTCTTGATTTTTTGACCTCGAAAATATTAAGGAACGTTGAGATCGTGACAAAATAAAAAAAATTTTAAATGACACTACAAACTTGCAATTTTTAACCAAGAGCAACTAATAATTTTACGTGATATTTGCGTGGCATTTATTAGCTAATATGAACGGTGAATCTTCGATGACCTTGCTATCGAGCATCTGCCAAGCGTGATGCAGATGCTCGGCGTAACCTAGGAGAACAAATATCGCCGTATTAGATTTGGATCAGAATGTTTTCCCAGATTTAATTATGCCCTGAATTTAGTACGTATTCGAATTTAGGAATGTAACGCTGATAGTTTAATCAAACAGGTGAGACATAAAAATATTAAATAATTTTTTGAGCAAAGCTCTTACAAAGATAATTTACACCTGGTAACTTCCACTACAATGTCAAAAGATAACTTAAAATTTTTGTTTTTCAAAGAGATCAGCAACTACGCACGCTTTACTAACAGTCATGTCCAGACATTTGGAGAGAGAGAGAGAGAGAGAGAGAGAGAGAGAGAGAGAAAGACGGGGAGAAATGCAGTCACATTTTATGACTAAATTCCGCAGCACCGAAAACAAAATTCTAATCCGAATTTGTGACGCTTCCTGTTGAATGGCCCTTATATGCTCCTTACATTAGTTATTTTATGTAAACTATAACCAAATAAAGCTTAAATGTTACACTACTGCTTTGTGTCTTTTTATTTGACTATAACATCGTTATTTTTCACTAATATCATCACATACACAAAGGTAGCGTGTTATTAAATGTATAGATGTTAGCTGTTTTGAATTAAGGGCGTTATCTAGATGACTTATGTCTTTGGGTAGGTCAAAAGAAAAAGTGGTTGTTGCACCCGTTGCTAACTTTTATTTATTAGTAGTTTCACATGCAAAGAAGATAGGCGTACACCAAGAAGGTGCACACTACAAGTTTTTTTTACAAAATTTATGACAGCTTTTTAAACAATCCTGTTCCACTATTTATTTCTAATTGTAACATTTGGTGAGACTCACCCTTTCTTCTTTTTTCACGTTGTCATTTGGTCCACAGGCTACTATTATAGAACTGCTATATACATTATCCCAATTTAGTTCAATGACTAGCAATCCTTCATTCACATATTTTTCTTTACTTATATTTTTTATTTTGTCTGAATTTATTATCAGCCGCCTGCTCCCCATTTCGTATTTTCCACTCATGACCAATATAGTGTGCATCCCTCTTAATTCTTGTACACCTTTACTTTTCTTTTTTGTTTCTGTTATTTCTAGGTAGTCCAATTTTTAGAATTTTATCTCTTCAATTATCTGGTCTTTTTTACCGTTGATTCCTCTAACTTTACAGGTTCCTATTTTTGTTATAGTTCTCATCATTTTTAATTTTTTTTTTATTGTTCTTGTATTTGTCATTGTAGTTTTCTTCTAGTCTTTATCCGTGTCCCGTACTGTATTCCATATTCGTTGTGTCATTATTCACTCCAGTTTCAATACCTTCTTTATTTAGTTTTTGCCTGGTTGTTCGCGTTATTTTCCTTATTTGCTCTTCAACACTTTGCCCTTAAGGTGATCTTTTTATTACTGTGTTTTAACTTGTCTGCGCTGGGTTCTCTTTGGATTTCATGTTCATTGTCGTTTGTTGTGTATATCTTGTTGTTGAATAATAGTTTTTTGTATCTTAAATATACTCTGTATCCTTTTTCTTAACTTTTTTTAGCTGCAGTATTAATTCTCTCCTTTTTTATTGTACATTTTTAGGGTAATCCTGGTCGATCCATATATCTGTTCCTTTCAGGGATTTTGCATTTCGTAATTTCATTGCCTTAGTATTTTTTTTAGTTGTTTTTCCCTATTCTTCTTACTTTCTCCATATCTATCTTTCTGTCTTTTCTATTATTCTACATACTTTTTCTCTTGTTTAGTCTTTATATTTATTTACATCATCGCTGATTTCCTTCATTATAAGGTTTTTCTTTTTATTTCTCTTCTAATTTTTCTATTCTTTTATTTTTTCCGCAACCTGCCTTTTTACCTTTGCATTTTCTTCTTTTACCTGTACAAGAACATCTAGTTTTCCGTTTATTTGAAAAAATACAAAATTAAATTGCATCAATTCTTTAAGAAATGGTCAGATGAGTAATGGAAAATAGTAAAGGTAGAGGTGTGATAAACCATGGAACTCAGCTCATTATTGTTTTCAATAGAAGGTAAAATAGCTGAAATGCATCTTTATTATGCTCCAGGTTTTTAAGACACAACTGATAACTTGTCGTAATATACTTATCTAAAAAGTCAGCATCTGCTTTGATGTCATTTTTAAGAGAGCTTGGAGTTAGCTCTTCAGTCGGAGTTTTCTTAAGCTGAAAAAGGCTGATCTTTTGTATGCCTTACTTTATTATTGATATGATTGGAAACATTTATGAGAATGTTGTTTGGAGATATACTAGGTGTGAGATAATAAGAAGTTCCTATATGGTAAGAGTTGGACATTTTCTTTTGTATTTAGGCATTATGGACGTTTTTCTATTTCAATTGTTTCAAGAATAATCCTGCTGGGGAGATGAAAATGGGAGCAATGGTTTTTTGCCTAAATAAAATTAATTTTATGGCTGTTTCTTTATTATTCACAGGAAGTATCGAACAGTTATATCCTTTTCTCACGGCCAGGGAGTGCTCATATATTCGATTAGACATTTTCTTGTTTTTGACCTACGTAGGTTCCTTGACAGTCTCCACAAAGTATTTTATGTATTCCTTGGAATCATTAAGGCAGTGATTCTTGGTTGAATAAAGTCAGCTATTTTATTATTTATCATAAAGACCATAAATGTACGTGTTATTAATATTGGGCTCATTTTATCGGTAATACCTATGATGTAAAGTAAGAAGACTTTTTATTAGTCGGGAGAGTCTTGAAATTAGGATTTGGTTTTTAATAATATTTCTAATTATATGGGCTAAGAATTTATTGTAATATCCATATTGTAGTAACAGTTTTAAGTTTTATTTAATATAAAAATGTCTACGAAGGGAAAAGAACTATTTTGTTCGGTTTTCATGCTAAATTTGATGTTGATGTAGATTTGGTTTGGCGGGAAAAAAATTCGAGAAGCATATCTTATCTTTGAGATCAGATAACAAAAGTTGAGTTTAAGGTGAAGGAAATAAGGGCTTTTGTTTCAAAATCGACCATTGAAAGATTTGCTGACGCGTGAATGTGGAAAACTCATAACTGTTCTGTCAATTTAGCGGCAACATTGATTTTTAAAGATAACGTAGGTATTGGATAGGTAATAGTTAATCAAGGAGAAGGTACTGTTTATATTGCAAGTTGATTTTCATAGGTGTAAGGTCTCAGAAATTAAAACAAGTAAAGAAGGAGGCGACATCAAAACTAACTATATCGTCGTTGCGTATAGAGAAGATTTTGAGTATTTTTAGAGAGAGGTCAGATTTTCAGACGTAGAATGAGATTTGGTTTATAAGAGGTTGAAGAATTTTGGCAAGAAAATGAGCTAATTGTGGGTATAAAACACTAACTATAGGACAAAGAATTTTGGCAGACCACATGATTTTGGAATTCTAGATGATTTTTCTCGGGGTCTAAGAAGTTTTTTAGCATCGGGTGGTAGGTTTGAGTTTGTAATGAGGGTTTTTATTTTCTTCTAAATGTAGATGGTTAGATTGTTGAATACATGACAATAGTCAGATTATTTAAGTGTTATATCTTACTAATGTAGTCTGATGTGTGTCGAAATACTTCTCACTGTCACTCTTTTGGACAGTATCACATGTTAACACCCTTAAAGAAGCTTAAATGAATTCGCATTATAAAGAAATTCGCGTAAATTTCCAATTTGGTTACGTAGAAGAATAACTTCGCATGTTTGTATTTTTATGTATAATAATAAAATGTAAATAATTATTTATATGTATATGTATATATTTATCATATAGCAGGACCAATAGCTTCAACTTTAATTGGGCTGCATTGTTCGACACGACAGCGGGCCGTGCAGACAGCGCCGAGAAATCTCCAGTACCCGCAAATAGCATTCCTCGAACCGTTCGACGCGCACTCTTGAATTCTCCATCCGTATTTATAGCGATGGTATAACCGAACAGCTCGAAACTGCGAGCGGATGTCCGGAAATAAAATCGGTTGGTGCTATTATTGGCCCCGCCGGATGTCGCCACCCGAGCTCTGGCAGGAAGTCGAGCTTCAAAGGAGAACGGAATTTTAACCCTCAACCGATTTACCTGTTAGGGTCCGCACTAAAGAATGGGAATGCTCCACTTTGGGCGGGAAGGAACGGTCACTGCCGCAACGAACGTCTGGAATCTCACAGAAAGACTAACGATTTGCTGTAAACAATTAGTTAGGTAATTACTGTCCATTTCTGAGGACTAAAATAAAAATACTGAGCGATCAAGTAAATCTAAATGTAAGACACAATATAAAATTCAATCATTGACAAGAAATATTTTAAGAAACTATTTTTACCAATACGATTGTGAACATTTGGTGGGCATCTTTATTTTTTAAATAATGAATCAAGTTTGCTTCACACTCTTTTTTTACTACTTAATAGCAGCTTCGATAGTTTGAAAGGCTAGGAAAGTGTTCTGAAGTTTTTCCAAAAAGTGACGATGAGTAAGAACTGACGTATATATATAATCTGAAGTTGTAACCGCAATATTTTGTCACCACAGTGATACATGTTAATCCATTCCTTATAATTACTGTGAAATAGTAAGTCAGATTATGACGACATACCAATTGGTTTAGAATACATGAAGTACTAGGAAAGTTTTGCGATCCATCTTTAATTTTTGTATTCTTTCCAGAATACTTGCTCTCATCCTATTTCCTAAAGAAAATTTATCTTTGTTTGAGACTGTTCTTGATGTAAGGGAACAGAGTGAAGTTACATGGAGCAAGATTTGGATTGTAGAAAGGATTTTTCAAACGAAATCTCCCATATTTCATCACCATCTCATGTCATTAGAAGGTTCTTATTGTTTTAAAATTTTATTGGAGAAGTTATAAAGATAATTCCCGGTTTCGTCACCTTTACGATGCAAAATGTTTCATTTACAAACTCATTGAAACGCGCCATGTCATCTATTCATCGGCCAAGGCATGAGATATTCAAAAGAAACAAATTTCTTACGACAAGATGGTCGGACAGATGTTCTCCTTTACCAAATATGAGAATCTCTTAATATGGCAGTACGATTAGAACAATAATCTCGGTATAGGAGTCACAGTCTTTAAACCCTGGTCAACACTCAAACTGCGTCAAAGCTACAGTGCGAAATAAGCCGGTATTCCATTTTTGACTAAGGTGACATTGAGACCTATTTTTACTGCCACAGCTAGGAGGTTGCTTTGTTAGCTGTAGTGCAGGTTAAAATGTTCTCAACAAAGGTCGTTTCCGACTTGCTGCAAAACCTTTTTAATACACTAGGTGTGTCGTGGAATACAGGTAAACAAAAATCTTTAAAGAAATCAAAACATTGATATTTTAAGCGCTGTGTAAATTTATCACGGTTTAAAATATATATGTGTATAAGGAAAACATAACTATTAAATGACCAGAGTGAATCGAATGATGTTAATATTATAAACAAACTTACAAAAGATAAATAACGTTTGCAACTCAGAAAACAGCGTACAGATACATTTAATCAACACTTGCCTCACGCCACATGATACAAAAAAAATCGATCTTAGCGCTCATCACCCCAGGTTTTCTTTACATTCCTCTTGGCCCTTATTTTAAGCTTTCATGTAATAAAAAAAGCTATGTGCTAAGATGCTGCTAAAAGGTAATAAAAGTGTTGAGGTGTCGAAGGTTTTATGAAGAATAGAACTCCAGAATAACCTCAACATTAGAAATTAAGATTAGTTTGTCTGTTCGATACCAATCAGCACCAGATTTAATTTATACAAACGCATCTAGAAGTATCTAAATTGTATACTCTACTATTTTGTTCGTAACTTTGCCTGTATTGGTTTTAAAGGAGTCAGTAAAGATGTTTTAGATTTCTACACAATAATGCAGAAGACTTGTGCCAAAATAATGTTTGCTGTTTGTCTTCTACGTTTTTTAGTTAGAAAATGAAGGTCAAAACAATTGGGGTGGTATTTCTAAAAAACAGTATTTATCTGCCATAGCATTAAACTAAAATGTTATATTACGACCACAACTATTAAATATTTATCTTTTATTCGAGTTTGTATCACCAACTACTTTTAGGAGAATTTACGTCACGTAAAAAGGAATTCCCCAGATAAAAATTTGCATTTTTGCAGCACTAAACCTTTGCTTTAATTGTTTTGGTTTTTTAACTTTCAGTTTTGTTTTCTTTAATTTTTTTCATACTGCTCATTTGCTTTGTCTAAAATTTCTGATATTTTTGTAGATATTACTTTCAAAAACCAAATTATGTTCAATGCGCAAATGTACAAGAATAAAAAGTTTCAAGAAAAATAATAAAACAAAAATATGATTTAAGTTGAATTTAATTTTCAACGGATCTGGCCACAGGTACCGAATGTAAACACGGGGACGAAACATACCGCCCTTTTGCCACGCCCGGTACACGGCGACACTTCTCGGCTTTTTTCTTCAGTAATTCATAAAGGAACAACAATACGAACATTTTTGTCAACTTTTGCTGTGCAATGACATTAAAATGAGCCGGTGCATAATCTTACTGAAAAAACACTTTCTTCTTATTTTTTTAAAAACTTTTCAACATAATTAATTATCAAAATTTCTTTGGCACTAATGCCAACACCTTCCAGCTAATTGAATAGAATGTGTTTTTTAGAACCAATTTACCATGTCCAATCTACTGACTGCTCCTATTGCATTTTAGCTTCTGGTGTGTAATAGTAAATTTAAGTCTCATCTATAATCATAAATTATTTCTTGAAATTTACTGGATATTACAAATAACTTATCAAATTCGTTATATAAAATATGAACTACTTCTTCAATTTATTCGACGATCTTGCCAAAACCATGACTTTTTGGTGTAGTTGTCGTTTCTGGATATTCCAAATATAGTTTTGTGTTAAAACTTTAAAAATCCAAAACTTACAGTGGAAAATGAAGGTGTTGAATTCCCAACAGTAGTATTTAACCTGGGTAGTTGTCCAAATTTGGTTTTTTCCATGACCGAGAACGCTCAAATTTGGAAGCTTTTTAAACACAAACTTTTTTACCAATTTGATACCAACAGCTAATTCGTATAAAGTAATAATATTAGACATTTATTATATTCGTACTTGTTTGACATTCTTTCTATTTTATTCTCCTATTTTACACGTTCTATGTTTTGCTTTCAAGCAACTTGTCAATATTTCTAATATTTTTTCCATCAAACACACTAAAAAAGCTTATGCAAAATATGGAGTTTACATTTGCTTGTTTTTTATTATAAATTTTGTTGCTCTAATAATTTTGTTTTTTGTCAATTTTCTTATTAATTATACTCCCAAAATATTTTCACTCCATAAACCAACTAACGGACTTGTTCCAGTTAAAAAAATACTAAAATTACATATTCTAATTTGTTTTATATTCTCACATTTTCTATTTGGATTTACAAAACCTTTTAAAGACTACGAAACTTCAGTTTATTCTACGTGAGATATAGGAGATATGTGATTTTGCTATTTAATTAAGGTTTGTAGGAGTTAAAAAAATAATTCTCTTTAGCCAAAAATTGTTGTTTATTGCATTATTTTTTATAAAACATTCCTTTAAAAACTCAAATTATAATCCACTTTGAAACAGAAGTTTAAATAATATTAAACTCTCTTAATTTTTAGAAGATGTCTGCGCAGTTGTGGACGAAGCGTCAAGAGTTTCTGAACTCCGACCACGGCCTTATAACCCGAGAACCGACCCCACGATGCACCTTAAACTTTTTTCTTTCGATAAAATGCTAAAATTATTTTAAAAAATTTTGACGTTAATTTATCTGATATTTATTGGTAAAATGGTTTTCTAATATTTGTAAATAAATATTATTTTATATCATGTAGCACGTTTAAATCATTTGTATATGCAATAATATTGTATACAAACATACTGAATTCTGAGGTAATCTAAAATTCGCAGAAATGAAACGACGAGAAAATCATGACAAATATTTTGCGGTGAATAAGCCACACTGTTATTAACATTTTCAGATTTATAAATGTGGTGTAAATAAACGCAGTCTTGTTTAAATAAAACATACAAGATAATAAAGGGGGATAAAGGGTAGTGATGCCGAATATATAGCCTCTCCCGTCTAAATGTCAACCTTTACATCAGCACAAACGAGAAACTGACGAGCGGAAAATGATGGAATATCTATAAACACTGAATTTAATAAAAGAGAAAGGCAAAATAAAGCCATCTCATAGAAAATATTGCCAAACTAAAAATTCTGAGGCAAAAACATTAAAAATGATAAATAGAAATATTGCAACATAGGAATTTATAAATCTAAGAAAAATTAGAGAATCTAAAATTACAGATAAAGAGATAAAAATATATATTTGATATATAAGTGAACACAATCAGGCGACTGTTGGAGCAGCCATGAAATGAAATGGAGGTGTTGGGGTGGTACTAAATAAAAAACAGGAAAAGGAGTAAAGGGATACCCTCAAGTTAACGAATAAATTTTTACGATCAAATTCGAGGAAAAACCAACAAACCCAGTACTAATAACGGTACATATATCAACCTCCGGTTATAAAAAAAGAAAATAGAAGAAACGTTCAAGAAGATCGGATCGTATTAGGAAATTGAATTATAACAGTGAGAGAAATCCAGTAAAATATATTAGGAAATTATGGATTAGGAAAGAAAAATTATGGAAGAGACTGGTTCTCAGAATTACGTGCTAGACATGAACTAATAATAGCCAGCATCATGTAATGTACCTAGATAATTCCAGCAGGAAGGAAATGGTAAAAAAAAAATTAAAACAAGATAAAATGCTGCACAAGTTATCCGAGTGCTAATATTGTCAATAACCATAATCTCACTCTAATTAAGACAACTATAAATTAAAAAACTTACAAAAAGAAAAACCATTAGATAAAATACTAAAAGTTAAAGACTAACAAAAATATAGAAAATTATAAAACAGGATAAACAGGAAAGCAAAAAAGATAATTGTGGAAAATGTGAAAAAATAGACGGAGGCCCGATAATAAGAAAAGTAAAAAACTTTCACAAACATTGTTCAACTAGAAAACAAACAATAAAAGATGATTATGGGGAAATACCAATCAAAGGAAAAAATATGACGAACAAATAAAGGAGAAGCAAATAATAAAGATTTTGTGCTCAGAACAGAAAAAAAATGTAGAGCGAGACGAAAAACGAAACTTGAATCTGAGTAGAATTTGACATAAATAGAAATAAAGTGCCAGGGAAAATGATCACATATCTAGATAAAATAACAATGCCTAAATTATACACGTAAACTTTTAGAAGGCTCTAGAACGTAACGATACTAACCCCAAAAATATAATTCATATGAATGTAAAAACACCGCACTATCGGCCTAGTTTTCCACACCTTAAATATCTTCAAATAAAATAATACAAAAGAATAAACAGAAAAATAGAAAAATGTCTTAGTGAAAAGGCATAAAGGATGCGATATAGCCCTAACATTAATAATAGAAAAGATAATAAAGAAAAATAAAAATAATTACCTCTATAGATCACCAAAAGGCTTTTAACTTTGTAAATTGAAACATGTTGTTCAGAATACTAAAACTGCTAATACTAATAGTTACAGCTATATAAGAACAATAGAAGAAATTATACAATATAAAGTAATACAAAACTGCACATTACTTCTGCACCTATTTGAAGAAACTAAAACAACTATCAAACATGGTCATAAATATACAAGGAAAAAGAATTGAAGTGTTAAGGTACGTAGATAATATTGCTTTCTTAGCAGTGAACAAATAATCTTAGATAACTTCAATAAAAATAAACAAAACAATGATCAATTATCAAAGATAATAGAAAATATAAGAAAATTCCGATATTTAAAAACTCTTATTACAGGGGCTGGAAGATAAGAAGAAAAAATAAAATATAAAGCTCAACGAACATGTGCAGTTTTTACAAGATAAAAACAGCTACTAACATTAAATAAAATCACCATTAAAAAAAATACTATTATTTTTCTTCTTTTTCCTTTTCTTCTCGTTGTATCTTTTTATCAGAAGAGTAGCGATCATCATGGTCTATTATTCATTATATTTTTGACCATGTTTTTCCATCTTGGTCGATTCTGAGCCACGTGGTTAATTTGTTGTATTGACTTTCCTATTGTCATTTTGAATTGATCTAGCTATCTCTTCGGCGCTCTTCCTAGTGGTCTGGTCTCTTCAGTGCGTCTTTCTACCACTAGTTTTTCAAGGCTATTGTTGTCACGTCTTAATATGTGAGCGTAGTATTTTAGGATTTATCTGTACACTATAGTAGAGAGACGATCATTTATATTAAGTTCTTGTAGTATAGACCTATTTGTCCTCCTTGCTGTCCAGGGTATCCTCAACATGCGTTTCCACCACAACATCTCAAAAGCGTCAATTCTTTTGCGTACAACAAATAGAAAGCGAAGAAAATAATAACAAATTTTAATATGATCAAATGTAAAAGAATACTCCTACAAACAAAAGTAGTCAATCAGCCATACATTACGAAGTCTACAAAGTAATGAACTGAAAGTTCATACTAAGTCAAATGAGAACTACATTAAAATCAGCCAGGCCTTAAAGTAGTTTGAAGAAATATGGATCTGAACTAAACACAAAGCATTGAATAATAACGAAGCACAGTAATAAAGATAAATAATATACGTACAAAAGTCACCGAGAAATTACTCCCAATTTTTAAGTCTCTCTCTCTATCCAGCGTTTGTTGTCCATAGGTGAACATACGCCTCCTCCATTTCCCTCCATTTGTTTCTATCCTGTGCTACGTTCATCCATCCCCTTCCTGCCACTTTCCTGATGTCATCGTACCATCTTAGTATGGGCCTTCCTGGGTTTCGTTTTTCTCCTCATGGTTTCCATTCAGTCGTTTTTCTTGTCCATTTCTTCTTCTCCATCCTCGCTATGTGTCCTGCCCATCTCCACTTTGCTTGTATTATTTTGTTTTTGACATCTTCCATTTTGGTTCGTTCTCTAATCCATTTTATCGACTTTTTGTCTATCAGTTTTATGTTGAGGATCGCTCTTTCCATGTGTCGTTGGGTAGTTTGGATCTTACTCATGGTCTTCTTTGTCATTGCCCATGTTTCAACTCCGTATAGACCGGTATTACACATTGGTTTAATAGTTTTATCTTCATGTGTATCTTAAATCTTTTTTCTTTACTCTCTAATATATGTTTCAATCTTCCGTACGCTGTCCATGCGAGTCTAATGCGTCTATTTACATCTGCCGTTTGCATTTTCCTGTCTACTCGCAGGTTTTGTCCCAGGTATATATATTGTTCTACTTCTTCTATAGTTTTCCCCATTTAGCGTAATGGGACCGTCATCTTGGTTAGAGGATCTCTTCATTATTTTTGTTTTTGTCATATTTATAGTTAGTCCTATTTCTTTTGATTTTTCGTTCAGTTCTTCCATCATCTCCTGCAGTTCCAATCGATTTTCTGCAATAAGCACTACATCGTCTGCGTATCTTAGTGTATTTAATTTTCGTCCTTCTATATTGATACCATGGTTCTCCCAATTAAGGTTTTTGAATATGTCCTCCATTGCCAGTGTGAAGAGCTTTGGCGATATAGAGTCTCATTGCCTTATTCCTCTTTGGATTTTTATTTTCTCTGTTTCTGAGTGTAATTTCACAGTGCTTGTTGCTTCCTTGTATATATTTTCGATTAGTTCTATGTATCTGGAATCCACTCTGCTGTTTTGTAATGAGTTTATAATTGCCCATATTTCTATCGAGTCAAATGCCTTATTATAATCTATAAAAGCTAGATATATGTCCTTGTTGTATTCTGTTGTTTTCTCGATGATGTTTCGGAGTGATTGTATGTGATCCAAAGTATTGTACTCTTTTCTAAAACCTGCTTGTTCGGTGTTTTGATACTGTTCGAATTTGCTTGTTAATCTTGTTGTTATTATTTTCGTCAGCATCTTATATACTTGACATAAAAGACTTATTGGCCTATAGTTTCCTAGATCTGACTTATCTCCTTTCTTATGTAACAGCACAATTACGGCGTTGTTCCAATTCTGTGGTATTTACCGTTCTTCCAACCATTTTTTTAGTAGTATCTTTAGGTTTTTTATTAATTGTTCTCCTCCATATTTAATAAGTTCCGGGATTATTCCGTCTTCTCCCGGGGCTCTGTTTAATTTCATTTCCCTAATTGCGTTTTCTATTTCCGGTATTTCTTCCGATCCGACGTTAAGAATATGTCTTCTTTTTATTTTATCTGGTTTTTTTACCTTGGCGCTGTACAGCTTTTGATAAAAGTTTTTTGTTGTGAGAATGATTTCTGTTCTATCATACGTTATTGTGTTGTCTTCTTTTTTCAGATGGCTAATGATGTTGATATTTGTGTTTATTTTTCTTCTCAGCACTTTTAAGCTTTTGTTTTCTTCAATTGTTTTCTCTATTAAAATCTCTGTATTTCTTCTGATATCTTCTTTTATTTTCTTTCGTACAGTTTTGTTTAGTTCCGTGTATTCTACCGTACCTCGTTTACCTTGGCTTGCTAATTCTTGTCTTTTTTCTAATAGTTGTTTTGTTTCGTTCCTGATATTTTTACATTTTTGTTTTTGTTGTTTAGCTGTTTTCTTTCCTGCTTGTAATATTGCGTTCGTCATCTTTTTATTTATTTGTTCTATTGTGTCTTGTTTTCTAATTCTGCTGTACCAGAGGTTTTTTCTCAATTCTATTCTGTATTCGTTGATTTTTTCTTTAAGAAGTTCTCTATCTATTTCTTGTTTATTTTTCTTTATTAGTTTTATTCGTTCCTTTTGTGTATTTATCCTTATATTTCCTCTTACTAATCTGTGATCACTGCTTGTTGGGTATTTGTTAATTACCGTCACATCTGTAACTGGATGTTTATGGGATGATATAATAAAGTCGATCTCATTCTTTGTAGTTCCATTCGGGGCTCTCCACGTCCACTTTCTTCCTTCCTTCTTTTTGAAGAAGATATTCATAATATATAGGTTTTGTCTTTCTGTGTATTGGACTAATGTTTGGCCTCTTTGGTTTCTCTGCCTTATTCCAAAGTATCCTACTGATTTCTCATTATCTTCTTTCTTTCCTACTATGGCATTAAAATCTCCAATTATGATATAGTGGTGTGTTTTGTTTAATGTTATTGCGGCATTTATCTCTTCGTAAAACTGATCGACTTCTTCATCTTCGTGTGTCGATGTGGGCGCGTATACCTGAATTATTTTAAGATTGTATCTGTTGGATATTTGAAGTATTAGGTATGCCACTCTTGCTGAGATAGATCTTATTTCTTTTATGTTTTGTTCTACCTTTTTGTGTATCATAAATCCAACTCCCGCTGTGTTTGTGTTATTTTCTAGTATACTTTTGGTATGATATAATGTATTTCCAGATGATAGTTTTGTACACTATTCTTCTTTTCTTCTTGTCTCGCTTAGTCCTATTACGTCCCATCTTTTATCTTTAATTTCCTTTAGTCGTTCTTCAGTTCTGAGGGTCTGTGCGTTCTACGTAGCTATAGTCAACTTCGTCGTCATTTGGCAGCCTTTCCTCATCCGGTGATTCTTCGCACCCTCTGGTTGTCGGTAGGATTCACCGCTGCCGTGGTGAGCTACTTTCAACCTGCCGGGGACTGAGGGCCTTTCGTTTATTTGTGTATTCATGAAGGGATTTGTTGGGTTTTCGGCCTTAACTCACCGCGCTGGCCAGACGTGTTGGCAAGTCGCAGTACCGGAGCCGTGTTTATCAGTTCGTGATAGTCGCCTCCGATTTTCTAGTGATAAACTGTACCAAAGATTTTCTTTTCCACTTTAACCTAGTACTGACATTGCTGCTGCCCTATGTCAGGTTTCACCATATCTGGCTATCCTCACCTAGTTTAGCCTGTAGGTCAATACAGTTTTCCGGGGTGTGGCACTTGGAGCCATAGGTGAGAATTGGGTGCCTCATGAGGACCAGTTATCGAGAACCACTTCCGGTAAGAGCGTTGGTATGGCCGTTCCCGGTATAAAGGTACTACCTCTATGACGCGACCCCTACACCCCAATTTTTAAGTAACCTCCAACAATAGGTAAATATACATTGTGAACCACCGCAATAGTTCAAATCAAACCGCCCCATTCAAAACGAGCAGTTCTCCAAAGTGTAAGATGTCACATATAGGGATACAATGAAAGTTTTTACAGACGTAAAGCAATATACTTGAAATGTCCAGAAAGCCATCTGACAGAAACATGCAATCGAAAAAAAAGTAAAAATGTACTATGCATCAACTGTGAAGCTAGCCGCCTGATCAATTACAAAGAATGCAATGGTATGCAAAGAACTTTAAGAGGAAAGTTTTTCATCTTTGAGAGAAAAACGGCTAAACGTCACAACATTACGAATGGCCCTTCGCTCACCCGTCCTTACAACAACTAACGCATTCAAATTTTAAACATATCAACCTTTTGCAACATTAATTGAAAACATATTGGTCAAAATATTAACTTTTCCGATATCCACAAATAACGACTACTTTAATTGTTAGAACGGAACGCCGAAGACTCTTCCCAGCAAGGCCACGAAGTAAAAAATTCCTTAGACAAAGCCTCTAAGAGGAAAAAAAATTAGTAATGTAGCGATTTGACGTAAATCTGATCAGGAGTTAATATAAGTTAAGCGTAGGAATCAAATATTTAGTCATATCTTGACATTCATTTATCTGACCTTCATTTTTAAAGTGTATGTAGTTATATAAATAATCTTAACACAACACAAAACAGACATTATGATGAATCTCGATAAACCAACAAAAGTTTTCAAAAAAATCTTTTGAGGGAAGTTTATCACGATTTCAAAATGTAGCATTTTACAAACCTACCCAAAAATTAGTGTATATTTATAACCATATCTTTCCCTTCTTTATTCCTATTTTTGGACCACGTCTTGGTATAGAGTTAAGAAATATGTATTCTAAATTTGTTTTAAATCTTCTATACAAAATAAATAGCAACTTTCCCTGCCATTTTCTGACAGACCTGACAGACATTGTTCATTCCTACTTGGAAAATCAGGAGTTCCACAAGAGAGAGTTCTTGGCCACATATTATACCTTACACACACTACCAACACACTCCTTTCCAATAATACCGCCATGGCAACCTATACGACTATTATGACTCTTGATCATAATCCAGCCACAATCTTTGGTAATCTTCAAATACACTAAAATGAATTAGAGATCTGGTTCAACAGATATTAAATTAAAAATAATGAAGAGAAATCGATCAACATTACTTTCATACTCCAATAGTTTTCAATAACAAAGAAGATGTTAACAAATATCTCGTGTATCAAATTATGTAATCAACCTAAATGTACCAATAATAAAAGAAGTGGCAAATATCAAATTCGACTTCGCCGATATATCTTTTTTGAAAATACTTTTAATTTGCAGCAGTACTATCTAAGAAAAAATATTAAGGAAAACTATAACAGTCCCTAATTTATCCTACTTTACTAATTTTGATAAAAACGCGCTCGACATTATTATCATCATCAAATCGACACTGATTAGGAATAAGAATTTATTTTTAATTTATGAAAATTTTAAGGGGAAAGTGCTACTACATGCTGATTTTCTGGAGATAAAAAAGTGGGTTTCCTTTATCGGGATGGGAAAAGACCTTTATCAAAATATTTATCTTCCACGACATTATCTTTAATTTTTGCAAATGTTTACTGCAGAGTACACAAGAATGTTTTCAAGTTTTTGGAGATTATCTTGCATTGAGTCGCAAATAATTTACTTTGGCTCGGTGAAACGACAATTAAGAATTCTTAGAATTATTGTCGTCTCTCCTCTATTTCTATATTTCATCCGATATTCTTATTTTTGGACTACATATGTCTTAGTACACAACCTAGAAAACATGTGTACTAAAGTTGTCCCCTACTTCTCTAACCGATTTTATTCATTTATAAACTTAGCCCAGATATTAGCCCAACAACTATGGATGCAAAGTTTTAGTAAAGTTTGTTAAGAGTTGCGACAATTGAACAATTAAATTCACGAGTTGAACCACGTCGATTTTTGAAAAACTCTTGGCATTATAAAGAGATTCGAGTTAGTCTTTACTCGGGGTCTCAATCTGTCTACACTCCAAGAAAAACTATGGACCATTGAAGAAGAATGAAGTTTAGCGGGATCAAGTTTTGACTGGAAATGCACTGAATTGGGAAAAACTTGTTTGTTTGAGAGGATTATGACAACCTGTGGTACTTTGTATAATCTCAGTTCTCTCCATATTCATCTTATCTTTTGGGATTTCTTCACTAGAATAATATATGATAAAGCATTACAGATATCAGAAGAGAAAACCAAAACTCAAAAATAGAAGCTTTCCAAACTAGGCCAGAACCGTTTATCTACTATCCATCTGTCTTTACATCACTTTGCATAACCTCTCTTACTATTCAAGCCAAGTTTGAAAAATGGTTTACAATGGAAGTCGAATAAAGTAATTTGCTTCTCTTCCTGGTCACTCTCATAATAAAAAAAGACTATCAACGACAGATCCTATCATCTGCACGAAACCTACCTACACCAACCATTATTTTTTCTCTAAATCTCATCATCACCCTGCTCAAATCCACTCAGTTGCAAAATCCCTTATTACCAGATTTCTCAAACTTTCCGACACTAAAAGTCGACAAACTGAAATTAATAGCATCATCAAAACCCTAATACTAAACGAATATTCCAAAAAATCCTTGATCCATATCTTTAGAAGCATCAATAACAAAAAGATTCCAAAACTAAAGATCTTCCTGACCAAGTAAAAGAGTTTCTGTTTTGCATTCCGAAATACTTTGTTTTACTGACGGAATTTACATAGGTCGAACACACACAAACAACATTCTTTGGCCAAAGATAACAAAGAAGACGGGCAAATTAATTTTTCCAATACGAAAACACTTTCAATGCCCCAATATCTGTTATTTAGAAACCAGATTTAATAAATAGCAAAATAGAGCACTTTAAAAGTCAGTCTTCTTCTATCTACGGCTTATAGTTCTTGGGGACTAAACAAATTGAGACAGCAAATAAAGAACTAACTCCAATCTCTTGATAAAATGTCTAGAATTTATATCCACCTAAAAGTAACCAATGTAACCATGGAAGTGCAAAAATGGTTAAACAATACTAGGGGAGGTTGAAATAGCAACATATGCAACAAATAATTGAAAGCATGGGCCACAGCAACTCTGCAAAATTTAAAAGTCTAGCAGCTGTTGGAGAAAAATGGAAGTCTAAAACAAACCAATCTACAGAGTGATAATTAAGGAAAAAAGGAGGAACAATAGTTTAAGCAAACAATAACTAATTAGTCTTATGATTGTTCATGTCTTTTAAATTTCAATTTAAACCTTTATTGTATAAGCAAATAACAGAAGAGGTGGAATTCTTTAAGCTGATACATTGTTAGCAAAAGCATTCTCGAACAATAAATAATATTTGCGACCCTAAAACGCGAAAGTCGCAATGAAATATATCTTATTTGAGCATTTTTCATTTGCAAAATAATACCCAGCGATGAGATGAAAAACTCGATCAGTTGATCCTCTATCTTGACAATCTACTAGCACGTTATATTGGACCAACATTATGTTACTCAACCTTGAAAAGTTTAGCCACTCGCTAAAATTTTCGATTGCAAGTGCGAAACCAGCCGCTTTCCACACACAAACACTTCAGCAAGATAGTAGCGTTGTATTAAGATAATGATAAGATAGCAAAAATAAACCACTTCGGCCTGCCGGTGCGTGCGTATCGAAATGCGGTATCACTCTGCATTCGCCATAAATTACTTCGATCGTAACTGAAACCTTAATTGCGTTATCAGGGCAATAATTCATGCCCGCTTCTTCTTTCGCACAATGCGCGGGATCAAACATGTGATTTGTGGTTGATTTTATCGTGGCTTTAAATGCTGTTTCCTCGCGTGGTGCGTTCGCGCTCCCGTTTAATTGCGCTGTGCGCCACTTGCAAGCTAATAAAACAAGTGCATACAAACAGCTATATTGTATGACATGTACTTTTAATGATTTCATTCATAATTAATATCGTGCGTTTGTCGACGAGTACTTCTTCATTCTATTTTTTATTCAACACCTAGTTTACCGTTTGATCTATTATGAGCCGTTTGCGAAACATTTTGGCAAGCGAGTCTTATTTTTTGCAAAAACAATGACGGTGACAAATTTAATGCACATGTGTAAAGCCTGGCCCGAGGAGCACGTCGAGAATTATGTATTCGTAGGCCAAATAAAGATCATCGCAGAAAGTGGTTAAAACATGTACACAGAGTAGAAAATCACAGAATCCTAAACCAATTAAAAAAATAATAGTGGTGAGACTATAACGCTCGCGTAAGCGTATGACCTGCGAACTGAGAAGTTAAGGCATGTCTATGTTCGCCCTTATTGATCATTTCTGATACGAGGCAATGTAGCAAGCACTACGTCTTAGACGACTACATTACTACCCTCTTTCCAATTACTTTTAGTAACCAAGTACCACCCGCCAGACATCTGAATTCAGGGTTGAATCCGAGTCCCTTCGCACCGTAGCCAAGCTCCTTAACCCGTTGGCTACGATTAAGAAATAACAATAATAATAACGTAATTTTAAAAATTATCAATTTATTTTACAAATCTAAATTGGGACAGAATAATATAAAAAAGTTATAAAATATTCTGTGTACTCTACATGCACATGTCTTGTATATATTCTTATAAAGGTCATTTCCCGTCCCGATAAAAAACACCTACTTCTTTATATCTAGAAGGAAAAAAATGTTAAGAACAAAAATAAATGTTTATTCTTAATCAGTGTCCTTTTTCCAAAAAAATCTTACTCATAAAGCAAAAACAACACTAGAGTGTCTGCAGTACAATATCTTAGTCTTTAGTGTTGTTAAAAACTAAACACTTAAGAAGTGAACTTTCCGAAGTGTACTCTATGATCACTTCAATGAACACAAAACTATTTGCAGTTCTTTGAAGAAAAGGTCCAATTTAAGAAGTTACACCAAAATTTATAGTGCCTACAGTCTAAATATGCAATGGAATACTTTTATATAATTTTTTTTATTGTCTTTCATTTTAATCTACAAACAATATATACAGACATTTAGTAGATGTCTTGATTACTTTATAATATACTAATGCGTTAGAAGGTTTTACTTGTGTTCTGTATAACCATATAGGTAATACTGGGACACGAAAGTTACAGTATATTAAGTAGATCTTGGAAATTAATTCTCTTAAGTCTTCTAATTCTATAAATTAAAAGGATTTGTTTTGCTAGACTGTAGTGATATCGGCTAAGTCAAGTTTACTAATGTACCAATTTAGATCTTTATACATTATATGATTTGGTACACGGAACACTTATTAACATTCTTCTTTGTCATTAAAAACTATTGGGATGTAAACGGAATGTGGAGCAATTTCTGTTCATTATCTTTAATTCGCCATCTTTTGAACGAAGTTTGCAATTTAGGTAAGTGAATTTGAAAATTACGATGGGATAAGACTGGATTCTGATGAGAGGTCTTAATAGCCGCATAATCTGTAGACTGACATAGTAGTATTGCTAGAAGTAAGGATATAATCAGTGCCGTAAAGTATAACATAAGGCCAAGAACTTTTTCTTCCCAGTGTCAATGAATGATATTGAATAAGAACATGTCTGTATGTCAGGTAAGATTTTAATACCAAATGGTACAGAAAGCTGCCCTTTACTTTGTATCAAATCTATGGGAGACATCCAAGAATACTACCGAGCAGTACCTTTTGTTTTTCTCGCCATGTCTAGCCTTTTAGGCTACTTTGTGTATCTACTATGTAGTCTGAAGTTAAACTAGTAATTTAGGGTTTATTTTTTTCTTGAATCAATAGTTGCAACGGAAAAAGCTCTCAAAAATCTTGATAGGGTTAGCAGAAAGCTGATTGAATAATACGATCACTGTATCTGCGCACTTTTCATTGCGCTGAGAGGTAACCTAGACGTAAGATTACTTTGAACATAACTAGTTTTAATCCCTCATCTGATAGCTTTTTCAATATAATATTTAAATATTAAAATAATATTTAAGATCTCTAATAGGTTGATTTAACATTTTGGCTTGTTGCTACTTCTTCCTAATTTTTATATTAAAGAATCGTTTATTTAAAGTTTTATTCTCGGTATAGGCTGCACAGTATGTTCTGGTTTCCAGGATAATTTTTCTGGAGTTGAGTCCCATGTTGCTTCATGCCTTATTTAGGTATTCCACATGTTTTTCGTTTCTTAAAGATAGATTTTGGTTTAATATCTCTTCCAACAATCTATTAAATATTTGTGAGTGTGCTCTTTTATTGCAAAGTAAAGTAGTGTAGTTTTGTTTAATACTGCGATGTTTAAGGTAATGAGAAAAGAACTGTGGTTTGATGACAAATTAGTAGCTCTATACTTCGACCAAGATAATTAAGTTGGTCCCCAACGGTTGTGTTTTGAGTTAAAGTCACATCTAGCAATGAAGTGATGTTCTAATATATTGAAGTAATATTCAAATTGTTCTTATTTACACCATGTTGTAGAAGACACTATAATGGTCATATAGCTAGTTCACCTTTACCATCTTCTATAGTTACGTGTAGGTAAGGAGGTATATATTTACCTCTTGTAGTGTTTGATTAACCATTAAATTATATTGACAATACCTGCACAACCTCTGTCATTTGGGTACCTCGTGTGGAAAATTTTACTGTAGCTTTTTGTTTCATGTAACCAGACCTCAGAAAACCATCTTTCCACCACATCAGCATGATTCCGCGGTTAAGGCGTGGACTACGATACAGACGGACCTGGGTTCATTTCCGGAGCTCTATGATGTCTGGCGGGTGGCCTACTTAGTCACTGAAAATAACTGATTACCTGTGTTCGCTTCGAACAAGGGGTAATAATGACTTACCACATCGCCCCGCAACCGGGCACAGTGGGCGAACATATGAGAGCCTCAACCTTCTCAGTTCATAGCCCGTGCTCCTATATGGAGCGTTAGAGCCTTATCATTACTACATTACAAAACTCGCGATTCCCACTAAAGGGATTAATTTAGATAACTTTTGTTGATGTACTAAAATTCAGAAATCGTTGTTATTGATATATTTATTATTGTATTATTATAAGTGGATTTTGTAAAAATATTATCCATTATAAAAATTGCGCTGTAGTTTTTGATTTCATGCCTGCGAAACATCTAAATCATTACCCGTTCAAAACTATCTATTTATGTATTTGTCTCTTTCTATCCATATATGTGGGTGAATATAATATAAATCTGAATTATTTACAGCCCCACAAAATTTATTTTTCTGCAGAATCTTCTGATTTAGGAACGAATTTTCCCAGCGGATAAAGGTGGTTCTGACAGCAGTCAATCGGCCACGAACGCTTAGACAAATCTCTGTCATCCAAGTAGTTTTTTTAGTGGTCCAAACAAATGATGATTGCAGAGCTATAAGTCCGAACTGTAGAAAGGATGCTTCAGTGTAGTTCAGAATAAATTCTCAATTTTAATTGAGTTTGGGCAGTTGTAATAATTGCCTGAACACTACCATAGCTTCTCACGAGCTCACAGAAAGTTCAGAAACCATCAATTGGTAATTCTCTAGAAGGCAGCGAATAATGCATATATTCTCCTCAGTCGCGCTGGTCCTCAGAAAACGTTATTGCCCTTAATTTTCAATTACTTGCCGTCATTCTAAATATTGTTATGCCACGCATACTCTTTCGTTTTTTAAAAGTGTTGTTTTTAATTATGCCTTAAGTCTACCTACAACGCTAAGAAGTCGCGTTCTTTTACGATTCTCTTTTTTAAGTCCTTTGTGTACTTGTGCAAATGATGAATTTTACATTTTTCTTTTTTTATTTTTCATATTTGATTGCATGTTTGTGTGGGATGATCTCCTACACATTTCACGTATCTTCCGTTATCGTAGAGGAATATTTAGTGTATCTATATCTGTAACATCTTACACGCCGGGAAACGACTTATTTTAGACGGGGTGGTTCGGATTTAACTACTGAAGTCCATGAGGGGATCCTCGCTCTCTATTTCCTTATTGTCGGGCGAATCTGAAGTAGTTTTTGATTACCCTTGCACGTATATTACATATATTGATTAACATGTGAACCAGTACCTCAAAACTTGTTTCTAAATTGCTAGCATTCTTTCGTGGATTTGTTTTAAGTGGTATGTGTGAAATTATGCATTTTTCGTGACTAGGACTTGCCTGATTTTGGTGTAGTCCTCACATGATTTGATTAGAAGCTTTATTTTATCCTTTTATTGGATGGTTATCTCTAGCTTTTGTTAAAGGGTAGGGCAGGGGCTGTTGTACGAGTTGAGTTTTGCTGAGTTAATTTTTCGAGAAATAATAAATTGGATTATTCATTTACCCACATTGGAGAGGGACAGAAAATGTCACAAAAGCCTTTATAGTAGTAAATTAAATTAATAGTTGCATTCTCTATACGTTAAACTGAATGAAAATTTATAAGATTTTTGGAGTTATTTAACATCACAGATTTGTAGCGAACCGGAATTTTTGTCCTATTTTCAAATACTGTAAGCAAACATCCGCAATAAAATATATCACAGAACTGTATACATACATATAGTTTCAAAGAATATTTTTAGCAAAATGTATTATTAGGAAAACCCTGCGATGGATTATTATTAAATTGAAACTTTGTAACTGCGATATTTATTAAATGTGGCATTGCTATGGCTAATTTTATATCTGACTATTACTTTCCTCCACATCTAACATTTTTCCTTCTTATGTCTCGTGCTATCGCACCTCTCAAGTTTTTTTATACCACACACCATTATCATGTGCCTGTTTTTCTCTATTTTTCTTCTTACAAAACAGATTCTAGAATTTTTTGCTTACACAGATTTTTTTTCATATAACCCGAATTCACTTATTTCATTATTCCTCATTTGTGTTGTTCAATTCAAAGATATGTTTTTGTTTTATTATTCAACATTTAGTACTAAATCAATGCCTTGGCGTTTTTTATTTTTCGGTATTTCAATTTTTTCTGATTCACACATTACTATTAATCATCCGAATATTTTTTAGTTTATTTACTTTGTTGTTAAACCAATCTGTAATTGTATCATTTATTTCTATCAGACTTCCATGTGTATCTTATTTCTCCATACTATAAAGTATTGCCTATTAAGAGTTTTTTTTATCCACTCTAGATAATGCATTCTAGAATGAATCTAATATTTTTAATCTCCCACTATCGTTGCCATTATGTATGTTGTATGCGTATTAGTGCAATATGACCAAAACATTAAGTTTTTAGCTTAAAACCGCTGCTCTCCAATAAAAAGAAAAACACCAGAATGTTACTGTAATGTTATTGTTATTTTATTTATATATAGTAAGTATTATTTTTGAAAAGCCAACGAAACTGGGTTTATTAGACAACGGCAGCAAAGATTCTTCATCTAATAGATACTAAACAATTCTAACCCAAACTTCAAAGCGTAATTTGTTGTTTTTATTACATTTTACTGTATTACATAACTTCACCGGTCAATACACATATATAATAAAAGCAATGGAAACTCAAAATCTCAAAATACATCGTGTACTTCAATACCGACTTGATACTTTTCTTTAAAAGTGTAGAACATGAAGGGATGAGCACCAAAATCGGTTGATATATCTGAAGAAGCGGTAGCAAAGAAATTAATTTAAAAATATAATATAGAAAAGGTATAAAATAACAAAAGTTTGTATCCAATTTCTGTAGGTGTTAGGCCATTTTGTAAACCACAGAACATGTGGTAGCATCATGAGTCAGTGCAGCTAGAATCAAGTTTCGAAAACATTCAAGGCGTTTATTTGAACTGTGCTTCTACTCTCAGAAGAATAAAAGAGTACTTTGGCACATTTTGAAATGGTGATTGTAACCTGGAGCTCAATCCCAATCGTTCTTTAGTTAAAAAATAACGCAATAATTACAACTGAAGAGTTTGGTAAGAGTATTGACATTTATATTTAATCTTTCAAGAAACTGTGACAAGCAATAATAACTTACACAGCATCTTTGTTTAAATGCCGTGAAAAAGTACCATAAAAACTAGATCCTATATAACAATTTTCAACGGAAAGAACATGTAAACAAGCAAGCAAAAGTGCATGACCCGTAGCAAAAGTTAGCTTACACCCAATAAAAGCGTTTTTGTCATCATTTTATTAAGCATTTTCAATCTGGTTAAACAATCACAGCGGACAAATAGTATGAGCCACTTATTAAATTTTATAATTTTATCAAATTTACTAGTCCTAGACTAACAAATAAGTCCAGCAAATAAAGTGACGAGGACTCTTCCATTGAACAGGCCTCTAGTATTCCGCTTAAATCCGATTGAAAAGTTTTTCTACTTTATGGTTGGTACAGAAGTGGTTATAAGATAGGATTCAGATGTCCGTCTAGTCTTTGGTAGTGTTTTTATCTCGCTATTCTATTACCCCTTAAATAAATGGCATACTAAGATCATTACGAAATGTGCCGTTCGACATACGTCATTTTCTATCTCGACAATGCTAGATCAGCACATGACACCCATCTGAAGTCACAAAAACTAAAGGTGTTAAAATGGGACATCCTCCATACCCAGCATATTTCCCAAATCTTACTCTTTTAGATTTCATCTATTCTAGTTTCTGAAGAATACTTTAGTTCTGTTAAAATTGTTGGTATCTCAGTTTATATGAAAGACCCCACAAAGAAGAATATTGTAGAAAATAATTAATAAGACAAACAAATTGTTTAACATTTTCAATTCGTATTAAGCATAAATCCCAGAATTTTTTTATTTACACTTTAATCAGAAATCAGAATAAAAAATTCAATAAGCTAATTTGCTAGACTAACAACTAAGTCCCGTGTGGGGTTTCCAGTCCCCCATCGGGCGTCTCCCCAGGTGGCGGATAGGGAATGCCCACTAGATATGGTGGGTACCAGGGAAATCAAATACCTGGGGTGGACCAAAACTGGCTGACAACAGGCAGCGGTGTTGTTAGTACCTAAATAAGGCTACTGAAAGATTATCTTCCTTAAAGGCTTATTATCGGAAACCGATGGGCAAAGCATTATGTAAATGCTATCCAGTCATAGCACCGCGGCGCAGAAAGCAAGGAGAAACTACTGCGCTACTTTCTCAAGTTCCAACAATCATGGCAACTCAAAACCCGAATTTGCCCCCTAGTCCGTGGCAGGTTTTAAATAACCAAGGGGTGCTAAGAATCCCCACGTTAAAACAAGATAGGCACCACCGAATGTGGATAAAAAGAGAAAAAACACTAAAATTGGAACATGGAACGTAAGGAGCCTTTATATGGCTGGGAAGACACACAACGTAATTCAAGAAATGACTAGATTAAACATAAAAATTCTAGGAATATCAGAAACAAGATGGGCGGGATGTGGAAAAGTGAAATTGGTGACCATGTCATATACTATGCAGGTAACAATGACACAAATCATCCGAATGGTGTTGCGATTATAGTCAACAAGGACATAAACAAATCTATAATCAACTGCATACCCTTTTCAGATCGTATAATATTACTACAACTAAAAGCGTCACCAAAGAATATTAACATCTTCCAAATATATGCCCCGACAATGGAAAAACCAGATGCAGAAATAGAACAACTGTACGTACACATAAATGAACTAAGAAAAAACATTAAAACAGACGAAGTAACTATTATTATGGGCGACTTCAATGCCAAAGTGGGCCAAGGCAAAGTAGAAGACATTGTGGGAAATTTTGACTTGGGTGAACAAAACGATAGAGGAGAACGACTAATACAATTTTGTCAAGAAGAAAACATGGTCATCATGAACACGTGGTTCAAGTTACCACCTAGGCGCCTCTGTACATGGATGTCTCCACAACACACCCCGGAACCAATATACGAAATTCAAAAAAATATCTTTTTAATAAAAAAAAAAAAGGAAAAGGACTAACAGGCGTTAAAACATATCCCGGAAGTGATGTGGGCTCAGACCATAATCCTGTTGTAGGATACATTAACATACGTCTCAAAAAACTACGAAAGCGATATGACAAGAAAATAGATTTCAAGAAACTGAACGAACCAGTCCACTGCATGCAGTTGGCTCAGACTCTAAACGAAAATATAAAAGAAAGTGGAATACACGAGTTAATAAATAATGTAATTACTGATGTAGACGATACAGACCGCACAGAGATTATCGAATCTATCTGGAACAAAATAAAACTAGCCATCACAAACACACAAAATACCATAACCGGACGAAATCGTAACAAAAATAAGAAACCATGGATGACATCAGAAATATTAACGTTAATGGACAACAGAAGAACATACAAAAACAAAAATCAACAACAATATAAACAACTAAATAAACTAATACAAAAGAAGATAAGGCAAGCGAAGGAACTATGGCTAAATGAAAAATGCAATGAAATAGAAGAATTAGAAAAGAGACACGATACTTTTAACCTACACAAAAAGATCAAAGAAACTATAGGAGGGACTAAGAAATATAACTACAACAAAATGTTAAATAACGACAACCAACTAATCACAAACCAAGAAGATCTAAAACAAGTATGGGAAGAATATATAAAACAGACCTTTGAAGATGTGAGAACTGAACAACATATAACAACAACGGAGCATGCACCAAATATATTACAAAGTGAAACAACAAGCGTAATACGAAATTCTAAAACGGCAAAGCAGCTGGACCAGACCAGATTCATAACGAATTTTGAAACTTCTAAATGAAGAAAACATAACATTACTTACTAATCTTTTAATGCAATCTATCAAACTGGGAAAATGCCTTCTGATTGGATGACATCGGAGTTTATCACTATACCCAAAAAACCCAACGCAAATAAATGCGATGATTTTCGACTCATAAGCTTGATGAGCCACGTTCTCAAGTTATTTCTAAAAATTTTACACCGTAGGATATATCAGAAATGTGAAATAGATCTGAGCGACTCCCAATTTGGATTTAGAAAGGGTTTGGTACCAGAGAAGCGCTTATTTAGCCTGTCAGTTCTGCTACAAAATGCCGTGACCAACAAAAGATATCTACGTGTGCTTCATCGACTATGAAAAGCCTTCGACCGTGTAAAGCACGACGAACTATTGACAGTATTGACTGAGAAAGGACTTGATCAAGAAGACATAATAGCTATTAGAAACCTATACTGGAACCAAAACGCCACAGTCAGAACAGATAATGAAAATACAGAAGCTATCTCAATTAAAAGAGGAGTGAGGCAAGGTTGCATCCTCGCACCACTATTATTTAATATTTATTCAGAGACAGTTTTTGTCAAAGCCCTAGAAAACTCCGAAGATAGAATAAAAATAAACGGTAAACTTTTTAATAATATAAGGTACGCTGACGACACCGCAATAATCTCGGATAGCCTAGAAGGACTACAACGGCTGATGGATGCAGTAAGCCGTGAAGGAGACGCAATAGGGTTAAAGATAAATACTAAAAAGACAAAATACATGATTTTCAGCAAAACACCAATAGCACAAACACAACTTACAATATATAATCGACAAATAGAGAAAGTACAAAAATTCAAATACCTGGGAAGCTGGCTGACAGAAAATGGAGACCCAGAAACGGAAATAAAAATAAGAATAGAAACAGCAAGATCAGCATTCCAAAACTCAAAAACTACTTACCAACCGCAGTCTTCGTCTTACAACCAGATACAGATTTGTACAGTGCTAGATATACTCAATACTATTATATGGTGCTGAAGCGTGGACCCTCAAGGCTAATACAGAAAGAGAATACAAGCTTTTGAGTACTGGGTGTTTAGAAGAATGCTACGTATATCTTGGACAGAGCATATCACAAACGAAGAGGTCCTGATACGAATGAATAGAAGAAATGAACTCCTATTAACTATTAAAAAAAGAAAAACAGCTTATCTTGGACATTTATATCGGAATGACAAATACAATACTTTGCAGCTCATGATGGAAGGAAAAGTTGAAGGCAAAAGAGGGCGAGGTCGCAGGAGATGCTCCTGGCTTAAGAACATTAGAGATTGGACCCACATGAGTTGATAAGAGACACTAAAGATAGACAAAATTTTGCCTCGATTGTTGCCAACATTCAATAATGAATAAGGCACTTTAAGAAGAACAACTAAGTCCAGAAAATAACTTGACGAGGACTCTTGCATTGAATAGACCTCCGATACTTCGCTTGAAGCCAATTGAAAGTTTTCTTTTTAGTCTCCTACTGTCTGGTTGGTGAAGAAGTGGTTGTAAGAAAGGATTCAGATAGATTTGGTAGTTTTTCATTTCATTCTTCTATTACTTCTTGAATGAATGGCATACTAAGATCATTATGAAGTGTGTCGTTTGACATACGTCTATGATTGCCTTTAGGATTTTTGATTAAGCTCTCTGGAGGATGTTAATGTTTGACTTACTAACCAAAGTTTGACTCCGTTAGTCTATATTCATTTTATTTTCTCAGGATAAAAGAAATTTTCTTCTAACAAACTAATATAATTCTTTAAATTTCAGATCATTTTGTTTTCTTTTTTTACTTTCCTTATCTTATAATAAGGAAAGTAATGTAATCGGCGGAAATTTGACCTACCCAGTTTTTCACATTTCTGGACGAAATATAGCCTCAGACAAAAAAGTTGGTTTGGGCCATTGGTTCGTGCGTGTGTGTGTGTGTGTGTGCGCGCGTCTGCGGGTCTGTCAGTAAACAGGATATCTCGAGAACCGTAAGAGCTAGAGGCTTGAAATTTGGTATGCAAGTTACTTGTAGGTAGAGAACGCAGTGCGAAGCTTTTGGTAAAAATCAGCCTAGTCGTTTGATCGCAAGGTCGCAATATCGGTCGCAAAGCGGTCGCGAATCTAAACGGTTGAAGATACAAAAAATGTATGAGAATAAAAATGATTTGTTATCACGAGACAAACAAATTTAAAGTAAAATTTGGTAAAATAGGAACTCAAAAAAAATTGAAGCCCACGATTTTTGGCATAATTACCCAAATAATAGAATAAGGAAAGTCGTGTGATGTTCACACCAGATTCTTATTATATGTTGCTTCCATACAAGTTTGTTGTTTCAGTGTAATTCCAAATATCTAATTATTATTATAGATGCTGGTATTGCTATGTTATTAATGGAAACTAAGGGACAATGACCCTTTTTAAAGTAAAAGTTATTTGTGTATACTTTGATTCGTTGATTTTTATCTTTCACTTTTTGGTCCAATTCTGTATTAGGTACCAGATAACGCTGTAGGTTATTGGATGCAATATCGGGGTTTTTTGGCTTGCAGTTATACCCATATCGTTGGTGAAAGTACCATTTATTATAGTAGAAATTGTTAGTAAGTCTGATGTATATAAGAGATAAAGTGTTGGGTTTAATACACTGCCCTGAGGAACTCCTGATTTGATTAAAAGAATGACGTTTCACCTTTAATTCTGGTTCTAAATTGGCGGTCGCTTAAATATGACTTAAATGAGTTAAAATCGATGGAACTGAATGTTTAATTTTATAAAAGAGTCTATCGTGCCAAACCTTGTAAATTGCTTAGCTTAATCGAGGAATGCCGAGGGACAATATTTCTTGTCTTCTAGCGACTGATTTAATACATAAATTATTCGGTGGTATTGTTGGGTGGTTGGACCCAAATTGATGGTCAGAAATTTCATTTAGGAGTTAACTGATGTTTTGTAATTAGTCTAGAAAAGGTTACATGGTTGGGATTTTTACCTCATTTGGGCACTAAGATAATTTGAGCTATTTTTAAATGTCCTAGAACAGCACTGAACATTTTTTGGAGGTTAGTTTAGCGTTTTAGGAGTTATTTGATCAAATCCAGACGATTTCTTATTGTTTAATCGGGATATTTTGTCTTAATTTAGGGTAAAACTGCGGAGAAGTGTAATTATCAAATAAGTTGTCTTTTTCTTCATTACTTCTTGCCCAGGGTCCTGGTGTAGGCGTTTCTTTTCAAATTGGGTGATTCGGCTGTAATGACTTAGAAGTTGCTTTTGCAGATTGCCAAATAAAAGTTGAATCGATTGAAATCGGACACAGTCATGAAAGTTTTGTTTTAAGTTTGTTGGTTAATCGATTATTTTATCTATTGGATTATGATTCTGTTGCCATTTCCTTCGAAATTTTGTTTTTCTTTTATTAATCTTTAAATTTCCAGAGGAATATCCGTTATGTTGTTTTCTTTTGTTTATTGTTATAGATAATTAGTGTAATTGTGCATTTTTATAATTCTAATGGGTTCTTGAGTCTTACGTTCAAGTTTATATTATTGTTAATAATACTTTTCTATTTCTGCTAGTCGGTTTTAGAGGAGTGCAAATGGATCCCAGAATTACGGAATTATTTTTGGGCCTTTTAAAGATTGGAACATAGAATTTATTTTTTAATTCAAACCATTACTCAACTTTTTAATTCATTCTTCTTCTATTAGATTTATATTTCTTGAAAGTTTTGCTATAAAAAATTAACTTAGTCCTAAACGGCAAAAACCTCCGTATGCTCGGAGAAATCCAATTAAACGCGCGGGTGCGCCCTCCTAATTATTGTACCAACAACAGCACTAATTGTCTGAAAGTGCATGCAGGCCAGCATCGTTTAGACGAATCTTCCCGCCCATACCCGTAGCTGCAAGGCGATCTGCAGGATAATGGGCGAATTCGCCCAATAAATTCACAACTAAGAAGCTAATCATCGGCCGCTGTCCGTGGGCAAAGTGAAAGGGGCCTTGCGCGCTCGTGATTACCGATAGGCTCTATTCGACATGCATCTAATGAGGCTTGAAAGCGCAAAAACCGCATATCATATTACTAATGCAATATTCAATAATTAATTAAAGAAGACTTAGGAGGGCTCTTGCATAAGACGTTTGTGTCGGAGTAACTATTTCGTGTAACAACACAGAGCGCCGGTTAAGTGGAGCGGCAGGCCCGCGAAAGATAAACGCGCTTAATCAATCATACGCTAACTCGAATTTGCATTCCACTTACAAGTAGTATACCCGCGCAAAGATAAAAAATCCCGTTGAGTCAACTGCGCGACATGCAAGCTCCTGCTACGATCACGCACGGGCTTGAACGGTACTTTACGCAGGTGACGACCCAATTTACGAGTTATGATTTCGCGCACTCAAATGTCATGTTCAACAAAAACCAGTTAAGAATATGCAGCATTATTTCTTTAAATGTCCAGTCATCATCAGAGTCTTTACAAACAAAAGGCGTTGAGTCATATTTGCAAACACAGTCAGAAGATTAAACAAACTGACATAACAAGACAAAAAGTTGAAACCCGGAACTTTTCAATTAGAAAACCCATCATAGATTTATGAGAAGTAATGTGCAGTCAACAGAAAATTTGTAGAACCATGAGGTATGAAAATAAATTGACAAATAAAAATAGATAAATAAAATTCGAAGTAACAACAAAAATAAGACATTGAAACACAGCAGAATTTCTAATGCTCTAAAGTGCTTACTAAATTTATATGCAGAATTAAAAAATATCCAGATGTGTGATATTACTAATGAACTATAGAAACGAAACTTTCAGATGATCATTAAAGAAAAAATCAAGATGGCACTTGAGGAAAGAACCACGTTGAATATAAAATGTTACGCTCTATATAGAAGATTATTATGAAAAAAATTCGGGTCAAATACAAGAGACACTGGAAAAATAAAATACCTAGGATGGACCAAAACTAGCAGAACAGAGTCGCTTCTTCAACAGAAACTCCCCCATCCACAAACAAAAAGAATGAGTTGATCAAATAATAGAAGACCCCTAATTCGTAACAGCCATCTAACTTACAGTAGCAACCAAACTAGCAATAGATGCTAAGAATCTTTATGTAAGATACTGCAACATACAATATACGTTTCATCGGTAAAAATAAAAAACTAGAAGAACGATCGCAAACTAAGTCAGACGTAGTAGCTATAGGAGAAGTTAAAGAAGGAAAATGTTTGGTATTAACTTCAAACCATTAGGACGTCAAAAGGAGAAAGACAATGGAAAATGGATCGGATTTATATAAATGCAAAAACAACACCAAGAATAAAACAATATATAGAAAAAAGTCGAATCCATTAATATATGTAAAACTTACAAAACAATACAAATTAAAAATATACAAATATACGCCCCAACTGCTGCACATGACAAAGAAAAGATAAAATTGTTCTATGATAAAACAGAAACAAAAATAAATACAACGCCATGTATAAATATTTTCCTAAACAGAGAAAATAAAGAACAAGAAAAAGACAAAAAGATATAATCGGTTGCTTTGAACTAGACAAAGAAATAAAAGGCAAAATATGGACAATTTTTTAGGAAAAACAGAATTACTGAGTAATTAATACGTTCTATAAAAGTGTTAAATGGACTTGGATCACTCCAAACGGCAAAAGAAGGAAACAAGATAAACAAAAACATACAAAAATATACAACACTATTGCACAGAGTAAGTAAAAAAGATTCTCAAACTGTTCTAGTACTAGCAAACAACAAGAAAAGAAATTAAGAAAAAACGTACTAGGAGTTGATATAAACAACAGAACCATAAATGAAATCAACCAAACCTTAAAAGTCGCAATGTTTGAAAGCGGTCAAAAAATAGCTAAATTTGAAACAAACAGAGCAAGGATTAGAGTACTAAAATAACAGTTGTTCGAAGTCAGTCAAAAGCTATTACAACAAGGAAAGCGTAGCACGATAGAATATATACACATTAAGAAAATCAGAGTGGACAAAAAGAAACAAATTGAAAAATATATTTCAAAGGTAAAATAAAAGAACCAGAATATGAAAACCAGGTAGAGAACATATACTAGCACTTATCTACAAGAATGGCATTAAAATAAGAGAAATAGATCAAATATTAAAAGCAAAAAGATAACAATGGCTATGAATATTAAATAACAAAAAACAAAAGTTCTAGACATACATTCGGAAAATATTCTAAATAAAGATGAAGTAGAAATAATAAGTTTAGAAAAATTTACTCTAAGAACCTTAATTAGAAGATCAACCAAATATAATATGCCGTTACATATAGCTTTTACATATTACCAAAAATATTCGACAAATATGAGCATTAGAAAATGCATTATAAAAGAATAGAGTAGATCATCAATACACAATAATCAAATCTATCTGAGAACATGTCAAGATGACAGTACAAATGCATGGAAACACTACACTACTACCAATCAAAAGACGTGTAAGGCGTGGTGATATGTTGAGGATAAAACTATTCATAATCGTCTTGGAGGTCATATTTAAAGAACTACAGTGGAGCGAGAAGAGGTAAACATAAATGAAAAAGACTTAATAACCTACACTGTAGATGACGCATTACCTATTATAGACAATTTCAAAGATCTCCAGTCTATGGTAAAGCGCAGTCATAAAAAGTGTAATTGAAAATAAATAAAACTAAAACCAAAATAATTAAAAAGATGAAAGAAACATTATAATATATGAGAAAATAATAATAAGTATCTGAAATTTTGAATATCTCGACCAGTTAATCGAAAAAACAAAACCTAAAAACTGAAGTCGAGAAGCATGTGGAATTGGAATGATTGCGTTTGGTAGATAGCGGTAGATCTTGAAGAACAAAAGGTTACCATTTAATTAAAGACGAAAAGTGCAATGATAGTTTAATACCAGTTCTCACATACGGAGTCCAAACTGGATCGATAAATTATCCAAGACACAACCACAATGAAAAGGCGATTTCTAAATATCAAACTGTAGTAGCTGTAGTACAACACCAAGCGTCTTTTATATAGAAATGGACTACAATAAGACAAATGGATAGCAGATGGAAAAAAAAGATTTAGTACTAGAGATCATACACTGGAAAGAGAAGTGAGGAGCGCCTAGTTTGGGATGAAGAAGAAGTATCGGCGATCATGAGACATAGAAGTGCTCCTGCGAGAGGCGTGAGAATCTTACCATTATTATTATTATTATTACAGTTAAGTTTTGTATAACAAAAGTTTCCATTATCTTTTTACAATTGAGAAAGCTGCTATTATATTAGCATGAATTACAAAGAACGCGCTACACTTTATGCAGAAAATACAACGCTGATTTATTTTTAAGGTTTCCTTTACGAGTAGTCGTCGTTTGGCGTTTAAAGATAGCGCTCGATCACAGTTGTAGTCGAGCGAAAAGATAAGTGGGTGACGATGTGGTCACGTTCCGTAAGATATTTACACCTTTTAGTTCATTTTGCTTTTCACATTATCAGCAAACTGCAACGTGATGACCATTATTACGTAAATCAAACCACAGTTACACTACCCAATAATTTATTCCTGTGTAAACAACAAAACTATCAAAATTGTCAAATTTAAATCAAACATTTAGATATTTACCCGCCTAAAACACATTTTTAAATTCGGCACCTTATCAGTTCTTTAGAATCCCACAACAGAATGACAAGTAGTTGGTGGTAAAAAACGTGGCCGACAATGCAATGCTGATAATTAAGCAACTCTAAAGCTACACATTGCTTATACCTAGTATTTGTATATCATATATTATAATTTTGTTTACTATTTCATGTTTTCTTCCATTTAGTGTCTTCGTGTTTCGTGTTCTATTTGTAATTATTTTTTATTACCTATTTTTCATTTATCTTCTATTAATTTATCTTTAATCGTTGTCACGTCCCTTGCTTTGTCGTCATAGTAGTCTTTTACTTTTTCCTTATTTAGTTTTTTATATTGGGACCTTCTCTACTCCTTGGCGACTAACATTTTAATCGTCTAAGGCGCGGTGCTTGGCACATCGCCCCGCATCGGAGATGGTGCGTGACAACCGGGCAGCAAAGTCGAACACATGAGGGCTTTAACCTCTCAGTTCGCAGGCCGTGCTCCCACGCGGGGCATTAGGTCCTTACCATTTGCCATTACCTTACGAAACTTAACTACTTTGAAATTCAATGATTTGTAATCTATTTAATATAACATTCAAACGATATTGCCCGTGCGAATGTGGCTATAATTATCAATAATTGAAATAAAATTTATAGACGCCCTAAATACAGTTAACCGCAATTAAATATTACACCCATAATAGTTGAAGATTTATAAGATCCGCCTATGTCAGCAGACTTTTACTCACCAATACATAACAATAAACGTGAAACATATGAACACTTCTTCCGTACACTGGGTCATAGATTTATCTTGAAAGGCAATTTTGATGCTAAGCACATTTATTAAGACTCCAGTGTGACAAATTCCAGAAACAGAAAAATAGTAAAACCTGTAAACAACCTAGGACTACTACTTTTTTTCTGTAAACGAAGCATTAAACCCTAGTAAGCAGCCAAACTGGCTCAACATGTAGTTTGTAGAAGGGATAAATGAACATAAACTTTTTTAGAGTTAATTATAGCTTTCATTTCTCTAGAGACTACTCTTCGATACTAGTAACATTAACCACAAATATAATAATGATAAAAAAATAAGTACAACAAATTTTTTTCACCCACCCAAGAGGTGGACGGGTAATCTTTACAGAACGACAATCTACCTGTTATACTGTAGGAACAGCAGTTTTATAAAGTTGTTTGCTAAGCTACACCGAAACTATTTTATTTTAGTTAATAAAAAAATACAGCCTTTTAGACGAATTTGGTATACAACAACGCGCCAGGATAAAAAAAATCATTAAATCATGCAAATGCTAAACCGAAATTTCATTTTTTACTTTCCTTATCCTATAATAAGGAAAGTAATGTAATCGGCGGAAATTTGACCTACCTTTTTTTCACATTTCTGGACGAAATATAGCCCCAGGACACCAAAAAAGTTGGTTTGAGCCATTGGTTACTTGTAGGTAGGGGACGAAGTGCGAACTTTTGGTAGAAATCGGCCGAGTCATTTAGTCGCAAGGTCGGAAAATCGGTCGCAAAGCGGTCGCTATACAAAGATACAAAAAATTGTGAGAATAAAAATGATTTGTTATCACGAGATAAACATGAATTTAAAATAAAAGTTGGTAAAATAGGAACTCGAAAAAAAATTGAAGCTCACCATTTTTAATATACCGGGTGTTCATAAAATGTTTCGAGGAAATTTATATTACCGGATAGATCAGACCGAGACGAACAAAAAATTACAATGAAATTTTTTGATCCGAAGTCAAATAAGTTATAAGTAACCGATTAAAAATTAATTAAACGGACCAATCACAGCGCGCTCGGCGACCTTTCTTGCCGACTGCGGGAGGACGGGGGGGGGGTAGCGCTTGGCCGCTAGGAGAGAGCACGCAGGCGATAATAGAAAAGGCTGTGCGACCGAGCTCGCACGGTTACCTTCAGTGACGTAGCAAAATTTTAAGTACGAGTCAATTATTGTCTTGTACTGTTTATTTTAATCAGCTTTCTAGTGTTGGACTCGAGCCTCGTCCTTTTTTAAAATACCAAGTTCCGGGACGAGAGCAACGCAGAGCCGATATAATATATAATAATACGATAAGGAAAGTCGTGTGATGTTCACACCAGATTTTTTAATATAAGAAATAGAGATGCCGAACTGGAAAACCATAAGATACTTAAAGTAACAGAAGCAACAAATCGCACCCCCCAATATACCTAAACAAAAAACTGACCATGTAAAAACATCAGACTGAATATTTAGTTATCTTCAAATCAACGAAAAAGGTTACTATAACCCAATCTTCAATCTTTCTGCACCTACAAAGCGAATTTTCTTTCTTGAACATGAAAAATTGCGATAATAATCACAATATGAAAGACAGATAATAGTAATCTAGTAATTATCCAGGACTTTATAGACTTTTTTTAAACCTGCCGAGCAACGTAAATAGAAGAAATATTTCGCAGGCCAACTGACGGCTGACAGAAATAAAAATTAATGTAAATGACATTTGATTTATTCAGTCTAATGATATAAAATTAAATTTTAGTTAGTTTTGTTGCTGCTTCTTTATCAAAAAATTTGATGTACAGAGTTCTGTTTTTATTATGGATACGGCTAAAAAACTTCACACAACTGGGGAGTCGAAAACGCGATGAATAATTTAATAGCTTTATAACACAAAGATTCTTTTTTAAATGATATTAAAAATTAATAATTGCACTTCATATCTGGATAACAGAGTGATCTTAGAAGACAATTCAGTCAACTTTGTTTGCGAAGATTAAGTACACACGTTTTTATATCTTCGAGAAGGGATTATTAATCCAGAGAAATTCTCATTTTTGAGAAAATAAGTTTTTAGCTAACGCTTTAAATGTTGCATTATTATGCTTAATATAACCTACTAGTTGACATCATCAGGAATCAAAAATTCGCAGAAATGCAAACATTTTTATATTTTCCATTTGTATACTACTACCATAGAGCCAGCTTCTTCTTGTGTAACAGTTCTGAAGAAAAATGTTGTCGATGAATTAAATATAAACCAGATTTTTAAAATTTATTGAAGCATCATAAAAATATAAGCATACAAATCTTTTTAAATCATTGGTAAACGATAACAATGCGAATATTCTCTTTAGTCACGCTAATCATCGGGCGACATTAGTGATTTTCATTTTCAACTGCTTCTCGTGTTCTCAAAAATTATTCATACTTACGCATACACTTGACTTGAATCTTCTTGAGGATGCTATTCTTGCATTGTGCCTAAAGTTTTCTTAAAATTTTGGACGGTTTTACACGCTTTGTTGTAAAAAACTTGATAATAATACGTTTTGTAGTGCTGACTAAAAAAACGTTACTGCGGGGTAGCTTACAGAAAGAATCCCTTTCAGGCGTAACTAAATCGCAAATAAAAATTCTGGTTTATATTTAATTTATCCTAATAAATAGATTAACAAAGCCACCATATATGCAAGTTTAGCCGCCCATTCCTCATTCAACTGGGCCAGATTTTATTTTTTTGCTCACTTAAAAAGGGGTACAATAACTCTTCCTTGTAATAAACACCTCATCTCTACATAGAGAAGAAAATTTGGATAGTTAAGTCTGTACCCTCACACAGTGACGTAAACAATTCAGAGCTCAACTACAATTTTCACCATGTAATTCATCACAACGTTTATTTTACTAGAAAGCTTTTTGCAGCTAGATGATTTTGGTAGTTCATACAGTAAATTGACAAAACTTATAAGTACATGACTTCTTTTATTTACTCAACCTACTCTCGAGTAATGTATATGCTTCAATTTAAGCCTTGCGTTTAAAAGCACAAATCCATTAAGGAAAGTCAAGGAAACAAAAAAAATTCTTAAATACTTATTTTCATTACATCTCGCAAAGCAAAAACAAATAACATGATTATTCAAGACAGTTGATTCATCAAATTGAAGTTCAAACTATCTTAATTTCTTTTTTCCTTGTAATGATGCTGTCCAAAAATCGATATAGCTACTAGTATTTTATATATTTCTCCCACAATATGCTTCTTGAGTAGGAAATGGTCTTTATGTTTTAGGTATTCTAAGAATAAAATGCTTAAAGCAGAACACCATTTCTATTCTGATCTCTAGGCACGTAATCTTTCAAAATGGTCATGCTTCAAACAAGTAAGCTTAGAATGCTTTATACCGTCATTTGACAAAATTTCTGAATATATATCTACAAAGGCCATGTTAATACGTTACTGCCAAAAGCTACTATAAAACCGAACTTGAAATACTCCTTACCGCAAAGCCTATCAAAGTTTTTTCTCTTTTTAGCTTAAAGTTTTTTTTGTTTCTTTTAAACTTAAAGTACTATTACTTAGCATATTTTTGATACTACCACTACTTTTCTTCTGAATATAGTCTTTACCTCTACTAAAAAATGTTAATTTTTTACTGTTTGACTTTTTTGTCTCTATTTTATAAGGTTCCACATTCTACAAAAGAAATAACTTAATTTCTGGGAGACCACAGCTTTGAGAAAACAATACAAATGAGCAATTACATGATTTGAGTGAGATTTTCCGCGGGCCGACAGGAAATCTCCTTGGACCAGCGGTTGAAGAACATTCAGCTTACTACCACTTCTCAAAAATTGTGACACTCAAGCCTTCGATAAATAAAAAAGACTGTAATCTAAAAGTAAAAGTTTGTATTAAACAATATATGCCCCATCAACTCGGGTATCCCCCGGAGCAGCGTATAAGGCATAATCCTACGACTTATTCATAGCGGATCTCTGGTTAACAACAGGAAATGTGGTTACTACTATTGCCGGTGGCATTGGTAACCTCTTATTCAACGACCGGTAACAACGAAGTTAATCTATTCCGTGCATGTACTCTTAAACGCATCATCTTTAAGATAAAAAATATGGTGTTGGCGTAAAAAGTGCTACATTAAAATAAGTTAAGACAAATTAATGCATGTAACAATTATATTAAAGAGGAGTATTTATCCAGTGCTGACATTTAATAACCATCAGTTTAGTAAGCCGATTATGTCTCAGTACTCATCTGGAAAACAGCAGATACAGGTAAGTAAAATGATTAATTAATACTGATTTGGCATATTCTATGCATGCATTACTATTCCATAAAATCATTCAATTTCAATATTAAAATCATCATCAAATAACGGCGCTACTAAGGTACCCAATTAACAGATAAATGTGTCTAGAAAGGCAGGCGTGTAAATAGCCGCTTTCGTGGTGCAGTGTGGGAAACGTAGTACGGCCCGTATTGGAACGTCAACCGATAAGGCCAAATCGTCCCTTAAACGGCCGTCGCGAAAGCGGATGGGCTACCGATATCAACCAACGAGTATTGCCAAACGCTCACCTGAATCGGCTTCTGCTTCAAGGCGATGGTTCTCAGGACACCTTGCCGCGCTGCGGATCTGGTATTTGGTGATGATAAGACGTCGCGAGTTCGCTGCAGTGCGAATCTGCGGTGTTAAGACACGACGAATCCGCGCTGCGGATTGCGAATGTCCGGGCTTCGTCGCCTGGCTTGGCGGTAGTCTTGCGGGAATTTTCATGCCAGCACCTCATATCAAAGGTTGCCGTCGACGTGCGTATGCAGACTTGTCGGCTGAGCAAAAGCCCAGATGCCGTTTGAGTGCGACGGCAAACGTAGCAGATATCAAAGGGCATGCCGCCGCGATATAAAGCGGTTCATGGGCGAAAAGGCCGCCACACCAGTGTCCTTGATGAGTTCTTTCTTCGTTTTAAATCACTAAACAGGTAGCTTAAAGAAATGGTCAACACAAAGTACCAAATTCGGAATCTAAGACAAACAAATAAAATTCTTTCATTTGAACTGCTTGAGTAAACGCTTTGTGTAAGTCTGACATTATCACGCAAGAGAACACTTTTGCTGAACATTTTGCATCTTCTATTTTAAATAAATGTCTGCAGATTCCTTAGCATACACTTCAGACGATGTTGTCATTTCTAGTACAAAAAATTCCTCCAATGATTCTGTAGACAAATTGCTCAATTTCTAATAGTCTTAGAAAAGATCCAAAGCTGAACCCAAAGTTTTCTGGTTGTCAGTTACAAAGGGGAATTATAAATATAAACCGGAATTTTCTTTCTACGTGCCTTGAAGTGAACAAAGGAAAACGCGACTTCTGAGGGTTATTGATAAGAATGTCTGAAAAGGATTCTCCTCATAGCGTACTTTGCACTACCGCTCCTTGCTTGTTGACCAACAGATTACTACCAAGTCTCTCACAAAGGACATAAAATTGTCCAAATTTTTGAGAAACTAAGGGCGTAGTTCGGAAACATCACTCTTGAGAAAACTCAAGACTGCGCGTAAATTATTTTTTTTAAGAATGACAACCAGTTGAAAATAAAAGAGAGGAGCGGAGTGACAGAAGAGTAAGAGATTTTAAATTTCGAAAAGTGTCTGCAAGATGGAATTCTTGTCTTCTCAGCAAAGATCAGAAGCGGCAGCTAAAACACTAAAAAGCTTTACATATAATCTAGATTTATCATTTGCTTGGACCGTTAGTAGCAGCACTTGAAAAATAAAGATGACAAATATGTTACTGTCGAAGCGTTAAGCGCGGACATCTGATGTCGATTGTCGTTTTGATTGTATCTTGTTATATACATTGATGGGTTTATTCGTAAATTTCTTATCATTGCACATACGACACAACCAGTAACTACTATAGGTGCTGTATCTCTATAGCGATAAAATACTCTCTTTTATTTGGTTGCTACGTGTGCGTAAATTAATGAAGCCACCTGCGAGTAAGTATTCAGTAAGACTTCTTTCGATATTTGCTAAAGTAACCAGTTTATTTTATCAGTCAATAGATCTCGGATAAAATGTAAATATTGATATTGCTTGCAGACTAAAGTGGCAGCATGAAACCTCCTTAATGCAGAATTTTGATAACTTAGCAAGGAAATCACAAATTCTTGGTACGTATAATAAATTTTAAATATAACTACTATATACTTACAATTAGTGTCACTGGAAGTTGGAAAAACTATGAAAAATAAAATACAAATAATAAAAACTACCAAAAGAAATCAAAAAATTAAAATTATCATAATTATAACAGTAAATAATTTTATAATATAGGTAACGTGATCAATTTAAACTACCCTACAGGTAAAAACTTTACATTTGTAAATTCCCATGTATAGGTCTTACAAACCATATCCTTTACTATATCTGCTCTTATGAACAACTTTAAATAATATCTAATCTTATTGGACGGCTGCTTCGACTCGCTCTTACATCAAAGTCCGACTTTCTAACCACCACTGTTACTAACTAACGCGTACTTTAAGTTTTTTATTTTTTATTTTTTGAAGCAAGACCAGGGAGAACAGGAGGATAAGGTATTTCCAGAATAAAATGGATAGAAGGAATAAACAGAATGGCAAGAGAAAGGGGAATGGAGGAAGGAGAAATGAATAGGCTAGCTCGAGATCGAAAAGACTAAAAAAAGAGGATTAAGGCAACAAGGGCATATGATAAAGAAGAAGAAGAATTTTTTCTATATCTAGTCTTATTAAACCCAGTATTGAGCATAAGCTTTCCTTAAATGTTTCCATCCTTTCCTGCTCTGTGCAATCTTTACCCACTGGAATCCTGCTATTTTCTGGTATTATCATGTCATCTTGCTAGTGGTCGTCCTGTGTTTCTATTGTAGGACTGTGGTTTCTATTGTATTATTTTTCTGTTTCACTTGTGGTCTCTAAATTTTATTGTGTGTCGCATAGTCTTATTTTAATTATGTCGCTCTCTTGACTATGTCTGTAGTCCTTGTTTCTTCTTGAATCCATTGTTCTGTTTTCTGTCTTCTATTAGGATACCCAACAAAGATCTCTTTATGATTTGTTCAATAACTTGTAACTTTGTTGTTATTTATTTTGCGATAATCCGTATTTGTTCTCCATTGGTCAAAAGCCTTGACTCATATGCAGACAGCTGTTTTCTTATTTTTAAGTATGTTCGGGCCAATTCCTTTTATTTGGGTTGTTATAGGGTCGGCCGTCTTGTGCCTTCCCCTGTACGAGTTTTGTCTAATTAGAAATAGCGCACGGCGCTTTGGCTCGCCTGCGCGGCGACGTCGCTATAAAAGCGGGACTGCTACGGCCGTTTTGGTGTAGCCATGATAGTTTTAGAAACGTTCGACCAGCTTTAATTTGTCCGTGTGTACGAAACCGTTTTGACCGAGAGTTCGCTGGCGTATCTGATTAGTGGCAGGAGTTTCCACATCCCGGAGGTCGTTTGTTGTTGGCGATTGCGTGAACGGAAGTAGATATTTTCCGACGGAGAAACTCGGCCCGTTTTCTTTTGTATTTGATCCGGCAAGGTAAAATAGAAAAATTTTGCTGTAAACCTCGGACATGACCAGCTGAAGGACCCAAATTAGAAAAGACGCTTCCGATCGGTCCCGCAGCGAAGATTGGGGTAACTTGTCCTTTTTCCGACCACGCTCTTCTCTCATCTTCCTCGATTCCCTCTAATTACAGCCCCGGGGAGCCGATTTCTGCAGCAGAGTGTCCGCTTCCAAGGTGATTGTCTTTCAGCTTTTCGGCCTTTTAATTGAAATTTCTTTATTTAAAATTAAAAATATGATACAGTCCGCTTGAAACCTGAACAAGGTAAGTAAATAATTTTCCAAGCTCTGCCCATGCCAGTTTTATATATTTAAAAAACAAATTACGACATTGAAAAATAGAACAAAACGGGTATATGACCATTTGTAAAAATAAAGTAGGTTTCCAAAAGATAAAAGTATTATATAATTAAATAAAAATTGACTAAAAAACAGTTACTCCAAGAACATAATAAAGAAATAAAATTAAAAGTTAAAAATATAGAAGAAGCTATCAGAAAACCATCAGACGAAGCTTCAAAATTAAGATTAATAGTAATCAAGCCTATCTGGAGTTATTCCAAAAAATTAGAGCAGCTAGGCAGAGGATGACATTTAGATTTCGATATTCCAACCCAAGCATAGTGACTATTAGAAAGTCCAGCTTCTGACAATACCTTTAGAGCAGTTAATCATCTGACAATAATCCGGTTACGCAATTGCAACTTTTGCCAGAACAAATAAGGGATAAGCACTTCCAGGAGAGCAGTGAAAGTGTGAATTGGGTTCTTCCTAACGAGAGTGCCGCCGCAGTCGCCGGCCGTTCCGAGGCACCTTTCTACATTTCAATATTCCTTAATGTTCGGCGAACAACTCAATTACCCGCCGGGCGAAGGCAAAGGAAACAACTTGCAGATTCGTATCAGTTAAAGGGCCGGCGTGTTCACAAAGCGATTACGTGAGATAGCTGTATAATTCAATGGCAGCCTTATTTGCCGATTGTTTGCGCACAGAAGGGTTACGCTACTATTACGGCCGCTAAGGGCTGCGCGGGGCGGGAGCTTCATTGAATTAGCCCTCGCTGACAATGAGAATGAGTCACCAAGGATATGCGCCCACTGTTGCTCCACGTTACTCCAAATTAATCGATTGCACAGAGACCAGTTGCGTACTAGCGCGATAACAATGCACAGGTATGTGCACAGTCTGTGTAATCTCTCGCTTGCACAACGACGTTGTCAGCTGGCTGTTGCACAACTTAATGAATTTCCTTTAATTGCACCTGGCTAAACAACCGTCAAGGTTTGGAAAATTTTTATGAACATTAAATTGAGAGCTACGTTTTTCTTCATAGTTACATCAAAAGAAACTATACTAAACTATATAATTATTGTAACTATGCAATGCGAAAAAAACTATTTTAAAAATTAAAAAGCATTTCAATGATAATTTCTATCTCGGAAAAAATGATGTACAAGGTGGTAAGTAACTAGGAAATAAAAATTTGATGTAAAACTTGCAGTATTACTGGAGTCATGATCAAAACAGTCCCTAAATAGACGATAGTAAATAGGAATTCATATTTCCCGCGTCGATAGTGCGGGTAACGGCCGTGAGGGGCAGTATAACTTAAACAAGATCTTCTGCGTGGCACCTGAATGCAGATCGCTATATTTGGATGCGCGAAGATTACGTGGGCTCACGTTTGAATAACACTAGCGATCTTATTTTCATCCAGGATGGTGCACCACTCTATTTTGCTCTGTAGGTGCATGTTTAGACCATATGTTGGCTGGGACAAGGTTTAAGTTCCAGGTCTCGGTCTATGTGGTTTGTATTTGTAGGGTTGCGCAAAGAGAAGGTGTATAAGACAAAGCTTCGCACACTAGAGGACTTCTAAGCATATATACAAGATGTTCTTGACAATTTCCCTTCAGAAAACTATATTTTCATCCCTCGCCGTTTGAGAAAGCTGATTGGCACCATCGGTGCTTACATTGAAATGTGGACTTTATTCTCAATTTTTAATTTTTTTAATTGACTTCTTAACGCTTAGTCCAAACCTCTCAACATACGAAATTTGAAGAGTTCATTATTTTCACCTGTTAAGAAAAATGACTCCAAAGAAGCAAATACAAAAATATAATAACAAACGCTGTTGCCACACAAATTTATTCAACGTGTCATATGACCATATGCTAAAAATCGGAAGTTATGGACAAAATAACTTATCGGAAATAATTCAAATTAATCACTTCCTTTTAAGGGAGCTTCTATCTACTCAACTCTCTGTCTTTGCAAGTTAACTCAGTTCTGAAGGTTATCTTAAAACTCAGTTGACTTGATCTTAAATTTAGAATTATGTTCTTCAAAATAATATTTAAATTTTCAAAAATAATGAAATAGACAAAATCTGCTTATTTTGATTGCTCTTCTAGTTTATGTATGACACTCCACTAATAAAGTATAAGTAAACTAATAATAAGGCAGATGTAGATCAATTGAGAAGAACCCTTTCTGTCCCAAATCAGCACCTTTCTAAAATATTTTAAATTGTCATCATAATAGTTTACACAAGTTGATGGTAATTGACTAACTGTACAAGATCGTCATATAAGTTTACCACAATGGTGAATTTTGCAAGACTTTGATGCTAAAGGTCACACAGTGAGAAAACCGCTCTTTACTCTAAAATTTTTAAAAACAAGCCTAAATAAGTGTCTGCACTTCTTCCTCGCTACATTTAATTCATCTTACATCTATAATCTTCAATTTTCCTTATTCTCAAGGAGGCTTCCAAGAAAAAGTGCCAGATGCACCAGCACTAAAAGAAAGAAGTAACTTAAAGATCCAATGAGAACTGTGGTATGGTTATTAGGTATCAACTAAGTAAATCGAAGCTGCACAAAGCAACCATGGTTAAGTATCATGTGCAAACAAATGCTATATTAGCAGCGCTCTTGGGTAAAAAGTAAAACCACCAGGCATGCACTGCATTGCTGACAAAGTACAACTCGAGCTCTTGAAATTTCCACCCAAGCCTTTTAGCAAACACAGCATCTTTTTGAGGTCTGCAAAGCGTGAAATACATTAAGAACGTGAAGAAAGTGTATCTAATTTTCGAGAAGTTTAAAATTCTCATTCTTAAGAACAGAAAATTATCTGACGCGCATGGAAGTCACTTCGGGATTGTAAACTCTTTATCTACCACGACAAGCACACAAGTGATATTTCTAGGTACTTTGTAGAACCAGTAAAGCATTAGGGATAATTACGGAGCAATAGCGGATGGTGTTATTGCTATCTGGAAACTTCTAGTAGATTTTGCCAGTAGGAAAACTTATTTAGAAACCCTTTCTTAAAAAGAGAGTCCACACAGAAGTAAACTCCTACTCAAACTAAGAAACATTTTATCCTTTGCTAGTATGACCTCGCAGTTAAATTTATCTCATTCACGCCTGTACAGAGAAAAACACCCACGGACTTTATACCAGTTAGTATTTTTTTAAGAACCTGAAGGCTGTACTCAATAATATTTTACTAAAGTCAAGTTCCAGTTACTTGATCTACTACACCTAGTTTACTAATGAGAAGCTTCTCTTTAAATTGAAACTTCAGAGATGTTGCATAATCCGTTTAAAATTTGCAGTATCACAAGGTCGCGAGTAATAATCTGTCATAGTTGAAGAGAGTGTAGTTTTTATTTAAAGTATTCGTTGGTACCACCATGAAATTTTAAAGGCAATCGCTGAAAGTGTTACGGACACGAGCGTTACCTTTCTAAAAATTCTCAACAATGCCAAAATCACTTCACTGTGAGGGCAAGGAAATAAAAACAAATTAAATAGTTAATTGACTGTAAATAGCCTTCTAAAAATGTCTGTAAAAATAACTATATAAAAAAATTCTATAGTGGTTGAGGACGTTAAAAAAATCTAAACGTTTCTAAAAGACCTTATTAAGAAAGATCAAACATTTAGAAAGATTTTAAAATATAGAAAATTAAGTTAGGTTTGTACACGTGCTTTTTATACCTCTTCTCTTACTTCTTTTTAGTGCTTATCTATTCTCAATGTTGGAAATGATTCTGGTTATTATTACTTTATTTACTACGACACGGTCCATTTGTTGTAGGGTACTGCAAAATCCTATTGCGGCATCATCCTTCGTCTTTCTAAGATATTTTTTTATATTATTCTCTGCAATCAACTATATGTTTTTTGATTTATCATTACGTGCCCATATATTTTATGACCATCCTTATAACAGATAACATCTAAAGTGCATACTAAGATTTTTTTTAAGAATAACTAACTATATAGTTCTATGATATGATAACATCTGACTAAACAAATTATTGATTATTTTAAATTATATTAAACCCACCATGTAACATGGTAGTCGATAAGAGAGCACTGTAATACGCATGCGTGAATGAGGACGACTTTATTGATTACGTTAGTTGGGATCTGAAACAATTTTCTTGAAAAGCTGTTCATTCGCCCGCAGAAACTATTTGGATGATTTAAGACGCTTTCTGAAACCACGCAATGAATCCAGTAGAAGTAAGGGCATAAACAAGCGATTTAGATTAAGCTAATAATCCGTCTAAAGTAATCCATGTTCTGAAAACCAGCAACGGGCATAATATCAAAAAATGTTAAACATAAACGGGTGATTATTAACAAAAAAACGACTTGGAGATTACAAAATCTAAAGTACATGAAATTTTGATAGATAATCTTAAGACAAAACGTGTTGTGGAAAAATTCAACCCGCAGCTACTATTACTAGAGCAGAAAAAACCTCGTGCTGAAGTTGCTCACTTCAGACTGTTAGCAATGACCCAAATTTCTTGAAAAATATTATAGGGAGAAGTGAAACGTAGCCAGCTACAATTCTGAAACATAGACTTAAACGTTTCAATGGGAAGTCGAGTGAGGTATCAAGATACTTATTCTACGTCTACATATAATGTTTCTTTCACCTTGTACCATATTTATTAAATATATAGATTTATGGCTATTCCAATTATAATTTTTTTGTATTATACGGCTTAAAGTATTGTTAATCTAGATGATGTTAGTAGACGTCTTTTTAAAATCATTTTGAAACATAAAACTGCAAGGATAAAAGGAAAAGAATCTTCTAGATCTTCTTACAGAACCTAATGTGCTACTTTAATTTTACAACTGTGGTTGTCATATTTGCAGTGGTCAACAATCAGCTTTATCTTGTTTCAAGGTCAAACAATGCTAGCGTAAGCGCATATACTACAAGCCTAGACCTGCGAGCCTAGACCACCTAACACACCTGCGCAAATCGCCAAGCGAATTAGACATACTAAACTCCTTCCATTTCTTTGTTTCACACTTAACTGATGTTTAATTTTTAGGACTTTGTTACAAGCAATAGTTCTAAAATGAAGTAGAAATGAAAGTAAGCTTAAGTTACTTTAATTAACAGGAAAAACGCAAAGTCTTTATATAGGAAACTAGTTGAAGTGACATTATCATTAATATAAAAGAAGATAGTTGACGAAGATGGAAATCACCAGCAAGATTAGATTTTGTTTAAAATAGTATCTTTAATATAGCACATTCGATTGTAACTTCTATTTTTTTTATTGTCTAAAATGCGCGCAGTGTGTGAAGACTATACTGGCACATAATGAGAGTAGTAAGTCATTAGTGCAGTGCCCAAGTATAGTTTTGGACAAAGTAGAAAACAGATAGTGTGATTTCTTTGGAGTAAGGAAGTCACAGCTTCAAATACCCATACAAGATTAGTAGGCGTGTGGGAGAATTAGATCATTGGCTGTGAGCGGTATTAAAAACCACTGAGTCAAATCCTCCTACATATTCAGCACCACCTCTACCAGAAATAAATACTAGACTCACTGCTTTTAATATTTTAACGTGCGTCTCCATATCAGTCGCCTAACTATTACCATTCTGCAGGCTCACTATTACACTTTTACTGATTCCATATTCATTGATTCTTATACCAAACAACTACGCTTTGTTTGACACAATAAAAAAGGCAGCGAGCGGTACGTTCTCTTCAAACGACGAGCTTAAATCGATTGTTCACGAATGGTTTGCAACAATCTCACAAACTATTGTCAGAGCAATGACAAAAGTGCATAGACAATGAAGGGAAACACCTCTAACAAATGTGTACTTGCTTCTCTCACATAGAAGATTAGTGAGAAAAACATGATTTTTAATACCCCAAGTAAAATTAACAGAACAAGTATAATTGCATAATAATTTTAATATAGTACTGTTTTAAAACGTTTGAAAAACGATGTCGTGTGTTAATAATATCAGTAGCTAAACTGCAATTTATTCTCTTTCATTTACTTCTAAGTGATCAAGCTTGACCTAACATTTAAAATAATCACAGCAGAATTACAGTTAATAATACGCGTGAGACCTAAACCGCATACCAAGACCTTTCAAAGCTAACAGCTTCCATTAACATAATGATGGTGTAAGTTACACAAAAATCTGAAAAATAAAAAGCAATTGTATCGAAGCTTTTAAAATATCCATAATTAGAATACAACTATAACAGAGAATAGAAAACACGCAGTTATAACCAGCATGCAAAGTTAATTCTTCGTCAACATTGTTTTTGAACCAAAAAAACTGAAAACTTCTGGATTCTGGATATAAAATGGAGGGTGTCAGAGTCACGCGCGCTTAAGCCCCAATTGGACCCATTGTACTACCTCCTACGCCGCCTCTCCGCGTGAGCCCATCAGTCAAGCCTTGTCTTAAGGCTGATGTTGGCCATGCTAGGCCAGAACCAGCATGCATCCTCTAATTGGAGCAAGCGTAGAACATTTGCTAAGAACGTGCTTTGCCGTCTTGTCTTCTAAATTGCAGCGTCGGCACCCTTCTCCTTTGGCTATTGTTTGTCTCCTGTGGTTTTAAAATTTAAGGCCGAGAACCGATAAAACTGTTTCCCGCCTTTGTTATTAGTGGGAGTCCCTGCCTCCCCACTTATACCAAACACTAGAAATCTATCCATAGGTTCCTCCTTCTTGGCAGGGGTTCTGCGTTTCCAACGGATGACGGTTTCTGTGGTCTCAGGTTTCCCTGGAATCCACAGAGGCCTTCCCTAATCTAGACAGCCAATATACCCGCACGACATCCAGACGGGCTTTATTCTGCGGTGGGGGAGGGGTTTAGTAACTGCTTATTTTAGCCACTTCAAAGCTCGGTTGTCTTCACAGGTGATTCTAAGAATCTCCCCGAAATACTTCCATCCCCTAAAAGTGGGTACGGATTGGTTTTCTGCTAAGGTCGACATATAAGTGTCCAAAACCTCCAGTATCGCTGCCTGTAGTGTTTTAGCTTGACCACTGGTTATTTTCTCCTATGGATTGGCTAAGTCTACAATAGCTACCCAAAGGTGGCTGTTGAGAGCCTGTCTAGAGCCTCTTATGGCAGGTGACCTAATTGCTACCTTGGCTTCTGTTTGGGGTTGGATGTAGCTGGTAAGCTTGCCCCCCCCCCCCCGGATATGGTAACCAAACAAACCAAAAAACCAAAATCCTATGAATATATAACTTTTACTAAAAAAATAAGAATAATTAAAAGTTTAGTGTGAATGTGAAATTGTTACATAAAAAAAATATGTTTTTATTTTTTATTGTTCTTAGTTGTAAAGCATTAGATCGAGGTAACAATTTGATTGATATTTTGACGTATTAACTCCACTTCCTAGGATATTATGCCAATATATCTTCGACTTTCCAAATATTATAAGATTAGCTATTATGTAACTACAGTATTTATTAATCCTTCTTTTCAATTTTATTGTACCTTTTTGCTTTATAATGAATTTTTACGAAATTTCCGAGTAGTGCTCTAAAACATCAATTATTCTACATCGCCACTAGATATCAAGTAAACAATTTAAAAGAAACGACATGCAGTCAATAAAGTGCCATTATCGATGTTCTACATAAATCTAGAACTAAATGCAAACAATAAAGAAATGTACATTGTCAACACTATTAGTCAACTTTAAAATAATATAAAAGAAGAAAATTGTATAATGTGCATGTTGTCAGGCCTTTAGTTACACAAAAAAGCATTTTTAGGTTTGTAAAATATGAGCAAAAACGTCCAACATTAATGTGTAACAAAATTGAAAGCATAAACCCACACGCATTTTATACAAAAGAGACCATACGGCGAGCTATAAATAGTTGTATAAAATTAGTTCCCCATCTTTTAAGAAAAGAAAAATTTTCACTTAAAATATCCAACCTCAAATACCTATAAGTTTACTATAACAGCAAATCGTACTTGCCGTTTCTTACTTAAAAGTAGTAACAGAAAATATATAATCAAATATGAGTAGTAGAGCATAGCATGAATCAGCAACCCCCATAAACAACTGCTCAAGAGGTTAGAACGACTCTTAACAAGATAAACAAAAACGAAGTTAAAACTTGCGAAAGAACTTGTCAGTAAAATGACATAATTCCCAACAACGCCTATATAAAAGCGATATGGAATGCCAACGATAAAAAAATCAAAGTTTTCATTAAGAAACATAAAATAAATGTTATGATAATTTCCAACTCTCATTTTACTCATCAAGTCAGAGCAGAGTCTTTTCAACACTTCTACATAAAGAAATATACTAATTTACCTTAACTTAGGCCACAATCTCTATATGTTCTGTCTTTTCTAGAATTCGCATTTTACACTAGCACTAATTTGCCCAACTCCCGCACGCCTTTTACAAATTTGCGTCTACCCGTAATCTTGCACACTAATCACCACTCACACACTTTCGAAAGTTCTTTTATCTCTTCCTACGTTCCTGACTATCTCCACTCTCTCCGCTTTGGCTGTGATTTCTCCTTAGCATTGCAGGTTAGTAGGACGTGCATGGCTTTATCGACATCCCAATCCGCGCACCTGTTTTGGTTCCCCCTCAATTTTCAGACTCTTACGAGGTAAGACCAGGAATTTGCTAATTTGCAAAATTTGCAGTGATAATTTGGACGATGTGCAAGTTAAGATACTTCACAGCCTTTTGCAATGTGTCGACTGTGGAAATGAATATCCGCTCATGTTTCACTATTTTTTTGCGTGCCATCACTGCTTCCGTCTTGCTCTCGTCCTAGCTCATAATAGATTGCTTACAAGCCCCATTGGAACCGTCTCGAATATCAGTAACCCTGGTCTTGCGCTCTTACGCTCGTTTCGACGTGTACTTTGATCCAAGGGAATCGGATCTCTATCTCGGTTAACAGTGTCTTGGGAGACTCCAAAATGCTAGACTTGCAAATCTGTCGGCGCCCTCATGCTTCTGAGAACAAGTAGCGCTGACTTGCCATATACTACAGTGCACCTTAGAATAACTGCTCTGTGACTGTTGATGAATCCGAGACACTTTCGATGGTTATTAACTCTGGTCTGCGAGCTTAGCTCGTCTAAGTTGAATCTTTTCTTTTGTTCGTATAACCACGAACGCAGTTCGCTTCTCCCGTCCGCACAGCAATGGAATGATATGTTTACTCGGTCTCGCCGCAGCTCTAGCTCCTCTCGAAATTTTTGCTTTAGTCGCGTTGTCTGCAAAAGTGGTATCCAGATCAATACTAACCCTAGTGTCCTAGGACTAATACTACACCTGTTATAGTTAGCAGATATTCTAACAAATGCAAAACGACATTTACGGCTATACTGGTATCTTATAACTTGTTACAACAAACAGTTTCTACAAGAAAACTCTAATGAAGTGCAAAGATGATTAAAACAGTGGCGAATTGGAGCCAACGAAAATAAGTCTACATACGTGACCTTTACTAACAGAAAACTAACTTGTCTTCAAGTTATCTTAAACGACAAGACTGCAAAGTGTTAGTATGCACATCGACCGATAATGACCTGACGTACATACATATGGAACAAAATGCTACACAACTAAACCACTAAGAAAAATGCACTCATTGATAGATAAAAAGTTAAAAATAACCATGTACAAAAAATACTTGTATATAAAACAGTTTTTAAGGCCATTTTTGGAAGCATCGAACTTTGGGCTATCGCAAGTACCTCAAATATAGAAATTATAAGGAGGTTTCAATAAAAAGTACTTCGATTAATCCACAGCAACACCATGGTATGTACGAAACTTGGTCATCCATCGAGTTTGCCTACATTAAAGGAATGATCCACACCAATAGATCTAAATACCTAAAAACCTGGCTGTTAAATTACTCTAATGAGAATAAAGAGAACCAATTAGTTAGACTTTAGTAATCAATCCATAAATTTATACATTTTTGTTTATTATTGTAGCTTTTTGGATGCAATATACTAGTCAATTATTGTATACTCTGAAGCATTGTCACTAGACAACATATAGATATATCTGACATTTACACTCGCAACAACGACTTGATATTTCAATAGGAATATATTGTAATTAAAAAAACACGTAAAAAGTTTTGTGGCAAGTTTTTGTTGGACACGGGGTCTTCAATAACGGGACCGTATACTGTATTCATCTTGCCCTACTCTGCTTCTAACTACCTCGATATTAGTCATATGCAGTATACAACATACTATAACTCTGATTCAAGAAACAACGCAAAAATTCCCGTAATAATAGTATTAAGATTTCCTGGAATTTTATCATTATGATTTCCTTTAGAAAAATGTTGATGACCCCTAATTAAACAACGCATTGAGAGTGCAAGCTGGCTTTGTATTTAATTTCCAATAAAAATTAGCATGGCACATTGTAACAATATCGAAGTATGTGTTCGCGTACATTCTCCGATATTTTTAATTTATCTCGACACAAACGTAATTTTCTACATATCATGTGTTGAAAATAAGCTGATAAAGCTTATCAGCCTATTGCTTCAGCTCTCAAGGTGGGACTACGCTGTTATCAAAGTGGCGACCTTGGAAAACGAAGCAATGTACATTTCGCTGTTATAGAAACGTATGTGTTGCTAGTTTAGTAACCCATAAAACGCGAACTAATTATTTAATGTTTTGATTTAGTAACGTTATACTCGTTACGTAACACAATTTTATTCAGATCATAATTGTTCTAGCTTTTTATGGCACTTTTACAGCGTATAAATGTTTATGGAAATTTATAGCCTAGCTAGAATCCACCTAGCTGCATGAATTTGATCATTTTACAAATCCCTAAACAAGTGTTTAGATAGAGTAAAATTATGTAATATATGGAATGAAAATATGAGAACAAATTTCTGGCTGAAAAAAATGATAAGTAAATTTAGTGAATGCCAGTAATGTTTTTAGACTTTTTATCATTCTTACCATTGTGAAATCTAGCGTTGTTATAAAACAAACTGTGTGGATTGATCAAATATAAATCCATTTTTAAATAAACATCCAGCAATGTTATTTTTCTATAGGGTGATTCAAATTGAACTTTAGAATTTTAGAATTTGAATTGCACACCGTTTGCGATCTCTAAATGTTAGAAGTTTTCATTTGTACAGTTTGTATCTAAACAAATATTGAAGCCGTGTACTGTGCAATAAATGCGTCAGTGACATTCAAGTTTATCATCAAAACAGGCTATCGAACGATAAAGCTTTGAGAATCGTCAAAGTTGTCGCATCTGGAATAGAGAAAATCTACGCACGAAAAACCAATGCATCCACAAAAATGCAGTTTGCTTAGCAATGTGGTCTTGGAAAAATCATTGTTACTGTCAACGATGTACACTATCGGGAGATGCTAAATAACTATTTTTTTAATAAACCAACAACTTGAACTTGATTGGTATGTGGTTTCAAGAAGATGGAGCCCCATATCACACAGCAAGTGAAACAGTTGCTTTACTCCAAACCAAATTTCCTGGTTGTGTTGTCTCGCAAAGGAGTGTAACATCGATTGGCCACCGCGGTTTTGCGATCTAACCCCATTAGACTCTTTACTTTGGAGCCATTTGGACCAAAGAGTGTGTCAAAAACTAGCTACGATTCCAGAGCCGAAAAAGAATATCAGACATGTAATTACTGAAATAGAGGAGCATTTGTGGGAAAACATTATGGAAATTTTCTCTAAAAGAATAGTCGTATGTCGGCGGAGTCATACGAGGGCATATGACCGACATCACATTTCGTACGCAACCACTAAGTCTGTACTTTACATTAATAGTAATAAAATCTTGGAATGTATGGGGGTGTTTAGGTATTGTCCAAAACAGATTCTTAATTTTTTGTCGAGTTTGGGCAACTATATGAGGAAGTTACCGTAAAACAGGATAACGTCTGGGATTGGAAATGCACCACTTTCGATGATAATAATAATTCTATGAGCTAATTTACGTATAGATAAATGAAAACCCTAATGGAAAACACCCACCAGTAGCACGTCTGTTATAAAACTTTAAGTCTGTTGGTCACTTAATTTATTGATAAAGTGCCACGATGCTTCACTGGTTTTAATTTGGGAATCTCAGACACATACAGAACGTTCAACTTTTATGCAAGGTTAGGTTAGACACTAACCATGAGACATCAGAAATCATTCTAAAGGTTTTAGACTGGAAGCGTTGAATCGTGTTAATAGGTTTGCTGGTGAAACTGCATATTTAGCATACTCTTGTATAGTAATAATTTATTTCAGTCGTAGATCTGTTTTTTGTGCTCTTTGGTCACATGTGGCTTCCACACCAATCGACAAGTTAGGTACAATCGCAGATATCTAACTTTTCCCGCCTGAGAAATTCGTAAATTGCTCTGAGTAACCGGGGGCATGTTAAATGTTAAGTTATCTGTCATTAAATTTTTATTTCTACTTTGTTAGTTAAGTTTATAACATATTGGGGTGTTCTTAAATAGTTCTGATCTTGTGGTTAGGTTCTTGTTACACGTCACAATTGTAGCGTTATTTGCGAAAGAACCCAGGGTTGTATTTGTTGTGGTTGGCAGATTGTATATGTATAACAAATACAGTAAAGATCGCAGTACACTGCCTTGGAAGACACCTGTATTAATTCCTCTTATCTGTGGGGCTTTATTGCCACATTTGATTTAAGACAAAACGATTTGCCAAATATAGAGAAGTAAGTAGTACTAGGATGGTAGTACGACTTTATGTTGTACCTTATTAAATGTTATTACATCCACGAACACTGCACTGCAATAGGCTTTGGCTTCAAATGTTCCACGTATTATTTGTTAATCGATAACAGTATTAGATGATTATGTTTTTGGTTGCGGTTTGAAGCTCACATTTATATGTTTTAGTATTAATCTTTCCAGCAGCTTAAATGTTATCGGAAATCGGCTGATAGAGTAACATGATTTGATCCGTTAACCAAAAGTTTTGGATGCCAAAATCCTTTCGCAGATAGGTGTTTTAAGATGTTAACTGATGGGGATCACCCTCTGGTGATTTATTATTTGACATTAATTTAATCTAAGTTTAATATTATAAATAGTAAAATTTTGTGTTGGAGACGATAGTTGTAACGGAGTTCCTAATAGGCTCATTAAAATTTGGTTCAAATGTGGCAAGCAAAAGCGTCCGCTTTGTCTTTATCAGTCTTTGCCTAAGTATCAGTTTCATCGCATAAGAGTGGTATATGTTCTTTGGAGTGCTTTAGTAGCCCTCCACACTGAATAATCCCCACAAAAAGTAAATTTGTATGGGATCGAAAAGTTTCGTTGCGAATTTCTTGTAATCTACGACTTAGCTTGTTATTCAATTGATTAAATTTAGTTTTTTGTCAACTAAATTGTGGCTACAGTGCCATGTTGCTCTCGATCTAAGTTTTTCTTTCACTAATTCCATGATTTCAGTAGGAATATTAAAGTTTCAAATATTTGTCTTGGTTTTTGCATTGTTAAAAGTAGGTTCGGGCTCTCTGTTAAGCATCTAGTCCGATACCACCCCGCGAATTGCAAAATAGCTAATTCTGTTGTAATCTGAAGAGCAGCATGTTGAAATGCCCATTGTCAGAAGTCCTAATTATTGTCTATTATTAGTTTGTGTAGTTCTTTTCCTTTTATCGTTGTTAAACGTAAGTTTTAATGTGTTGTTTTGGAATTATAATCACCACTTGCTAGAAACCTGGGACCTAGAGGTTAGAAAAGGGTTTGGAACATCTGTTTATTTACATTATGACGCGGTAAACAATAAACAGCAATATTACTATAGGTGCCAGTAGTTTTTTTATTTGTATTTTAATAACTTGTAGGTGATTCATTTTATAAGAGGGTAATTTATGGTGTCTATGCAATTACAATTATATATATGGCTGAACCACCATGTGCATTGTCATCTGGATGCTCTGTGTAGTAAATAGAGTATTGAGGTAGTAATAGATGAGAATGTGAAGTAAAATGAGTTTCGATAATTAAAAAAATATATTGTTATGAAGGTTTCAACTTCAACTTTTATAAAAGTTCTTTAGCCATTATTGAGTTATTTTATTAATGACTTCAGTTAACATATTTAATCTCAAACTATTTTGTTATAATAGTAGGTTAAACATGTTCTTGAATTCACTGAGGAATTGTGTTAAGCTAACATGTAAGCTAATTTTGTACCATTTCTTATTGTTTGTTGCTAACTTAAGGTCTTTTTGCGCACTTACAGCCACTGCAGCCTCAAGGGCTTATTGTGCCCACTAACATGCACTTATTCTAGGACATTCACACACCCATGGGCTGAGCGAGACCCGAACTCGCCCGCGCCGGCTAGAGGGCAGAGCCAACTGGTTGAACCATCTGAGCCACCGCGTCCCAACTTAAGGTCTACAAAGGAATATTGGTAAAGTCTCCTTGGTCTGTTTTTGTTTTACGTTAATAATGTTGCGTACTGTATGATATGCTTTTTTAAAGGATTTATTTAATTATAACTATTGGAGTAGTGCAGTTAAATGTTTCAGAAGATGGAAGATTGCCTTTCATCTGGTACGTATGATATATAATCTTGTTTACCTGCATATATTTGATTATCTTGCGTTGTTTGTTGGAGATGGCCGTATTCATTTTAACGTTATTATAACGCCCACTGTTAGTAGGTTTTTGTAATTTTCTTGTAGTCTATAAAGCCATGTACAAAAATAATAAGTAAATTTTTTATTATTATTTAGTAAACTATTGTTTCTAATAACTTTTGCGAAAATCCGAGGCTATTACTCAAAAACCAATACTTTAGAAAGAATATTTGAGAGCTAATTATCCTGCATGAGAAATAGTAGCAGTCGATAACAAGTTCGCCTATGTCTAGCGCAAAATTGCAGGCTGCTTTGTAAAGAAACGTCCCAGAACAAGATGCTTTGTCACGCAATTCACGCCTACTTATACCACAGTAATAAAAGTGATCTTGAATTGTACGTGTCTGGAACCAAGACAAATCGTTTTCTACCTATAGGTTGGCAGGGCTGGAGCATCGCTAGGAGAAACACATCACACTCAAACAGGATTACGTCGAAAAATTTAAAGTACTGTTCACCTCGAATAGCTTTCACAGATAAGTCTACTACTCATCAAACATTACAACTACATTAAATTAATAATCATTCACTAATAATTTATTTCTTTTTTATCACAATACAAATGATACAATTGCCTATTTTATGGTATTTTATGGTATTTATTTTTTTAAGTTTTGGGCTTTTATTATAATTTAATCAGTTCTAAACTTTTAGTATTTAATTGGCAAGCACATTAATTTTTTTTATTGGATTAATGCAAATTTACAATCTACTTAATAAAGTAATAAGTAAATGGGTTGAAAGAAGTTCACTTGAGTCAGGGGCCGTCCATTGACGGCTCTCTGGATTCACCTAGCTAGTCTTCTGGCCATGTTCTGTTAAGTCTTCTATTTTCCATTGGTTGTCTGAACAGTTCACTGATTAGCTCGTTGCTGTGGGTTATGCTTCGATTTTTGTGTTTAACAGAGTAAGCACTGATGACGTCGCGTATAAACGGTATTTTGAGGTCGTCGTGTATGATGTTGTTGGAGACATACCAAGGTGCATTTAGTAACATTCTGAGGGTTTTAGATTAAAAGGTTTGTAAAATTTTTGTATTAGACGGTTTGTTTCAGCCCCATAATTAGACACCATATGTCCAAATAGGCCTAAGAATGGTTTTGTATATGAGGAGTTTGTTCTGTAGTGATAGCTGAGATCTACGATTTAGTAACCAAAACATGTTCCTCACTTTTAAATCTAATTGACGTCTTTTTGCCTTAATGTGTGTTCTCCAAGTTAGTTTTGCGTCAAGATGAAGGCCGAGGTATTTAACTTCTCCTTTGACAGGAATGGGAGTGTTATTGAAGTTAAGAGGAGGACATTCGGTTCTTCGTGTTGTGAACGTGACTTGACACGACTTATCAACGTTTAGATTAATTTTCCAGTGCGTAAGCCAAATTTGGAGTTGATCAAGATAAGCCTGCAATTTTGCAGAAGCTCGTATCGGATCGAGATCTGTAGAAAGGATGGCTGTATCATCAGCAAACGTTGCTAGTAGTGTATCCTCGCTGGCTGGTATATCAGCGGTAAACAGTAAGTACAAGAAAGGTCCCAGAACACTTCCTTGGGGTACACCAGAGTTGATAGTCTGGTAGTCAGATAATGAGTCTTCGAATTTTAACTTGGAAGTAACGGTTGGACATGTATGACTTAAGGATGAGGAACAATTGATTTGGTAAGTGTTGTTTAAGTTTGAAAAGTAAGCCTGCATGCCACACCCTGTCAAACGCCTGTTTTACGTCTAAAAATGCTGATGTACACTTTTGTTTTGCTTCTAAGCTTTCTTTGATTTTATTAACGATTCTATGTCACTGTTGGATAGTGGAGTGATTGGGTCTAAAGCCGAATTGGTGGTTAGGGATTGAGACATCTATATGTGTTACGTTTGCAATTCTGGTGAGGATAAGTTCTTCGAAAATTTTGGACATTACAGGAAGGAGGCTTATTGGCCTACAGGAAGTGGCATCACTTGGTGGTTTTCCTGGCTTCAGTATCATGATTATTATTGCATACTTCCATAGTATCGGATAGTAGCACAGGCGTAGTATGCTGTTATATATGGTTGTGAGTAATACAATAACTTTTATAGTGCAGTTTTTCAGTATTTCAACCGGTAATGAGATCATATCCAGGAGCTTTAAGAGGATTTAAGAGACTTATTTCTTTTTTGACTTCTGCAGGTGAAATAGGCTTGGGTGGAAGAGACATCTGACAAGCGGCGTTTAAGAATGTTTGTATTTCGACATCATCTTCATCATCGTTGAGGATATCAGGAGCGAAAAATACGCTAGCAAGGTGTTCTGCAAATCTGTTTGATTTTTCAATATTCGTCCGCGCACAGCTCCCATCAGCTTTTCGTAGAAGTGGAATAAATACTATGGTTCTTTTGAATTTCTTTGTCGCGTTCCACAGGGAGTGATCATCAGTAGATAGATTGACGATGTAGTGTTCGAAGGATTCGTTTTTCGCTTCTTGGATAGCGTTGTGGATTCCTGGTAGTCTGCCACCTGCGCCGAGCTCTGCGCTTTGCGATGACCAATTCTCTAATATGAAGCGGAATGTTCTGATTGTTGCGGGTGAGACCATGGGGTTCTGGAGTAGAGGTCCAGGAAGCGCTTTGTATTAACGTAGTTAGGTACTGCACAGCTTCATCTATGTCCTCCTTATCTTTTAAGCGGATATTTAGTGATATATTATCGTTGATATGTTGACGGAATAGGTTCCAATCAGTCTGTTTGGAAGACAGTCTCTGTTGTGGCTTTTTCCATATAATACTGGTGCTTAAAGTTATTATTACAGGACTGTGGCCAGAGTGCAGATCTAAATTGGATTCAATATCACTATGTAGGTCTGAGGCACCTTAATTTAGCAATGCTTAAAATAATCTTATATTAACTCATTGGTGTTTTTGAATTGTTTATATAATTTATACAACAATCTTACATAGCACTTATTTATTTTTCCAACGACCCTGTATTATCGTTTATTATCAAATTACTTGAGTCATTCTCATATTTGGATTTCATAACTTTTTTATTATTATAGAGACAGAAGAGGAGAATCTTATTTATTAACTTGTTCTTCGTAAAATTAGACTTGCGAGTTCTTCATGTATACAAATATTTTCTAATTTTATGTTTCGTAGCATTTTGTGCTTATTATTTATGACGGTTATCTGACAGACAGTTTTCTGTTGCATTCAAAACAACAGCTATAAAAACACGCTCCGGTATTTAAATTTCTGCTTATAAACAATTTAGATTAAACAGAATAATTGTACCAGACAGTAGCGCATTTAAATATGTTACAAGGTTGAATAAAAGTTTCTATATCTTTCCCTTGCTATCTTCTTTATGTTCTCGTATTATAGTTGTATAAGCGGAAATATTTTGAACATAAGCGTTTGTGTTCCTTGTCATAAAAGTGAAATTTTGATGTTATCTTTAGTTTTCTTTGTTACTTCAGATATGTGCCGTTTGCCTTACAACACGCTTTGCCTCTTAAAAGATGTCCGCAATCCGATTACACAAAGAATCATTGATTACAGATTGAACTTACATCACAATTATCTCAGATCAAAATCTATTGGTTATATAATTGTAATCTCAGATAAACATTTAAGCAACGAAAATATTTGATCAATTGTCTCTCTTAATCTAATATTAGCTCTTTCTACAAACGAGCCTAAAGCAACCATTGCAATTTTTAGAAGCAAATTGGTTACGTAAATCAATACACGCAGTCTGTCCCGAAAGTCTGTCGCTTGGATACTTATGAATAATAGTCTGTTTTATATTATAATCGGGGCGTATTTTTATGCCCAGGCCAAGACTTTCAGACTTATTAGCCTGACGTCATTGGAGATACTGCCAAGTGGATTATCGTCACCAAAGGATATTCTCGGGAAGGTATACTTTCTTTGCATCTTAATAATTAACGGCCTTCTCGCTGAGTCAAATGCAAGAGGGTTTGTGCTCAAGTACATTCTAATTACACCACTATTCACATAAACGGAAATTATATCAAACTTAATGCAACAAACTCCGAAAACTGTGGAAATGTGGTGTTTAAAAGAAGGATTTTCGGTTAATCCGATTAAAACTTCAATCATTACATTCACACTTAGGAGAATCGTTTAGGATTTGCAAAAAATACAAATCAACAAACAGTCAATACCTACAGGGAAAAAAGTCAAATATTTGAGGGTCACGCAAGACACCAAAGTGCCCTTCAATGCTCATTTGGAAAATACTACTAACAAAGCCACAATGATCTTACAGGCTCGTAGAAGGATAGTAGCCAAAGCTTGGTTATAATAACAATTACATATGCCGCTATCCTCTGATGGCATAAATATAGGAATAAACCAGTAATGGACAAATAAAATAAACCATAAATTATTACTTGCGTAGTTATAACTAAGGTGATGTCATCTACACCTACAGCTTTGATGAAAACAATGCTAAATCTTTCCCACTCCACTTAGTCATGGAATTTCAAGCATTGACAAAAGAAGAATATTAAAAATAAGTGATTATGGGAAAGTACACCATAAAACGGGAGCCAACTCCGAGAACTTAACATACTGGAAAAATCTACATGTTTAACACGCGATCCGATAAAATCAACACCATTTGGGACTTTATAAACTTTTTAGGATACTAATACCTGAGAGGGGAATAAAAATGACAGTATAGTATATAGATGTTCAGAAAGAAAACCCAGCTTGGAGTAGAACTGTTTGTGGCAAGAACAGGAAACGGAATTAAGGTCAACATGAGTCAACTCACCTGAAATAATAAAAAAGATGAGTTTTGAAAAAGGCAAATATTTATTTTAACAGAAACCAAGTGGCGTTAAAGGCTTTAGAAAATACTACAATACACTGCAGAGTTGTGTTTAACTGTACAGAAACGCAGGTGACATTGGCTGAGCTCAACAGGGTTTGTGTAGAATGGGACTTGGCATACCAGGATTATGAAGGTAACGAAAGAGTTGATCAGCTTGTAAAATCAGCTTCTAAGCAAAGACTAGCAAGCTTCGATTCTACATTAGCAATTCCTTATCTAACTGCAAAAGAAATTATCAAAAACCTACTGAAACAAACACATAAAACCTAATAGGAACAGAGGCACTCTAAAGCACCAACGATGTCCTCAACCAGTAAGAGAACAAAAAAAATGCTAAAACAGGTAACAACTAAGTATAACAAGACATTATATTCTCAGGGAGCATCTTAACGTAATGCTTGCAATCTGCGCGAAAAAGGAAAAACAACATTACACGTTCTGTATGAATTTATAGCCCTCGGGACCCAAAGATTCAAGTACTTCGGGCTTGAATACGTAGAACCAAATAAAATAGCTGTTGCGCCCGTCAACTGTATTCTAAACTTTTCTCTGGAGTAAATCACTTCATCTGACAATTGTGTCAGATTATTGAATCTTCAGTGCGGTAAGTGGAAATCACATCCAAAATTTAAAAAGAACAAGTCGTATAATACAAAAGATTGCAATGATACAAGATATAAGAAACATTGTACGTATCTTCAATCTCCTTATATCCACTGTTTAAAACATTCTACAAAGTGCTACATTGCAATCGCGATTGTTATATTGGGCTGAATCTCACCTAGTGTTTGGAATATCTTTAATTTCAAAGGTGATTTAAATTTTGGAACAGCCATAAGTCGCGCGATAAGAAATCTGGACTATAAGGTGTCTGAGTTAGCTATGCAACTTGATATTTCGATACAAATTCTGCATAAGATGTGTTTTATAATCCCAGTTTACAAAGCGACTGTACAAACTCTTCTCACTATATTATCATTGATACTTTTGAAATAGAGCACAAAAATTTAAGAAAGATAAAAGAAGAAGTTTGCAAGCGTTGTTTGTTTCTTTTGTAAATAATGAATTAGTCTACGGTTGCTGCTAACTTGTTTATCTATCCACGAGGACGTCAACGATATTTTATTTAAGCATTAATAATGCCGCCGATAAGATATAACGTGATAAATTGATTGATTTTGCCAAAAATAAATGTTTTGTTTAGCGTTGCATGCGTTCTTTTGTTGTAAAAATATCATCAACAACTAGTGGGTTATTCCATAAATAATATGGTTTTCCTTAACTACTATTTGGTAGTCATCAAGAACAGTGCATATAACATGCATTCCTTTAATGGTTGTAGTCAGTGTACTTTGTTAAGTTAAGATGGAAAGAAATAGATTATGTACTATGGGAATTTCGAAATGGAAACACGGTAATGATGGGAAAAATCAAAAAAGAATATACGCATGGGATACATTTTACTATTAACGACGGTTTAACAAATTCAGGTCTGGAAACTTTCGCCTTCAAAAAGAAATGCGGCTTAGGCGATCATATAAATTCGGTAAAAACGTGCTGCTTGTATTGCTCCATGAATTGCCCCAGCACCTCCAATCTACATCCGCAGTAGATTACAACGATTTACAAAATATCGGAATGGTAAAGAATTGGGTACCTGAATTCCACACAAATTGAGGAATGTTACTTGACAGCATGGAATATAGATGTGTTCGTCTCAACTTACCCTTTGAAAAAGAAAAACACCTTCGCATAAGCTGGTAACTGAAAATAAAAAATAGATCTTATATAAGAAGAATTAAATGATGTTAGTGGGTACATGTGGAAAGAACATTTCAACCTACACCAAAAAGCAAGATCTTCATCTCAGCAAAATCTTGTTGTTATAATATGGATAAATAAAAAAGTCTAATTTATTTTAAAGTTTTAAATGTTAATTATCTAGGATAATCAACTAGACCAATTTAAACTAGCACTTGATAAAAAACTGGAATCTCTGGTCCACATAAAAAAAATTTGTACGATGGCGCTGTAACCTGGCAGCCAACTAGAGTAATGCGCATGTGTAAACAAGAGCGACTTTATCAGATAGGTCAATTAGACACCAAGGAATGAGTATATGTAGTGTGTAATCATCGCATTTGAAATGGCTGAGTGAGTAGAATAACAAATCAAATTTTGTCAAATCTCGGATATTCGATGCAATAAGCGCAGCACTAATAAGAATATACTACAAACAATTTAAATATGACCGGGAATTTGATAAAAGTGTCCATCTTCTAAAAGACCAGCAACAAACAGAAATCCAGAAACTCTTGAACGTATACAGTACATAATCAACAAGGAACGACTGACACTTCAAAAACTAAAAGAAGAGCTGGAGCTTCGAACATTAAAGCTTGCGAACTTTTTACGGAAGATGTGACATATTGCTTAATCACGCTGTCAGACCATATGGCAGTAGACAAACACCGCAAAAATTAAAAAACTAGCTAGAAAATTAAACAGCACCCTCCACATTTTCTATATACTGCACTTTCCATTTACCATATGTTTCTGTGCTAGCAAAATTATTTAGCCGAAAAAATGATGGATTGTCACGAATACGTGAATTCGAAACCCGGAAACTTTACCATGTGGAACGAAAAGTATTATAAAAAAACCATGGAAAATTTATTATTGATTAAATTTTAAACAACAATTTGTTTTGTTGTTTTATTTCTGAATTACCAAAACCGACATTATTTATGACTATTATTATACGTGGTTTGTCCCAAAAGTATCAAAACAATAAAAAATTACAATAGCAAAAGAACTATGTTTAGCAATAATGGGTACAAGATACAAAAACCAAATAAGCATTTTCAGATTTTGCACTTCTTCGAGCGTCATTTTCACTGTTCAAAACATTTTACAAATCCTGTAAAACAACTACTATGTCTTGTTAGCCTGAATCCGTCGACAATTTCGAATAAATTTTCTTTTAAGGACAATTTATGTTTTGGGGCGAGCTAGAAGTCGCATAGGGACAAATCTGGACTGTAGGGTAGCTGAATTACCCGTACGACTTAATGTTTTTACATAAATTTCTGCACAAGATGTGATCAATATATGGGTACGTTGCCATGTTGAAACTGCAAATCATCAATTTCCCAAAGCTAGGATTGTTTTTATTGTATTGCATCTCGCAACCGCCAAAGACCAACCAAGACTAACAGTTTTACATAGAGAAGCATACGAATAATGAACGGCGTCTTCCAAATTAAAAAACATGGTTACGTGGCTTTGACCTCGGTGGAATTTTAGACATTTTTTCTGGACGTCGTAATCCAGAAAATTTCTAATGGGACGACTAAGTTTAGTATTACAAACTTTCTGTAGCAATCGTTACTATTCTGCAGCTATTTCTTCCGCTGTTCTTTGAAAACGTCGCAGTCGCCTTGCTTGGTTTTCTACTTCAACGTGCTCCGAAGTTCTTTCGGCACATATACGTCGCCTTGCTTCATTTATTGCTGCTCTTTTATCCCCAGTCTGCTCACCTCTTCGTTTTCTCATGTAATTTCTGTGATGCTCAGCTGTTTGTATCCGTTCCATACCAAAAAATGCTTATTTGCAAAAAAGAACAGAAAAACTAAAACAGTAGGATATAAATAATACAATTTTAATTTAAGTTTTTAAAATTGCAGTGTGCTTTAAAGGTACTCCGGTAACCAATGCTTTTTACACGGCCGTGCAAGTGTGACGAACCAACACATCGCCTTTTATAAGCGATATGATAGCCGTGAGACGAATTTTGGCACACACATTTTTTCACACACTTTAGTTTTTCTCAGACTGATGGTAAACCGTATAAGTTTAACATTTTCCGATGTTCTGTCCGTTACTACTCCAGAACGTAGATTACTTTCAACAGATCCTCAATTATCTCTGAATTGTTTTTACTATCCATTTACTTGTGTATTGCATTGCTTCTGAAATCCCTCAGAATAACTTCTGCAGACAAATGTTTGTATTTCGCACAAAATTTGATGCAGATTCGCTACTCTACTTGCTCGATCATTGCAAATGACGATCGTACTGGCCAGCATTGAACTCCCTACCGATCCGACCTATAAAGCCGTCCTCATTGACGCATGCGTATTACAATAAACTCTCATAGGCTGCCAAGTTACATCGCGAGTTTTACTTTTTTCTATGTTTCGTTACAACTTTATGTTAATTGACCTCTCTTTCTACAAGTTTTATTTCTTGTATTTGAAATTCTTTTCACACATACATATCACAAGGAGTTGCCCGCTAAAAGGTATTTTTGGTGTCCTAAGCTGACAATTTTTCATCTGCTTTCCTTCAAATTTTTGCAAGGTGGAAACGTATACATTTTTAATTGGCTCGGCTTTTTCCCTGGCTCGGAAACGTGGAACAATTTAACTTAGCGGCCATTCATAATGGACGTAAGCATAAGCCGTCCATAAAAAATACGTAAAACGTAAACTTGAACCAATGCAAAGCTTATGCGCTCGTTCATAATGCACTCCCGTAATTTTTACGTTTTACGTTCATACGTAAGGAATCGGTTCCACTTTACGTATTTCTTACAGTTATTTGCCGTAATTTTTAATTTTTCCCTATATTAATGTTGGTGGCAGTAATAAAAGGTTTGTTTTGATTTTGAAATTGCATAACCTAACTTTAGTATAGTCGAGATTTTGGTTTTGTTTTTGCAACGGTTAGGGACACTTTAAAAGAGATAACAGATACAAAGGCAATTTGGACATTGCTGCCACTATTGTGTTTGAGCATCCACAACTTCAAAATGTTTATATAAAGCTTACGTGCATTGTACGTATCTCTTATGAGCGGGTTGTAAATGGGCCCTTATCTCTACGAACCTCCGCCCAGCGGAAGCAAATCAAATGGCCGTCGCAGACACGCTTTTTGCGTACGGCAAAGCAAAGACCCGACGATAGCCGCGGCCGCCCGAAAGAGCGAGAGCGGCCCCGACGTGCGTGCACGAACGTACGGACATCGTGTAAATTAAGCGCTCAGAGCGCGGCACGCTAAATTTTATGTCAGTCGTCTTTGCTTACTTTTTGTTCAAATGTATTCACTATCTTTGTTTACTACGCACGGATCTCTTCGTATAAATAAAGGGCGTAGGGCACGCCACATTTATATATATTTTAATAACATTTTGAAATTGGGCTACCTTTATTGTTATCTTAAATTTATAATTTCTAATATTTAATATTTGTAGAAATTTCAGTATTTGGTCTCATCTTCAGCATCTGTATTTTTTTAAATTATACTACCTTTTCTTATTTAGCTTGTCCTTTTAAACATTTATACTATTTTATCCTTTTTGATATGAGAAGAATGCTCTGTAAATTACCAAATTCTTACATTCAACCGACATGAAACTGTAATGTAGTTAAGAGTGTATTGCAAACGTAACAATACACACGGACTTTTAAATATATACACTCATATGTTAAATTCATAATTTCAGTAGAACGTGCCGACTTAATTGCACTTTCTTAATAATAGAACAATAAAATTACAAAACGCATAAGTGTAAATGGCTAATACAGTACTTACTTAACGAAGTATGCAATAAGCGTACAGCTGTAAGCCACGCGAATATGCCCAATTATTTTAATGCAACAAGCCAAATTACATTTGACATAGAATGAAAATTAGTTATGTACTTTAAAGTTGATTTATTTGCGAAATCGCAAACTCGGTAAGAAATTCTTTTTTTTTTGTTAGTCAAGGTCACTTGAAGAGTTACCTATGGTTTGTTAATATTATGGAAATTTTTAGATGAATTTTTTTAGTATTGCCATTATTTGAGATATTTTATTAACTCAAATTATTCATACAATATATTCTTACAATTAGTACGGATAACAATTATTTAATATGAATATTTGGTTATTTAAATAAACGTAACACAGTTACACACAGAGAGCCTTCCAATGAAGAATCTCTATAAAGATTTACAAACTAGAAGGTTATTAACTGAAAAGAAATATAGTAAAGCTTCATCTGTTAGTAAAATCCACTTCGCCCTCTAACAGCATGATTGCCAGATCGTTGCGATGTACTTAGAGTTTAGCATTGTGCGTCGTACTCAATCTTTTAATTTAGTCACGCACCAACAGAACTTTGAATTAATTAGTAGATTAGGTACATACCATGGCGCGTCAACTATAATTCGAAGCATTTTGTTTTGAAACCTTTGGAGGATTTCAAAATTGATAGCTATCCCGTAGATCCAGATCGGTTTGAACATGGTTTTATATATGAGTAGTTTACTTTATAGCGTCCCAACTTGTTTGCGTTTGCCAAATATGTGTCCTCCATGTTATTCTTCTATCTAGATAAAGACCAAAGTATTTAGGTTCATTCGCTTGAGGTATTTGTTAGCTCTTGACCGTTACTGGAGGGCATGTGACAGAGTGAAGGTGACATGTACGTATTTGTCTGTATTCGGTTTGAGTTTTCCATTTTTGTATCCAAGTTTAAAATCTAGGTGGAAGCTATTGGTGTCTCATAAGTTATGCTAACAATTTGAGACACACTTTTCTTGTGTACTAATGCAAGCACTGGCTCTGCTTTTATCGTTATACCTTGTTTCCGTTTCTTGCTGTTGGTTTTCTCTTCTGTTTTTTGTGATGATACTTCGCGGAATTTGGTTTTCCCATAGTACCATGACGAGGTTTCTTAAAATTTAAGAAATTACTTGACATCGCCACAATCAGAATATTCAAAGATGTCAACAGAACACAGTGCGATATTTTGTGTATACAAATACTAGTTGTTGAGGAAATCAATCCAGACATTGAACACCAAATGTTGAAGAAGGAGCCATGACTCACCGCAAGGCCAAGCAGAGAACTAGTGCCTAGAAAACATGGACAAGAATTGAAAATTTGCAAATCAGCTTTGTCTTGGGTTGCATTTGTGTATTTTAGTGATAAAAATTAGTTTAATGTGGACGGCCCAGACAGCTATGGGTGTTACTGGAAGAACCTTTACGCTGGCTCAAAGTATTCCAAGAGCCGTAATTTTGATGGGATTATTGAGGGGTCTTCTTTAAAAATGAGACGTTAAATTTGGTGTTCATTTCTCACAAGAGGAACAGCGAAGACGCATTTCAAGCCGTTCTTCAATGCACGCCACTAGAAGACCTACTAGTTTGGCCAGGTATAATTTACATTACGTATAATCCTCGTATTACAGTTCAATATTAGTATGCTTTAATATTATATACAGAATGCTCTAAAATATAATATATCAAATGGAGTTTTTTAAAAATTTATTTGTATCCTTTACGTACACTTGCCTGCTAAACGTTTTGGATTCCAACGTTGAGTTTTATTTAATTAATTTTTTTGTTATTTGGTATATGAAAATTGTTAAGAATTTGTTGGAGTAATCTACTGAAAACTAAAAACACTGTATATACAATAAAACATTTAGAAAATCGGAGAAACGCTGCTAATACCATTAGTTGGAAATTAACAAAATTGCATTTTAAACAAACTCCTTGATTTTTTTAAAAATGTATTGCAGATGTAAGGCCATGTAATGAGGTACGTAATGTGTTAAAGCCACATAAATATTCATGTATAAACATATTTAAATTAATACGTACGTAAATTTTGGGGCGATAATGTTAGTTGTTAGAGAAGGTGTACCTTGGCTTAGAAACAGGCTGCTCACATTTTTACAATGTGATCAGGTTTTATGTCAACTGCTGAAAGTGGCACATGATGAAAATACTATAAATAGTCGAGTGTATTTCAATGGCATAAGCTATTGAAACGAATCCTCTCTACATTTTGTCGTAGACCGTTAACGTTACCTTGGACTTCACCACAATATGCTCTCGCTACTACATGTTTTTATCTCTCAAACATATTGCTTATGTATATATGGAATATTTTTCTAGACCATCAACTTCACAATTATAAACTAGTTAAATCAAAAAAATTAAATTTTGTAAGTATAATTAAATTAGTTAAGTGTATTATTTCAATTGTAATTAAATTGCCTTATTTAATATTTAAAATTATTCAATTACAGACATGATATTAATATCCAGTTAAGCAATTTAACTGTAATTTTTCGGTATTTTTAAAGACTGCAATAGTTTATATTGGATTTGTTGCAACTGAAAGAAATATAAAAACATTAATTTAAATTAATTTTATAATACAACTGAGAATTATATTACATATATATTACATATATCCAAAAGTAGTAGGACTGATTTTTTTTTTAAAAATTTATTGAACATTTTGGTACATCGACTTAATACTCTTCAAAATAGGCCCCTTACAGTCTGTCCACACCTTATGGACAATGCCAGCGAGCATCAACATCGATTTCACTTTCGATTTCGACATTCTGGCCTTCTGTGATTATGCGTCCTCTTCGCTCTGACGTTTTGTCTGTTTTGTAGCAAAACTTGATGGCGTACCGCTGCTCCAAATTTCGTTCCATCGTAACTGACGACAAGGCGTCACAACAGAGGTCACTAAAACAATGGTCCACATTCAACCAACGCACGCAGGCGACTGCCGCAAGACGAAACCTGTTCCCAAGGCTCCCCTCCATAACACCCGGCCTTGCAAACCCCCTCCATCGCTCCGCGCGAGCGGAAAAAAACAGTCCTACTACTTCTGGATACAACCCTGTATTCACGTAGTATGGAAAAAAGGAATATGCTAAAATGAGGAGATGTCTTTATTAAATATGCCAGTATTGACTGTAAAATTCCCTCTAACTAATTAAATAATTTACTGGTAACTGATGATATTCTCAATCACGTACATGTGGCTAACGTAAATTATATATTTTAAAAAATGTTATTTCTCGGTGAAAGGTAAGTTAAATGAATAAATTAGTAAAACATTTCTTTGTTTGTATATTTCAAAGCGTATACCAAATTTATCCAAAGTAATAAAAAAATACATTTAAATCACATTGGATACTCAATGAAGAGGTCTAGGACCAAAGTCATTCCACCTAATCTAGGGAAGATGATCGCAAACATTATCGAATCCATCCGTCAATTTTATACTTGTGAAGAATATTGCGTTTTTCGTAGTTGTGTTTAAAATATTTTTTTAGGCAACAACATTAGCGTAGTAATAAAACATCAACGGGAAATTTAACAGCACTCAAATATTGTTTACTCAATTATACACCATTTACTGATATGTTTCTTGTACTATTCGCTTTGTTGCCTAACATTAGTCAACGACTCTAAAGAAAACTACTATCGTTTATTCAGCAGCTTGCCCAAGAAAATAAATCATTATTCGACCCTCAAATATTCCAAACAAATTTTGAAATGACGATTATTGAAGCAATTAAAGTTGCATTTTCTACAGTAAGCGTCCACGGTTGTCTTTTTCACTAGTGACAATGCATTAAAAGAAAAACAAAGTATACGATGAGCTACTGAAATATTAAAGCCAACAAAAATGATGCAAAATATATTTGCTAAAAGCAAAGTACTAAATAAATGGAGAATAAAAAGCAATAATACCAATATTTAAGAAAGAAAGCAGAAAGTATCAAACAAGTACTGTGAATAACACTAATGGACAGTAAGGTAAAAGTAATCCCAAGAAAATAGTAACTGAAAAAAACTAGATAACATTATAACAAGAGTAGACGAACATCAGAGATTTCGAAGAGAAAGATCTTGTATAGTTGCCATCTATATGATTCAGTAAATAGTTGGAAAAGCTATAACATTTAATAAAGCAACGTGTATGTAAGTGAAAGATCTAGAAAAAGCATTCAACATTCTGTTGAAGCATGTGTCACATATTCGTTACAGATATATGGTAAAAAGCGCTAGTGCGGATCCGGGTTAATTTAGGTAGGTCGATCCGGGTTAATTTCTAAAGTAAGATGCTACTCGTCCTAAAAAGTCTCATAAGAGGTCGACCAAGCAGCGAGGACGATATATAGATTTAACCTCGAGTTTGAGCGCACACCTATGCAAAGTAAAGTTACGGATATAGAGTTTAAACCTTTCAAAGCCAAGCATATCCTATGCAAAGTTAAATTTACCAGACAAATTAATAGTATATTTCCGAGCCCAAATGATCTAATAAGCGCTAATGTGGTCAAACTGCTAAAGCGCTTGACTGCGGTATGGTCAGACCCGGGTGACCTACTCAATCATTGAAAATTGAATATCTGTTTCCGCTTCAATGAAAAGGTCATAATAAAAGTCGCAAAAGATTCAAAGTACCTAACCTCTCAATTTAAAAATAGGTTTTAATAAATTACCATATCATTATTATACCACAGTTTAATATGAAAAAAGCTTAATATATTCCGAACCTAAATATTTAATAAGTAATGTAAAATATAACATATGAGAGAGATGGAGAGAATCCATGTAATAACTTGGACAAACAAGCATATTGCTTAAAAACGAGTAAAAAGGAGAAGAGTAAGATTAAAATTTAGAGATATATCGAAAAGATCTAAATGACGCGTGGCTTCATAGTTATGCTAACGTCTTAGACCATGCAATACGTACTTTCTTTTTAACTAGTCCATTAAGACATAGTTTAATAATATTAATTTTTTGGTTTTGAAGTTATATATACCACTAGAAAAAATATAAGTATAGAAGAACAAGTTGAAAAATTTACCAAAAGTATTTGAACTTATTACTATTCTACAAAGACAACAAACAATTGAAGATTACCTAGTTTTAATTTGGGGAAGGGGGTAATGATTTATCAGAAGGCAAAATACAATTAGATCAATTGACAAATTGGAAATTTGCGAAATTGGTGTAGGAAAACTGTATTACGACAATAAAAATTGTAATAAAAAATATACATAGAAATAATTATGTGACACTATTTAGAGGTTCCACGACCTGACCTCTCGACATCGACGACAACGTCCCCAAAATTATAAGTATAGAAGAGATCAATTTGAAATAACTGATACCTAAGTATTTGACTTTGATCTCCTACAAATGACAACAAACAATTAAGATTACCTAGTTAATTAATTTGGAGGAGAGGTATATGAATTAAATATCATCCAAAGTAAAAACTCTGAATTAGATCAATTGACAAATCTGGAAATTTGAAATTGTGTAGGTTACCTAACATTATTAAACGACAAAAAAATTGTAATTTTAAAAATATACATAGAAATAATTATGTGACACTATTTAGAGGTTCCACGACCTGACCTCTCGACATCGACGACAACGTCCCCAAAATTATAATAAAAGAGGGATCAGGAAATAACTGGGATACCTTCTATTTTTTTCTTTCAGATCCTCCTACATTTTGACATTCCCAATATCGAGTAGACCTGGGAAAATTCACACTTCCGAGAGGAAGTAAGTCAGTTATAGAATCAAAAATAGGCTCCCGAAATACGAAAGACCCTCATTCTTGAAATTCCAATTGTGTTGGAGATTAAAATCTCGCAATATGAAAATTATAGTACCGTTGGATAGTGTTACTAAAACACTCCATACTCCCACAAGGTATTAGAATCAGGAACATGTGGAGGCATCCTAGCAGTTCGCAACTGTGCATTGAAAACTCTTCAAGAGAGCATTACCAGTAAGCGATATTTCAAAATCACTGAAGAGACTGCGCCGATGTATTCAGCAACTCCGTCACGGAAAACTGAGACGCAGTTCGTTAATTCAGCATGATAATATGCGACCACACATCTTACATTTGACGTAATGAAAGAGGCGGTGCGTGGTAGCAAATTCTCCTCTAACGACGAGCTTCAGTCGGCTGTCCAAAAGTAGTTCTATGCTACGCCCAAAGAATGGTATGCAGCAGCCTTACGAAAACTACCGGAGAGATGGCAAACATACCTGGACATTAAAGTGGTACTTGTTGCTAATAAAAAAATCAGTAAGAAGAACATAATTGTAACATAATTTTTGAACGCCCCACGTATTTCGAGAATTAAATTGTCATGCCTAGTATACAGTTTCACTTTTATGCGAAACTGTGTGCCACTTCACATTACCAAATGTTCCTAGCTGTCGCGTTATTGTATAAAATTGAATTAACTTCCATTTTCAACTTTTCTAACTTCTATGTAACCTATTTACGTTAGTCTTCCTAAGAAAAGCGCAGAAAATTCCGCTCTCAGATGAGAATTCCGCAAATATTTCTTGCCGGCCTTCAGACTGCAATAGATACATCAAACAAAACAAATTATTTTTTAATTCTTGCTGAATTTATTTACTCGTAGCCTAATTATCCGCCGCTATTAAAAATGATAATGCGGTATTAAACAATAACCCATAAATAAATAAATAAAACCCCAGTTTATAAACACGTATCGATGAAACATTTACATCGCTAATTATCTTTAATAGCCAAATAAAATGATAATTACGAGTTTCACTACAACCGAATTTCCTGTTTTTAACAAAATTAAAAGAACGATAAGTATGAGCTGATGTATCAACTTCCTTAGTGTCGGATGTGTTTCCTGGCCGTGAGTCACGAACTTGTTTTTTCCTGTTTCCGTATTTATAATCCACGCTTTTATTGTTTCTACTTCGTTTACAATTTTGACAGTAGTAAGAAGGTAAATATTTTTCTACAGTGTACAAACATTTAAAAAGGTGCTTTATAATACTTGCTAAAACTTTCTGAAGATGTAAATAGTTTATTTTAGAGTTTCGTGGTGTAAGGACGTTTGCGAGTGGTTTGCGAGGTATCAAGTGCCAAATGATAAAGCGTGACCTATGGTCAGCTTATGATATCAACTTTAAATATTTAATAAATAAACTAGAAGTGATTATTAATTAATTAAGCCATTTAAAAGACTTTAACTGTAGTAAAAATTCGTACTACACAAATAAAAATGCTACCGGGGCATTTAACATTAATAACAAACAGCAAATGAATATAAAACATATAAAATTACTACAAATACCGTTTTTAGCCAACCCAACTGCTCTTATCAATAAACCCAAATATTCATTTCTACCACCTTATTTTTCGTCACGTTATCAACCAACTTTACAAACATTAAGTCAGCTACAAATTTATCTCCCTCAACACAATGATGAACCAGTGCGTCAACCAATTCAAAATAAAAGGACTACAAATGAATATTCTGAAGATGATGAAGAAATGGAAGTCAATTCCGCCCATAGAACAACACTGAAAAGGAGTCATTAACTATATGTGAAAATAAATACTCCGCAGTAGTTGAAAAAATAAATTAAATAAACAGATTAATGAACAATAAAAAACAACCAAGCGCAAGCCGCACCAATTTTATCAATGGTGTTTTAGATTACGAGAAAATTGGCGAAAATTTACACTTAATAGCGACAGAAGAGCAATACACCCCCAAAATTCTAAATAATAGTGTTGTTAAAATGAATGCAACAATCTCTGATGCCAATCGCAAAATTATTAAGCACATATATTAAATGAAAGAGGGTATTAAAGAAACCCTTAAAAACATAGGACATACAGTACGCAATATTATGAATTTAAAAAACAAAGAAAACAAAAATCCTTTGCCAATGTTTTTTGTAGATTTAGAACCAGCTGCAAATAATGACATATACAGCATGCACTCATTGGAAAATAAACACACTACATTTGAACCACTAAAACCAAACAGTAAATCTTTTGCAGGTCCTCATGATACAAAAAGGTGTCAAAAACCCTGAAACTCTAGCTACAGCCAATTATAAGGAATGTTCCATGTATCAAAAGTTCCAATGAAAATATCAACCCAATAAGCAGCAACCAATTCTAAGACCTCCAAACTTAAGACATAATTTTTCATTCTTGAAAAGCCAAAATAGTCAACCTACCACCAGTCAGCCAAAACATACACATCTAAATTATGCACAAATAGATCGGAATCAACCCTCTTCCACTGAAGTTAATCTTAAACAACTTTTTGATGAGTTGAAAAATATGTTTAAACAGTTGCTATAACAGAACAATATGATACTAAATATTAGGAGGACCGGAAAGTAATGTCGTTTTTTACATTAAATTCAAACACATAAATTTTTAACGGGTTTTTATCTTTAATCAGTGATGTAATTACTCTCGTTATCAACAATCTTTTGCCATCTAGTGTGAAATTTTTCAATGCTGGATCGATAAAAGTCAATTGGTTTTGAACAAAATATCTGAAGATGGCATTTTGAACATTAGCCAAATTTTCAAATTTTTTGCCACTTAGAAAATGTAGCGATCGGAATAAATATAAATCCGATGGCGCAATATCGAGCGAGCATGGAGGGTGAGGCAGTACCTCCCACCCCAATTTATTAATTTTTTGCAGGGTTCGTCTTACGCAGGGCGGTCTTGCATTGTTGTGTTGCAAAATAACGCCTTTTCGGTTGACAATCGCTGGGCACTTTTCAATTAAAGATCGATTTACTCGATCCAATTGTTCACAGTAAAGGTCTGCATTCACAGTTTGTCCAGGTTTTAGCACTTCAAAATACTTCACCTAACACACAAAAGCGCCTTTTTGGGGTATAAACCTGGCTTAGCTCTACTTCGTGGCAATTCACATATTTTTTTAACCCATTTTTTATCTTCAGTGATCAAGCGATCACAAAAGGCTTCTGTATTGTGTCGCTGAAGCAATAAGTTGCATGTGGTGGACCGGTTACCTTTGTTTTCTTCGGACTGATTATGCGGAACGCAAACACCTGCTCTGCTCACTTTACCAATCTGCTGCAAATGTTCTTAAATGCTCGACCAAGGTGTTTGACAGTTCCTCGATTATCTGACACGGATTTGCTTTCCCTTCCGCCCTTAACATGTCATTGTCTAAAGTTGTTGGTCTTCCTGATCGATACGAGTCGGAAAGATCAAGATTACCGGATTTGAACTTAGAAAACAACCTTTGGCATTTGCGAACGTCTAATGCACTTGGATAAACATAGCAAATGTTTTTGGTAGCAACTGTTGCGTTACTACCTTTGTAAAACTCAAAAAGCATACAATGCCGGATATGTGTACCTTTTCTGGTATTTGGCTGGCCGTTTTATATATTGCAAAAAAAATTAAAATTTAATTATTTACGAGTAAACATGTCACTTTAACCTTAAAATGTCTTTGGCATGACTTTGAAGTTCCCAAAGAGCTGATACATGACAAACGAATATTGACATGCGCAGAAACGACATTACTTTCCCTCCATAAAACATTATCAATTACCTTCTTACACAACGGACTTCCTACAAGATCCTCTGATAGAACTTGAGAATTATAGTAAATGTTTACTGTCCATCAACACGTCATAATACAACTTAAACAAGTATTATAATTGTTTCGAACTATTAGAACCTAGATTTCTAGCAGGTGGGGATTTTAATGCTAAAAACACACACTGAAGCTCACGTTTCACATCATAAGGCAAATAACTCCATAATCTTATAGCAGATAACAGATATGACTTTCTGTCAACGGACAGCCCAATTTATTGGCTCACGGACCTCTATAAAATTTCAGATTTGCTAGACTTTTTTATTACCCATGGTATGTCATCAAACTACATAGATATTGTCTCCAACTACGATATTCCGTCCGATCATATGCCTATAACAGCTACTGTCTGAGCAACTATACTATATGAAGAACCCCGCTCTACCCTCAGCAACGAAAACCAGCCAGGAAGTGTTCGAAGCTCATATTAACTAATTTCTTAATACGAATCTAAATTATGATCTAGAGTACGGAACAAATCACTTAATGGCAACTATATAGGAAGCAGGGTAAAGTGCAACGCCACAAACTTACAATCTCAAATCGAATAACTCCTAATATTCCTACTGAAATAATGCAACTAGTAAAAGAAAAAAGGAGAGCAAAAACAATCTGGTAGCGTAGCCCTAATACTCAAGACAAAACCAGACTAAATCAATTAAACAACGAACTAAGATGCAAACTGCAAGAATTTCGCAATGAAACCTTCAATATACTATAGAAATTCACTCTCTATCCATGACTACTCAATTTTGAGAGAAACCAAAAAACACATACCACCCCTACATGATGAAATGGAAGCTGGGCAACGTCTGATAAAGAGAAAGCTGAGGCAGTTGCGGAGCATTTACAAAACGTTTATTAAACAAACCCTAATGAGCCTAATCAAAAAATTAAGATCTATTTACTCCGTTACAGCTGTCGCTTCCAATACGTAGTTTCACCCTGCAGAAAATTAAAACCCAGATAAAATTACTAAACAATAAAAAATCACCAGCCTATGATCTCTTAACAGGAACTATTTTTAACTGAGAAAGGACATCGATTTTTACAAATTCTGTTAAATGGAATACTGCAGCTCATGTACTAGTCCCTATTGCCGAAGTTAGCTCAAATTATTTTAATACTTAAACCGGGAAAACTTTCTAACCAAATCAAATAAAATCTTCCTGTCAGCCCGCTTTCGATAGTTTCTAAGCTGCTGGAAAACTAATACTAAAACGTGTAAACGAAAGTGCACTTCAAGACGAATGGCTACCAAATCACCAGCTCGGTTTTAGAACTAGACATTCAACAACACAACAATGCCATCGATTGGTAAATATAATACGTATAGCATTTGAAGACCAAATGTGTTCATGTGCGTGAATAATGCATTCAATAAAGTGTGGTGCAGGGGTCTGCCTTATAAAATAAAGAGTTTATTAGCACACAATTATTATTTACTTTTGCAATGTTATCTCGCAGATCGGTACTTTCATACTAAAGTAGGCAGTGAAGCATCCCAGATAAGAAAAATAAATGCAGGCGTCTCCCAAGATAGTGTCCTTGGACCGCCAATGTATTGCTACACGTACGACCTGCCAATCACAGTGCAGACAAACTTAGGTACCTTCACCGACGATACCGTAATACTTTCATGTAACGAGAATCCAATTATAGCATCAGAATTTCTACAAGAATATCTAAACTTATTGAAAACTTGGCTGAAAATAAAAGTAAATGAAAACAAATCGACGCCTATTACTTTCACAACCAAGCGTTCAACGTGACGGGAGGATTACTTTTCTATCACTTTGAATATAAACTTCAAATCTCAGAATTTCTTCAATCCGTTATTAGCAGTTGTCCTAAAAAAATTGCTTCTGAGGCTACTTTAACCTTCTTTCTTCCACTAGTATCTCTGCTATTCCTTGATGTGTAAGCACACGTCTTTTTTCAAAATCAATCGTTTTGCTTTTGCTGTTTAGTTTTTTCAATATTCTTTGTTTTACTGACAAAATTGGTAACGGCATATCATCCGCAAACCTTAGATTTCATAACTATAGTTCCTTTATTATGTCACACAAACGATAAAATGTTCATTATAAAAAACTACGCAAAATAAAATTTTAATTCTTTTTTTATTATGATGAGTAAATAGAGTTTAATACATTATGTTTACAAAATCACTGCCTTCACTAGAGATGGTCATTTCAAGCCTTTTCCCTAAACTCTCAACTAAACTTCCAAGACCCCTTTCTGTGATGCGATTCTTGAGTTTGTCGATCCTTAAGATAGCCCCATAAGAAAAATCACATGGGTTTAAATCGGGAAATTTGCAGGCCGCTTGATGCCACCTTCTACCTTACAGGCTCGCCTTACAGAATCTTTTGCCAATGTTGACCTTGGCCAGAGGCGTTTGCAGTTCAATCGTATATGGAAATAAATTCAATTTCTTGGTGAGGATGGCGTGCAGAGAGTCCACAATTACATCGAGTTGAGCTGCGTCTTTAGAGACCAAAACTGTTCATAAAGCTTCCGAGGTTATTCTACGTAGTGGTCACAGTGACTAGTCTGTCCGTTTTTGACAAATTGTCATTCAGTACACCTCATGTATTCTCAAACTTATAACATGGTAAAATATACAATTTAATTGTAAAGCAATTTTTATCATAGTAGAGAGAGACAAGTTAATGTGCTTGTCAAACTTGACCTTGAAAGTTGTTAGTGCTCTACTAACACTTTAGTCCTTCTAGTAAAAGGCGGCCACAATAAAGACCCTTTTCGGTTAAATAGCTAGTCTTAATTCATGCCACATTTAGTGTTCACCTAGCTATAACTAATGTCAAACATAAAATTGGCTGAAAAGTTTGACCATGGTAATAAGAAAATTTTTGAGTGACATAATGAAGGCCCTGTACTTTCATTAATATTGATTTTTTGCTGTTTTCATTTTATGTTCCTAAAAAGGTTCTCTAGTGTGACATTAAATAGCGAGTATAATTGTTGCTTGATACTGTTGTTTTCCATAATTTTGCAGTCCCCTATTATTTTATCGGCCCCTGGTAGTTTTCTTTTTTAAGTATGCTATTGTTCTTCTCATTCTGTATTTCTTTATTTTTGGTATTGCTTCTGTTATACTTTTTTACTAATTTTTTCACTCCAGTCACGTTCACTATAGTATTTGATCATAATTTATAGTATCCTGCCTCCGTCATTTTCTAGGTATCCAAGTTCCTCCTGTCGTAAGTTTTTTTCTATTTTTTGTTGTTGATTTCATCGTTGACTTTTCAAACTTCCTTACATTTTCCTAATTGTTCTCTTTGTTAACTTATTGTATTCACAATATCCTGTCTTTGCTCTGATGCTATTAAGTCTTTTTTCTTTTAATTCTTCGCGCTTTTGATCAGATTCCTAGTACCCTTTGATATATTAGTTTGCTTTTCATCTTTTTTCTGTCTGACTAATAGATTTCTCAATCCTCTTTCTGTTTTGTCATGTGCTTATTGAAGACCTAATTTATCTAGTTCTTTCATTCTAGCTGCTGTGTCTAGTATTTGCAAATAGCAATTTTTTTTTGCTTTTATTTATTATTATGACTTTTTACAAACCGATGGTTTGAGTCAAAGTTAAATCTGTAAATTTGCATTCTGTGCCATGTACTTTCTATTTGTTAAATTAAAATAAATTTTAATTTTTCTCCATTTGGCGCTTGTCACCTTCTCCCTGCTTGTCTTTGAAACATTTTGTCCTTCTCTTCTTAGCTATTCCATCCATCCTTGTATATAAGCCTTTCCAAGCCTCTTCCATTTCAATCTGTTTTCTGCTTTTCCCATTCAGTCGTGGCCTGTTAGCCTTTTGATGTCGTCAATCCACCTAGTCTGCGGGCGTCCCACGCTCCTTCTATGTTGGCGCGGTCTCCATTCAACAATTCGTTTAGTCCACCGGTTATCTTACATTCTGGCCATGTGACCAGCCCAATTCCATCTTAATTAACATACGTCTTTCCACTGAGCTCTGCGTTTTTCGTAATCGTTCAATTATACGCTTATTCAGAGCCCATGTCTCCGTTCCGTATGTTAAATACGGGAAGTACATGTTGGTTAAATGTTCTTGATTTAACTATATTTGGCAGGTTTGAAACATCCTATTTATTATTGTAGTATACGTTACTTTATTATTTACAAATTAATTTGGAAAGTCAGGCTAAATATTTTTTGAAGTCACCACTTTTGAAAATGTCACCCAGGCGCTCTGATGGAGCCTAGAAATTGATTTCGATCAGTTGCAGAGGTCTCTTAAATAATTTGCACAACAATATAAACTCAAATAAGTTTTTGTTAGAAAAAAACTGCATCAAATAACCTCACAATAAACAATATGCTTTAACCTGATCTGACTAACCTAAAAGGCATTGTGCCTTAGCAACAAATAAAATAAACACTTTTGCTAACTTTATATTAAATCTTAATAGGCCTTACTGTTAAGTTGATTATTTAAAATTATTTTTATATTGTTTTACTAATACATAATAAACATGTAAATGTAATTTTTCAAAACTATTATACTCATATTTATATTTTTTCGTCTAAAGCTAGATTTGATAGCTTTTAATATTTTTTTAAATCGCTAAGTGCTGAACTATTTATAAATAAACTGATTTCAACTAAAAAGTCCAATAAAGCAGGTACTGCAAATCACTGTTAGATAGTTTTATTCGCCACTTACTTATCGCACTATTTGAACAAGTGGTTTATCTAATAATTGATCCTACGATCAATATCATTCTGAGGTACACAATGTTGCACAATATTATAAATTGCTGAAAAGAGAACATAATGAAAGTTCGTAGGATAACTGAAAGGAATTACAAACTTAATTTTTATTGCAGCTTTGTCAATTTACTGCATGACACGTAGAGATTATTACGCAATATTTATTACGCAACGCAGCTTTATTTGTTTATAACAGTCTTTAAGAAAAGCGCTTGAGGTCTTCTCTAATTGTACTTTAAAAATTAGCATATACACCTTAAAAAAGAAAACAAATGAAAGCACAGCTGCTCCTAAGCTGTTATTTCGAGTTTCTTCGTTCCCTTCTATGTATCCTGCCTAAAGAAGATCGATAACAGTATGGCTAATTCACAATTACTCACTTGTTGGAAGTATGAGGAGTTGCTCGTTATTTGATAAAACTTCAATATTTTTTAATATAAAAACCACAACTTGGAAATCGTACAGATACGTTTGCTTTTTACATTTCGTATTTATAGAAGGGTTAATTTATTAAAATTTGAAAACTGATTTAAATAAAGTATAAACATAATTCTTTAACAATATACAAGGTGGTTCAAATACAACCAGAACTGATTTTTTTACAAAAAAATTGCCAAACCTTTACTTGCACAAGTCAGTTTTCAACGTACTCCTCTCGAGTCCAACGTTCTGAAAGCATTCTAATGCCCTTTTCAAGAAGGCTTTTGGTTGGCGACGTATCCACTCCCGAACAGTCTGGATGCCGTCGTCGTTGTCCGCAAACCGCATGCAAGTCTGATTTGAGCCTTCCAAACAAGTAGAAATCACTCAGGACTGTACGGCGTATGTGGCAAAGGTTCCATTTCAATTTTCGGAGAATTTCCATTGTTGTTTTGGCCGTATGAGAGCGTGCATTGTCTTGAAGAGAGGCTACCCGCTTTCCACCTCTCTTCTGTTGTGGCATCCGTCAAAAAGGCCACCTGGATAACTCCCTGCCAAGCCGAGAAGAACGTTGCCATCACTTTTCTTGCCGAATTGCTCCTCCACGCTCTTTTGAGTTTAGCAGAACTGGTATTCCGCCATTCGCGTGACGATTGGTGAATCTCGGGAATGAAGTAGTGCACCCACGTTCTTGGTGGTAACTTCAGATTTTAAAAATGCATCACCTTCGTCTTCAAACTGCTGTAGGAGACGACTGACAGCTTACATGCGCATCATTTTGTTCACGTCCGTCAAACTGCGTAAGTTTCACCGTGGATTCACCTTACGATAATGCATTTTAACAATGTCTTCTACGCTATCAGCACTGCTAGACAGCATTGCTTCAATTTCCTTGAAAACGTTGCGCCTATTGTCACGAATAATATTTGGCTCGGTGACGGATGTTCGCGGCCAACGATCAGGCGGTTTATTCTCCACGCGCTCTCTGCCCTCTTTGAAGCACTTACACCACTCAAACACACGGATTCGTAAGAGACACTCTTTCCCATACTCTTGTTAGAGTCTGTGGTAAATTTCGGCGGGCAGGACGTCTTCTCCACCGAGGAATTCGATCACAATGTGTTGTTCTACGCTTCGCGCTACCTTCTATTCGATTATCACTGTAGCAACTCCCAAACAGGATTAAACAGGTTTGTAATCAAAGCAGGAGGGAGGGTGGAGGTTGTTCCTCCACTCTCTCTATGTCGTCAGTGGCGATATACAGGATTGTCACCTATGATGTCAGGAAAGTGACTGTGTGCCATTTCTAAACAGAATAGTAACAGCAGCTTACTGAGACAGCTATATCGTGTCATTAGAGATAAACGTCCTAATCTTCCGGAAAATGCAATAATTCTCCATAATAAGGCAATATCGCCTATGGTTCAGCAGAGGATACAGATTAGCTACTGTGGCGCTTGGGGATGGGAAGTATTGGAGCGCCGACCAGACTTTTATCCATGTGATTTTGACCAGATACGACAAGTAAAGAAATCACTACATGATAGACGGTTTGGAACACGAATGGACATTGCAAATGCTGTGTAACATCAGATAACCAGATTCACACACAGGGAGGAATATGGTGAAGCGAATGGTATTCAGCGTATCCCACATTGTTGGCAGTGTATCGTGAATGGTGGAGAGGACTACTTTGAGGGATTTTAGAACGGGTGTGTGCTGTAATAATTCTGTAACAAAAAATATATATCAACTACCTTAATAAACATGAGAATCACAATGTGAACGTGTTGTTAAACGCCCATACATTTTCTCCGTCTCTGTCCTTTCATTTATATATTTCACCCGCACTTGAATTCTCGCAAAAAAAAGTTGCTATGATTTGTACCCCAACCCAAATGATTCCGCTGATGTACGACCATTATTTTAGCGAAGTCGTCCATAGTGCTTTTCCATAAATGCAGCTCTATTTCAGCAATTACATGCAATTGTAGCAAGTTTCCAAATACCTCCAAAGGAAAAAATCTAATAAGGTTAAATCGCAAATCTGAGATGACCAATCAATGTCACTCTTCCGCTAGATTCAAACCGGAAGTTTGTTATCAAGTAAAATGAGGGTTTCATGTGCTGCGTGACATGCGGCTCCGTCTTGTTGAAACCACATGCTCTTCAAGTTCATTGAAAAAAGTTGTAGAATTTCCCGATAGCGCACATCAGTAACAATAACAGCTTTACCAGTTTCGTTCTCGAAAAAAGAACAGCACGCGGATTTTCATTAACCCAGATGCGAAAATTTTGAGGATTCACAAAGATATTAAAAAAAAAAATTTTATAGATCAATGTGAGTTTTTTGAAAAAATTAGTAACAACTATAATTGCTGTTTTGCTGTTTCGATACCAACTGTACAAGTGTAAACTTCCAACGCTCACGGCGCGCAATTCAAATCTTAAAATTTAATTTTAATCTCCCTGTAGAAGCTGATTGTTTAAAAATGACATGAAAACCACTATGGAAATATGTGTTACGGCATACAATATCTAAGAAAGAAAATATAAAATACGTACAAAAATAGACCGGAGTATTAGAAAGGATATTAAAAATAGAAATGGAAATAGATGAAGTAAAAACGACAATAATTGTGGTATATGGAACGAGGATGAAAAAGTCAACATAAAGTATGAGGTTTAGGAACAACTAACACAAGTGACAAAAGAAAGTAAAGGAAGATCATTAATACTAAGGTATCTAAACGGAAGAATAGGGCAGAAAAAGCCTTTGATAGCATACCGAGAGCAGAAGTGTGGAATAGGCTTAGAAAGAGAGAAAAGCAATAACAGCTATATATCAGAAAACAAAAAACTATGTGAGAACAGGAAACATAGTCAGACGAGTTTCTAACCAAAGAAGGATTTTCAATGTAATAATGAACGATGTCTTAAAAGAAATTAAAGTATTAACAAAGAAACTGCAAGTAAGATATAGGGACATAAAAATGGTGGAAATGGCAGGGAGTGCTTTCGCTGATGACTGCAAAGAAAAAGACTTACAAATAAACATAAATATTTGGAATGAAGCACTGCAAAAGAGAAATTTGGAAATAAACATTGACTAAGCAAAAGTGCTGCCAACAGGAAAAAATAATCCAAGTAGAAATTGAAATAGAGGGAAGAAACATAGAACAAATAGAGACGTTCAAGTATTTAGGAGTAAACATACACAAAGATGGAAAACATGACATGGAAATAAACAGTTGAATAGAAAATGCGACTAAGTTATATTATAGATTTAGTAACAAGTCTATATGAAGAAAGGAAATAACGAAGAAAACAAAAATCAGTATTTAATACAGTGTACAAACCAATTATGGATCCAAAAGTTAGACTCCAAATAACCAGACCAAGAGCAAAATACAAGCCGCAGAAATGAATATCCGAGAGCGGTGAAAGGGGCTACTAGAAAGAACAAAATAAGAAATGATCTATTAATACAAGAATTAAACGTACATCCTATTTTGGAAAGCATTGAGTCACAACAGGTGGTTTATACGTAGTACGCATGGAGGAAGAAAGACAGTCAATAAAGGTATGATTAGCAAAAACAATGCAGAAGAGACACAGAGGAAAACCAAGAAAACATAGAACAGTGTAATAGTGGAAAATCTAAACGTAGAGGAGTAACATGAAATGAAGGAACAAGAATAGTAAAAAACAAAAAAGAATGGACGTGATTTATTCATAAGAAATGACAGACTGAAGTGTAATATCTTAACAACCACTGGGTAAATAAGGATATTGATTATAAGTAAATAAAATTCGCTACTGTAAAAGATTACTTAAACACTCCTACAATTTCCAGCTAATGACGCTTCCCCGTATTTCTCTAATATCAGGGTAGCCCTCGTATCAAGCAAAAATATTGGTGACATGATTATTTGGATTAAATACATCAATAAACAAACTAAACTACAGCGATACGCTGGCGTCAGATTATCTCCACCCTCGTTTAACGCAAGAACTGGAAGCTAACTAGCGGGGCGTAGTAAAGGAGCAGCTTGCCGCCCATTAGCATACGCTTCGCTGAATTGGCGGGAAAAAACCATCGCGTTATTAAATGGAACTTAGCGTCGTTGATTTGGCCAAACTTTCAATTTTCTGGGCGACTAAAACGTGTAGCCTTGCATAGTAGCGGCGTTACACGCTCGAACAGTCACAACCGATCGTTGTGCGTAAACTCGAACCTAAACGACCAGGGCGAAACCGCCGAAATGCCGAGAAGCTACGAGAATGAGTCAATGCCACGTGCGGCGACAGATGCGTTGCATTGTGACGTCACCCGAGTGCGACAGAATGGGGTTCGACCCCAACGCTACGCGCCAACCCGCCTCCTGCACTCGGAGCGCCGCCACGTAGCCGCGCGCAAATGGGCCGGTTTTATTAGCGTTTATCTGTGTTGCCTTTGAATTTGCAGCGCGACGCGCCCGGAACACGCCGGTAATGGAATAACGCGCATTCCGGAACAGGTTGCAGCCTGTCGCCGCTCGCGCGGGCCCGGCGAGTCACTTCTTGCCGCTCAAGGTTGCAATGGGCGGTTGATTTATGCGTTATCTTGCCTTTCATCGTACCTTAACAGTTGTTTATTAAATACAGGGTGCTTTAAAGGGAATCGCCAATATTTTCAATTTTTTATATTTGGAACACGGAAAATACTTTTTTTTCATAAAAGCGCATAGCTTATAAACCATTGAGGAATAATACACTTACTTGGTCAAATCAAAACTTAAAATCAATAAAAAAATGCAACTAAGAAAAATTGGGTTCTTCCGCATCTACGGTTAATTGGGGTAAATGGAAAATTGAAAATATGAATCATGTTTTAGTCCCGAATATTTTTTTCAATGTCCTAAATTGGTATACAAGTACCCCCGACCCGTCGGGGTGCATTACCAATTTCAAAATTAAAAATAGAAAATATTTACTAGATTTTTACCTTATCTAATACAAACAAGTAGAAAACCTTAATTATAATTTAGCCTACCTTTTTCATGAACTGAAACAACTGACGGAAATTTGTAGATAATATTCTCCCCCTTCATCTTAATTGCGGGATCTGGAAGTACCCCTATGAACTGTTTCATGGTAATGTAGATGACATCATTTGTATCGATAGAAAAAAGTGTTCTAGATATCTTCAAGCAATCTAGGCAAGTTCCCTTTTTTATGCTGGTTTTATATCTTCAACCACACACACATACAATATTTAAATATGGTGGTGTTTCTTTTAGGCCCTTTATACTCAGCCATAATACATTTTCTGTTAAATTAGAAATATTTGAAACATTTTCAATCTCTATATCTTCTGGTTCCGTTTCATCCCAAAAATCTTCATCACTCTCGTGTAGACTAATGTCGCTTTCATCATCAGTTGTTTCATTTTCTTTTCTTCTTGACTTCTTGGGTTTTGTGGCCTTATTTTCTGGGTTTGTTCGTTTTTTGGGTTTTGGCTTTGCTTTTTCTCTCCTCTGTTTCCTTTAATCGATTTAGGACTTCATCTGTAGTCAATACTTCTCCATACTTTGCTATTTCAATCTAGAAACCACTACATTCTCCGGCCTATTGTTAGATTCACATAGTTTGACTAATATAAACATAATAAAAATGCTGCCCACTGTAATATTAGTTGATGTTGATGTTGAAGACTTTTGGTCACTTGCTGCTGGATGTAAACTTGTTTCAGAATCTAGTAAATTATGGCCATTATTAGACTCATTAGACAAAGATGAGGAAGAGGTAGTTACAACATTAAAGGTCTCACTTGGTTTCTTTGTTTTAATATTATTTAAACACGCTCTATATTTTCCAGATCTTCTTTGGTGAAGTTTTCGGGGAACTTTGAAGAATCTATTGGATATATACCGGTATTCGTAAACCCCAATATAATGTTTTCAGTCGACATTGATTTCTGTCATAGATGCCGAGAAGTTCAAAAAATTTTCTTTCGTGAGTCTTTCACATCTACGACCCATCTGTTCTTTGGCGTTCTTTACTAACTGTCTGTTCCAATTACTCTTTAGTGGGCCAAACACACACTTCTCCAGAGGTTGCAACTTGACTTGGAAGTTGTATTATGTTATTCTTTATAGCCTCTTCAATTATCCTTATGCCTATGTGAATGCAGTAACCACTGAATAGTAATAAGGCTGTTTGTTCTACATAACATAAAATATTCCTCAATAAGCGTTCGCTGAGGTTCATCGATCTTGAACACCCGCACCCTTGAATACAATTAACAGTGATAGAGCTTCACCATCTGCTGAAACGCATGCCAGTACAGTAGTGTTTTCTTTACTCGAGCCTCCAGATACACGACATAAGGCTTTTCCTTTAGTACCGATCGCCCTAATAACTGTTAAGCTCTGATTCATCCGCATTAAATACGAAACTGCTTTTGTCGTCAGCCAGTCTGCATTCAATAATAACCTTTTTAAAAATTTTCATAAAAATGGTAAATAATTTTCGGTTTTCTTGTATCTTTTCTTAGTCTTTGCAGGTGTTTTGGCTTTTTCAAGGAAAGACAAGGATTTTTTCATAAATGCGTGATACCAGTCTTCCTCATCTTTAAAAGGTGTTTACAAGCCTTTAGCTTTAACATATTCCCTAACTGACGAAATTTTAACTTATCACAAGGAAGCCTTAATGTTCTTTCTTTTCGCGGTAACTTTTATTTCTGTTCGACCCATCTGGAACAGTTTTTGCGACATTCTCGGGTGCGTAGGATGGCTGTTTCTTCTTTCGGGCATAATTTCGGGACATAGTAAATGCAATAACAACAAAAATATGTAATCAAATTAGTTTTTATGCCTACATTAATTTAAAAATGGTGTTTACATTTACCCCAAAAACTAGTTTACATTTTCCCCATATGAGCAAAAAATATTGGGTACGTGCAAACGGTGATCTAAAATGTGTTTTTGATCTGTAATGTTCGTTTACAATTACCCCTGTTTACGTTTACCCTAATTAACCCTATCACTTTCCGGTTTCCAATAATTTCTCCCATCTCGCTGTTTCTCCACTCTCGTTTTTCCCATTTTCTACGTCCTGAAGGAGTCTATTTATTTTATTATATTCTTCGGAATGTGCATCTTATCCATCTTTTGAACATATTCATACCACACCAATTGCACTTTTTTACATCTTCCACTAAATCTTTCTCTGCCGTTACTATGTTCTTTGTTGTTTCGTTTTGTACTCTATCTAATCTTGAGATTTTGTTGAGCACCCCCCAGTAATTGACTTTCTTTGTTTTTTTTCCTTTAATTATCATAAATCTCCTCCATATGCTATTATACCGCCCTCCTGAAAGAACAACGTCTTAACTCAAAATAAGCTATTTATCAAAAAATTAGAAAATCAAAATTCCAATTTTCTTTTGTTTGTCAATACAATATCCATTTCAGTTTTCATTACAATTTTGGACAAGTTATAGGCTGGGAATACTACTTCGAAGCAAAACAATTAACTCACTAGCTGCACACGTATTTTCATCTCCTGTTCAGTCTAAGAAAAATGAAAATAAAAACATTAACGTGCAAGGAGTATCTTTATTATTAAGCTTTAAAAAACTGTTGCTATTGCATTAATCGGACGACGCATTCAAAAAAATATGCATCACGAACGGGGTTTTACAAATCTTGCTAATTGGAACGTACTTGCGCGACGACTGTGATTGGTCTACAGTACGCTTGCAATCCGGTAATTCATCTCAGTCACTTATCCGAAGTTGACGTAAGTGTTTCAGTAACTTCTAAGAAAATGGATACCACAGCCTCCGAAACAGCCCGGACAGTTGCATTGTTGAGGAACGGCCCAGTCAGAGGTCGTGGAAAACCGACTAAATCTGAGTCAATCAGCTGTGTCGAAAGTGTGCTTTCGGTACCGGGAAACCGGTGACTGCATCCGCCGGCAAGGAAGTGAGACGATCAATATCCTTCAGAAATCGACACATGGCTGGCATTGACCTCAAGCTAGAGCTGAGTGCTATCAGAAATGTGGTCGCTAGCGCTTGAACAGTGAGAAGAAAACTGAAGGCAGCCAACCTGACCCTAAAAAAAACAGCTACGGGTGTCAAGCCGACTGCAGTCCATATGCAAAACGACTGGAATTTGCTCGCGAACATTGGGACCTCGGCCATTGGAGTTAGATATTATTCACCGACAAGTCCAGAATGCACCTACATAACAATAACAGGAGACGTCAGATTATAGAAGGCCAGGAAAGCGATTTTCACATTGCTGTATTCAAGAAACTGTCCTATATGGAAGTGATTCTTGCATGTTTGCATGCGAGCATTTCTATACACGGAAAAACTAAGTTGTTTTTCGTGCCTAGCGGAGGACGCGGAGAAGGTTTAACACCAAACCGTTACAACAAGGACATTTTAGAAGAGTATTTGGTGAGGACTTCATGCAAATGCCACACCAGTGACCACTACCTACCTGCCTGACGTCGATACACCAAAAATAGACTGGTCTTCGTGTAGCCCAGACTTGAATCCAATTGAGTATGTTTAGTATGAGCTTAAGCGAATAGTCCGGGTCACAAATCTTGTACCGTGAATGTAAGCGTGATGGAACTAAGAGCGGCGTCGATTGAAGAGTGGAAAGTGAAAAGTCATCCGATCCATGCGTAATCGCTTGGAAAATCCAATTGGATAGAGGTGGCAACACCATGTATTGCAAAAATCATTAAATTAAGTTCAACTAAAAATTTTATTTTTTCTCTTTCATAATCACCTTCTCTTTCAACTCTTTTGTGTAACACATTCTTAGGCCTATAAGTTTGTCAGAACAGGTCTGGTTCCAATCAAAGTGGTATCATTTAAAACCACAGCTTTTAAACTTTCAAACACTACACTGAACTTACTTGGAATGCTGTCGGAGTGGATACACATTCTCTCAAAACTCGAGCATGTTGCTAAATCGATTATTTTGCTCTCAAATGTAATAATGAATGCCTAAATGATTTTGTCATCTATAATAGGGGTGCTCCAAGACTGAAAAATATAATGTTTTTTGTTGTGCCAGATCTAAGTAAATAAAAAACTTTTACACGTTATGTTAACTAAATTTATTGCACATAATATTAAAAAATGACAATATTTTAAACTCTAGACTTACATAATCAGTGGAAATACTAAACAAATAAAATCAAGTTTTACCTAATACTAAAAAAATCATCAAAACTATTGCCGAAATAAATACTCATAAAAAGGTGTATAAAATTTTAAAATGTGGTTGTGGTTCGGCAAATCCAGAAAGTCAGATTTCGTTTTATTTTCCCTAGGGAGTTTGTTAAAGTAACCTTGGGCTCAGAATCATTTGGATTATTTACAATAACTTCTTTAGGTTTCCTGCGAGAAAAACATTTAAAAAAATCGTGTGGAAGTTGCTTTCCAATACTTTCAGTGTCTTAATGTATATCATTTTAGGCCCTCGTTTTGGAAAAATTACTTCAAAATGAACTTGCTAGAGCTTTCGAGTAGCAAAGATCCTCGTACGCTATCTCATTGACATTTTAGGGTAGTCCATGTGGCCCTCAAATACCTCTAAAGTTCTTTTCCAAAATAGAGAAAGCGTTACTACATTAGCTAGGGTGACCTTCAGGCTTTCTGGGTAAAAAAGTTATTAGCTGATTGCAACGACACACTTTGATTACTAAAGGCAACTACGTGTCCTCTAAATGGTATCATTCAGAACGCTACGGTATTCCGAACACTGCAGTATTGCTTCTTTTTAATTAAAAACGCAATAGATTCCATTATTTCCTTTAATGCACACTTTTGTGGCAATTTAAAGTTTTAGTGTTACTTACGCAAATTATAAAGTAATTATTTATATATAATTATAAAGTAAACCAAAAATTAAAAGAATGAAAATCTTTTAGAATACTGACTCATCAGCCTCCTGGTTGCAAGAAGAAAAATCACCGAAAGTAATGTGCTTAAGAAGCCGTTTGGAAGTATAACATTTAAAATAGCTGATCTTGTATATTTTATATATTAGCAGTGACGACCATTACTTTAATAGAAATTTGTTAGCAACTGTTGTATTTCTATGTATACTCAAGACCTCCTTGTACTAACGCAATTGATCGCATCTTTCTTCAAGAGAAGAAATTTTGGCGTCAATCAGAACAACTATTGAAGGTAAAAGTCCCACAGTCCTTTTCAATACTTTCATAAATGGCTTTTTCAGATTAACGACCAAGAGAATGAAAATGGGGATATACATATGCTGCAGGAGGCGTTGGATTACCCTAAAGTTTGATTTCGCAAAAATTTTCGACCTAGGCAAATATGCGGAAACCGTTAACCAAATATTAAGGTCAATGGTGGGAGGCCAATCCGTTGAAGCCATTGCAAAGCCTATTTTAGATCTTTTTCCAGTTTTAAATGCAGAATGATTCCGCCTCAAATCGTTAAGCTTTAAGGTAACCATCTGAACAACACTGTTTATCTTTCTTAATTAGTTTTTTTGCTTTCTTTTCTATCGCCTTGTATTTTATCATACACGTTTTTGCTATATTTTTTCAGATCGTTATCATCAACATATGCTAGGTATCAGGTGTTACTGAGTACCTTTTAGAGAAACAGATTAAATACAATTGTATTCTTTTAGACGTTTGTTTCTTACTTCTAATTTTGCTTCTTACGAGTTTTAATTGTATTTTTATTTGTCGCAATAGTATAGCCATAATGATAAACTTTATATATGCTGAAATACATTTTCACTGTTAATTTGGTCAATTTATGTTCTCTTTCACGTCTTTTGCCCAAAGCAAGTGCTTTATTTGCCCCCATCCTCGATCTATTTATTTCTTACAGAGAATTCTAAATTATTCACTTTCTCGCATTATTTTTACATATGCACTCTCATTTTTTGGGTCTTGTTTTTTAAGTTTTAAAATATCATATGCGTTCAAACTCTTTTCTCTTACTTGGATTTACTGGTTGATCACATTTTTTAAATTTTTGTTTGGGTAATTTCTTATTGATGCCCATTATAACAAATTTTAGGCTTAGCCTTATTTTTTACACGATATTGTCTCACATTTCTCTTAATATTTATATAATTCTACTTGGAGTGTAGAGATGTGTCGGAGAGGTAGTACCTTTTATTTCGAACGGTCACTGCAAACGTTATAGACGGCGGAGGTTCGGATAATTGGTCCTCACGAGACACTCAACTCTCACTTGATGGCTCCAAGCACCACACCGTGTTGACCCACAGGCTAAACCAAGTGAGGGTAACCAGATATGGTGAACTAGCAGCGTCTGACCCAGAGTGGGCGGCTGCAAACAGCGTCTGTATCCAGAGTGGACGGCTGTCACTAATACTTACCAACCCGTCTGGCCAGCGTGGTGAGTTATGGCCAAAAACCACCGTTTTAGACATGTCGAATTGTAAAACGAACGGCATTGGGTAGGAATCACGATTCTAAATCCCACACCTATAAGGTCAGCCTCACGGAATCTGGGGAGGCAAAAATTCGCATATAACACAACAAACTCAACCACACAAACCTTTCACCCTTAATCTTGCCACATATAACTTACGAACAATGAAATCAAATGACCGACTTGAAGAACTAGAGGAAGAGCTGAGTAACATAAATTGGGACGTGTTGGGCTTGAGCGAAACAAGACGCCCAGGAGAGAAATGCACAACGATTGCATCTGGACATATTCTATATCAAAACAACACCAACACACAGTCACATTTAGGAGTAGCGCTTATAATAAATAAGAAAATTAAACACCTAGTTATAAAAATGTGCTCGATATCTTACAGAGTCATATATATAAACCTAAAAATTTCAAAGCGATATCATCTGCAGATTATCCAGATATATGCACCCACTAGCATCGCAAACGACGAAGACATAGACAAGTTTTATGACGATATTACATTAGCACTGAAAAAAGGAAAAGCATATTTCTGTATGATAATTGGTGAGTTTAATGCCAAAGTAGGCAGTACAAACGATGACAACATACCGAACAGAGGTAACTTTGGTCTAGGAACAATAAATGGTAGGGGAGAAATACTTATCAACTATTTACAAAGAGAAAATCTCTACTGTATGAATAACTTCTTCAAAAGCCTCTAAGTCGAAGATGGACTTGGAAAAGACCAGAGCGAAATACAAAGAATGAAATAGATTATCTCATTTCGAACAAGAAATACATTGTCACAGATGTTACACTATTGAATAGATTTGACCTTGGAAGTGACCATCGACTTGTCAGAGCAAAAATAATCATCAATAAAAAACTAGAAAGAAGGAAATTAATACAACATCAAAAATATCCTACTGTGCAACAACTGAAACAGAGCAAAGACAAATATCAAAACGAACTAAATAGAAAAAGTATCTCAACAGAAAGACTTAAAGAAATGAGCATAGACGACATTGAAAAGAAAATAGCTGATGACATTAAGACGGTTACTAAAAAGATATGTGCCACTACCAAACCAACAAGAAGTAAAATAAAACAAGACACAAGAGAACTTATGGATAAGAGAAGAAATATGAGTAAAACCTCAACAGAATACGTAGAACTAAACGAAACCATTAGAAAGAAAATCAGAAAGGACATACGAACTCATAATACAGAAAAAATAAAAGCCACTATAGAAAACAACAAAAACATGAAGGTATTAAAATCCATCAATTCAATTGGTAGAACGAAAATACATCAACTTAAAAACAACGTGGGAAAACTATGCAAGAAAAAACCAAATAATAAAGGTATTGGAGAACTTCTATATAAATCTATATACATCAACCAACCCGAATCCAACAAGAGGAGAACACGAAATAAACATCTTAAACGTAGGTTCGGAAGAGATACCCGAAATAACCATTGACGAGGTAGAACACGCTTTTGCCCAAATGAAGAACGAAAGAGCCCCAACTGAAGACGGAATCTCAAAAGAGTTTATCCAATTAGCGGGCATAAAGACATTAGAAGAAGTAAGAACTCTTCTCAACAAATGTTTACAGGAAGGCTCTATTCAAAGACATGGCAAAATGCCCAAGTCATACTCTTATATAAAAAAGGTGATTTACTTAAGATAGAGAACTATAGACCTATAAGTATCCTAGCGCATCCTTACAAATTGCTGACTAAAATCATAACGAACAGACTATTTAACAAATTAGATTCGTACCAATCCCCAGAACAGGCTGGATTTCGCAAAGGATATAGCACGACAGAACAATTGAAAAGTGCAGTGAGTATAATGTCCCGATCCACCTAGCGTTTGTGGACTACGCCAAAGCATTCGATTCCATAGAGTTATGGGCAATATTCATTGCAATGGATAACGCAAGAATAGATTCGAGATATAGAAATTTACTTAAATATATTTACGACAACGCGACAATGAAAGTGAAAATAGACGACAAATTTGAAATACAAAAAATACGTATACACCGAGGAGTAAGGCAGGAGATCCTATTTCCCCAAAATTATTCACACTTGCACTGGAAGACATGTTTAAACAAATAAATTGGGAGAACAATTGGTTTAAACATAGATGGTCGCTATCTCTCACACCTCCGATTTGCAGACGACATTGTAATAATAAGTAGCGATCTAAACGAACTGAGCAACATGCTCCTAGAACTTAAAACAATGTCGGAGAAAGTGGGTCTAACAATGAATTTAAATAAGACCAAAGTAATGACACCTGAACTAACACCAGTAAACATAGGAAATGCAACGATAGAAAACGTGAAAGAATATATATATATATATATATATATATATATATATATATATATATATATATATATATATATCTTGGTCATTTAATAAAGCTCGGAAAAGAGAACCAAAACGCAGAGGTTAACAGAAGAATCCGGATGACTTGGGCCGCTACCGGAAGACTAAGTTCAGTCATCAAAAACAACGACATCCCAATAAACCTAAAGTCGAAAGTTTTCAACACCTGCATACTTCCTGCCTTAACGTATGGAATGGAAACAATGGCATTGACAGTTAAATCAGCATATAGACTCAGAGTAGCACAGAGAGCAATAGAAAGGATCATGCTAGGTATAAATTTCAGAGACCACATCAGGAATGAGGAGATAAGAAAAAAGACAAAGGTAGAGGATGTCATGAAAAGAATAGCCACCCTGAAATTGAGTTGGGTGGGGCATGTCGCCAGACAAGACGATATGAAATGGACCAAACATATATTAAACTGGCGACCTAGCAGACATTAAAGAGGAGTTGGACGTCCCCAAAGAAGATGGATAGACGACATGAAAAAGGAAAAAGATGGCAACAGGTAGCATGGGATAGATCAGAATAGAAAAAACAAGGGGAGGCTTATGTCCAGGAGTAGACCGAGAAAAGCCTTATGAAGAAGAAGAAGAAGACTTGCTCTTAATATTCGAGGTTTGACAAAAAAATAATAAGATTGGTAACACTGTGCTGCCTTTCATACGACAGTTAGAATAAACCGTGCCATAAATTCGGTACAAGTGTAAACTTGTTACAGTTACTACAAGACTGTTGAAAGTACCTGAAGTAAAGTTGTGTTTGTGAGTCGCGTTACGAGAATAGACCGATAATATTCTTTATCCAAACCACAAGTGTTTAGATGGTAAAGGAGGCTTTTAAAGGGCCGAGAAGAAGCGAAATACAAACTTTTAACTGGCAGACTTTTAACCTCAAAAACGGGCGCCAATGTGGGAAGAATGGGAACGTCAAATCGTTGCTTGACCTTGAGAATAATTCAGTAGTAAGTCAAATTGAAACAACCACAGATTTTGATATAAGACGTAGGCATAAGAAACGTGTGCGCCGATAAATTGAATGGCGCTATTTTAGTACTTCGAATAATATCCAGAAGTACGATGAGTTAAAGACTTCCAGAACTGCTACAAACATCGGGGAAAACGCCTCCATTGATGCGTAACTGTGCAAGGGAACTACTTGAAGAGGATAACCTTGTAAAAAGAATAAAATTGCTCACATTGTCAATCAACCCAAAACTTTTTTTGACTTTAAGACATATAATTTGGGTTATAATTTTTTTTGTGAATATCACATTATTTTATGTGTGTTTTGTTTTACTGAAACAAATACTCATAATGTTATTGGCTGATAAAACAGAATATTGTTGTTTTTCATATTGTGCTTAATACTTCAGTAGAATTCTCTCGCTCTATAATTTTCTATCAATGCATAGAATGCATAAAATACACTATTTTGCTCTTCAACACATTTTTTATTTAGACACGTATAAAAATTAAATAATCTATAAGACAATTTTTTAAATTTTGTCATAGTGTACATTATTTCTTTAATTATGTAGTTTCTAGATGAGTATAAATGGGACTATAATACTAATTTTTTATTCTGTGAATTTTAATCGTATAGTATCTATCATAAGTTCTACTATAGATTAAAACAATTTACCTCTACTTTTTATTCTCATGAATTGAAAGTTGTACCTTTATATTCTTTCATATGTGTATAACGTTGTTTTATTTCTATAAACAACCTTTTTACCATTTTCTCTAGTGTTTCCACAAGTATCCAGACAATTTACAATTGATTTAAAAGGATCTGGAAGTCAAAAACGACAACGACCGTCTGACCACAGATAGGGCCTTATCAAACAACTATTATTTGTTTTGCTCAAAGAATAATACACAATCATTTTGTAAAGACTACGTTCATTTCTTGAATCATCTATTCCACATTAATTAACAAAGAGCAACCTCCTCAACCGTGTTTCCATATGTGATTTACTTCTTCGGCAAATCGAGAAAAAACCTTTTTGAAAGGATCAGAGATGAGACTCGGAGCCTCCACGAGATTGTTCTCCATAAATATTATTGGTGTCGAAATAAGTTTTTAATGGTAACCAGATCTGGTCCTCGTCTGAGGAAAGCTTTGATGCTTATCTGGTGGGATTAGAAGGGTATCGCTTATATGTACTACTTTCGCTCAGTGAAATTATTAATTTAACAAAACGGTGTTTCCAACTAGACAAATTGAAGGAAACGAACGGTCTAAGATGGCTAGAATTGAAGAACAGACGAGGCGTCATTTAGTAGTTAGAAACAAATTATTGGCATTTGAGGGATGATCTATTTTATCTTCTGTATTCTTAGGATATTGCCTCATATAATTACTATATTTGTTTATAAAATTCTCTTAACAATAAAAATGCACTTAAAACAGTATTTTCCTTAAAATTTATAGAAGTTTTGAGAAGATGGTAATAGTTTTTTCGATGGTTTTTGGTAAAAGAACTTTCGCACTCAAAACGAACTTGCTGTTGCTGTTGCTTTCTAAGCGCTACTAATAGTAATAAGAGTAGTGAGGTTTTAACGACCTGCGTGGAGGCATATTCTGCAAATAGAAGATTAATGCTTACGTATGTTCTCCCTTACTGCTCAGTTGCTGTGCGTCATACGGGGCGATGTGGCAAGCAACGTGCCTTAAACGACCCCATTATTACCTCAGGCTTGAAGTAAACACAGATCTCAATTACTTTTAATGATCGAGTAGGCCACTCGCTAGGCATTGCCCACGATTGAACTAACAATAAGATTCTTCTGCACCTCAGCCAAGCGCCTCAACCGCCTGGCCACACTGACACTTATAAGCATTAGCGTGTACTCAAAATTCTTTCTGTGGTGATGAATGTTGCATTTCGACTGCCACCTGGATTTAAGATTAAAGAACAGCATCTAAAGATTACAGTAATTAATAAAATGAAAATATCATTGGTGCTAATATCACGTGTCACGCCTATCAAATGGTTAGACGTGTACCCTCGTCCGCGTTTGTAGAATCTAACTAGTATAAGAGTGTCGCAGCTCATTCCTTTCGCACAAAATGATATGCGAGCATTCCACGAAAACGCTAATTTTGAATATTATTCGCAACTAATCAGCAATGCTTAACAACCACTTCCTCCAGTTGTACAATTATGTCATCAAACCGCCTAATCCGTGATAATGACAAATTGGTTCATTCACTCCCGCTATCTGCTTTTTAAGCTGTCGTAACCACAAATGTTTTAGGTCTGTGTTTTTTCTCGCTATGCTTAATTCAACTAACAGTAAATAGAAAGTAATGTCAATACTTCAATATTATACAAGATGAATATAACTACAATCCAAGTAGTTCCTATAGTTTTTAAGTTTACTAAGTTTGTATCTGTATCGATTTCCGAGAAAAAAAGTTAAAAAACATTACAATTTAATTCCAGTTTTATGTACAAACCTTACTAGTCTTCCCATATTTCCAAACAGGTATTCTATTAGATTATTGATGAAAGATAACTTGTTCTGATGTAAAAAGTGAATATATAAAAAAATCGATTTCAAAATTAACCTAATGTTTGGTTTAAAATTAGTCGAAAGCATTTACAAACATTATTGAGCAAAAAACCTCCCATGTGTCATACAAACCAAGCCTCAAGATACATGCGCCGAGCTCGATGTTTGGAAAATGTTTCTATCAATATGATTTGAAATTGACTGTTGGAAACTAGCGGGATTGTTAAATTTATGAAATAAAACATCACACCACAATCATTATTACTAAGAAGACAATATTGTAATGTCTACAAGTAGTTCTACAAAAGCCTCTGGTAGATATTTCAGACAGATGGGTTGGTGGATACGTGTATGGAAATTGAAATGCACTATAATACGTTTTACGAGTCTTAACTCACTTGCTCTGTTGCGGGAAAAGACAGTGGTATTGTTTTACATGGAGATTTAAATTGGTGTTCTGTGTCACCACCCAAAAGTCTACAAATGAGTATTGCAGCTCATTGTCTGCACAAATTTTTTAATTTTGCACGAAAATCGATAAAAAAACATCAAGGAACGGAAGCTGTGGATGAATTGAATAATCGAGAACAGAGATAAAAATTTTTGGCAAATGATGATCAAGCCATAGTACAATTATTTGAAAAAATCTCAAAAGGGATATTAAAGTAGTTTTCATAACAATCAATCTACAATACGTGTACAACATTACATTTCAAAGTGCATTTGTAAACTAGTGGTTACCGAAAAATATCTGGAAAAACCACACTCATAGAAAAACAATTTATTTATCGAAATATATACGAACATTCAGGCGATGTTCACAATATTTTAGCTAGAGCTCCGTTTTATCACATTACATGAGCACTGCAGCAACTATATTATTTTTGTCCTCTAAACCTATCTTTCTATATTTTTCAACAGTCGTTACACCTATCGGAATTTTTTTGCCCCAACATTCGCCCTAGTGCAAGACTCGGGAAAATCACAAAAACCGCGAGTTAGTGCAGGCAACTCGAAATCGCTCACAGCTCCCAGTCCTTCAAACAGTCGCAATTTAGTAATCCATTTAGTATTTGAGGTCGTATCGCGCACCAACACTAATTTGTTCAACCTCCGCACACTCATCGCAAGTCCGCGTCATTCACCATTCGTAACCATCTGAACCCACTGTAATGAGAACTCTCTCTGCTCTCGCCTTTTCTTCTTCATGGCGTCGTCGACTTTTCCGCATGCGTATCTGTTTTGATCTTCCACCACCTTCCAGATTTTGATAAGGAAGGACCGGAAGTTGCTATGTCCAGGGATCCAGACCCCTCAAAATTATTCACCACTCGCGTACACTTCCAAAAGTCTCTCGATCTCCGCTTGTGTTCGTGACCACCTTGACCCATCATGATGAGAACTTCTTTCGTGTTCAAGTTCAGCAGAACGTAAATAACGTTGTCAATTGTCTGTCTTGGTCCTCCTCCATCTTTCGAATTTTGATAAGGTAGGACCTAAAGTAAATATGATATTATTAAGGTCCTCCGCCGCTGGTCGTGCCTTTCAACTCCTTGCTATGTCTGGTCTCATCTTACTCTCATTCTTGTTCGTAACCGGTTTTTAACAAGCTCCATTAAAACTGTTCTAAAAAATAGGCAGAGTAAATTTAGAGAGACTGGGAGTAATATTATATTTGATAACAAGGCAGTCTTCTAGGCTGGATCTCTTTAAAGAAGTTTTAGTACGTACGTAGAAAGAAGCTACTCCAGCGCTCTAGTAAACACTATTAAACTATACATTTGAGTAGGTTTTCGTTAATGGGGATTTGTAACATATTTTTATGTAGAGGCGTTTCTTATGGTCTCCTTAAAATAGTATGGAGTGTGTTTGTAACAAGAAGACAATGATCCCAAACATTGCAGCCGACTATGAACGACTTAGAAAGAGAAAATGGAATAACTAGACTAGATTAGTTATTATAATCGAAAATGTTTTGTCTTCAAATTTAGTAAACGCTTATTCACTATTAAAAAATTAACCCGACGCATTCAGAAGATATGGTGCTCTCACCCGCTTCTTACGCTGTAAATCAAATCGCTAGTATGCTAAATCGTTACTATACGATACTAGTCAGGGCGTAATCATGTTTTTAATTATATTTAGTTTTATTTAATTGCAATGACAAACCCTTCCAATAATAATAAACTCTTAATATCGCAAATTGTTCCTTTCATATAAAAAATGGCTATTGCAAAAAATGATGCAACTGAAATATTTTCAATATATAGCAACAAAATGAAGTTCCATACTCCGAACTGTATTCTTGCACAACTGTTTCAGTATTCATTAATCGATTATTGGTACAATGCGAAAGGTTTATTCAAAGCAGTGATCTTTAGCTCCTATACGATCCTTCAGATATTGGTGGTATGCACTACATTAATGGAAAAGTTGTTAACGGTAGTCGTTAGAGTTTGCTCCAAAGAATCAATGCAATTATGTCTTTTTGAGCCTCTAAAGCTGCCCGTAGTTTATAATCTTTAAAAAATGAGATACTTTGTTGTTTACCCAAGTCTGAATAGAGTTTGTTTTATAAGACGGTGTAGAGTCTTTCCAGAAAGTCCAAGAATAGAGAATTTGTGTGATTCATAGGTGCCACTACAGCTTCTCAAACATTTTCTTGGTGCACAGTGGCTAAAGCTTCAAAATATTTTTTGAATTAAAACTTTTTAATAAAAGAAGATTTTGACAGGCTCTCCATTAAACAATTGCAGATGCTTCTTTACTGTAAAAAATCTTTATAGCGCCAGTATTTAATCAACAATATATTTAATTTTATTTGCGTTAATTACAGATGTTCTTTAGGTATGTCATTTGCAAGTAGCTGGTCCTAGGCTTGGTAAGAGAGTGATTTTTAACAATAATGATGGACATACTAAGTATAAGAATAGAACAATCTTCATTTTTTTAATTTAGAAATTTACATACGTTTTTATAATAAATATTATTATAAATAATTTACACATGTGTATATAAAGGGTAAGTCAGACATTTCCTTGTTTTTTAATTTGTTTTTATATTTTTTGAAGGTACCTCGTATTATTACAATAATTAATATCATGAATTATAAAACCACAATATATATATATAAATTATTTTATGGAAAGTAAAGATTGATTGATTTTGGTTACAGTTCAAATCTCAGTCCGAACCAACACGAGAAAATAAACTGTCGTTGATCAGGTGACAGTCTTTCCGGTGACGGATTTTGCAGGAGAAAGAAGCGCTGTGCCAATTTAAATTATGTTCGACACGTAATCTTCATTTAGAGTCCGCTTTCTAGAACATAACTAGTGTTAGAAAGTTCTAATGTGCGGTTTTCACTTATAAATTTCAAATATTGTTGAGAGCCGCGGACCATTGTTACTGGACAATGCAAAGCGGCTCATTAAAAGGAGTTAAACGGGCAGCTCTGGGTCGGTTTTTACGTTTGTAATCCAGTTTGTATAATAGAAGAGATCAAACGAAAATCATACGGCGATAATTTAGAATGACAAATCCAGGAAAATTGCTTAGATAAGTTTGCAGCTAAAATTGGTGTGTAATTATTGCAAAGGTGAAAGTTAGAAATTTTCTTTGAGATTGTACCTCAAACACTAATACAATTTCTAAGGTTCATTATAATTATTCTATGCTATGCAGATTACAAATTTTTAGCTCCAGATATTACACGTCTTACTTACGTGTGAGTATTTAGAATCTAATTGCAATTAAAAGCTTGAGTTAATTCGTGTGTTTTTTTGTATCATTTTTTTTATAAGAACTTTTACAGTTTATTTGCTAAAAAGGTATTGCTTGCCATATTGTTAAACATTTATACCCTTAGAATACCTTCAGTTACTAAATAATGAGTTATCAATTAATAGTAAGTTGATGCAAAAATATCGGAAAATTTCTAAGAAAACATAAAAACCTTTTGCAGTGATCATTAATATCGGCGACTAACTTATCCAATCGTTATAGACTTCACCAGCAGTTGTAGCGATAATTCCTGGAGGCCTCGGTGGAGGAATAGTATGGATGAGAAAGCAGACCATACGGCATTTGCTATAGGAGCGGGAGCGTTATCAGGACGGAAAACGACGTGGTTCTTTTTGCGCGATCTAATATAATAACTTAACTGCCTAAATTGTTTTTAAAAACCCCCAGACAATCATGCATTAACCTATATATTAATAATTGTCATTTTGATATTACCGCTCCTCAAAAGCTTTTTCTATAGGTCATATATACCCAAAAATATCTTTCTCAAACATTGTAAAAAGTCCATTTAATTTTTGTTCTTTACTTTCTTCTTCTCTTTACTTCTTTACTTTCTGTTGATCATCGCAGTGTCTTCCAAAATTCTTCCACGCTACCGTTTGCACATTCTTTCTAAATTAAAGTCAGTCTATTCGTCTCAGCCATAGAAAGGTCTAAGCTTTTCTGTTTTATATTGTACCGATACCGTTTTGGAGTTCTACTATTTATCCAAAACTGCTGTTTTCGAAAATCTAGAGTTATGGATGCTCCCAAACATTCCTGAGAAGCTCGGAGTTCTGGAGCAGGAAATTATTTTTTCTCTTTCCTAAAATCGTCTGTTCCAATACTGTGATTGCTTTTGACATCTGTGAAATTGGTTATGCATAGATAGATGTGCAATTTCCTTCACGGTAGAAGTAGATATATACCATCTTCCCAGCGTGCTTTACACTGCCTTTCACTCTAACTGGTTTAAACCATATCAAATCTTCGTTATTGCCAGTTTCTTAAAGCTCATACAATTTTATCTTTTTGATAACTTTTTGGAATTTTGTCGAAAAAAGACGACGTCCTTGTGGATTGTAGAGCCAAATTAAGCTTCTGTGTTCGATATGCTCTTAAGATTGTATGCAACTGCCGGGCGGTTTAAAAAAAAAACTACCTGTAGATTTTATTTTTACAAAAACAGAAGTCAGAACATGCCATTTGAATTGCTTATTCACTTACAGTATCCAGTAATCCTGTTGAATGCAGCTTTTAGTCATTCTCTTCAAATCTTCCATCACTTGGCTAAACGGTTGATCAATCGTAAGCATTTTTCAGATAACATTCTTTAATTCCTTTAAATTACGGGCTTTTTAAGTATATATACGGCTCTTCAAGTACCCCCATAAAAAGAAATCACATGATGACAAGTCAGCATAAAATAAGGCTCAGGAAAGTGTTTCAAATAACTAATGGGTTAGTAATATGCGCCGTAATACCATATTACTAAAAATAAACTTTTTTGTGTTCATTCGTCATCTTCCCAGTTTTGATCGTAAGAAGTTATTTAGTATGTTAATGTAACGTTCCGAATTAACAATCATTGTTACGCCATTTTTCTCAAAAATACAGAAAATGCCAAATAGAACAATCATACACTACACTGTAACAAATGCAGAGTAGAAAGATCTTTCTCGAGTGTTTCTAGGGTTTTCAGGAACCAGTTATAAAGGTTCTACTTATTTAATGTTCCATTTAAATGAAAAGTACCTTTGTCGCTCGTCATGGTACTGCATTTTCATTTTCTTCCAAAATTACCTACATTTGCACAGCGAAGTCTTCTTGTTGCTCGTCATGTTGAGCTGTTGAACAAGTTGCATTTAATATAGATAGAATATTAGACCTTTCTGGAAACGGTTCTTAGTGTGTCACGACTCAACCGTAACTCACTTGTATGTTTTCGTGCAGACCGTCCCAGACTCCTAACTAGTTCCTCTTTCACTATTGCAATATTCCTCAACATCCTTGTAATGTGTGAGGGGTCTGCTTCTTCTAAAATGTTTAACCCTATTTGAGGATCTTGTTGCGGTTAGAATCAGCTCCGTGTTAACCAATACTGAATTTTTGATCAAATATCTTCTGCATTGCTGCGATAGACTCGCTAGTTAGAACAAACCTGTCGTAATCAAGGAAACTATGTAGTAACGTCCGCTGCTCCATTATTACTATTGGTACCCCAGTGGAGGAGCAAAGTTGCTTAACTTATCCCCCTCCTAGCACCACCTATCGTGTACTACCTATTCTAAAAACGCCCGACTCCTTTAGGTTACCTGTACAATGCAGGCATCAAAATAATCAAAAATAAATGGATGCCTTCGAGCCGGTCTCTATGTTCGGATGAAACTTTTAATATGTACTTACCTTTGGACTATTCCGTTACAATAAGAATGTAAACAAGTTGTTCTGGTCTGTTCTTGTTAACTCATGATAATTGACATGTCCTGAATTCAGAGTTGTGCCTTTGATTTGAATAGTTCTTTAAATGTATCCCAAAGCAACAAACACTTTGACTTACAATAAAATAACCCACAGCAATAATAACATATTTATTCACTGTTGTTTCCAAAACGGTCCAATAATATCGACTAGCTCTTTCCAGTGGGCTATCTGCATTGTAGTTTCCTTCTTTAGATATTAAAGTACAATTTGAATTTCTGGTACCATTCATTCAGGTCTGCCTTCCTTATAATTTACCCGACATACAGTCATACAGTATGGGCGTGTGGACGAGTATACTTCTGCAACGTCTTCTGAAATCCATTCTTTCTTCTGTTCTTTATTTGGGTCTGTGGTCCGTGAAGGATCTTAGCCTGCTCCAGGTTTTCTACACAGAACTTTCCTTCTTCATCGTTTTACTTATATGGTCTTCCACGTTTCGCTCCAGCTTTTCCTTGGTGAAACTCGTTTCCTCGTATTCTCTTGTTTTCTGTTATACGCTATTTTTGGATCACTGCGGTTTTTCATCCGAATTAAGTGCCTCAGCTATCTTAATCTTTAAGCTCTTATTGCGTCAACTATGTCAAAATCTTCGAATATTTTCCCTAATTTGTAATTCATTTGCATTCCCAATTTACTTCTGCCTTTTACGAATTCATACATTCGACTTAGTATTTTCCTTTCGAAAACACACAAGTTCTTCTTGTCTTCTATATTTAAAACCCACGTTTTCGTATATTGCTGTTGGTTTCGCTATAGTATTGTAGGTTCTTTTCCTTTTTTTTAATGAAATGTTTTTTGAAGCTTCTGTTTCTGCAACTACTCTTATTCTTATTCTTTTACTCATTTCGTTGTCATTTTCTCTTTCAGGTATTTGAATTCTTAGGTTACTTCGAAGATATAGTCCTCTTCTGAAAATATCTTAAATTTTTTTATTTATTTCTTGTATCTCTTGTCATTAGTATGTATTTAGTTTAATCATATTTACTTTAAGTCCGTCCCTTTTTTCTTTTTCTAGTTCGCAGAATGCTGTCTATAGAATGCATTTGATTCTCGCTAGGATTACCATCGTCTGTATATGCTGGTGAGTAGCAAGTTTTATTATATATATTTCCTTTCAGATTTATCTCTTTCTTATAGCTCTCTCCGACACTAAATTAAATAATATTAAGGATAACGGCTCGCTTGTCTAAATCCCCATTTCACTTCAAACTTTCCATATTTTGTCACTTTGTCCTTGGTTTGTTATTTGCAAGAAACAAACTAACTTTTCTAGGATTCTAAATTTTCTCATTATATGTTCAACATAATTTTTTTATGCTATCCTGTGGCTGTTTGTAGTCTATACATAGTTGGTGGACATCAATATTAAATTCGGAGCATTTTCTCAGGATCGTTCTTATTGTAAATATGTGGTTTGTGGTTAATTTTTCATATCTAAAGTCCGAATGATAAGTACTTCCCCAGTATTTCTTTTGCGTATGGTCTGATTTTTTTGCTATTATCAAAGGCATAATTTTATAAACAATTTGCAAAAGAACTATACCTCTGCAATTCCCACATTCTATTCTGTCTTCTTTCTTTATTATATATCCATATATCTTGTAGTCTTCTATTAATTCAGTTGTTACTTCATATCCTCTAGATAATTTTTAGTGAATTAGTTTCTTTATTTTTTTATATATAATAGTTTACTTTTTGTGGGTACTCATACTCTCTATAATCTTTTGTTGTTTCATGTTCTTATTCAAAATCGTTTTTCTCTAACAGTTATTTGAAATACTCCTTCTATCTGCTGAGTATTCTTTTTTCATCCACTACTATGTTACTTTGGTTGTTTTCACAAAAGACTCTTACATGTTAATTTCTGTATTCTTGTCCATTTTCTTTTATTTTTTCAGTTTATAAGTTCCTTTTTACTTCTACATAAATTTGGGAATACCTTCTCTTGTTCACTCTAAACTTTCTTTCTTTACAACTTCGTTTCTTTCTTCGTGTGCTTAAATAAGCACATGCATTCTTTATCGTACCAGATGTTCCGCTTTCTTATGGTTTTTTCTACTATGGTTTCTTTTGCTGCTCTAACTGTATCTTAAATTTATAGTGTCCTTCTTATCTTGCCACATAAAACCTCCCACTTTGCTTCCTAAGCATTAACAATTGCAATCTCAATTTAGTGCCATACAAATTCTTCATATATTTTGTTTGGTCTCTCTTTCATTCGTGAAAAATCTCGTGGCGGTCTTTCTCATTGGCGCTTTCAATCCAGAGCACCATCTTTACTTTCAAGTCAAATTCCTACTTTCCTGTGGCAACGAAATAACATGTTCTTATTAATTATTTTGTTATGCTTTTAAAATTTCTTTCAGGTACTTGCTAACTTCTTTTGTTTTGTTTCTCAAATTTTTGGGTGTTCTTTTGCATTCACATATTATAATTTATCTTTTAATTCTAGAATAACGCATCTAGATCCATGGTGTCACAAAAAGCTATAAAATAAACAAATTTCTGTACTCTCACTTTTATCAATCAGAATCTGTTAGTCTTTGCTGTCGTATCCAAATTTTAATCTTCTAATTTCCTTTTAGATCCGCCACTTTTAATTCATATAATTGAACATATCTTTTTAGTGCCATTTATTTAGATAAACCTCATTTTTGATGCTAGTTGTAACAACTCAGTGTCGGTATTGATTATTATTTGTTTCTACGCAGTTTACATTCTAACTACAAACATCCTAGTCGTGCCTCGTACAATTTTTAAGTAACTTTCCATAGGGTTTTCGAAATAGCCGCTCTCACGTGCTGCGCTCTATCAAGCCGCGGGCCAGCATAATAGACTTGTTGAAAACTTGCAGTAGCTATCCCCTCACGGAAGGTCCGCCTAATGTAAAGCCGAAGCTGTTGATCTCAATGATCCGGAGTCATCAATATCACACTCGAACATTTCGAGGAGGCTTGGCTTCCTGAAACCGGCTATCACAATATTTTTAAAGTGTTTATAATTACAGTGTTATGTCTAAGAGCCTTATATAATTTTACTTTTCCTTTATACACTTGAAAATAATATGATTTGGTACAAGAAAAATGCATACACAAGACGATAAAAAGTCGTACAAATTAAAATACAAATACGATAATAACTATTTTTTGCTTTCCAAATTCAAATATTAAATCTTTATACACGAAAATGTTTTAACAATCATATTATTTACCATTCTTTTTTTATTTACCATTGTTCTTCCCCAATGCATATCTATCACAAACCCGTTTTAGCTTTTTCTGTACGTTTCTATATACCTGTCGTATAACTACCATCAAAATACATACACGCATTCTACATACGAGGGTTGGGGCATAAGTCATAGCAACATTTTTTTTACGAGTGGAAAATTTGAAAACGCAAATGAAAGGACAATGAATGTACAAACATTCAACAACATGCCTACATTGTGCTCCTTATGTTTATTAAGGTAGTTGACGTAACATTATAAGTTACATGTTACAGAATTATTTTGTCCGATGCCGATCGCTGGTTGCTTCGCGTCCTTGCTAAAACTCTGCTACCCACCTCGCGACTGTTCGGTATAGAAGAGCATTATTACCGATTATTACCAACTCACTGTGGTATTCTCTAGCAGTCTTGTCACAGGAAACGGCTATTTTGATATAATGACGCTGTTCTGCTCGGGTCACATCCATCCTGCATGGCGGTTAAGTGAAAACTGATTTAAGATTGCTTTCTGTGCAGTTACAGAACATCAGAGAGCCATCTAATGTTGTGGACACACACTATGAATTCACGGCTTACTTGAAACACGCTACAATTTGTTATATCATAGCTTACCTTAGAAAAAAATAGTGGCCATGATTTATACCTCAACCCTTATATATGGATGTAGATCTTAATATGTATTTCTCTTAGTGTACTTCTATTCTTTGTCCAACAAATCCTTCTAAAGCTTTTAGTTGAAGCTGATAGCCGACTTGTGACACTGTTATTGACCAGTCACCATTATGAATTTATTCCTGATTATACCTAATACACATTAGGTATAATCAGAAATAAATCCGGCTAACATCTTTTTTTTCACCCTCTAGCCAGTCAAAGCTGTTTTTCTGATAATAATTAGATTTTGAATTTGAATTTTTATTCAATCGTTTGCCCTTTTGATTTAATGTTTGTTTTATCTTTCACCACCAGTAATTATTTTGCCCGAGATGTTATTTGCGGTCCCATAAAAATCTTATTTTGTCATATCTGTGACATTATAAGATTTCTTTGGATTTATCTTCAACAAGCTTCATGGAAGTCTAGTTTGCTGTAAATCATTTTGCAAGAAAAAAGTGAAATACAGTCATGTACGTGTTCATGTTGTCATACCCGGAGAACCCAACTCTTCTACCTATTCACAGAAAGTTTGAACAGACTTTTGTAATTGATACGCTTTCTAACTATTAAATTTTGTTTTTCTTCTAGGGATATAGAATAGTTAGAGAAGTTGTTCCTTAATATTCAACCTACAGATTAATAAGGTCAGCCAGCGTAGTCGTGTGGTTGAGGGGCGTACTAAGATGCGGACGGACCCGGGTTCCAATCCCTACTCAGTCACCAAAAATAATTAAGTACCTGCATTCACTCGAACAAGGGGCAGCAATGACGGCCGCCTAAGGCGCGGTGCTTGCCACATCACCCCGCACCCAAAGATGGTGGCGAACATATGAGAGTCTTAACATCTCAGTTCGCAGGCCGTGCTCCCAAGTGGGGAGTTAGAGCCGTACCATCAATAAGAAGACAAAGCAATAATATAGTTACAAAAGAAATGTTCAACTGACTTAGTGATAATGGTTGATTCACTTATATATTACCAAATTTCTATGCCTAAGCAGATTTTTTAATGATTTTGTCATTTTTTATCACTTTATAGTCCAAATTATAGGCCCATTACATGGCGTTATTGAAGTGCTTTTAAAATAAGTTTCTTTTTCCCAATGATTGGTTTAAGCTTCTCAAATAGTTTGAAATGGTAACGGTAAGATTGGTTTACCCGGTTTACCTTCCAGTGCATCGACATATAGTGTGGTCTCAATGCTGCATTAAATAGGTGCGTAAGTTTCGTTATGCCTTTTTTTTGGCAGTTATTTAAACACTTAGCCGCTCATTAATTCGTAGTCTGGTGCTTTTTGGCACTAAAATTATTCTGAATTTTTTTAGTGACTTAGTTCAGGGTTATAGAATCTATAGTTGAATCAAATATAAATTGAAATTTCTCTTTTAAGCGCTGTAAAGTAAACGAACAGAAACACGGCTCTTAAGTGTTGTACGTAGGGGTGCTTCAAGGGGATTCTCCCCTACTACCTCATATCACGATATTAGAGCAGAATTATTATCAAGCGTTTCATGACATAAGGCGTAAAACCATCCAAAATTTTGAGAAAATTTATGGCACAGTTTGAAGACAACACTCTTAAGAAAACTTAAGGATACGCACGGCATAAACAATTTTAGAAAAAAGAAGAACAGAGCCAAGGTTACTAAGGAGAATATTCACATTGTTTGCCACCTTCTCCAGGACGACCGTCGATTGCTAAAATTGCTTTTGTGAACTTTTAGAAGAAACAAAACTCGTGTATTGTCGGAAAAAACGAATTTCCAATCCGAGACATCGTCCTGCTTTACAACACTATACGTCAAAAAATCGAAGATTTGTTCGGAACCACACCAAAAAACTTCGTATAGTCCAGATTTTTTGCTCTGCAATTATTATTTGCTTGTAGAATAGAGAACTACTATCACAAAACCATTTTTAATAGTTGGATAGAAAAACTAACCATTTCTTAGAAAAAAGTTAGATTATGTAGAAACAATTACTTTATATATTTGTATTTTGATGATTAAATTTTTTTTAAATAATTCCGATTTATATTTGGTTCACCCACGTATAGCGTTTATTGCTATAACTTTGTTAGTTTTTCCAGAAACTTTACTTTCTTTGGCATATAATTTTATTACTTTTTTTAAACTGAAAGTTATGGTAGTAACTGCGTAAATTATTCGCTAATTTCAGAACAACCCTCATACATCCATAAGTTTCCACTAGCTACTTTCCGATGTGGAAGTACCTTTTGAAATGGCGATAAGGCCAATTTGGTCCTCGGTATTTGATTTTATTTCGAAAGACCGAGCTGCAACTTAGTTATGCAAGTCGCGGTGGAGATAGCAGTTTGACTGTGCCCCGTTATTCAGCATATTATGCATTCACAGCAATATATCAAACTGATTTATATCAAATTCGAAAACTAACAGGAATTGCGGTTAATTGCGACAACTTAAAAACGCACCGTCACCGTCCTAGATGCACTGCACGCTGCATAATTTACGTAAGACCAGAAGACGCAAAGCAAGAACTAAAACTAATAAACAAAGTTGATTAGTAGATCAGCACGTCGTGTTTACATTATTTGGGGCAACCCGATGAGGTGGGCCCGCCCGGCAGTTCCGTTCTTCGACGTTTCAAGGCCACGGTTGACAAATCTCAGGATCCGGGGTTTCCGAAACATTCGGCGAGGATTTCCCGAATAACACTCACGGCTAATATTGGGTCTTGGGGGACTCGGTATGGTCAGATTATAAGTGCTCGATTGTTAGTCATAACCAGCGAAGTGCACCCCAGATGATTCATAAATACAGCTGGGGATGCAGATTGAGGGAACAAATCAAATATGGACATTAATCTCGTCCTTGCTGCCGGCCGTTTTGTGAAGGTGAAGTTGTTAAAAAAGCGAGGGTGCCGTAACGACGCGGCTATTAGCGTGAATCATGGCGAAGCGCAAACATAGTTGGGTTATTTTAAAAAGTGACAACTTCCGAGTTAAAAATTTACAATATTATAAGTACCATTTAAATGTTGTTAGTTATGACGTCAGTCAAGATAAGCTTGGTAATCGTTTATCCAATTACCTTGGGAAAGGCCGGTCAAACTTCATTTAGTTGGATGAAGTTTCGGGCTAGCAATTAAAGACAACGAACGCGGGAAAGTGTACATCATCTTTAAAAATATGTCTCAAAAGCTGATCTATTAATATCTACCCTGCAACAGTCTGCATGAGTTTATATAAAATAAGTTGTTGCACAAAAGAAAATTTAAGAATTGGAGATTAGAATTAAATGGAATTAACTGCTTGCAGTTATCTTCTTTATACGTGGGTAGGTCAAATTAAACTAGACTTTTATTATACAGGGTGGATATATATAACTAACTTGCATATTTTTTAAATATTTTTTGTCTAAAATAAAACACATTCATATGTTTATGCCTAAGCGTTCACTTAAAGTCTGAAATTGTTTTAAATATAATACCTGATAAATGTTCACCTCTGGGGAAAGCACAGACTGGGCTCTTTGAATCACATTCTTCATCACTTTTTTATAGACGCCTAGAGGTACGCTTTTAACAGCTTCCCGTATGTATTGTTTAAGTTCCTCAATTATGTTTGGTTTGGTAACGTAAATGTTATCTTCCAGATACCTCACAGAGGCAATTATGTTCAAGCCGGTCGAGAGAAAGGGAGAGAGGGGGTAGAATTTTTCCGGCTCGTGGTTCTTAAGAACTCGGATTTATTCTTTCGTCATTTATAAGTTGTAAAACTTGGAAATGGAGAATTTGTAATTCTTTATTTTATTTAATATCCTAATGTTTCTTTATTAATTAGCTATACTGTTGATTTAAATTCAAGGATAATTGTTTATATGTTATTTATTTTATATCATTCACAAACACGATCAGAAGGATTACAGATTTCCCGACTAATGTATCCCTTTATTGATAATGTGTACAAGCAGAAGAAGCGATTGTAAACTAAATCAAAATCTCAATCGTTAGTTGCCGATATAAAGAGGCTTTCAAGGGGCAATCAAATCTCTTTTTTAGTACTTTCTTTGGTATTACTTTAAAGTTTACGTTTCTATCACTATCTTACAAACGACACGTTATTTGTTGCTGCCCTAAATAATATAGTCCCTCGCCGATTAAAAGGATATACTTTAATTCTACAAAAAATGGCTTTCTTCTGCCCTATACATGTTTTTTTCACCTAATTTGTTTTTGAGTTTAATATACATGTTCTTAGCAAGTCAGAAAAGCGGAGATTACACAAAAGAATTTTTTTCTCTTTTTCCTGATTTATTATTTTCGGTGGCATATTTTTATTGTTTTATAAAGTATCAGTAAGATGAGTAAATTTTCACAATAATGAGTAAAAATTTGTTTTTAGATATCTGCATTTACCCATCTTAAATGCGTTATTGATGTTTGTTTATAATTCCTAGAATATACTACACCTATTACACCCTAAAGTGCTGTTACTTACACTATGGATATCAGTGGTGATGACTATACTCATCACCTGTTCAAGTAATAAGACGACTATAGCGTTAAATTATTTTTTACCAGTTTAATCTTTTTACTTGAATAAGTGAACAATAGGTAAAATAAACAATTAAAAACAAGTCCACAGATTAAGAAATATAACATAAAAAAGTACGTTTAGGGTAGTTCAGTTGTATTAAAAGTTTTTGTAAAGGGTGCTGTCATCAAAATTGTCTAAACTGACTACTAACAAAGTATACAGTTTTCAATGTATTAATGGGAGGGACAATACATCGAAAAAGTACATTTTCTTTATTTGGGAGAGCTCGTATAAATCTCTATCTTTGGTTCTATTAATTGTAATTGAAAAGTGGTAATAATAAAAATGAAGTTAAATAACAGGAAAAAATTAAAGAGAAAATAAAAGTAATTAAAATCATTTAGGTCATAGAATAATCTGAAAAGAATACATAAAGCTAGAATATTTTATATACAAGAAAATCAAACAAATTTAAAAAGGAGAAGTAAAGTGGTAATAGAGAAAATTACATATATTATTACACACAGTAAACTATGGAACGTATCAAAAAGAAAAACAGATAAAAGAAACTGTAAAAATAAGCAAACAACTGCTTAGCTGTTTAATGCGGGCGAAGTTTCATAGCAAAAACGTTTTGGTATTTTTAGGGTAATTATTAAAAGCGTAGAAAAAGAAATGGCAACATGCATATTAGTTTTGGATTCCAAACTTTTGAAAAAATTATGTAATTATAGCGTTAAATAAATAATTTATAGTTTGATTTCTAGTACGATATTATTCAACACCTTTTCAATCATCTAAAACAAAATACTTAGTTTTGGGGACCCGGTAAAAATCTTTTTCCTGGGTCGGACGTTGACGCTCGACATCGCTCGTATCTAATGATATGGGAAACCAAACCACATCACTAAAACGAAAGATTAAACGTCCTGGAAACATTATTTTTAGCATGTCCATCGTCTCTCTCGTAGTATGTCACACCATCTTGCTGGAACCACATGTTTCTCAAATTAAGTTCTTCAATTTCAGGATAACGTAAAAGAATTTTGTGCTTTATTTCAAAAAATTAAGTCCAATTAAAACTCAAAAAAATTTCGTACTAAACTTTGACGCGATGTGAATATAATGGTCCTTTCTGAATTATAAGTTAAAAAAAATAAAAGCTTGCCTTCGGCAGTAGGTTTCAGTATTACGTTTTTGATCGTGTCTACGGGAAAGTTACTTAGTCAACTGAATCTTGTAATTTTAGGTAAAATTCGAAAGCAACATAACCCAAACTGGGAATATATTTGACACCAGCTTTTTCAAACTGTGTTAACAGCGGGAAATTTAAATTAATTAACTATATACATGTATTATCTATTTTGTACTTTGTAGGAACGAGACGTGCAGCATACAAAGGTGCTTTTCTACTTACCCTCTCTTTTTATTTTAATACAAGTGATGCAGCAAATAGGCAATTTCCTAATGTCACGTTTGGTAATAGAATACCGACTAGTCCCGGAACCAGTGGTTTTCAAAAGCAAAAATCAACGAAAGTGTTTGCAATCTCAAAACAAAGACGCAAGCATTTTTTAATATTTTTAATTGCTTGTAACTACGTACTCACTTTGATAGATTTAAGCTTCATTATGCGTCTATATCTGAAGGAAAAATTTGATCTCCTCTTTTTAAAAGAGGAGTCTTTAATTCAACATTAAGGTGGTGGGAAAACCACTTCGCAAACATCCTTCGAAATTTTAATACGTTTTTAATTATTTGTTGGCTACTAACTTAACTAATATCCACTTTAAAGCATATTTCGGTAATTGTCGACCATTAAATTCTTTAATATGATCGCAGATTCGAACGACGTTTGTCTTGATGTTGCTAATGCAAGCGCGACGAACAAGCATTACATTTTTGACCTGTCTTCGACTCTTAGCTAACATCTTATAGCATTTAAACAACTAGATTTAAGTAATGATTGTCGTTATCATATATCTGGCTAAATAACGCAATATCACACGATTACATTAAACTCTGAGCACTATGATTTCTAACTGTTCTTAAAACTAAAGTTGCTCTTAAAGGAAATAAACGAACATAAATCCAAAGTCGGTCAAAGTGGCGAGCTACCAGCTTGATAGCGGATCTTTTCATCAGCACTGTTTGTATTAACTCCAAAACCTGAACGTACCTTTCACGAAGTCGTTTCCATTGGAATAAAGAAGTAAGAAAATAGTCTGGAACAAACCAAAGAAATTGCTTTGTTTGAAATTCTAAGATTGTATGGACAAATTTTTATCAAGTTTGCCAATATAAGAAAAGTGCAATGATTTAGTTTGAAAAAACTAGCGTCTGACTTATAAACCCAAACATCTTTATAGATATGAATGTTTTTCCATCTATGATTGCTGATACTAAATCAAAACCTACAGCAGCTGTTCTATTGGATAAAAATATTCTAACTGTATCAGAACATACTCAAACCTAATCTAACTTTGAAACAAACTTTATATCTTCGATATTAGATATTATGTACGAGGCGCATTCATAAAGTAAGGGCCGTTTGCATGTATATAAATAGTGGCGCTTCGAAGCACAGTTTTACCACTGCAGTGCCATCTACTGACTCATTGCGAAGCTACAGCGTCATTTGTTTTGATTCTGAAATTGTATTGTTGTTAGTGAATGCAAAGAACAATGGCCGCGAAAATCGTTGATCCCGCCAAGTGTGAAGTGCGTTCTGTGATTCGTTTCTTATGTGCAAAAGGATCGTCGGCTGCTGAAATTCATCGGGAGTTATGCCTGGTTTACGGACCTACAGTTATGAGTGAAGGAAAGGTTAGACAATGGTGCCGTTATTTTACAAATGGCCGAACAAATGTCCATGACGAAGAGCGGAGTGGCAGGCCCAGTATCCAGACTGATGAAATCGTTTCACAAGTGGACCAAGCACTGCGATCTGATCGTCGATTGACGATTAGTGGCCTGGCTGACAAATTTCCTCAACTTGGACGCACTACTGTTTACAATATTGTCAACTGGTTCAACTCTCAGGCGGCAAGCTTCTATGCAGAGGGGTTAAAGAAGCTGGTGCAGAGGTACGAAAAATGCTTAGAAGTGAACGGCGATTATGTAGAGAAGTAAAGTAAGATTGTACCTAACTAAATATGACAATAAAATTTGTTTCTTATGAGTACATTTTTTTCTGTGACCAAACGGCCCTTACTTTATGAATGCGCCTCGTATATATCTTCAAAATATATGTTTTTACATTTTTATGACATTACATAATTTGTGTTTTCTGAATTATCCACCAACCAAGTGGCTCTTAGGCCTTGGTGAAGTTGAATATTTCCATTAACTTAATGCTTGTTTTATTTCTAGGTCATATTTTTAGTACCATAACTCACCTTCATTTACGATCTTGATAAGAATCATTATGCAGTTTTTGTTTCAAGCCTCATCAAAGACGTGTGCCTCTGTCATTCTTCTTCTCCTTGAGCACACGTACAAATTTAACAGATACCACTACGTTCTATTGAAAATTTCTGGCAGCTGGCACCCTATGATAAGATCGCTTTTTCAAAAATGTAGCCGGTAGTTTCTGGAGGATCTTCACTAATATTGTGTTGTACTTTTTCGATGTTTTTCTCAATTCTGTCCATCAAAAAACGGCCAGGTGGGGTAGGTTTTCAGTTCACATGCTGCCATTTTAGCAGTAAGAAAACCACATGTAAATATGTAATATTCTTAAAATATTTGTCGCAGCACATTAATGGTATTAGTTTGTTTTTTTTAATAAATTGTTACGCATACTCCATGTGCCTTATGGTAACATATCACAAAAATTGTAAGACAGTGCGAGCAGCAGGACCAAGAACTAATCACTCCACACATACTAATACCACTTAGACTAGTGTGTGATTCTTTGAAGCAATATACGCTTATTTGAATGTACATTTACAATATTTTGTTCTCTTCCTCCCACCCAATTAATGCTAACTAAACTTTTTGCAGATGAGGCACATAACCTTTAGTTATCCCAGAATAAATAACAAACCGAAAAAAATCCTCATACAACTGTGACAATTCATTTTTAACCGCATGTGCTTTGAAAAGAACTTATTTAGTCTTCTCATAATTAACAATTGTCTAAAAAATTGAAGATACCTACAAATGGTACAAAATTGCATTCAAATCTGATTTAATAACGACACAGAACTTTTCCTACTCATAAATTTGATTGTAGAAGTCTGGTTTAATTTTTGCCCCAATTTTTGTGTTCATATTCTTAGAATTGTTGTTTGTAAAGATGGTTAGTAAACAAAAGTTTATCTGACAATCAAATACACTTAGAAGAACGACATGTCACATTACAATATAAATTAAAAGTTTCTGTCCTCCAGCAATAAAAACTGTAGCTTAAACAGATGTAAATTCTAATGGCTGCGCCCGCTATAATTTTTATTTTTGACATCTGCCACTAATATACAGCATATAAAGGTTGATGCTTGCAACAATGACATATATTTACTCCGTCGAAAATCTCGTGCAAGAACTCTTGCTTTATCACTTCAATGTAAAGTAAACTATTGTTGAATCCTCTAGAACTCTTATAGAAACTTATGGTAAACAAGCTCTCTCAGAACCAAAATACATGAAATGTTTTCGACGCTTTAATTGTGGTAATTTTGACGTAGAAAACAAAGAATTTAATCTATCCAAAAAGTTCTAAGAGGACAGTTGCAGAAATTATTGGATAAAGATTTACGTCACTGCCAAACACAACTTGTAAAATCATTAAATGTTACTCAGTTTTAGTCTTTCAAACCTAAGAATTCCACAGGAAAAGCTTACAAGGGTGGAAAATGGGTGCTATACAAATTAAAGGAAAGGGATATCAAAAGACGAAATTCTATTTGATAAGCAAAAAAGGTTTTCGCACCGTATTATTAGTGATGATAAAAATGGGTATATTTTAACAATCTCAATCTCAAAAGATCAATTTGCATATCGATTCAACATCAATGCCAAAACGAAATATTTATGGAAAGATAGCAATTCTCTATATGTGATGGGACCAAAAAAGCGTGCAATACTTTGAGTTGTTCAGACACAGTTAAGTGATCACTAGTGATATCTACCAACAACAATGAAGTAACGAATATTCAAACTTCCCGTAAACATTAGACAGTCTTTCAGCAGGATAACGCTTGGCCACATGTTGGGAAACAGTTCAAAAATACGATGTAAGTGCTTGGCCAAAATATTTTACTCCTTCTACCTTCTGGTTCGTTCTATAATCGCGCGTTTGAATATAAACTGGAGCAAATAAGCATTCGCAAACAACAGTGGTGCAAATAAATTATTATATTTAACCGTTGACCATTGACCACTGCATTAATAGTATTATAATTTACAATTAGTATGCAGCACTTCTGATTAGAGTTTAGTTTTCAATTAAATCATCATTCAATTCATGTTTCATTTAACATAAAAAATGAACAATGAGTAGCAGAAATGATCAAGATTTGTTAAAAGAACCAAGTGAAGTAGAATTCGAAAAACATTTCAAAAAGCATTTTGCACAGCATGATGGTGTGGTCAAGAAAATACCAAAACAAGGCACTTCTTTCTCACGTATCACACAATCATCGCGATCGACTTCAATTACTTTAAGCCAAAATTGCAGTGCATTCAATGTAGAGTTGCAAGAGGCTTAAAGATCACGGTGTTCTAAAAATACTATTTAAAGTAGATCCAGTTACATCACAGACATGATTTAGTATCCTACAACCGCATTCAGCAAATTAATGGCCGACTTTAAGAAATTTGAAAGACAGCATGCCACCCAAAGAATATTTTTATAACAAGTTAGTGAATGGAGAACACATCGAGCAAAATTCAAAATCAACCGGACGAATGTTTTGTGTGCCATGCAAACTCTATGGAACAACAGTTCTCTTAATAATATTGAATTTTTGAAGTATTCAGCTTTCTGTAAACTACCAATTCATGATAATAATAAAATATTAAGTCCTGTGAAAAATGGCAACTCTCTTGGTTGCGCAGAACTGATTTCAGAATGTGATCCTACTACAATCGAACATTCTTATCAAGTACAACTGATAATGAATTCATACAAATAACGGGCCAAGATACGGAAATTTTTTCCAAGAGATTATAAGTGCGAAGTATTATTTCATGATTGTGAACTTAACGTCAGATGTATTGCACACATACCAATTAGCTTTTATAATATGATATGTGTTACCTTTGGCATTTAAAGGACTGGGCGGGACAGGAAAGATGTTGAACCTTGCCAACACACTCTTGAAACCAATCTTAAACAGGGCTTGAATGGGGACAATATTATTTTGAAAAATGTCATTCCCTGAAAATAAAGTTTGCACCATTGGGTGAACCTGATTACCCAAGAGTTTTCTATACACTGCTGCTGTGACCAGACTGTGTAATGTAACAAGGAGAACTGCCGAATATCATGATATAGCGCTTCAGATCATAATAGAGCCGCCACCATGTTTGACAGTTGGGCAGAGACAGTCGATATCGTATACTTTAGAGGGTGTTCACCAGACAAACACACGTTCAGTAGTGAGGAACGTTATCAATTATTATAATCAACGACCAGTTTTTGTAGGCATTGCACCATGCACATCGCCTTTGAACATTCGTGTCTGTTATTAAGGTCTTGGCAATAACAACACCCCCATAGATATCCATTTTATGCAGTTTCCCGCCTCACTGTTTTGGATGATATTAGGGGAATGGGTGCTGATTAAGTTCTGTTGTCGCTTTTTTGGTCGTTCTTTTCTTCTATGACGAATCAATACGCTTAAAGTCTCGGCGGTCTTTATCCTGCGGCTCTGTCTTTCGACGACTATTATGCTTTGTCGACTGTGTATGCGGTCACGGCTTTCACCATGCGTTTTATTACACCGCATAACGCCACTGTTTTGCTCACAAATGCTCCACCTAGACAAACACAAACAGTTAGACCTCTTTGAAACTCCGTCAGGTCGGACATATTGGTCACTCACCACACCTGCACAACGATCATAACCACACTGCCTCAGTCTACTCACTCAGCAAACATGAGGCGATTGATTTACGCAGTGTTTCAATTATTTTGTCCAATACCTATATATGTGTGTATATATATAATTTTCTTTTTCTCGTGTATTGTGCTTTAGCTACTTTTTTATTAAGAATTCTTATGATGATATATAATTATATTAGTTTTCAAACATTATGCAAATCGTACCAGGAAGTTCTTAATACTCTGATATACATTACCCACAATAAGTGTTAAACTAAGGAAGCTCAATATGAAACAGCTGAAGAAGGTCCACCAGTGCAGTTTGAGCAAATATCGAGATGCTTGCTTAAAGCAAAGATCCGGAAAAGAGGCCAAGTAAGAAGAGCGATGGCAGTCAATGATACGCGAGAGTGTTTGTGCCAACATTGAAAGCACTACAAAAGTCGGAGACATATTCATGTCATCTCGGGACGTGGTAACGCGATACACACACTGCTGAACTCGAATGAAAAGCCCGGGACCCAACAGAAATTTCCCTAATCAAAGAAGGACTTCGGTGGCTACAGACGACGGAGGAAATTATGTCTCGCCAACAAGCCTATTTGCATCCCAGGCTGAAAATTGATGGCGCGGGGGAGGATCTGATCTCGGGTCCAGGTAAGGAATAGTAAACGCTAATGCCAAGACTGTGGCTAACAAGCTCAGACTCAAAATTGCGGTTAGCGTGCATAATCTCTTGAACTAAATATTGCGATTCGGTTGAGAGTGTCTAACAGGCATGGACTAACAATAAGAATCTCGGACTCACGTATGACAATGCAAGGTAAAGTGGAGCTTGTTTGAGGCTGCGTGTAGGTGCGGATTCGCAGGTAAAGTGGAACTTGTAGAGACAGCATAAAACACGAAAGACCAAAAATTAAGGATCACGAGTAAGTTAATTTAAAGTTCCCTAAGTTTCAATTTAAGATAGGAGACCAAAAGCAGCTTGCTCTTTGCGGTTACAAGCCTTGACTTGGGTTTTCGTGGTTTGTCCATGTTATGCGCTAAGATAAATACCGATGGAGGTATTGCACCGATCAAGGTAGAAAAGATAAAAATTAGGTTTGTAAAAGAATATAAAAATAAATTATGGAAAATGCCTATGTACTGCCTTAAAACAGAACATTGGCTGGTATATTTAATTTCTCAACAAATAGTAAGCATAAAGCAAATTTGATAAGGAAAACTTAAGTCTTGAAATGGCTTTAATGGTATGATCGTGAAACAATATTCTTGTAAGGTCTCGAGGAGTAAGTGAATGGCTTTCAGGAGAAAGTACAGACACAAAAATGGTCATTACTCTATACAGTACTTTAGAAGCTTTTATAAACCCTCTTTGAAACGAAGATAAACTTTCAAGACTAGAAAACAAAGCAAAATTGATGTGTGAAAGTGTAAAGTTTCTTTTGGTAAAAACAAATGAAGACTACGAGTTTTCTTAGCGACAGTCGTTTATGGCAGAAACATATTATACCATAATTAATTCTTTCAAGCTCAACTTAGTACAAAAAGAACAATCTATACGAAATACATAAGGATTTCGAATTTATGGGAATTCTATGGAAAATCACTTGAATAGAAAATAGAAGCTATTTAAAAATTATGCTTCTGATTTAGATAAAATATTTCCTGAGGAATGTATACCATAATTAATAGAATGTTAACAAAGAAGATAAAAAACACAATTAGAACCAAAAACTCTTCTAATATTATTGAAGTCATGGAACGTAGAACCTACGTTTCTCAATATAATAAAATATGATTCCTGTAATTAGAATCCAAGGACAAATTCTAGGCAATATTATTGAACGAAGCGATAGAAAATTTTACGTTTCGGGTCAATACTACATAGATTTTCTTTAATTTTTTGATAACATCCCAAAAATGCAAAAATTTGAGGGAAGGGGGTAAAAAATTGTCATCCTAAGGCCTTGATCGCTAACAATTTTACTTGTTGGAAAAAACTTATTTTTTACAACAAAAAAAGTCGGAAGCTTTTAGATATTACCATGATATGGACTATTAGGGTCAATTTTTGTACATTTAGTGTGAGGGCCGCACAAGTACGTACTATTCGTTATCAGTTTCATTTTCACAAAATCCAAAAAGCTGTGTCTAAATCTATTGAAAATAATTATCATCTTTGAATATTCTTCTTTTAGCTACTCACATCATGGTCTTCCAAAATATGCCCGTCTTCTCCCGATTCATTTTATATAAAAAATCATAAAGGTTTTATTTAGGTTTATCGAGTAGTATCTTGTTTCAGTGCCTTAAGAAGTACAACATCCTCTACACCTCATACACACGCATTGTCGGATTAGTAATGGTGCTATAAATAAAACGATGAGAATGAGATTACAGACGGCCTTGAGCATAAGATTCCTTCTGCCATTGGTCATTTTATAACTGTTTAACTAACAGACCGACTTCAAATTTGATTATTGGGTTGCAGTGTTATTTTAATTTTGTTCAACAATAACCAAAGCAGTTTTTGGCGAGAACGGCCATCAAATTTAATGTACCATTCTAAAATATAAACCTGCAGTTTGGCGCAAGCATAAAGCGACCACGTACTGCCCATTCACCACGGTGCAACGAGCTCTTCCACCTGTTCGGCGGCAAGTTAGCCGTGCGCGGCGATGGCCCATGGCCAATACGACATTGCGCCCATTATTACACATTGTTCTTGCTCCCACGCGGTCTTTGCACAAGCGTTTTCCGAATCGATTAACTCCCCATTTAGTGCAAGTACGACGGAGCTCATGGCCGAAAGTAGGCCAGCAACTCGCGCCGCAACCTGCGTCGTTGCAAAAAGCGCTGCAATACGGTCATGAAGTTGAGGCAAGTGGCACTGCAACGTACCGCCGATTAACTAATAAATTATTATCTGGCATGTAGGCGATGCTCGCGAATGCAGGGTTTATCGCCATTAATTGCTGGCCAGCCGCGTTGCATCACCGTCCGCGACACCGAGCAGTCGCGCAGAGCGAATTCGATGCAATCGCGTTTTTGCAGATCTTGCAATGAGGAAAGTTATTGTTTGAGGTTCTGGCGACGGCCTTGCTGCTCAACAACAATCATGGCGTTCCCGCGCTGCGCGGGTTCAACGACCTTCCGACAATAAACGCACTTCCAGCCCTAATTACAAAAAGTGGTTTCTTGAGAAACCATTCCTTGTTTATTGAACCTCGATGGTATGGTGTCATCAGAGTGTTTACCGTGAAAGGGGCTGCACGTTTGAAAATTGAGTAATACACTTTTTGTTTTTTAGAGTATCTGCAATAAATTTGTTTCAGTTTTTGCATCCTAGATACTCGAAAATGTTTATTTTCAGTGAAGTTCTAAAGGTATTTTGGCCATCTGATTAATATATTATCATTATTTTCAATTTTTAGACTATGGAATCATCAGTCTTCTACTGAGATCACATTATACAAACCAAAACTGTCTTCGTCTTTTTTAGATTAACTAAAGAAATACGATAGGAGGTATACCAAATGTATTTTACATAATAAAACTAGAATTGAAAGTTTTATTTCAATGTGTTTTAAAGAAGACATCGACCAAGTGATGTAGTTTTTTATTACTCTTTCCAACATATGTTTGCGATTACGTCTGATTTCTTAATGTGCTGCATTTCGTAAAACACCAACCTTGGGAAGGAGTCACATGAGGCAAGATCTTGTGAGTAGGCTAGCCAAGCCAAGTCACCGCGTTGACAGTTCAGGAGCCCAAGAGCTCTTGGTGTGTAAGCTATGGCTTAATTTTGTTAGAACCAACAAATTGTGGAATCACTTCTACTTATCTATTAGAAATAATAGTAACATCAACTTCCCTCCTCAAAAAAGTAAGGGCCAATGACCCCAACTTTACTCACCGCATACCAAAACAAACCTAAACCTGAAAAAAGCACCAGCGTATAACTTGATCACCGGAAAATCATAAAGTAATTGCCTATGAAAAATATAGTCATGCTCACCTACCTTTTCAACGAAGCCTTTAGATTGAAATATGTTGCCAGCTGAAAAAAGTGATCATGCTGCCTAAACCACGTAAGCTGCCTAATAATGTTAAGTCCTATAGGCATATTTTCCCGCTACCAAACGTTTCAAAATTATTTGAAAGATTCGAAAGATTATCACCACTAATAGAAAATAGTAACCTAATTCGGATTTCCAGTTTATCTTCAGGCAAAAGCACTCAACCATCGCTCAAGTGCGTCAAGCATATTACTGACATAATAGAGCGTGCCCTTGAAAAAAAAAACAAATCTTTCTGCAGCCTTCCTGTATGTAGCTCAAATATCTGATACAGTGTGGTACGAAGGTCTTGCGATACTAACATCGTACATCTTAGAGCGACTTTTCAGAGCTAAACCGGAAAATGAATATTTTAACACGAGGGAAATAAGGACGGGCGTGCCTCAAGGGAATGTCCTTGGCCCTATTCTATACCTATTATATACCAATGATGTACCAGCATAAGAAGGGATTACAGTAGCCACATTCACAAACGACACTGCACTTCTTACAGTAGATAAACATCAAGATATCCACTAGAAGACTACAAGCAGCTAATAACACAATACTTAATTGGACCAAACAATGGAAGATTAAGTTAAACGAGTTTAAATCTATTCATTTTTATTCTCCCAAATAAAACATCGTGTCCTATAAAAACAATACTAACTATTTAGGTATAATTTTAGACGCCAAGCTCCGGTGAAAGGAGCATATAAAGAAGAAAAATACACAGCATTATAATCCAAACTGTCAATACGCAATAAGATAAATCAATATGGGTGTATGGTATTCAGCTCTAGGGTGTGACAGAAATAGCAACATCATATCCATAGAGGCTTATCAGAACAAAGTGTTGCGTAATGTAGTAACCAACGTTCTATTGTACGTAAGAGTCTCTGACTTACATCCAGATCTTGGCATCACGATGATTAAAGGTGAGATCAAAAGGTTTACTGATAAGCATAAAGACAGACTTTACCTTCATGAAAATGCAAAAGCTCTTCAGCTGCTGGACACAACATCTTGTCCGAAGACTAAAAAGGACCAAGTCATTGGAGCTTGTTTAGTAGTGTGTGTAAAAGTAGAGCATAGTGCGCTGGTGAGGGTGTAGATATTAGCTTAAAAAATCTTAAGGTCATCGTTAGATGAACTCCAGCTGTTAAGCTTTTAGTTTTAATAGTTGGTATATCAGACCAGTTTTAATAGTTCAATAAACCAGAGATATTTATTTTAAAAACGCTACCAAACACTAACACGTTTACTGTTAAAGAGGCCTTTCATGGACATCTCGTGGGTTGTTATCGCTTCAATAATAAATATTTTGTTTATTAATGCGTTTCGTTGGCAAAGAAAACAACTACATCACGTGACGCGCTTTCCAAGATGTTTTCGCACATTTTTATTTAGATAGTTTCTGTACAATAACCATCTTCTATTGATGAAAGCAAAGGTCTTGGTGATTTGTCGTATAGTACGACTAAACAAGTAAATAGCAACGGTATATTTGCGAACAGATCATCTGGAAGGTTACAAAATAGATGCATCGATGTTTCCCGGTGTTCCTCCTCTTCCCACTATAAAACTAATACTTCTGAGTTTCCCGCTCTCTAGGCGAAACTTTCCGGTTATCTAAGTCTAATGAAATCAAATGGGCCACCCTTTGTTTTCTAACCTTCTTTTGAAATTAGGGAGAAAGTTTTATCCCACCCTGTATTAAATAATTACAAAAAGTGTTTTAGAGCTGATTGAGCATCCATTGGATGTAAATCAGCTTTTGCTGCGGGTTTTGTACTTTTATCTGCTTGTTTTCAGCTCTTTTTTTGTTGTACATTGTTGTACAAGATCCAATTTGATTACCTGTTATAACTTGATTCAGAATATTTTTATAAAGTCCAAATAAAGAAATAGCCACAGAGAGTCTGCCAAAGAATGCGACACACAGGCGATGGCCTTGAAAGTGAATCCATGTTTGTTTAAATGGCGAAACACAAACACATTCTTAATATTCAGTGATCTTTTAGTTGTAATCCTTGGGTAATTTTCCATTAGATTATCCACAACGATGCCAAAAGAGTATTTAGAGCGAACATTCCTGGCCGCCGGTTTCCTCTGGAAAAAACAAAAGGAAAAGCCAAATTTGACGTAGAGTCCGAATCCTCAATCAGAAATTCAAGAAAGCCAGTACAAGTGGCGTGACAGATGTCAAAGATGGCAGAAAAACGCACCGAACAAACCAGCGCACAAAGCGTGCTTTCCCGTAGTGCCCAATTGGTCGAGTTGGTAGTGGGTTTGCTTCGAGATGCGAGATTTGTGGGTTCAATTTCTTTGGTGGTTGCCGTCTTTTGCAACATTGGCTACATTTAAATGGGGGAGAAGGTAAGGCTTGCACTTCTTACAAGGCGCAAAGCGCCTCAACGCACACCACTCGAAAGCTTTACCATCTCATGCATAGAAGTATACATTAACAAGATCGCGAAGCGGCCTTTATTGTATATCTATAAAAATATTTGATATAAATGTTTAATTATTATTGAAATTTAAAACATGGCCTATAGTAGAGTAATAATTTATTGATAATATATATTTAGAATATAATACCACTAATGCCTATCTCAAATCAAGATGAAAAGGAAGAAAAATTAGGTTCAACTGGTAGCATCTAGTTGGGGCTTTACCTTAAATTGAGGTTTAAAACCAACCCAATGGTCTTGAGAGTAAAAATGACATACATGAAGTATATCACAAAAGTCAAAAGGGCGGAAAAATGAGAATCTATAGATTTCCGAGTAATAATACACTGATCCAGAGAAAGAGAGTTTGACAATAAAATGATCTACACTAGTTTTAGTTAGATAAACGATACTCGCTAAATTTTTTTATATATCAAAAGTGACAACAAAATTAAATAAGCAGGGGTGTAAATCTAGAATTCCATACTGTTGCAACAGTCAGTCCCGTAGAGTCTGGGGGTGAGATGAGAAATTAAGAATTTGCCTAAATGTAAAACAAACAAGGGCTTACACTATTAACAGAAACATTCAACATAAGGACAAATGTTTTCAAAGTTAGAAGAATTTCTAAGCGAATTATCCCAAATGGCATATTATTGAAATATCTGAAACGACACCTAGAAATAGGTCCTCCAAAAACGATATTCAGTGAACAAAACTACATTTCAGATACCGGCAAAAGTTAAAAAAATTGCAGAAAGAATATAAAGAAGAAATAAACTAATTAAAAGAAGAAATAGCAATCCATTGTACTAGGATCACAAAGAAAGAAACAAATCAACATAGCTGTTACAACAATAAAGATAATTAATAAAAGAAAATAAAAGACACAATCAAATAAGTAGAGTTAAATAAAGTAATTCGTAGAATTAATAATGAAGACAAAAAGAAAGGAAGTGAGAAAAATCGTCAGCTCTGTTAGGATCTGCACGCTTCTCGTAAGGAAGACAACATACCAATAGACGAATAAGAAAATAATAAATATAAGATATAAAGAAATAAGCTAAAAATAAGCTAAAAAATCAAAGTCGCAGCTCATAAAAAAGCTCCAGGAAGTGACCAGATAATGCCAGAAATTATTGAAAAAGGAAGTAATTTAAAAAATTATCCAAAATGTACAATGCGCAAATACATAAGTTGTTTACAAGAAAGAGCAAACTGGTTTTAGAAAAATTTTAAAATCTGTAAACTATACAAATTTTAATAAAAAAAGATCAGAAAATATAATATTTCACTATAACTGGGGTTTATAGTTTTTAAAAAATCATGCTTTTATATCATATACGGGCGGCATTTAATTGTCAGGTATAGTAAAGTTGTTAAAGAAGCATATGACAAAGCTATTACACAAATAAAGCTACTTAGTGACTATAATGACAAATGATCAGATAAAGGGTCAAAAATGATCAAATAAGGTGTTTGTCAACTTTGTATGACAAGGAGAATAATTGAATGTCATAAAAGGTCAAAATCACCTTTCATGTTTAACAGCTTAGAAATATGATTATAACACCATTATGACCTCCCTAATTGACTTGTTCTGACCTTCAGGCTATTAAGAAAACTAATAATGTAACAAACTGAATATTGCACTTAATGATTTAGTTTTTTATATTTTAATTATGTTTAATATTCCAATTTGTCCAGTGGTGTAAGCAATGAAGAGAGGAATCATAATCTTTTCATTTCATATATTGACCTAACAAACTAATCATCCTACCAAAAAGAACATTGCTCATTCGCATAGAATCTTTGTTCAATAAATAATATGGTTAAATTATTAGTTTTTGCCATTATGGGATTTAGGTTATCAATTCTCTTCACTGGTGAAATTCTCTTTGGTAATAATAACATCACCAATCATTTTCGGGGTCAATATCTTAATGGAGTAGTTAAATTTCATTATCAGCAACAGTTTAACATCAATGTCTAGATTAGGATTATTAGTGACCACCTGGTCGTTATTCTAGAATGTTCTGAGGAACGTTCCGCCTTTGTTGATTGAAGATGTACCACTTGCAATCCGACAGTTGATATAGCTGATATGTGAAGGAGTTTCAAATTTTTTAATTTTAATATTCATACCTACCTCAATAACAGCTTTCCAGACAAATGGATCAGAATAGTAAGGCCCATAGAAAGCACTGCGAATACCTACTCTAAAATTGTTAGAATTAAATGACACTATTGTGTAATGCAATGTAATATAGTGACTCAGTATTGGCATTTTTAATATTTGTAATATTTTGTAATAACCCTACTCTATCATAAAAGATAAATAAAAAAAGTTGTTTTACTTTTTCAGTACTTATCCAACAGTAACTAACTTATTGCTTCACTCCAGCAGAAGTTGTTGACTCTTATTGTGAGATGTAAGTCAGCGTTAATGATTAAGTGCTATTTATGAGAGATTATGTTAGACTTCTAGAGAAACACTCTCAGTACACATCATAAACATTTATATTTAAATAAAGCTGACATTTCGAAACCTTTTATTTATTTCTTAATTAAACTATGAATTCTATTATTCGTAAGTTAAAAAAAAATTTGCAGTACTTTCGCCGAAAATGTTCTGCACCTTCATTCATTCGCAGAATGTTTAGCGCTATTTCAACAATGTCAGTTAGAAATACGCAACAATACTGCATGGGTAGGAAGTACACCAGATGCACCATTTAATAGAATGAGTTATTGCTGTTACTTATAGTAACGCTGACACATATAGTACATTATGTAACACACGATGGAAAATCTAAAAATAACCATTCTAATTGCATGCATCCACCCATATTTCCTTCCTACAGTGGGTTATTTAAATATACGAGTTTTTTCAAATTATCAAAACAGACTATATGGTTAACATGAAAGTATTTTAAAATTTAAACAATTTAGTGATTTTAAAATTTTAAAAAACAATTTTAATATTTGATACTTTATTTATTGTGCGATTGAATATTTTGTAATAGAGTACTACATAGGTCTGATATGTGTACCTACAAATTAGTGAAGTATTTTCATGGTCTGCCCCAAAAATATTAACAGTACACATTCAACATTTTCCGATATTCTGATCGTCATTGGTGTTCTAGAATGTGGATCACTTTTAACAAATCTTCTGCCACCTCCGAACCGTTTACACCAAAAAGCTTTCTGAATCCAAATAGTTTTGTGAACGAATGTTCCAGCTTTGCTCTAGTCGCTCCAGATATTACATATATTCACTCACCGGAGCTCAACTCCAATTGTACTTAGAAAAGTCATCCTCATTCATACATGCACACTAGAAAGCGAAGCAAGTCATGCTTGTGACCTTGTGGCCCTCTGTTTCTCGGGTCAAATCAGAGCTACATGTTTGAAATACCTAAAAGACACCGACCTAAGGTATCTACTGACTAAATATGATCAGATATTGTATTCACAGGCACACACAAACAAACAGACAGACAGTCTTCTTTCAATCCACAATTGTTGGTATTTTATCATTCTAATCAAATACTCATAATGAAGAAGCTTTTAAATAAACAAATGCTGTTATAAAATAGATTTTTAAAAGATTTTCTTCTGAAGATGTCCGCTGCAGTTGTGGACGAAACGTCAAGAGTTTTCGAACGCCGACCACGGCCTAACAACCCGAAAACCAACCATACGATCCACCATAACACCGACAATGAAAGCCTTCGCATCTATTAGAAAGCACCAGTATGACATCGTTCACATTTTCGGTGTTTCTCAACACTTTCAAATGCCATGCCTCGAGCCGTCAAAACCCATGTTATACAACATTATCTGAAAAATATTCAACAAAATCTGAGAATTTCAATAAGAAAAAATCTGGTGTGAACATCACACGACTTTCCTTATCCTATTATTATATATGACACCGGGTCCATCGTCTCGGCCTTGCGCTGCTCTCGTCCCGGAACTTGTTATTTTAAAAACGGACGAGGCGCGAGTCCAACACTCGAAAGCTGATTAAAATAAACAGTACAAGACAATAATTGACTCGTACTTAAAATTTTGCTGCGTCACTGAAGGTAACCGTGCGAGCTCGGCCGCACGGCCTTCCCCATTATCGCCTGCGTGCTCCCTCCTAGCGGCCAAGCGCTCCCCCCCGTCCTCCCGCTGTCAGCCAAGAAGCTCTCCGAACGCGCTGTGATTGGTCCGTTTAATTAATGTTTAATCGGATATAACTTATTTATTTGACCTCGGATCAAAAAATTTTATTGTAATTTTTTTGTTCGTCTCGGTCTGAACTATCCGGTAATATAAATTTCCCGATTCATTTCATGAACACCCGGTATATTAAAAATCCTGAGCTTCAATTTTTACCAACTTTTATTTTAAATTCATGTTTATCTCGTGATAACAAATCATTTTTATTCTCATAAATTTTTTGTATCTTCAACCGTTTAGATTCGCGACCGAAAGAAAGTTGGTATTAAGCAACTGCCTACTTCATAACAAAAAAGCATCTCAAACTGGCTCCATACAAGCTGCGAAGAGGAGAGGATGTTACAAAAAAAAATTCAGCAACTGAAGCGTCGGGTTGTTGCTGATCCGCTGGAGAATACTCTTTTCACAAACTAGAAACTTGTTACAATTGAGCAGACTTTTGAATGTCCAAAACATTTTAGGACCTAAAGTCAATCAAGAAGTGTACCATAATGATATTTTGAAGCGTCTAGTCAATTTTGGAGCCCCGATCAAAGCCCTAGTTTAGAAACACCAAAGCTGTTTCTTCTAGTGACGTGGCACAAGTTGGCAAATTCTTAATTTTTTAGGATGTATTGCAGAAAAATTAAAAATCCGTCTTATACGCATATGCAATACGTTATTACCTAACACAAGTTAGCTTCATATAATTAACATCCCAAGATTGTCCACAAAATGAGTAAAAAATGCAACGGCAGAAGTGCTATACTCGAATCCCTTCCAGAAACTATTGCATGACTTGGGTACAAAAAAACCCAAGTTTACGACGTAACCAAAAAGTATAGGGAATCTGACCACTAGGAGAAGATAACTGCAAATCAAACGATTTTATCGCAAGAGAAGTGATAATTTGTTCGCAAATTGAAAGAGAAGATCGATCTGGATCCTGAGCAAAGCATGACTGACCTGGCAAAACAAATGGGCGTGGCGAAGTAGACGGTTAGTTTAGCAGTGCATGAGAACTTGCAGTATCTGAGGAACCATCACTTGTTGAGTGGGAAAAACAAGATGGACAAGAAGTTGAAGGCCCAAATACTGTTAAACGACTTCAAGTACGACAGTCTGAAATTCTTTTCAGATTACAAAAACTTCATCTCTAAGTGACCGTTGGATCTGCCAAGATGCCTCTGAAATGCCCACCTTCTTGCATATAAAGTTTGCCGCCTCTGTAATTGTGCTGGGACCTATGAGCCTGAAGGTGACCGCTGACATGCTAGAGAAGGTGGCCCCAAGGGTGTTCTAGCAAGAATCCGCTCCAGCCCACAGTGGCACGTGGTTATACAATTTGTATTACGTATAGAGGGTGGTCGAAGTGAAGATAACTGAGAAGCATCATAACACCAAGGACAGATTAAGAGCCTGCATCATGGTAACGGTGTATTTTAATATTATTTTTTGTGCGATCCTATAATTCTAGTCCAAATAATTTTCAGTTCTCTAGTTTTTATCTAAATTCTAAATGTATAGCTTTCATCCGATGAAATCATTACAAATCATGGGAAATTATTATCTGCTCCCAGCCAAATGACGGCTTCCCTACCACGATCTATACTACACATGAAGTGTATCGAGAGTAAAAACAGTCCTTCGAGTTATCCACAATTGTAGACTAACTTGAAAAAGTACAAGCATGTACTGATGATTACTATATTAATAACTTTCGACATTTTAGTGCAGCGTCCTATATATATTTATGATAACCCAGTTCTACCGAGTTCTCCAACATTATGCTATTTAAAAATGCATAATCAGCGAGGTGTAAAAAATGTCTTCCATGTTTGTATATACTTCTCGGCTACACTGCGTACCTGCACTCAAATTATTTCTTTATGCATACATTAGTGCAATTAAAGAGAGATTGTAGTTTTTTGGCGCAATTTCACCGCGGCTTTAATTACGCAAGCCATTAACCGAAACCGGCGCGTTTTCCACAATAACGCGAAATTTTAACGAGGCCGGCAGCACAGCAAAATTGGGCGCCGCGGACCATTTTCCATTTCGGCGAATTCGCGGGAATGATGTCATAACTATATTAAAGGTGCATGTGATCGTGTGTATGAAGTGACAGATAGCGTAATACCTAGAGAATCCCGGTTCAGCGTTCGGGCCAGGTTGGTCATCGACCCAGCCGAACCTCACCGCGCCTCCGCCGTTCTGCTTTCTTCATACGTTCAGCAACAGGTACTCGGACCTGAGCATCCACGGCTCTGATCGGCGCGTTGCGTGAGGCCGGAGAAATTTGCCTTTTGTTCTCCAAGCAGCGCCTCTGAACTCGATGCACTTCTAGATTGAGGTTCGGGTGAATGCGGGATGGGGCTGGACAAAGCCCGTGCGCGGCAGGGTGGGATCGAGAAATGAGGTCTGGAGAGCTTGAAAGAAGTTTTTTGCCTAGAAATTTGTCTTTCCTAGAGCTGAGTCTTTGAAAGAACCTGTTCGGCATTTTTGTTACATAAATACAGAGGTGGGTAGAAAAGTTTCTAGAATAGCTGTCAAACAATTTTTTTTGAAATTCCAAGCACGTAATCCAATATTTTCCAAGCTTATTGGATTGCCCTTGAAATATTGAAAATGACCTTTGGCAACTTGGCTCTCCTGTTCTTTCAATTAAAACGAGATGAAAGTTTAAAGAAACCAAATAAAACAAATAAGATTTGAGTCCAAAGTATTAAATGAAATTTAACAAGTTTTAAATGATAATGTGCATAAGATACAGACATAGACGAAGATTATTTTTGCTAATTGATTGTCTGGATTGGTTAAGTACGGCACAGCACTTGTTTTGTTAATTTAGAAGCACAATGCCCCTAAATACATAGGAAGGCTTTCACGGCTGGCGTTTTGGTGCATTGTCTGGTTGGATCTCGAGTTTCCAGGCCACGGTCGGAATACGAGAACAACTTTTTTTACTAACACCTACGAAACGGTATAAGAACATATCGTTTTAGATTAATATTAATAGAAAAATAATTTTGGCTCACATTTTTCTGTATACAACTGTAAATATAAGTATAATAAAGAGGTAAATGTAATAAACCTCTAAATGATGAGCGTCTCGATCAGCTCACTTATATAAATCGATGGAGTAGAATCAGAGCAATGTATATGTTGGAAACTTTGTCAACAACATTAGCATAATGCATAGTTTGTGCTTAAACAGAAATGTAAAATCACTGAATACAAATATATAAGGATAGAGTTCATCTATAGCATTAGCATTATTTTCCTTAATAAAAACTCCGTCATCGTAAAGTGAAAATCAAATTACAAACATTAAATACAAAAACTAACAAGATGAAGTTTACAACTGAAGAGTAGTTCAAAAAAGGGGTAACCTTCTTAACCATAGAATGAAGGTAGTTCTGAATGACATTAAACGTTATGGCAATGATATCTTGCTATTTGATTATCAAGAGTGGTGTACATTGAGTGTTTGTGGTTAAAGGGCATTACAAAAGCAATGACAATATGAATAATTTAATTGTTTTCCATTATTATATAAAATTAACACATAGGTACATAGTTTTGAGGAAATCTACTAAATCTACTAAATCTTCAAGGCCACAAACTACTTATACGTCAAGCAATACTGCTGTACAGATACATCATTCGAGTGTTCAAAGAAGGTTGTCAGTAGATTTAAAGTGTCATCCATATAAACAACAAATTAACCAGCAAGAAAATTAATTGCAAGAACCAATTTATTAACATTGTGGATATCACGCAATACTAAAAAATTTGCTATCAAACTCGAAAAAATTCTTGTCAGCTACATTAGTGTCCGTGACGCAGCCATAAAATTAGCCTGTGTTGCATTGTGTTACGATATGGTGGCAAAACTCTTTACTTTTCTGAAAATCATAATAGGAACACTAGCACTATAACATCTATTCGATACGTTGCCATGTTTGAAAACTTTGTTGTTTACGAACAAATTACTCATTTATTATTTATAAAATTAATGGTTTTAGCAAGACGGAGTCACGTCATATACATCACTAATTATTTGATAACCACGTAAATTCAAGAAACCGGGACATTTTATGGCCACCAAGGTTTCTGGTCTGATAACGTACAATTTTTTCGTGTGGGTTTGCCTTAAACCTGAAGTATAGCGTAATTAACTTACTACGTGTAAGGAACCAAAAGTAAAGATTTAAGAGAAAATTGTTAAGATTTTTTCTGATATCTGCGCTAACAGACTGAAAGAATGTCTGTGCAGGCCCGATAGTTATCATCAAGACGAGTATTAGTGTAAAATTCAATAGTGGTACACGCTGCACTATGAATCAACATAAATTACTACATTTCCAAAATTTCTTATTCTTTTGAGTACTTTTTTGGTGGCCTTGCTTAACAATGATTACATTCGTTGATAAAGGCTAGAAAAGTGTTGATCTAGCTATCAACATTACTATTGCTGATTAGAAAATTGTAATTGATATTTTTTTATTATTTCTGTCTCTTTTTCTTAACTTTTTCTTCTTTTAGAAATTTTTTATTTGTATATTTCCTGTGCTTCTTTTCTTCTTCTTATTTTTTTATGTTATAAGAATATTATTCTTCGTACAATTTAATTGTGTTCTTTCAATGTCTTCGTCCTTTGGTCATGTTCATTTCATCCTTTTTTTTGACAAATTTACTAAATAAGTAATACCACATTTCTCTCTTATTATATCAATTATAAATCTACTTGCTCTTATTTCTGAAACTATTGTTTTTGATATAATTATTTCTATTGTTGTAAGCATTTGTTTTGTTGTACTGGTTTTGCTTTCCTGTGTATTTCAGAAATAGTCTGGCATACTTTAGTTTTAGTAAATTTTTCAGTTATTTCATGGCCAGTTTTGTTTAAAGCTTTGCTGGTGTTTGGCGTAGATTTGTAAAATTTTAGCTTTTTTAGTATTATATATACTGAGCAAAATATTCTTCTATTTGTCAAGATCTTTCTTATTGCCTTTTTTGAATATTGGTGACTGTAACAAAATTTTTTTTTAATAGTTGTGATCTATTTTATAAGCTTTTTGCATCACATCTTAAAATTCGTTCTCTGTTTTGTTTATACCCGCTGCATTTTTAGACACCTCAGTAAATTTCTTAATTTTCGCCATATAACGGTTAATTCTAGAAAGTCGAAACTTCCTGACAGGTTGAAGATTCTAGAGAGTTTGGCACGGAAGGTTTCTGTAAACTGCTCGACAACGCCGATGCGGAGATGCATAAATTATAAATCACGCACCAGGATATTTAAGTGTACAAGGAATGGCCAATAAGAAGCATAAATGTTTCGAAAAACATATCAGGCAGTGGGGATAAATTATTAATAATAGTACGTTAGCTAACCCACTGTAAAAATGAAAAGTATTTGTATCTTGTTAGATAATTGTTGTGTTATCAGAAGTATAATCTATCGCAATTTGAAGAGCTGTTTAAATAAACGGCCATGCCAAAGCAAGCTAAGTTGCACAAATTAAAAATGTTGAATAAGAAGAACAAGATTTAGAAACGATAAGCAAAAAACCTTACTACAGAAAAAAACGTGATATGTCCTTATCAACGAATTTAAGAACTCAAACACATATCTGTTCAAAACCACAAATTCAGAACCTTGAGACAACTTCAAAAAACAATTTAGAGAAAAAATTAACAATAAAAATATCAAAGAACAGCCCATAACCTTAAGAAAAGAATTAAAGTGCCAAAATTTTAAAAGACTAATTAAAAATTGGCGCAAAGAACACTCTGAAAATTTGAAAACAAAGTTGAGAAAGAAAATGCTAGAATTAAAGAAGTTTCAAGAAGAATAGTAGGTAGATATAAAAGAATATTACAGAAGTTTGAATTAAAAGGGAAGTCACAGGAAACGGAAATGAACGCAGAACAGCCCAAAATATCGGGATGGGAATTGCTTTAGAAGTGTAAGAGGAAAACCAAAAATAAACGCGGAAAGATATTTCAGAAATTTAATAATAAACTGAAGGTAAATGAGGAGTTTAAAAGGTAATTAAAAGACTTAGATATAGTGATAGATACCTCGTCAATGAAGTCGTGTAGCAATATTTTGCGACTAAAAGAAGACGACTGCAAACTTGCAGGGAACAGCTGTGTTCAACGATGGATAATTGGCACCAAAGCTGCAGTAAGAGCGGAAGCTTGATTCAAAATGAAGAATGTTGTTGAAACGTACTGAAGCCAATGACAAAGTGTTATTAAACAAAATAAGATTTCTTAAAATTAGAAAATAGTCTTGTGGAAAGAATATTGAAGGACGTAGATGCTGCTAAATTCATGTTGTAATTATTAATGCCGAGAAGCCGAGTGTGAAAAGTCCTACAGTCAGGAGAAAACTTTGGGATCAAGAAGACGTTGCAGAATAAATAAAAGAAAGATTTTTAGGTAGTTCATAATACTTTACTCTAAGCAGCTTTATCTAGGTCGACGCGGATTTCCAGCCAAGGTGTACGCTACCACTCCAGCTGTTCGGCTAAACAATTTCCAACCCCAGAACGGTCCTTCGCCCACGTGTAAGCTGAAGGCCCAGGTGGCCGCCAATCACCTAGATTGTTTCTTTTCTTTAATAACTAACCACATCAAAGAGTTCGAGCGTCTAGACGGTTTGTCGCCCACGTGCGCACAACTAACAGCGGTACCGAAGACCCATATGATTCCGTCTGACTGCCTGGAGCACTTCCATTGTCCGAACGAGCTGCAGCTCCAACCAGCTAAATGCGTCTTTCAAGAGTCTTTTAAAACTGCAAAGAAGACGTAAAAAATGGTGTAGAAATTGCAAATAGTGTGCGTAAAAAAATAATCCTTTTAGAAAAGAAAGATAGTCCACATGTCTGTTTCATTTCCTAAGACGAACGGCGGCAGCAAAAACACTCTCGTTACGATGGATTATTTTACCACTGGCCTGAAGCGTACGTTATACTAAATTGAGAGTCTTAGTATTTCTATCGTCAGCACATATACAACTACGTGGTAATATAGTGATTCCTCCACAAGCGGCATAAGTCATCGCAGTTCTGGAACAGAGCGGCTTTAAGTATGTTAGCAGTGTGATGGTTAACCACAAAAAACGGATCTTCCTGTCAAATCTAGAAGAGTGTCTAAAGAAGTTGCGTTATGGTAAAGCGCAGTTAGCGTGGTAATGCAAATAGTCTAGAAAACAGATCAGTCGGTGAAAATAAATAATTAGTCAAGGTACGTTAATTAATTAGTTGGTAACTCACGGTAGAAATAAAAAATGCCTATATATTGTTAAATAATAGTTAAATGAAAATAAATACCAGGAACCCATAAATTACAGAGATCATATGACGTTTTCCTTTCAGCGACATTTTCGTACAGATCGAGTGAATATGGAGGATATGGTAAAGCACAAATATGATGTTTGCCCAGATATTCCTGAACAGGACAGATACAGTATGGGGGTTTGCATTGTCGTCCAATAGGAGACCATTGCCCAGATGTGTTCGCCATTCAGCATCTTGGTGCGTCATTTGAGGATCGTTCTAGTAGCACCAACTTTCATCTTTGACAATAATGTTTTGTGAAATCAATTTTAGCCCTTTCCAACAGTTTAGTAACAATTGTTCGTCTGTTTTTTTTGTTTTTCTGTCAGTGCATGAGACTATTTTTCATTAAGTTTCCATTTCTCTAAATCACTGCGTAAAACTGAGCGACACATCCCTATTTAATTTCAGTTCTTTTAATATCATGCGCATAGTAATACGACGCCTTTTTTGTAATAAATGTCTTAGACGTTCTACATTTGCAGCAGTATGTGAGGTGGTAGCCGATCATAAAATTGTTTCGAATTAAATTTCAATCCTCACGAAACCTTTTGTATCGTTCTTGGAAACGACATTCCGATAATACCTCGTCACTATATCCTTGCTATATTCTGTTTCATGTTTCACTTGAGGGTTTTTCCTAGCCCAAAGCAGAACTTATTGTTAATCTTCTGCTAGGAATCCTCATCCATCGCCTCACTCGTGTGCCAACAAACCGAGCAGTGGGTTGCTAAGGACAGCCGTGCCACCTATTGAGTTTACTTGGGAATGTTTCCAAGACCATGTCCATTCAGAACACATAGCATGTGACTGAATAAACATATTTCTTGCTTTTGAGATTGCAGGCAAAGTCCTGGAACTTTTTCGACAGGTTTTACATTATTTGTCTTTGTTTTTGACTTGCTGAAACAAAAAAAGCTCCATTTATTTTTACTACTTTGTGGATACCCAACGAACATTACTACATCTCTACGAAATACAATGTGGTGCATTCATTGCTATTTTTCTGTATTTTTCGGAGTAACAGCGAAAATGGCACGCCCAGTTTAGAATTCATCTTAAAGAAATTGCCGTTTGCGCTTACATTTTTTTATATTATTACTGCAGAAAGTTTGATACTTCTATAAACTGTGATTTTTTTAGTTTGTTTCTTTAAAATTGTAAAATTACGCAAAAATTACTTTCTCATTTTGCGACACAAATTACAGAATGAAAACAAAATTTCGACAGATAATTACTATAATAGATACATAAACAGTAAATTAAAAATGATGTGTATACCTTATATAGAGAATCTAAAGACTTTCATTTTAACCTTCATATTTGCACAATAATTACTAGACAATGGTGATGCATGCTTTCCAGCTTAACCAAACAGACATGAATCATTAATGAACATTGACAGGGTCATTTGTTTATTTGTAAATATTAATCATCTCCATATTTACATATAGCAGTTCTCATTGTTTATTGTTGATATCAGACTTTTAAAACGCCGAACAATTTTACGTTGTTAGCTAAATTAGAACTTAATCATTATGAGCAATATGGAACGGCAATCCAACACGTTATTCGTTACACTATGCCTAACCCTTTAACCCATCGTTAGTCTCGCTATAAGCACGTCGACATCACGCACGAATAAAGCTGAGTGAATATTAATTGTGTATAAGGCTATCCGATGCACTCAGTCACAAACTTACCAAGCATAACCTCCAGACTCGTTTCTTAAGCTCTAAAATTTTCGGAAAAATTGAAAATATCCAAAAGTCTTACTTTTAAGTAGTGAAAAAAGTTTATAAAATTAAGGACACATGTTGATGGGAATTTTTATCCTGTACTGGTGCCAGTGCCTTGGTCGTAGTGCCTCAGGTCACAACATTTTGAAGTGGCACCAGCCCCTAAATGGTAGACCGACATGAAGATGGATGACAAATCCAGTGTTTAGCTAAATAGAAAATTTTTTAAGCGTTGGGTTTGATTGTAAAGTGTTAGGCGTATATAACACAGCCTAGTCCCCTTCTTATTTCAAGTTACTTCAGTTTCATCATCCGCAATATCAGTGGATCAAAATTTTTTACATCATTGTCTAGCCGATAGAACTTTTTGTCGGCACAAATTATTCAAATAAAATTTCAAATCTTCAAATGTGAAACCAACTATCTTGTTAATTCATGACGTCCTACAGGAGGATTGCGATTAACAAGGTCCTTGAAGTACAACGCCATCTTCTTGGTTTTGATTGTTAGTCTGCGCTGGAGAACTCTCGTTAGCGATAATCTCTCTCCTTATTTCCTTAAGTAAAGCTATTGACATTAAATCGGTCGTAGCTAGCTTTAGCTCTGTTGCTAATTTTTTAAGATCTTAATAATCACTACTACTTACAGAATCTGCAAATTATTTGAAACTGCCTGTAGTAAAGAATGTAGTACACTCTCAAGCCTCTTACACATTTGCTGATTTTTCGTTAGAAATTGGAGAAGCATGTAAAGATAATTCAATAGAAAAGATATCGGTTGACCTGGTTTTGGTAGTATAACATGTCATACTTGTTGTATTTTTTATTTTTTTCTCTTGGTAGTGCTAAATTTGGACTGCCATAAAGTTGAGGCCTAATCACGTTCGTTGCTGTGCACAGAATAATCAGAAAATGCCACTTACACTTACTTTGTACTCAAATACCTGCTATTATTAGCAAAAAATACTTTTGTTAGTCTTCAACAGTTCATGTGACAGATAAAAGCAAATAATTTTTTTACTATACCTACCTACTAGCGTCAAAGGTTACCCAAACAATAATGACTTGATTGAGAAAAACATTAACTTAGAAATACCTCATAATTCCGGAGATAAAGTGAACTCATAAAAAAAAACGCTTTACAAAGGTACTCGTCACAGTACAACTTCCTAAGAAGAAGATTGTCAGATTAATGTCGAAATTTCAAACTCATAACTGTCTTACAAAGTACTAAAACCCATCCTTTCATCAATTTTGGAGAAGATCTCCTATAAATTCCACCAATTTTGCCACTAATTCTGTATCAGAGAGAAAGAAAGTTAAAATGGCAAATTCGTCAGAATAACCCAGTGCTACTTAATGATCAATAGGGCTAATAACACTGACCACCAAAGTCAAAAAATTAAGGAGGCCTAAAAATCAATCTCGATGCCTTCGATGACACTTATACATCGTACCGTCTTAAAAAATCCGAGGATTCGTAAAATATTGCCGAGGCTAGACGGTAAGCCGATCGTCGAGATCGACCAAAAAATATTAGTAAATTTTTGCACGTGCTTTGGAAACATCTTGTAGATAATCAGTTTTATAGGTCAACAAACCTTCTCACGATAATTTGTTGCAGATCCGCCACCTTAACCAAATTGAGTGATTCAGAAATAAGAGAAATTATTCTGAAAACGCCAGTTTGTGGGCATATTCATGACAAGTATGCGTACTTGCAACCATTAAGGCTAATGATTGTCAAAAATGTCGGCATTAATCATCTGCGCGCTGGCATCACCCTGGATATTACTCATAGCCGTGTTTTCGTACATATTTCATCCTATTGCCTTATCGCACATCCGTAGTTCAAGATCACCTTCTAAATTAAGGCAAAAGGCTTGCTCATTAACCGCAAATGAGCAAATACGTCGGATTATTCCTCAAAATACTAACAATAAGAGTGTTGCGGTTAAACGATGTACAGAATGGAACTTACCAAATTTAATGTCGTTTTCTAAAAATTTTTGTCAAGAAAAATTACAGTGCCGTATTTTAATTAAATATAATCAATAAAACAATATAAGTGAAGTGTTATAATTAGGACTAAAATAAAAAAAATCTGTTACTATACGTGATCTCGTCGGAAAATTCCAGGATTACCTGCCATGTCTAATTACACGGACCAACAAAAAAAATAGCGTAATGTTTCCTTTTCTTTATGAGTCAATTCTCACTAATTTTGAGTTGAGAAAAAGGAATATGACAAAGAAAATTTTTTATTAGCTTTAGTTTCTATGATATACAATAGGTGAAAGTTTTTCACTTTAAAGAATTAAGAAAAAACGGTATTAACTACATGCTAACAACATTAAAAGTGTGATTGTTCTTTTTTAATGACAGTTACATCTGAAATTGATAAAAGAACAACTACCAGGTGATTGGATCTACAGATAATCAATTGGTAGTTTCATGAGATCGCTGTCTTTTGGCTTTCCTCTTGGGAGTAAGTTCTGGAGCACCCCTATACAAAAACCAGCAGTAATCCGCAAGCATTGCTTCATTCCAGCGGCCCTGATATCTTCGTTCCATCACAGAAATATTCTGATGGAACCTTTCTCCGTGCTCGTCACCGACAGCTCCACAAGTAGGTGGGAAAAATTCGAATGGGAGTGAAGAAAATGGATTTTTAGGGACATGTTGCATCCGAGTTGATGGTATTTTTGTAAAAGAACTGTCACCAACTGAGTGAAGTCATCATCTCTTTTATTCCCTAAAAATCCATGCATACCTCTCTTAAGAGCTTCCCAAGCTTCCTTTTCTTTCCCTTCCAAAACAAGATCGAACGCAGGATTCTTTACGAGTTGACATATTTGGCCCAACAAAGATGCCTTCCTTCACATTTGTATCACTTAATCTAGGAAATTTTTCTCTCAAATATTTAAAAACCTGGCCTTCTCGGTTTGTGACTTTGACAAAATTCTTTATTGCGCCCAACTTCATATGCAGGGGTGAAAGAACATCTTTTTGATCCACAAGAGGCTCGGCAACAACATTTTTTTCACTAGAGTTAAGATTTCTTGCAAGTCAATCTGCTTGAATATAATGTGATTTCCTATCCCTACTGTCCTACAAACATAAAAAGCAACAGTATTTAGTGTACCCTAATTTCTAAGAGTACAACAATGACTTTTAGATCACCACAGATTTTTCACTTATATTCAGCATATTTGATTGAGTCGAGGAGAGCTGTCATGTTTCCATAAGTCTCTTTCATGTGAACTGCATGACCAACAGAAATATAAGGAAGACGGTTGCGGTTGTGAAATAATACAACCTTCAAACTAAGCTTGGAGCAGTCTATGAATAGCCTCCATTCAGTTGGATGATGCTTCAAATTCAAACTTTTTATCAAACCATTGATGTCACAACAAAAAATAAGATTGTTTTTCTTTTCAAAAAAAGGAAGCAGATCCCGTTGACGTTGTCTGTACTTGGAGACCCTGACATCATGTTGAAGAAGATTCCATTGCTGTAACCTTGATCCTAGAAGTTGCGCCTTCTTCTGTGACAAGTCAAGGTCCCGAATGAGATCACTCAACTCCGATTAGCTCAATATGTGCGGTTGATCATCTTTTTCTTCAAAATCAACGTCATGGGATGTTAAAGGCTTGTTGGGTTTTCTTCTTCTTCCACACTGTCTTTACTTTCTACTTCAAACTCATAATTTTGGGGTGAACTAGGAACTGGTAGACTGTCTGAATGTGGAATAGGTCAAATAGCAGATGGAAGATTCGGGTATTGAACAGTTCAACTTTTTTTCATTGACAATCCTGACTATAGGAGGAGTCAAGCAAAAATAACAGTCATCTGTATGGTTTGTAGGCTCCCGCCAAACCATAGGCACAGTATAAGTCATTGGTCGTTTTTTATTTTTCAGCCATTCTCGTAACAAAACTGAACATGAGTTACAACATATACGTGGAGCCTATGACGTATCCTGATCCTCTACCTTCATACCAAAATAATGTCGGATCTACAGCTTGATTTCAATCATTTATATAGTCTATTAAAAGATCTTTTTGACAAACAACAATGTCTTGGCGTATTCCTTGACTCTTATAAAAAGGCAAAGATCAACGCAGTTTTTTAAAACCTAATATTTTAGTAGAAAATAAAACCTAAGAGGAATCTCTACGACGTCAAGAAAAAAATTAGAGATCTTTTTATGCATTCTTAAGGTAAGTCTTCCAAAAGTAGTGACCTACAGAAAATCTGAAATATATTTCATAAAAGTCTGAAAAATGTTGATCTCGTTAATATTTCAAAAATTCAAAGACTAAGAATATAAAATTTAGGGGGTATTTCAGAATGTTTTTTTTTCTTTTCCTTAAATTAATAAGAAGTTGTAGACATAACTTTGCAAAAGCTTTGGTCTTGAGCTACAAGCTACTAATACCAGAACTGTACAAATTCAAGTTATTGATAAAATTAATGGTTTTATATCTAAAATGTTACAATTGGTACTGATAAGTGTTTCAGTTAGTTGTGATCAATGACATCTATTTTAAATAAAAGCTAACTGTTAGTGCTACTGACGATAGATGTCATATCGACAGTTTTGGCATTTTTGTATAGCGCATGAAAATTTTTCCTCCACTTTATTCAGCTATTCATTGTTTTACGTGTTAAAAGATGAGACATTCTAAAGTGTATTTTCGATATTCGCTACTTTTCATGTTTGACTAAAAAAAATGAGTTGCCGAAGATCATCAAATGCTTGTAGAAGCTTATGGTGATGAAGCTTCATCGTACCTCAACTGCAAATTTTGGTTTCAACGTTTTAAAAACTCTGATTTTGATGTGAAAATAAAAAACGCTTAGATCAGACAAAAAAGTTCTAAGACACCCAATTGCAGGTATTATTAGAAGAAAACTCGATTCAAACACTCAAGAAACTTACAGGGGGGTGAGATATTGTTAAATCAACCATTTCGGATCGTTTACATGTGATGGAACATCAAAATGGGGGAAGGTAGATGGGTGCCACATGAGATGTCACTTGGACATCACGATTTATTTGCTTGTTAAGTAGCGCAAAACAGTTTTTGTTTTTATTGTCTATGTAAAGACAAAAAATTGGAGAGGGTAATGACGTTTGAATTCCTTGGAAGCACAATAACAGAGGATGGGAAATTAGATGCAGAGTTAGCAAACAGAGCGAACAAATCGTCAAGAATCTATTACGCCATAATAAAACAATACTAGGCCATAAAGACATTGATTTAAAGGTGAAAAAGAAAATATATAATACGATAACACTTCCAATAATAACTTATGCCAGTGAATCATGGACACTTAAGAAGAAAGACGAGGTTAAAATAAATGCTATGGAGACGAAACACCTCAGGAGGATGGCAGGAAAGACTAAGTGGGACAGAGTGAGAAACCAAGACATAAGAGAAATCGTTAAATAAGAACCTACACAAGGAAAAATTAAAAAGAGGCAACTGAACTGGTTTGCGCACCTGACAAGAATGGAACCAAACAGAATTGCAAGAAGACTAATGGAAGCGGGAAAAAAATGGATAGACCAAATCAAAGAAATAGCAGCAGAAAAAGGTGTGACGCTGGAGAAAATCAAAACAATAGCTAGAGACAGGAAGAGGTGGAGACAATGGATACGGGATTAGAGACCATCAGCCGACGCTCGAAAGGGCATAAAGGATTAGAGAAGAAGAAGTTTTTTATTGTGACGGGGGATAAAAAATATTTTAATAGTCCCAAAAGCAAAACATCATGGGTAACCGTCTACTTCATCACCAAAGCTCAATATCCATGGCCACAAGGTTATTCTCTGTATCTGTTGGGACCAGGAGGGCGTGATCTACTTAGAACTACGGAGGCCGAACGGAATCGTTACTGGGGACCATTATATAAAATAATTACTCAATTTGGATAAGAAAAGACGCTTGCAATAGCTAGAAAACGCCAAAAGTGATCCTTTTGCGCGATAACTCTGCCTCACATTGCTTTGGCAGTAAAGACTGCTTTACCTCTCATGGGAAATTTTAGTGCAGCCCGCATAGTCTCCAGACCTGGCCCGAACAGTTTACCATCTTGCCCGATCAATGAAATGCGCATTAGTAGACACACATTTTCGTAATGCCAAAGAAGTGTAAAAATGGGTCGACGAATGAATTACTTCAAAAGACCATTTGTTTTTCAGAACGGCATCGCCATGTTGCCTGAAAAATTGGAAAAACTAATAATAGAAAATATTTTGATTAATGTATCAATTTATTTTCTATGTCAAATAAACCCCCCTTTGAGGAAAAAAAATTGATCAGAACTCACCGGAACACCTAATATATTTCTACCTCAATTTATCTACCATAACTATCGTAAACAACATTAACTCACTTCACATTGTTAATCACACGCGTGGTTTGCAACTTCCTACTGAAAGTAAATCTCAATACACCCTTTTCCAATGTTCTTACATGTCCAACGACTAAATAACCCTTGACTCTACATATCCATTTTATTTAAGAAATTCAAAAATTATTAGTACTCTCCCTCAAATACTTGTTTACGTCACATATTAATATAATCATAGATTGTAATGTCACATAATGCCATCAGATGGCGTTGCTGGAAAACGCAGAAGGAAAGCTAGTGAGTCATTTGTGCAGTGCTGCGAGTGCAGTTGTAGACAAAACGAAAAATTATAGAAGCAGGCATTTATATGCAACTATGAGCAGCATAAATCTTCGAAGGAAAGGTGCGACTACTCACAAACTCATACGAGGTTATGAAAACGCAGTACCGAGGTGCAGAAACATGTTTTGGTAGATATCAAATATTAAATGCGTCAAGGATTATGCTGAGAAAGACAAAAGCAGCGTGTGACCAGAGAATGCGCACAAACTACACTTATTATCCGGTGTATATTCGATTTAATAATCGCAAACAGACAAATCGATACATTGGCGAATGCAATAGGTTAGTCTTGAAAATATTTGCATACCATCGGTGAGTTTGTTATACTCTCATCGTTCAAGATATTTCAACGGTTGCTAGACTTATACAATGCGTCTTGCAGAACTTTGAAGACTTGAAAATGACAAAAGTTTGTGTGCAATGGGTTTTTCATACCCTCATCGTTCAATAGAAGCTTGTGGAAGTGACACAAGACTTTACATTGTGGATTTGGAGACTTCAGGAGACCGAGGTTGTTTATATCAAGACAAATAGACTTTTTGCATCGAGAGGAGATTCTGCTGATAGATTGGCTGCTTTCTCGTGAGAAAATTATCAGTGCGAAGCACTATTAAATACTAAAGCAACTCCGCCGACATATTAGCAACACCGCGATGTTGAACAATAACACAGCCCACTCCTCCAACATAACAATATGCGGTTATATGTCAGTGGTCATACCGTTGCCCTTTTACAGTTGTCCAAGTATACCGTGCCAAATCTTGTGCCAAATAACTACATTCCGTTTAACACAATGAAGGTCAGCGCAGCTAAAAAGTGTTCCGTCAACAACACTCTTCAGTTGTCTGTCTACAAGTGGTGTCGTGCTATACTCAAAAAATGGTTACCAGCAGTATAAAAGTACATAGACAATGTACTCCAAATGAAATGTGTACTGCCTTCTGTCTAATAAAAGATTAATTATTTTGCAGATGCCTTATTCCTACTAAATAGATTCAGAACATCGTATTTTTCCAATTGATATCAAAAACAGTAGCCATCCCGTGGGGGTGAGATGAAGAATTGAATAAAATCTGATTAGACGATGGAAAATACTTTTGTGTTTCGTATAAATAATAAATTAGATGTTACATAACATCTGTAGGAGGCCCAACATTCTTTTTCAGTAATACTGTAAAGATTTAAGTATTTTTAGCAAAAAAATCAATGAAAAATCAGAGATACTCAATTTTTATTTGAAAACAGATTACTTTTCCCTCCATCATAATCATAAACAATTTAACGCATGTTCGCCCATGTAACTTCATGTATTACTTTTAGCTACATTTTTGCACATATATTGGTCGCTTTTATTATCTCATTCAACATTTTTTGAGTCTGAATAACATTAAATATGATTTCAACAGCATGTGTGATTTTAAGCGTCACAGTTTAAAGTCAAATTTCTCTAATCTCCATTATACCCGCGAAGGCATTTCGCTCGTGCGCATCAGCTTCTTGCTCCTTCGGAAGCAACTGTAAAACTTAATAAGGAGTTTAAATAATCAAGTGGGAACCATCTCCATTTAAAGTCAGTAAACATCGGCGTAAAGGAATGGCTTGCCATAAAGGTCTCCATTTCCAGCCAGCTTTTGCTAGAAAAGAGCCGCTAGTTCAGAGCTCTCGCAGTTGTAAAGTTTACAGCGCTTACGGCCTCATCAATGGCGTTTTTCAATTCATGGCGCATTTCCTTAAGTGCGCACTTAAACGAAATATAATGCATTTTGGAACGCAGCCCCGATCGCTGAAATTCACACGCGTCCCGATCGTGCTATCGGCTTCTATACGTTTAATCAAGACGTTGATGTGATTTCAAGGAAAGTAATTATAGGAACAAAATAGTACTCTCGCTTCTTTAATACACCCAAAATTTTTAATTTGCTGTGTAATAGTCTGCTGGACTACTAGGATGAAGTTTGAGGAGCAAGGGGTACTTACTGGAAGCTATGATGGATCTGTAGATATCGAAAAAGTTAGTAATAAATTAATGAAAAAGATGTATTTATGGATTATTTAAAAATCTGTTTGGTAAGGTACAAATGCGTATGGCCTTCGACTTCTTATATATCCAACCTCAATTACCCTTAAATACTTCTTTCAAATTTGGTCAAAAGATCTAATGTAGATAATCTTTAGCTCCTAATAAATCTGACTTACTTGACCTAAGAATCTAAAAGTCAACCTAGATTCTCACTTTGATTTTACTTTGACTTCTATACAATACTGACTCCGTTTGACCTTGAGATCTAAGAATTAATATAATATTTTTGGCAGTTTGTATTCGAGTAGTCTACTTAGCTATTTAAAATAATCAGATATTTGCGTTCACTTCGAACAAGAAGCAATAATTCCGTTGTTTTCGCTTACCACATCACTTCGTACCGAAAGTGGCGCGCAATGACAGGACAGTGAGGGAGAACATATAGAAGTCTTAGCCTTCCAATTCGTCATCACGAGTGTAGATTCTTACTGTTATTATAACATGTGTATATAAAATGCATCAACTTTTAATATAAATAAATTTTAACTCCTCATAACTCTGATGTATTTAAATATTAATTATATGTTTCTTCTTAATCTAAGAAGCTCCTATATAAATTTTGATGAAAATCAATTGACGTATATGGAACAAACTAGAATGAAAGGCAGACAAGCAAATATATCAAAAACAATAACTACCTTTCAGAATTTCTAAGCTTTTAGTAGCTAATAAAGCGACAGTGGATAGTACATTAACAGGAATGCATTGGTTGATGTAATAAATGGTTGATTATAAGAAACTCCAAAAATGTTGGTTGAGAAAACATTTGCATTTAGATCTTTTATTTGCAATCAAGACCAGTTCTGTGACTTACAAGAACCATCTGGAAAACTCCGCATAGTTCAAGTCTTCGCACGTGCACAAGTAGTGCGATTGGAAGGCATTATGTCCGCCGCTCGACCGTGACGACTGAGTGTAACAAAAACTGCATTATGTTTCGCTATAATAATAACTAATAAACAAATTTTGCTGAGGCTTATGATTAGTAGCTAAGCGATATGGTTTCAGCAATACGATGGTATGGCCCATACGGTTCAAATTTTTATACAGGTATTAAGCGAAATATTTTCAAATTAACTTTGTGGTTGATTAAGGAATATGGAATTAGATTTGGTGGTTTAATATTTAAAAAAAAAAAACGCTTTTTGTTATGACAGTAAATCAGTTACAAACCAGGCTTTTTTTTATCCACCCTCAGGTAAACGGAGAGAGGTGCAGCTTCTGAGCATTGCAAATATAAATTGACCGCTGCTGTAGCTCAGTTGTCAAGAGCATTGTTCCTCTGACCGCGGGAAGGCAGGGAGAGTTTGAGTCTTGCTGGAAACCTGGCATAGTAACGTGGTAGTATTAACTTAATTAAGTAGAAATATCTGAAGAAAAACTTTCCATTAGAGTACTTTGCATTATCGTTTTTTTAGTTAGCATTATATCATTGCAAAAGACACCTTACACACGGAGCTATTATCAAGTTGCTTAAAACAGAGGGCGTAAAACCATCTGAAATGTTGAGACACACTTTGGGGGCGACACTCTTAGGTAAACTTAAGTGTACACGTGGCACAAACAAATTATAGGAAAACGAAAAGTACTTGGTTACCGACATCGTCCAAGGATCAGCGCGGCTAAAGATAATATTTGCATTATTCGACCCTTCCCAAAAATAACCGCGGATTAATAGTTGCTAAAATTGCTTCCGAACTCGGCATAAGACAACTCGGCTCTTTAGAATTACTTAAACTATACTCTCTCTACAGTGAGGACTTATCATTCTTTTTTTGGCTATTAAAATTACACAAAGAACAGAAATTTGACGATAACGTTACTGACAAAGCCTCTACAACCACCATCTTTTTACTTTTATGAAGCTTTAGTAAATTTGAACAAAATATCCCGGTTTATAACATGCATCAAACAGCATATGATTAGTAAATAGACGATATATTTTTAATAAGACAACTGAGACTTCCGAGGATATCTTCGCGACTTGTGCTTAAAGTTATCACCGTGCAAATCGTATGCCAAAAAGCCCCCAAAATTCCCAGCGTTGATAGCAAAATACTGGAAAATGTGGCATTATTTCAAAAGGATGCGAGAAGATAATCTCAATTTTATGTTTTACTTTAAGAGCAAGCCGAAAAGTTAATTTTAAGTTATGAAACGAGCCCCCAAGGCTGTGCACAAAAGATTTGAACAATCCGAACGCCCTTGAACTTTACGCGCAGACGAAACAATGCAGAACGTATAAAATAGCTCAATCAAAAAAAAATGCCCGCTTCACAATTGTTTAATGGGCTGGTCACGCGATTTTCGCTTTGATTAAGAGCAAGCCTGCTCTTTTCCATTTTAACCAAACGCCTGTATTTAGACAACTTTGCTGCAAACCAAAAAGCCAACATGACCTTCGATTGGCGCAGGCGGCAGCCATTATTTTGTCCCGTGGAACTGCAGAATCATCTGCAAACGAACTTATCGTGCAGTGCTGATAATGAGTAGTGCACACAAACAGCGCGTATTTTTAACTCGCAGACGTCGCAAGTGCGCATAAAAATTCAAGCGTACCGCATCTGAAGGATGCAGTTGACATTCGAAACAATAACTCCGCGGCTAATTACGTGTTGTTGTGAACAAACAACCGAGTCACTTATTACCTTCCAATAAATTCCAGCCGCAATATGAAATCACTGCAAATGTAATAAAAACAAGATAAATGAAAAGCATGACAATAAACAACTTAAAAAGAGGATTAAGGAATAATTCGTTAACTACAATGATCAAACAAAATAATATATGTAGCTTCATAGACATAATTTTTTAATTTGAAATTTATAAATAATCAAAACTATACATAATTGTTCTATTTGTCTATACTCTTATATTGACATACTTTTCGTGACAAAATAATTACAGTAATAGTTTAAGTACATTACTTATATATAATATAATATTTATATTTAAAGCATTACACTAATTTTTTAAAAGAAATAAAAGCATTAAACAATAACCAAGGACAAATGCCAACTCACACGAAAGAAACATTAGAAACCTGGAAGGAATATTATACAAACAAATATCAAATGTGAACCCCAAAGAAAACACACAAAGAAGAACAAATAGAGTATTAACAAAAATTAAGAGACAAGAAGTTAATTGGAAAAGCACGCGAAGAAGTTGAACTAGTTCCAGAGCTGTTTGGGGGAAAAGCGAATAGAATGGATATGGACTATATGGAAAAAAACATGGATAGAACAAAAAATACCCAAGGAGTGGAAAAACAATTTATTAAAACCACTATAGAAGAAAAGAAAACATATCTATCGTAAAAACTGCACACCAATTTATTTAACCCAAAAAAGGTGCAAGCTATACACAAAAATTTTGGAAAAGAAACTAAGAGTAGAAACAAAATTAGGAGAAGAACTGACTAGAAAGATAGATAAGAGATAACATATATATTATAAAAAACATAATAAAAAGAAAAATAGAAGAAGGAGAAGAACTGCACTTAACATTTACAGATTTAAAATCAGCTTTCGATATAGTGAACAGAAAAGAAATATGAAAAACACTGAGAGAGAAGTTTGTGGGATGACTAATAAAACAACAATTGTTAGGCATAATTTGACTTTATTCATTAAGATGGTCTCCCTCATTAATTCTAACGTTTCTCTAACATTTCGATGCCTTTTTTGTAGAACGATTTATTTTTGACCTCAAAATAAACTTCAGTTTCGGCAATCACTTCTTTATTGGAGACAAATCTCTTTCCTTGAAGCATTCTTTTGAGGTTTCCAAACAGGTAGTAGTCGCTGGGATCTGGAGTATACGGTAGATGGAGAAGCAATTCAAAGTGCGATTCGTGCAATTTTGCCATTGTTGCGATCGACTTGTGACGCGGTGCGTTATCTTGATGCAAGAGCACTTTTTTCTTCTTTATTTGGGGTCGTTTTTTCACAATTTCTTCCTTCAAACGCACCATTAACACTATATAATATTCGCTATTGATGGTTCTTCTTTTCTCAAGGTAATCGATGAATAAAATACCGTGCGCATCCCAAAATACGGAGGCCAAAACCTTACCAGCTGACATTTGCGTTTTTGGTCGCTTTGGGTGGCTTTCGCCCTTTGCTGTCCATTCAGCTGACCGCCGATTTAACTCTGAAATGTAGTGATGGATCCATGTTTTATCCATTATCACAAACCTCGTAAGAAATCCTTTTTGTTGTGCTGAAACAGCTCCAAACAGCGCTAAATCGTCGACGCGTTGTTGTTTTTGATCGACTATGAGCAAACGTGGTACTTGGAACAGAGTTTTCTCATGTACAAATGTTCATGCAAAATGGTGAATACACGGCCTTCCGATATCCTTAAGGTGTCAGCTATCTCAACCAACTTTAATTTACGATCGACCAAAACTATTTTATAAATTTTTTTATGTTTTCTGAAACAACTGCCGAATGTGGGCGACCAGAGCGTTCAGCATCATCGGTGTACGATCACGTTTAAAATCAACAAACTACTTCTCTGCCATTTGCCTGGAGCAGAGTCCGAATAACACTTGCAAGCCATTGCTTTGCTTGAAGGGTATTTTTTGCTTTATTAACCCACAAAATTCAGATTTTCCATTATTTTGAAAATTACCAAGTTGCGCTAAAACCACTGTAACTTGTGAACTAAACGTCAGATTGTCATGAAATTTTGACACGATCATTTTAAAGTTAGAACTTTCATAAATCATATAGACTTGTCAATAGTGACGCCATCTAAGAGTCATCCTACAAACTTATTGAGTGATATGTTACCTAGCATCTTAGTAAATAAAATTAGAAACACATACAGTTGGAGTGAAAGTACAAATTGCAGGACAAAAATCAAAAAATTTGAAATATACAACGGGATAAAACAAAGAGACATTTTAAGTCCCATACTGCTTATCATTATCGCAGATAGATCACCAAACGTATTAAAGAAAAACATCAACAGTTAATCACCGTAATAGGGTATAGAAATCTAGAGTCAGTTAAACTGACATTGAGTAGCCTCTTATAAGGGGTATAATAGCAACAAAAAAAAATTGCAAAGGGTAGTGAACCTATGGAACATAGAAATTTAGAATATAAAAATGAAAACAAACAAAAATTATAATCGTAAATGCAAACAAAACAACAAAACCGTTAAATGCAATAATAATACACTAGAAAGAGTAACAACGTATGAATATCCGGAAAATATAAAAACAGAGAATAGGAAAGTAGATGCCGAAAAATATATTTCCCCCTAAATTAAACAGTGCTAGGACATAAAGACATAGAAGTGAAAATGGAAATGCATAACATAATAATAATAACTTTCGTTATTGAAACAGAGATAAAACTAAACTAAGCACTATCACAATGAAACATCTCAAGGAAAATTGAGAGGCTCGGATTAAAAATGACAATATTTGAGATATAACAAGACAGAACTAGTAATGAAAAAATAAAAAGCCATTAAATTGGTATGACCATATGGTGAGAATGGAACTGGACAGAATTACAAGAAAAATAATAAAAACTGTAAAACTAACCAAGAGGGAGACCAAGAACAAAGTAAATAAATTAAATTAGAGAAATAAGTTTAGAACGAGAAAGAATGATAGAGGATATTGGTATTCTAGAAAGAAACAGAAAAGCATGGGAGAAGATTCATGTCTGTTCTCTTCTTTGGTATGTTTGATTTACAAGTTAGTCTGGAGTCTAAATACATGACTTCTTTAGTTTATACTATCATTGTGTTATTAACTTTTATTGAAAGAAACGTTGTCACGTTAGTGTAACCGTTATATACACCGATTTTTTTCGTTTACTTGAATCTTCTATTTTTCTAACCAATTCTCAGTTTCCGGTCACCGTTTTTGCATATTTGGTATGTCAAAAGTATAGGGGAGGTAGAGAGTAGGGCCTAACATTTTGATGTTGTAGCGCCATGTCGTACAGAAAAGCAGCAAGGTAAGATTTTAGAACCAAGTACTAATTTTTGAGCAAATCTCCTGTGACACACTTATCGAACACCTGAATGGTGTCAAGAAACTATGCTGAATAATATTCTTCTTCATTAAATGCTTTGTTTATTTTGTTCGTTATACGGCGATGCTGTTGGGTGGTTGAGTGTGTCAACATCCAAACTGATAGTTAGCTATCCATTTTGTTCGTCATGATATTTATGTATTTTTGGAGAAGTATTTTCTCCAACAGTTTAGATAATACCGGCAGGAGGCTCAGAACGACAGGATAAAACTTCGTTTGGCGGCTTTCCAGATTTTAATAACAATATCCGATTTTTAAGTTTCTTGGTCGAATAGGGTAAACAAAACACCGCATTAAATATTGTATTTCTTTTCTAGAAAGCTCATTCAATATCTGTCCTGTTGTTTTATTATTTCCAGGCAGTTTAATTTCTAGTTTTTTCTCTTGAAAAGTCATTTTGTAATAATGAATCTAGAGTCTTTTACTTCCTTACTTGTGCTTGCGGCAAAAAGAACAGACAATATTTTTCTTCTGTGTTTATTCCAAAAATTGTTTTTAAATTGTCCTATAAGATATCATAAGTTTACTTCCAAGACACTAAAGATTTGAATAAATCTTTATTCATAGCAATATGAAATATTTGTGAATAAAAAAAAGGGGATGTACTGTAACAAAAGCACGGTCTTTAGGAGGGGAGGAGAACTCCTAGTAATATATCTTCAATCTTACCACATCTGTAAACTTCGTTTACAAGTCATACAATCTACTCTCTAACATAAGCAACGAACAGTTCTGGGAGTTGAATTATTGTAAAACTACTCCCAATGTGACAACTGACTTTTTAGTTATCACAGAAAATAATTGATGCCATCTCAAAACAATTTTTTAATTAGTGCACAATCTAAATAAAACTTTGCCAATCCTATACAGAATTCGGTTATAGAAACATACATTCAGGTAGGAAATCTAAAGACCCCTTTTCTACCTGGTTTACGCTATGCATACATAATGACACACATACAATAGAAATGTTAATTTCTATATGTAGTTTCTGTATTCCCCACCGTTCGTCATCTGCATTCAAATTTTGGACGTTAACATAACTTCACTTTATCTACTTTTAAATTAATTTTGCACATAATTTCAGCTTGTAGTGCTTTTTTAATACATCAAAATATAGGTAGCACGTTTTGTTTTATAATTAAAACATGGGGCCGGCGAAGAGATTCCTCTGTAAGCAATCCCAGAACGAACTTAAAAAGACCTTGCGATTTCGATTTCGAATTTCGAGAAAATTCGAAATCGAATATCTCGAAAATTATTCGACATAGAATTTTTTCGACTTCATTTTCGAATTGAGCGTAAAATTTCCTATAAGAATCGCATTTAAAGTCGTAATGTCGAATATTTTCCCGAAATTCGAAGTCGAACATCTCGAAAATTATTCGAGATAGAAATTTTTTAATTTCGAATTCGAAATCAGCGTAAAATTTCCTATAAGAATCCATTTTCAAATTTTAAAAAATCTCAAATTTTGTGACGGACCGACAGACAGACATAGAATTCAGTAACGAACTTTTTAAGTTTGTTGAATATTTAGAATACGCGGTGTGCCTACTAAGTAATGCGACAACGATTATTATACCAACAAAGTATGTATTTAAAATTTAAAAAAACTTTATTGTTTCTAAAGCGTTTTCTTTGAAAAGCTTCCTTCTAGGCTCTTAAACCGTCCACATCGCTAAGTGAAACCCTCAAAAGATATTTAATAGTCTCAATTGGGCCTCACTCGGTCTCTAATCACTAGTTGGGACTTTCCAGAGTAAGAAGATTTTTGCTAATTGCAGCGGTACTCTTATTAAATAAGGATAGTCTTAGTCTTTCGAGTGGCTGATTTATATAATCCAGCGCATAACTACTAATACGCAAAGTTTGTGTGTACTGAAAGCTACTACTGAAGACTTTGTCAAAATTTGCCAAAGCAGGCTATATCTCTTGGTAGTATGTCTCCTGCATTGATGCAATTGATAGCATCTTTTCCAAGGAACACTTTTGCAGCGTATTTTGATGGACAACTACTGGTTGACAAAAATGTTCGCGTACACAAACTACCTGCTAGATTGCTGTCTGTCAAAGAGTGTAAAAAGAAAGTTGGAAAGGCGTTGTAGAAGGGTGTGTAGGTTATCAAAATAAGAAGGAAAAGCTCACTTCACATTTATTCCTATTAAACATTTGCGAGTTTGGAAAAAACTTTTAAAAACACCAAACTTCAAAGTGATGCAAGGGAGTAAGATATAGGCCTCAGCAAGTTGTCTCCAGTTTTTTCGACTTCTATTATTTTCTTATCCAACTTATCCAAGTCCTCCAACCATTGATCCGTTATTTGTGGACGCTCTCTTCCCCTCTTTGCCGTCTATGATCTCCGTTGTTGTATTTCTTTATTCTATCTGTTATCTCTCTGTGCTTAATGTGACCAGCCCATATACATTTCAAAGATAATGTATGTTATACGACAATTCTTATTTTTTTAGCCTTATATTTTACATTTGTCTTCCCATAGCCCTTTGTGTTTCAACTATCTTGTTGATGTTTGTGCTTCTTGTGTGTATACTAGAAGGATGCATTGGTTATAAACATATTTTTCTTAAATGTGGCTGTATTTTTACACTTACCAATAATCAAGCATTTTCCCGTTTATCCAAATATTGTTCTTGCCTCCGTTTAATTTCTTAAACAATCATTGAGTCTTCTAGTCGCACTCATAATTGTGCCACCATTTCCACCTTTCGATGTTTTGAGAGTATATTCCACTCGACTTGCATTGTCTTTTCTACAATCTATAATTCTATACTATCAAATCCCTTATGGTAGTATGGTAGCATGTATTTATTTGATTTTTCTATTATGGTTAGTAGGTGGTCTTCTGTACTGTATTTATTGCGAAACTATGCTTGTTCTATTGGTTGGTAAGTCTAGTAATTATTTTAGTCATTAATTTGCATAACTGCCACAACAAAGATATTAGACCGTAATTTTTCAGTCTGCTTTCAACACTCTTCTGATATAGCAGTACACTGAGTGTGTTGTTCCATTATTTTGTATGTTGCCTTCTTCAAAAAACATATATTTAATAGTCTTGGGTGGTGTTCCTTCTCTTTTCCTATAGCCTTATTTTTCTTCACCGTTTTGGAGTTAACGATAACTGTTCTTTATATATTCCCGTTGTATCCTCCGGTTTGTATGTTTTACTTTTCTTTTTAATTTTTCTTTAATCTTCTCTGAAATTGTTTGTTGTTGTTCACATAGATCTGCATCAAATTCTTCTACTATCTTTATCGTCTTCTTTGTATCATTGGTTTTAGCATTGTAATAATCTTACACTTTTCATGTTTTTGTTTTGGTGTATTACTTTCTCTATATTTTTATTTGTTTTTTTTTATCTTCTTTAACAAATTTATTTTGGGTTTTATTGATATTCATGTAAGTTGAAGTACTTTTTAATTAGTTTTTAATATTCCCCTGCTTTCTTCAAATAATTTTCTTTTATTATTAATTTTTTTTTTTTTTTTATTTTTCCTACATTTTCACTATTTTGTTAAATTTATGTATACTTTGTTGTTTTAGTTGTTTCTATTATTCTAATACTGTTTTTATCTTTTGTTACTTGTTATTTAACTGTTTCCTGTTAATTAATGTTATTTTCTCTTAGTCTCGTATTCATCATTAGTGTTGTACGCATCATTTTGTGGTTATAATAATGTAGAATGTGTTTAATACTGACATGCCCTTTACTTTCCATTTATCTGATAATAGCACATAGTCTGTTTAGTTCCCTTATGCGTCCCTCGAGACTTATCTAAGTCAATTCTCTGTTGGTCTTTTTTTAAAAAATGCATTTGTTGCATACAAAATATTAGTATTTGTCTTCTGTCGTACATGTTACTCAATCTAAGAAGCCTATTGTTTCCTTGGATTTTTCCTTTTTGAAAATTTTAGCACTAAAATCTCCTATAATTAAAATATAGGTGTCAGCCGGGTTCAATTCCAAGCTCAGATGCCTGTCAAGTGGCCTCCTCAGTTAGTAAAAGTAATGGAGTACCTGCGTTCACTTTGAGGAGATGGCAATAATGCAATCATCTAAGGTGTGGTGCTTGCCACTTAGCTCCATATGAGAGATGCGGCGCGATGACTGGTCAGCGAGGGCAAACTTATGAGAGTCTCAACCCCGCAGTTCGCAAACCTTGCACTAGCGCGAGGAGCAGAGTCTGACTATTATTTTTTATTTATTATATATGTAGTTGAAGTATCCCGTGAGGGGTTGCTAGTCCCCCATCGGGCGCTTCCTCAGGTGGCGGATATAGGAATGCCTCCAGATATGGGTGGTACCGGGGAAATAAAATACCCGGGGCGGACCAAAACTAGCAAAGGACACGACGGTTCTCCAGTAGGAGCGGTACGCCGACAGCGACTGTACCCCATGTTAGGGGCGGCTGAATTACTATCTCCCAACCCGTCTGGCCAGCGTGGGAAGATTAGGCCAACCACCCCCTTTATTTAGCAACAATGTCAAATTACAAAACAAAAAGATTTATACCCCAGGTGAGTAGGGCTACTAGTCCAGAATCTCACACTGATGATTACACATCAGTCTGTCTCAAGGATTCTGGGGGAGACACAATTTGACAACTGCAAAAACATTAAGCACACACAGAAATAAGACTAAACTAATGATTGCTACATACAACATACGTTCACTAAACAAAGATGAAAAATTATACGAACTCGAAGAAGAACTTAAAAACATTAGATGGGATATAATAGGCTTAGCTGAAATTAAAAGAAAAGACGAGCACTGCCTAACACTATCATCAGGACACATACCATATTACAGAGGTGCAGAAACTGAGGAAATCAACAACATAGGAGGAGTAGGTTTTATAATAAATAAGAAATTAAAAAATCACATAAAGAGCTACAATTCCATAGCGAATAGAGTAGCCTATATCATCCTAAATATATCTACATTCTGCAACATGAAAATTATCCAAGTATACGCTCCAACTACAAAATATGATGACAAAGAGGTGGAATCGTTCTATGAAGAAATTTCAGTAGCAATAAAGAATAACCATTGCCAATATACACTCATAATAGGAGACTTTAATAGTAAGATAAGGGAAAAAATAGAACCAAGCGAAGATAAGATCAGAATCCATGGGCTAGGGAAACGAAATGAACGTGGACAAATGCTCATGAATTTTGCAGAAATATAAAAACAAAATAGATTACATCTTATCATCAAATAAAGATATTGTTAAAGATGTAACACCACTAAACAATATTGGCACAGGAAGCGACCATAGGATACTGAGAACAAGAATAGAAATAAAAACGAGATTGGAAAGAAAGAAAAGAATTAGCACTACAAAAACAACGATAGACACAAGGATTTTAAAAGAAAAACAAGCACAGTACGAATACGAATTAAACAAGAATTTAGAATCCTCTGAAATACAGGAAATGACAATGAACGACATGAATACTACCATAAACAAATGTATGTTAGATGCAGGCCTTAAAGTAGCCGCAGCTCGTAAGAAAAAAGAAAAAAGTTGGAGTGACAGAACAGAAGAACTATTCCGTATAAGACGAGAACTGTTGAAAAACGGAAAACGGAACACGATAGAATTTACAGAAACCAATAAGACACTGAAGAAATCAATAAGAGAAGATAAAAGGAAACAGTTAGAAGCACAAATTGAAAAAATAATCCAAGAAAATAAAAATATGAAAAGCATAAGAAGATCATTAGGTAGAGCAAATATCACAGCATTTAAAGACAATGAGGGAAAATAAGTAAGAGATAAAAACGAAATTTTAAGGACCACAGAACTATACTATGAAAAGCTATACAAACAAAAAAACGAAACGCCGGAAGACGTGAAACAGGAATTAAAAAAGAAAATAATAAATGTAAATTCAGAGGATATCCCAGAAATTACTAATGAGGAGATTAAATTCAACATAAAGTCCATCAAAAATCACAAGTGCCCAGGACAAGATGGCGTAATAGGCGAGTTAATAAAAGAAGGAGGAGATACGATAATTCAAGCATTACAAATATTCTTTAATAAATGTCTGGAGGAAGGAAGGATTCCTGATGATTGGAGCAACGCACTAATTATCCTCATATACAAAAAGGGAGACAAAACAATACTTGATAATTATAGGCCAATATCTCTAGTGCCGTGGTAGCTTAGTGGATAGATCGCTAGACTACGAAACCAAGAGTTGCGGGTTCGAATCCCGCTCAATCCCAATTCGATCGCTGGCATTTTTACGGCCCAGCTCGACTCAGGCTGCAATAAATGAATACCTGGAGGTCAAACTCTGGGGTAATAATAGGCGGTCGGTACGTAGCGCTGGCCACGTTACTACCCTTGTGTACCGTAGGCTCTAGACTGTAACAGATCTATCCTGTTACGACCCCAAAGGGCCTTCGAGGCCTATTACGGGGAACTATTATTATATTATCTTTATTGCCCCAAATATACAAACTCTTCACAAAAATCATAGTAAACAGATTAGATGCAAAACTAGAATTCTACCAGACGATCGAACAGGCTGGAATTAGGAAAAATTTCAGCACAAACGACCACATCCTCACAATAAGAACATTAATAGAAAAAGCCATCGAATACAATTTACCTTTATATATGGCACTGGTCGATTTTGAAAAAGCTTTCGACTCGATTGAATTGTGGGCGATAGAAAAAGCCCTGCAAAACAGTAGAATAGACTATAGATGCACCAAAATGATCCACTCCATCTATGAAAAATCAACAATGACAGTGAGGTTACACGAAAACACTAATAAAATCCCGGTCGGTAGAGGAGTAAGGCAAGGAGACTCGATGAGTCCTAAGTTGTTTATAACAGCACTAGAAGATGTGATAAAGTCACTTAACTGGGAAAACAAAGGAGTGAATATAAATGGCAAAATGCTCAATCACCTGGCCTATGCAGATGACCTAATCATCATATCAAACTCAGCAGTGGACTTACAAAACATGCTCGAAGAACTCAAGAACAAATCAGCAAAAGTTGGGCTAAAAATAAATAAACAAAAACCAAAAATAATGACTAACCAACAAGACAACATAAACATAAAAATTGACAACCAAACTGTAGAGACAGTACAAGAATATGTTTATTTAGGTCAATTGATAACATGCAAAAATTTAACCAAAATCTGAAATTGATAGACGCATACGCCAAGCATAGTCAGCCTTTGGGAAACAAAATAAAATACTAAAAAACCAAATAATCCCCTTAAAACTGAGAAAAGCTGTGTATGACCAATGCGTACTCCCAGTACTTACTTACGCGGCACAAACATGGACATTAAACAAAACATTAATGGGAAAACTTGCCAAAGCCCAGCGAGCAATGGAAAGGCAAATGCTAAATATAAAGTTGAAAGATAGAATAAGAAATGAGAGTATAAGGGAGAAAACAAAAGTAATAGACGTCAAGAGATATGTAACATCATTGTAATGGAGATGGGCAGGCCACACCATGAGGCAAAAAGATGAACGATGGAACAAGGAAATACAGGAATGGAGACCATGGACGGGCAGAAGGAGTGTGGGTCGCCCACAAACCAGATGGAAAGATGACATAAAATTAATAGCAGGATTAACATGGAAAAAGACAGAGACAAATGGAGATTTAAAGGGGAGGCCTATGTCCAACATTGGATAGATACAGGCTGATGAAGAAGAAGAAGTTGAAGTATATTTGCAGAAGCGATCTTTCATTGTCATTATGTTTTAATTTTGCTCCATTAATGTTTGTGTATTAATTCAACGTTCACTAACAGAGAGAAAATGTTAATTATTTTTTTATTTGTTAATCTGTATTTAATTGGGACACTCAGTTTTGCGATGTAAAAGAGTCCAGATCCATCAAAACAAAGAAAAGGGCGATAAAAAGTTACTCTGTACATGAATAGCTTCATTATGTAATTACTACAAAATTGCATTATCTTTGGTTTTACTAGTATATTTGTAAATTTCATGTTACGAAGAACGTTCAAAAAATATTGGCATATTTTATTAGGCAGAAGCGTGTACACATTTTATTAGAGGTGTTTTTTTTCAATGTCTACACACTATCTGTAAAGCCGTTACAAACCATTCACCACATTTTCGTTTATTTGTGAAACGTACATAAACTTCTTTCTCTCTGCACAACAATTTTTTAAGTTTTGACGTACTCCTGTAATCACTAAGAAACTGTATACTTACGATTACAAGTTGCTATAGCTGAAGAAATATTTTTTTTAATGGCCGCTCTGTAAAGTTCAGGTTATTACTTAAATGGTGCACTGTGTATATCATGGCATTAATATTGCACTGGTCGGTAAGTTCGTTAGTGTAACTGTTGGTTGCTAATAACTCTAATTACCTATTTTTCCACTCATACGTACGTCATGCAGTGACTTTCACTTTAACTAGGAATTTAACGTGCACAAAAACTGTGGAATAGGTGAAATTGATCGTTGGAGGTCACCGCTTAACGTTTAACAAGTAATCAATATGCCGACTATTCAGAGTAACTTTATTATAGCTGAATTTATGTATTATTTGTTAGTGAAACCATAGGCAACTAAATATGTTTGTGTTTGTACATGTGACATTGAATTTTAGTGTTCAAATAATGAACGAATTTCCTAATGATATATTAATATTAGGGCTGTGAACCATAAGATAGCCAGCAAGTCTAAATTGGTCAATTGACACCTTTTGGAAAAAATATTTAGTTTACAATAAATGTTCACATATTTTGATAACACATTTCGTGAACTCAACACGTGGTTCAGATTTCAGCGAACGACAAATATTCGATTTCCAAAAGGATATTAGTATCAATGTGACAAAGACCAAAACCATCAAATTTTGGGAGAGAAATGTGAGCCGAAAGTCGTCATTGTATTAACAAACAATCAATGTTTCAAAAATCATTTGGAATGTCAAAAACATTACCAAGAAACAACATTGGTGTAGTAGTAAAAATTCAATGTGGCGCGAATTCTAGTTTATTCAAGATTGTCCCAGAGTCCATTAAACTGAAATATGGACGCTATATCAAGAGTCTTCGGGCTAAAACACCATAGCAAACATTAATTGACCGGCCTCTTTACTCAATTTGAACACTTGTGATTATTCATTTTTTTACGGCTCTAACTCTTTGTGTGGGAACACGGCCTTCGAACTGAGCTTAAAACTCTCATATGTTCGTTCTACTTGCCCGCTCGTCGCCCACTATCTCTGAGGCGGGGCGACGTGGCAAGCACCGCGTCTTAGACGACCGCTATTGAATGAACAATAGCTTCACATCCTCTTTTAGTTGCAAATCCCAACCACAACGAGACGTAAGTATTCACCAATTCATAAGACAACTTGACCACAATTCTTGTAGTGTATTTTCAACAGCAATAGGCCAGATCTCTCGTTGTGCTTTGTTGAAATGACATAGTGTGTCACCCTAAATAAAAGGAGTTGGCCCTCTGGAAAGAACAAAGTTGCAAAACTTTTTTCTAAGTAACCGGTAAGTAAAATTCGGGCGTTATGAGATTAAAATAACGTGCTGCGTATTCAATTTCCGCTCCCTTCGAAATTAATCGTTCCCTAAAAACCCGTCTTAACAATTCCATTGTTAGCACTACAGTGTAACCTATGGCTCCATCTTGCTAGAACCACACCTCTATGTCTATATCAAATTAAGCGACGCAAGAAATTGCTAGGTATCGCTCTCCAATAACAGTTGCTACATTGCCATCGTCATTTTGAAAAAAATATGAACCAATAACACAGTACACAGTACATTTAGCGGCATGTAATTGACGCCGGTGAATTGTTCTTGGATTTTATATATCTCGGATTTTCTAGCATTTTTCTAGCAAACCAAAATAAATGGAAAACTTCAGTCGCTGTTCATAATCATGTATTTTCAATTGCTGAGCAACTTAAAATACTTCTAAGTGAAGTTCGAGACAACACCAATTGCCTTAATCTTCTTTAAGTTGATGTTTCGGAGTCTCCCTCGCACTGCAAGTTTCCGATTCAAGATAAATCACAAACAAAACCTTGCTCTTAAAAACAATGAATAATATTCCATCTAGTCATTTCCAATGAGCGATTCCTCTTAATAAAATAACGAAAACATGCTATGTGCACCAATAATTGCATGATTATTTTCAAAACATTTTTTCAGGGTTTCACCTCAAAGATCTAGAAAGAAAATCAGAATTATTTGCTTGGAAAAAATTGTGATTTTTTAAACCAGCTAAGAACACTTGAGCCGCCCTGTAAGCGTCTAGGTGCTTTTCTGGGAATAATGATTTATTGGACAATAGCAGCGTGACAACTTCTCTAATATCTCTCCTATTTTCGGCTCGGTTCTTTTTGAAAACAAAGTGTTATCTTTTGGAATTTAAACTATTTAATCAAATTTCTTGTGGTATTATTCTTCTTGGCAGAAATAAGAACACAAATGCAGATTAAAGTGTAAATAAACGGATCTGTCCAGGGAATAACACGTTTCTCTTCCTTACACAGTATTCAGGATATCTGATAACTTCAATACTACTACATGGTTTGCCCTATCCAGAACTCGCTTCGCGACTTTAACGGAACGTTCATTTTTTGATAATATCTTTGCTGGGTTAAGGACCTAGCGGATTTCCTACAAGTTTGTACTGGTATTTAGATGAATTTAGCTATGTGATCTTTTCATCCACATTTTCTTTTGTTTCTTTTGTAAAAAACTCCGTAGGCAATAGATCAAGATAGAAAGCTTCTAGAATTTTTTTACTACGAAGAAGTTTGGAGGAGTAAAGAGTGGCGTTAACATCTAGTCAACCTCACCTGCACGCGGCACCCTCTGCTAGACAACGAACGGGGTTCTGACAACCCATCATCGGGGGGTATAACCCGATACCAGTTGTCCCGAGGTAACGAGGCCCTCATCTTCGGGCCAATCACCCTTTGAGGTACACGGATTTAGAGAAACTACGGGAGCCTCGAAAATGGACGGACTGATCGAAGATGGATCGAAGACCCAACGCCGTTAGGCATAAATAGGTTATAAAGAAGAAGAAGTAGAAGAAGAAGTTTGGATTTACGTACTGGATAAGATTTCATATTGCTTATAGTTCAATTGAGAATCGTGTTATCCTAAAATGTGTGCTAGATTGTCATCAAGATTAAAGTATGTATACGAAACCAAGTAGAATATACGTCACAAAGTATCCACTTGCATATGGTATCATTTCCTCCATTAAAGGGAGAAAATAGTGCTAGTATTTGTTTATAATACTACTGAAGATCTTTGCTGTCCTAAGTTGTGTACTGGATTTCAACCAAGGTGGATGTAGACTGAAACCAATTAGAGCATAAGCCACAAAGTATCTACTCCTCTCGTGTGGTATAGTTTCGTCTACAGAAGGATAAGTAGTACATTTACAAGTAAATCATAAAGTATGTACTTCTCTAGGGTATCATTTCTGTCATAGGAACATAGAAGACTATGAAGAAACAAGAAAAAATGATCCCACTATTTACTTACTTTTGAAGATCTTACTATAAAATGCGTACTGAATTATCCGCTTCTCACATGAGGCATCATTTCATCTATAAGGAGTATAGAAAAACAAGAAAAAATAATACCAGTGTCTGGATAGATTATAAACACTTAACTTTGGAAGAAATCCGTAAAATCATTTTATAAGCTCAAAGCGTCTAGAAATTAGCAGACCATTGAGCTTGGTCACTTACTCTGTATGGTTCATATATGAAAAGTAGATATAATTAACTCTCACGTTTGTTTTCCAAACACGCTATGTAGATTACAACAAATTATCGCTCAATTCTTCGTTACGTTCCATCGTAACTTCTTGAGGTAAGCAAACTTGAAAATGGTGTAGAATGCATTTTTTGGCGCACTATAGTGATATATTAGCAATAAATATTGAGAACTAATCTACCAAAAGAATAAACGAGCTATTTAAACTACTATATCAAAAGTATGTTGTGATAAATACAGAAATCTTAACGAATGAAAAAGTGGCTTGTAATTTTGAAGTATTTAACAAAACATTTTGGTGTTTACGATCAAAAACAAAAATGAAGACACTCGACGAATAAATAGAAGGAGGGAAATAGGAAATAGAGTTAATAGGGCATAAAAAATGAAAAAATTGTAACAGGTATACGAATATACAGAAAAGAAAAATATCAATGCAAGTTACAAGAGTAAAAAAAAATAAAGAAGCATTTGGAGCAAAACGCGTCAACTGCCCCAGCGCCGCTGCAAACGTCCGTGCGAGCGTGAAACACGACTTTTACATCTCGTCGTTTCGGTCTTAAAACATTAATAAAAAAATGGTTTAAAAATACAACTTACGTAGTTCTTCCTCGGCTTTCCAATGGTAGTATTAGTTTGTTCAATTTTTTAAATTTTTTAAACCATGAGAAAAGATGAGACATTTTTACATAAATATAAACAAACGGACGTCTGCGACGGCGCTGGGACATTTGACGCGTTTCGCCCTATATGTTAAGCCAATTATTATACTTATTTACTTAATTTTTCTCACCTAACTCCTACTGACTGCTTCATCTCGTGCCTCCAGGTTCTTTTTGATCAGCCTTTCGTACTTTTCCTAAAATTCTTCCTCCACCTTTTTGCCGTTCTTCTGTTGTTCATTCTGTGCTAGCCAACCCAAATGTTTCTCTTGCACTAGCGTTTCCACAAATTTAGTTTTCAAAATCTCCCTAAATACTTTGCCTTTATGTTCTTTCGTTGTAGTCCCTAATTGCCCATTTTCTTATATACCTTTGTTTTCTAAAAATATGGATTTAACCGCGTTAAACAATCTGTTAGTAGCCTCTACACTTTATTTTACCTCAAGGTCAAATTTACCATTGGATACTTCCAAAAATTTCTAGAAATGCCCTTCCTCTGATTTTTTTCTGTGCCTATTATCATGGTTTTGTTTTATCTGTTTAATTTTCTTTAACTCTGCGTTATGTATCTTTACAATTCTTCTTCTGTTCTAGACCATCATATTATAAGCGTATTCTTCAGTTTTTTACTTTGTATGTTTTAGGTTGTTTCTAATTTTCCTTTATCGTCGCATCTATTACTAATGTAAACAGCAGCGGACTAAACACACGACCCTATCGTAGTCCTACTGTTTTCTAAATTCCTTTACTTCCTCGTTTTTTTATAGGGCTTTAACTGCTATTGCGGTTTCGTCGCCAATTCTTTTTTTCGATGTTTTTCATATTTGATTCTGTCAAAAGCCATCTGTAGATCTACATAACAGAGATGTCTTTCCCTACTTTTTTAATAAATCAAGTATAATAATAACGCAAAATGTTAAAACTCAAATGCGTCTCAAAATTACAATCAAAACCAAAGCTTAACAAAGGCAACAAAGCCTGCACTGCATTTTAGTTGTAAAAGTGGGCTACAAGCACTACAAGGATGCGCCCGCAGCCCCAAACTGAATAAAGTTGACTATTTATACGGCGTGAGCCGCTCAGAAAATACTCCAAGAATTCGGGCCTATGTGATTCAAGCGCTCCGTTGAATGGGCTCGTTGAACGCCAGTACAATAACTCCGGCAGCCGCCTTCCTTCTCGGCGGCCTTGGTGTAAAATTAGTAATAGAACAGAAGCGTTAGACGCAGCCAGGGAACTCCAGCCGCCTTTTCCATTCGATTTGCACCAGCCGCGCGGATGAACTGCGCCGTGTCTTGGGCATTTCCTTGAAAATGTGCCGAACGACAACATCGCCGAAGAAAAGGAACCGGGCACGGGCAACCTTGCTAGGCTTTTTAGTAATGCGCTATTTGCCTCAAGGACAACTTGTTCCCGGAACTTTGTCCTGTGTCTTTAAAAAATGCCATCGCAGCGTGTGGTTGGAAAATTTCTTTCATTGCTGTTCAACATAAAATTTAAAATTTTGGATGAGGCGTACAATAATTAAAACATTTGCGATATAAAAGTGGAATACCAAGTTTTTTTTAAAGAGTTAGAAGTAGCCTTGGATATGAAATATGTCATATAGGACAAAATTAGTGTGAGAATTTTTCTCTGTACAGTATAGTTGTTTAGTCATCTAGCAGCTTTAAAAAGTTTAGTTAAAAATGTAATTTAATTATAAGCATTATGTAGCTTGGAAATGACCAAATTTGCAAAAGGATGGAAGATAAGAACAGTGGGGTAGAACAACATTGAAGTTATAATTATCGCTATTCTTCTTCTTCTTTGGCTTCCTCATTTACGTCTTACACCGTTGGGTCCTCTATCCATGTCACAGGTATTTCTATCTCGTGCCAGTCTTCGCACTTCTTCATGAGTTCTTCCTCTTTTTCTAACCACATCCTGATGTCTACCCACTATACTAGGATCTGCCTCTTGTTCTTCTACTATCGTTTTATGTTTTAATTTGGAGCATCAATTTTGCTAAGTATCCAAACTATTTTAGTTGTTGCACTATTGGTTTTATCCAATAAACTTCATTTTTGAGCGATGTTTGTTCACTATTTCCCATGTCTCTTCTCACATAATAACATGAGAGTGAGGATGGCGTTATAAAGTGCATCTTTTATTTTAATGCTGAGTTCTTCTTTACCAATAATTGTTAATTTAATACTATAGTTTATTTGGTTTACTAATTCTGTTGTTTATTTTTTCATCTATTCTTGCATCGTTGTTTGTAATCACTTCTAGGTGTTTGCTTTTTTACATATTCAAGTTCCTTCTAGTATGATACATATCCTTTCCCCTCTCTTCTATGTGCCATATTTCTATAATTTCTGCATTCCAATATCTTAGCCACATTATATCTTCTTGGGCAATTGAGTAAAGTTTGAACAAAAACAAATGAAAAATTCGTTCTAATATCTCACCCGCATTTTTCCCCCTTGGAGGTAAATATCTGAACTCCACAAATGCAAAACATCTCACATTTTACTACAAGTTTTACATCTTAAGAATAGATATGATGTCAGACAGCCCAACGTAAACAAACAGAGATTGTGACGGAAAAGAGTCATAGCTATATAAACTTGAAATATACAGGGTATACGCACCAAAAGAAAATTATCACTGACATTAAAAACTAAAGTTAGCTGCTATATAAATCCTCAATGGCAACCAAACGCTTCAAGCAATCATCGTATGTTAGTAAGAAACTTTACATATACAAATAAAATTAAAAGAACAAAAGAACACAGAAAATTAAATGCGGTAAAAAACATTACATTAAAATAGGATGCAAAAAAATATTAAATGTAGATAATTAAGAGCCATCATATAAAAATTTAAAGAAAACTTTAATTGATGCGCGACAGGCTCCTAGTATCGAAACCAGAAAAGTTAAATTTGCAGAGAAGTTCTCGGAAGATTTAAAGAACATGATTAAGGAAAAAAGTCGTATATAAAATATATATTAGAAGGCACACCATAACTTATAGACCAATATCTGCAGCTACGGAACTTGCTAAAAGTAAAAATAAGAGAAGAAAGATAAAGGTATCGGAATAGACTATGCATAGTTATTAATAACACTACTTGATGCAATAGACTGGAGAGCAATAAAAAATCAGAAATAATACAAGAGACATTTAATAAAATAGGAAAAGAAAATATCCCGGAAGAATGAAATAAAGCCTATATAAGCTAAATTTATAAGACAGACAAGAAATGCTGCTCTATCTAAAGAGAACAAGCGTTATCCGGTCTATGGCAAAACTCTTTTCCAGTAACATTTAAAATTAAATTGAAGAACACGTAAATCTAAGTGAAGAACATTGTGGTTTAGACAACATATATTGTGTTGGGCAGCTAACAGAAAAAAATAGAACCAAACTAATAAACGCCCAAATGATGGTATATGATAGCGTATCCACATGTAAATTATGGAAAGCTAAGAAGAAAGTGAATATACGTGAAAATGGATAGACGGAAGAACATATAAAAATAGATAATAAATTAACTCAAACTATAAAAATAACCAAAAGTCTCAAACAGGAGAGCGGTCTATCACCATTTAATATATGTGCCGACCAAGCACTGGATATATGGTATGGAAAATGCTCAGGAGTGGGAATTAAATTAGATAGCTCAACCTTACACTCTACTGCTCGCAAATAAGACATAAAATACATGCTAAAAAATTGAATAAAGAATTTGAGAAATGGGGCTTGAACTTAATTACTACAAAACCCAATATATGTGTGGAAGAAAAGCACACGATATCAAAACAGAAGTTAAAGAGATCAGATTTCACGATTGAATTTTTATCAAGTACTAAATATAAAAAATTGTCTGACAAATAGCCACCTTTCGGCTGCAATCTCGATTCCTTCATCATGTTCTGATCAATTTCATCATTAACACATCGCATTTCGTTCTAGAAATTATCAACAGTTTGCACATTGCTGGCGTATGCCTTCTATTTCAGGTAACCTCACAAAAAAGTAGAACAGCGTTAAATCACAGGATCTTGCTGGTAGGTTGATATCGGCACTTTATGGAATTAGGCAACCAAGAATTTATTGGTGCAGTAAATCGACTGTTGCTCGTATGGCAGGTGGCACCGTCCTACTAAAACCACATTTGTTCCAGATGGTGCCGAAAAAACTAGGGTGTCATGCAACGATAGCAAACGCCATTCACGGTTCCAGCATTTCCACAACAAACAGTGACTTGTTGATGGTGCATTTGTTTTTCTTGAACTGCTCAAGGATTGCCTCAAATGTGACAATTTTGTTCGTTAGGAAACCATTGGATTGAAAATGCACCTCATCGCAAAGATGATTCTTCAACTAAACTGACAGCATACTACATGATGCTGTAAAAACTAAAAACCAATTGAAGAATTGTTGATGGTGAAAATGATCAACAAGCTTAAGCTCTTATATGTAGCTTTGGTATGGTGGAAAACATTGCGCAAAGAACCGTTATAACCGTACTAAGTATGATACAAAGACATGTGGGAATAACGGGCACCATAAAAACAACACCAACACCGCCAATGCAAACACTGCTACACCTACTTCCCCTTCATTTTGAAATCGCGCGAGACAGGAGCGTCTCTTAATAAACGGTGCAACGCACCTATCCGTAAATATTGTATGGAAGTAGAGAATCTGAAAATTAGACATATGGGTGAGGGCATATTGAGTTCAAGAACAAATCACGGGATGCTAAAATTCGCATTCAACATACATTTCGAAACAAATGCACAAATCAATTTAGCAACAGGAACACTTGTAAAAATTATCTGGTAGATAATAGACAGACCAAAGGCTGAGTCTATAACGAGAGTAGGCGTATACTGTTAAAATAGAAACTCGTCATTCTTGGTTATCAGCATATTCCCAAACAGTCAAACAGATTGAAGCCAAAGATAACATCCAGACTGATATGGGGTGCCGCGAAGAACTCGGACTACAAGTTAACTCTATTGCGGGTATTACTGGCAACGCAAAAACTGATTAGGTAGCAGAAAAAAGATCATCAGCTCCATATATAAAGAATGCCCAAAGATATAATACGAAACTGGGCGAAAGAATGGGTCAGAAAATAACGAAAAATACTGAGTAAATGTACCAGGATAATAGTCAGGGAAAAACCTTTAAAGGACCATCTCCTAAAAGAACTCAAGAACTGTTAGTACAAAACAGGAATCAGTTACGAACTACTATACCTCAACAACATAGGGTTGTACAATGTGGCAGAGAAACAGACAGCCATCCATATCTTGAGCGAGTGTGAGGCTTTAAAAGGTAGGTGGAAAATCAATAACTGATCCAGAAGAATACAGTAAGTGGTACTGGAAAAATGCTGTAAGAAAAACACAGTAAGTCCATGAGGTTGCAATGTTATTAGAGGCATAGATCAAACAGCTCTCAACAAATAAAGCTTTAACTTTTGTGTCACTTTAATTTTATACACATGGAGTTTCTCGGCCGAACGATGTTTGACCAACTGTGATCTTACTCCAGGCTGGTACTCATGAGATCTTGTATACATTACCCATCCAGTTCCATAAAATTTTGTGATCTTCAGACAGTTGATTCTCATTCGGTGCACTATAGCTTGTTCTTTAGTAAAGCGTTTTATATTTACCAATTGGAAGAATCACAGACATCTGTCAAAGTACCAGTTGCAAAGGCGCGAATTTTAAATCCGGCCAATCTTTATTTATCCTATAATAAGCAACTTTTATTAATCTTATCATTTTGAAACTCCTCAATGTCGGTAACGTCACACCACAGGCTGCTATGGTTGGGCACTTTAAGACAGGCCAAAAGTGTCTTTCTATATAAGCAATGACATTAGTACTAATTTTTTATTAAATTATAACAAAAATATCCACCTTTTTGATACAGACAAATTTGAATGTCCAGCATAGACCACAAGACTGCGTTGTAAACTTTTTTTTTTGCTTTGTATTTCAATGTGTTGGCGGTAACCTTTATAACTTGTATAAAATTGCTTTTCAAGATGGCAGACTTTATTTCCTTTTACTAGATTACAACTGTTTCACTCGGCGATTGCACAGTGAACCATGACGAACCACTAGGAAAACATTGGTGCGTTGCGCTGCGGCAACACTGTCAGGTTATTGTTTGTGCATGACGGTACATTACAGGATGTGACTAACCGCCAGATAAGGCTTTATCTGACTCGTCATTACGAAAACATGGAATAAAAGGCAGGCATTTCTTCAAAAATTTATTTACGAATGTACAATCTGTATGATTATAATGTAAAATAAAATGTACAAACTCTTAGAACAGAGCCATAATGCTTTGTATATACAAATGCGTGGCTGGGCATCGAACGCGAGTCGCCGCGCGCTCCGGTGGGCCTCCGGCAAATTTATTACCTGCTCGCGGAAGGGCGTCTGAACTGGAATGTATTTAGCATGCGAAAAGGGCGACTGTCAGGTATGGTTCCGTGGGAACAGGGCGAGCGGCCGCGGCGACTTGCGTAATGGCCCGCTACTAACTGCGTACATGTGTACACCTTACACTCACATAAATATACGCTGCTTACTTTAATTTGCTATCACATGGTCTAGGGTGGTATACTCCTCAATACCGGGCAAAAACAATCAAAAATAAGATTTAGGGGATTTCCATTTCGTCACGTTTACGCTACTGTTTTAACGTGTGTGTATCACAATATCACAAATTCAACAATTGAAGTTAAGTAACAATTTCCGCGGCGGCGGCGGCGGCGGGAGATGCGAAACCTAGCGAACTAACAGAATAACAACTTCGTTGTCGGAGAGATCACGCCGCGCGCCGAATGGCTCGATGGAAATTTTCCTAGCTCTTATCATTTGTACAAAATTATCTCGGATCGGAGCGATCATCCGCGTCGCGCTCCCTTGCGACTTCCAGCGGGCTGCCCGTCCGGGCCGCCGAATCTGAAACTTGCGAGGGAGCGCCGACGGGCGGAACAATTTTAGCCGACAATTCGCATACCATGGCCGGAGGCGCTTCCTGGGGTTGCGGGCGATTTCTGGCGGTCCGGCCGAAATCCCGACGACAGGCCGAAACTTCTCTCGGGGCCCGACTGAGCTGACTGGCTGGCGGCAGTAGGGCGATTCGTGAACTCGGACACTAACGGCGAACGTGCGATTAAACTGTCATGGCGAGGTACGGTCTTTGCTGGAGGGCATCGTCCGCGTCCTTCGCCTGGGCGGAACACAAGTCCGGCGTCGACACCGACCTGTTCAACTTGCCACCGTCACTCATCCCGAAACTGAAAATCGACACTAGCGAGGTTATTCTGTCGATTTCCATGGCGGAGCCGGCGGGGAGCGCGTCCGGAGCGCGCTCCGCCTCCGCCTCCACCTCCTTGGCGACGACGTCCGACAGCATGGCGGCGTCGTCCAGGAACACGGAGTCGTCCTCGTCGTCGCTCTTGCTGCGCTTGGGCAGGATCGACTGCACGGCCTCCTCGGTCTCCCACTCGGCCACGGCGCGCCGCCGCTTCAGGCAGCTGTTGCTGCGCTCCCGCAGCACGTTCGAGCTCTTGTCCAGGTCCAGGTAGGTGAGCTCGGCGGAGGAGTGGTACGGAGGCGGCTGGTTCTCCTTGTCGCTTCCCTCGGCGCAGCGCACGCACGGCTGCAGGAAGTCTGGCAGCGGGCTCTCGCCGGTGGAGGCCTCCTGCGCGTCCTCGCCGATGCGCAGCGGCTCGATGCCGGCCTCCTCGGCGGTGAGGCCCACCAGATCTTCGTCGGCGGACGCCGGGGCGCGCGCCTGCACGGGGGGCGCCGGCGACGGCACCTGGTAGTGCACCATGTTGTACGCCTCCTCCATGAACACGTAGCGCGCCTTCTGCAGCACCGTCGCCACCAGCAGGTTCTTGTGCAGGCTGACGCCGCCGCGGTTGGCGCGGGATTGCGCGATCTTCGTCAGGGAAATTCCTATCAGTCGCTGGGCCTCTGTCGCCATTTCACCAAATACTGTCTGCACACACCGATAACAGTCGGCCAACAGAACACTCCACAGGTTAAAGGCGGTCAAAGACGTTTCGATGTAATGTAAGACGCACACCTTCACCACCTCACAGCTTCGACTGAAATGCAGCGGAGCTCGTGCTCACATATACTTATAGCTTTACGGCGTGACGTCACAACCTACTTTCAACGTGTCTCAAACCAATCAGCGCGCGTCCTTGCCGAGAACTGCCGCGCCGCGCTCCGGCCGATCGGCAAATTCCCGTGGGCGATTAGCCGATACGGGCTCGTCCTCTTGGGCTCATTATCTGCGGCCGGCTGCCTTATTGTGGCCCCTATCGGCACGAACAGTAACGCCTATTAATAGCGGAAGTTGATGTCACAAAAATACATCTTGCGTACGCAGCGCAGGAGATTTCTTTGTTTGATAAAGTGACGCGCTGCTACTACGACCATTGTCGGGCGACGTACGAATCGCCGGGAAATTGGGGAACACGGGATGTTCGCCGATGCAAATTCGGCGCGTTGCACAAGCACCGCCGCCGTGGCGGCAGCGCGCCGTCCCGTGCGCCACCATTAATCAATCAATCAATTCCCACAAATATTCACTCGATTACTGGCTCTTCCTTTTAAACGCTTTCGCGCCGCTCATCGGCTCGCCGATTTATTACCCTCATATTAATGATTTAATATTATTATCGGCAAAGAAATTAAAACTTAATTTAATATAATTATAACTTCCACGCAATGAAAATAAAATAATCATCGTATAGGCAACACGCGTAACGCTTTGTATTATGGGTTGCCGAATTTATTCCGTTGCGAATTTCTAGCGCTTTCTACTCCTTTCCAGACGAATCTCACGTGACAAAAAAATGGGGTAACTTTAACTTAAAAACAAATAGCCTATTTTTGAGATGTAGCTTGTACTTTTAATACTGTACTTATAATTTGTTCAATAATAGTGACCGCTGTAATCTCGGAAATTTTTTTTTTATTAAAATTCAATTATCTCATATCTGCTGCAATCACCTCCATTACCTTTTTTCCATGCTTTGAACAAAGTTTTCGACATAATCATTTGGCAAAAACTGTCATATCCCTTCTTCATTTGAAATGACAGCCGCTTTACCATATACACTGTTTTTTCTTTAAGCTTTATTTCCATGTACTGCCAAATATTTGCAATGGAGTTAACATCTAGGGACATTGTCGGAAATTTCCTCGTAATGTACATTGATTTAATAATTCAAACATCAACAATAAAAATAGGTAAGGTTCCTCTGATGCTCGCTGGGTTCTTTGGAATAGATAGTGTTTGGCCTTGGTGTCTCCAGATCCCTTAATTAAGATTGAACCAACATGATCGATGAAAGAAATGACTCTTCAAAACAAGAACCCAGTATCTCAAAGGCTAATGGTTTGAAGATGAAGTTTGAAGACTTTATAGCTCCATATTTCTCATGTTTGCGTTTACAAATTATTTTAGCTGCGGCTCCAGCATTAATCAATGTATGAGCAAGATATGAGTGGGCGAGATAGTCTACATAAGTTACGTTCCAAACCATACGTTGAGCTTTTGTCCACGACACTAGAGTCATCCTTGATGAGCTCTAAAATTCTATGTATATGTGCTGGAGCTAGTGCTCGTTGTATTATTGGTTTAGTTCAGTGTACCTACTAAATCTTCCTTTGCTTTTGGAGTAGGATAGACCATGTACCAGTTTCGCTTACCAATGTTTGGAAATCTGGGTTATCCATTAGGGTACCGATACAACGTTTGCGGATGGCAATGCTTGTAACCACGTTCCCGATTCACGTCGTTGAGGAGCACTGAAACGTCCTTTGTCTTTCAACAAGATAATCCAGATTGTCATTTATTATTTTCGTGATGTTAATAGTGTCCCAATGTTATTGCTCGGAAATGTCAACGTGAAATTGTTTCATCAGATTCATAGCCTCATCCAAAAAATGTTAGCAACCTTAATGCCCGTGTCCATCTGTGGAAGAATTTGAGAAACAAGGTTGATACAACCATAAGCCGAGGCTAGGAATGCTGTAATTCTTCATGTTCCGAGTCTACCACATCTTATTGGAAAGCTAACTTGTGCCTACTGCAATGTAGATATTGGAATGCTCAAAATATTTTTCAAACTACGATAACATCAGGGAACTTAAAAAAGGGCTCATAAAAGGTAAGTCAACTTCGGGATGTACAGGCAATTTTTTAAAAGGAAGTGCGCTGTGTTAGAATCCACTTTTCAATCGTTTAATCATAAGCTGTAGTTGATCTGTCTTCTTTTCAGCTTGTGTTTCAAATCCTGCCTCAAAGATCGGTACTCCAAATAGCTCTAATCATTCTTTAGTCACAACTCGGATACCCGGTGATAGTGAATCATATCATTTGGCGTTTTCATCCTCATTACCAGAACAGAAAAATAATTTACAATGGTCCGGGTTAATGCATAATCCGATTTCTTTAGCCATGTGGATTATTCTAGTAAAATTTTCATGTACATGTCATCAAAGTACCATTCATTGAGCTCTGTAGTCATTGCTTCAACTGTAGGATGAACAGTGAGGCTGAAGCAGATCGGCCCAAGGGAATCTCCTTGTTGGGCGCCTCTCTCAGATGAAACTGGTTTCTCTCCAAAAAACACATGTGTTGGTTTTGAATAGCTTTAATTTACGAAGGGGAGTAGAAATGGTACTTTCGCTTTGACTTGAGTTAATATGGCCTGCCTGTCCACTGAGTTGAAAGCATTTGCGAAATTAATTTTCACTCGTACTTTTGTTTGATTTTGTGGTTGCTTGACATAAGTGACTCTGATCGTACTAACTACGCTCCTGCTAATCTTATCACCTGCCGTCACATTAATGATTTTATTTGTTTTAGACATAAAATAATTCAAGCCCATTTATTAGCCTTGCCATGTCCGCGATCGATCCCAAAATTAAGGAAAACATTGGCACTTTCTGATAAGTCAAACAGAGGGCCTGCCGAATTCAACCTCTTACCACTGTGCTACCATTTCCTTATCACTCAAGTAGTTGCAACAGATAAGGTTAATTTTAAATCAATACCGATACAAAATGATTTTCCGAATCATTCGTTTTAATGCGCGTTTCTGAATTTAGTGCAAATACAGAAGCCCACTATCAGCACTGCTAAGTACTATACGTAACTAAGGCAGATTTTTATCAAGTGGCACTCAAGTGATCCAGACATGTCCACAAAAATCTGTATTTTCGCTATTTTCTTGAACTCTTCCGTAACATGTGTGTGTTAACGTGTCCAACACAGTTAAAATTCTGTTGAGGCTTTCTTACAAAGTCAAAACCCAAAGCTTCCTTTAAAAAAAAGGAAAAATGTTGGTTCACTTCCCTAACCGTTGTTATGACTTCACGAACATTCACCATAATTTTTATAACTGTCGGTGACTGCAACCAATCACATTTGTCGAAAGATTTTTGACCATCCCAAATGTTCTTAGTTAACTTAAAATTTGTTAATTCATAGTCTGTTTATAAGATACTCATTACAGGACGAAGCAAAGTCGAAAACACATCGCACATGCAGTGCGTTTGCACTTACCACCTGCTGGATTTCGCTAGCTTTTAAGGGCAAGCGACATCTAGCAATTGACGAAGCACGCAGTGAAGTGACCGCAATATGGCTCTCTAATCTTCTTAATGCTTAATAAATGGCTGCGAAGCTTGAAACCTTTCAGATGCTACTCATTTGTCGCGAAGAAGGATGAGGCATATTTTGGCATTGCATACTAATGTGTGATATGGTATGAATCCATCGCTATAGCCCAAAGTCCAAACAAACAAATGTGTAGTTACGAAATGTACAGAATATTTACTTGAGAGTATGATCTTTATTCATTTACATTTACAGAAGAAGGCTGTCCCCAGGCAACCATCTCTTGTACCATATTTTCCTATTTTCTTTAAAAGATAGCATTAAATTGTCTTGCATATATTCTCTTATATATAAAAGCAGAAGAGCGAGAGAATAAGTAGGTAAATGTAACACTATCGGTCTTGACCTTGGATAATGATAAGTGATCAGTTTGATATATATGAGACAAAAATTTCAATTTAGTTCTTTTTTGGAACCCTCGGTATGCTCATTGTACACTTTGTATCAACTCTTTCTTTAACCCAAATTTTTGTACAGCCAGAAAAGTTTTCTTGGACGGATAACGATCTTAAGGAATAAGATGGACGCGGAAACATTTCGATCTTAGTTCCGCCGATTTTTGTTCAGATATACAGCTTATATGAACTACAACACTGTTTTGGCCATTTCAAAACTACCTTTAATTTCTCCAAAAGCGCCGAGTAGTGTTCTCTGGTAATTATTTTCTCTTTCTCAAAATACCGACGCCATCACCTTGCGCCCCAGAAAAATTATTTTTAAACATTTGCGAACAGTCGGCTGATGCATACAAATCCACTTTTGACCTGGAGTAAGCAGACAGCTCCCATCTTGCCCAAAGTTTCTTTATATATTTGTAATTCTTGGCGAAAAATGAAGACAACTCGCTCATTTAAGATGTCTGTAACCTCTGCTATCTTCACCAATTCACTCGTCCATCACCCGAAAACATATCATGGACTTTCTCGATGATTTCTGTTCCATGCATTTTGAGGCTTTTAGTGAGTCCTTCTGGTGTAGGGTCTTTTCTCCTTTCTTGTGTGTTAATACGATGTAGAATTTATTTAAATTCGTTAATGTGTTTTCTTATTTTCCCAATTTGTGAAACATTGTCATTTTTATCAGTTTCCTCTGCTTGGTCCTGCTAATTTATTATTCGTACTTAATTACAGTGATTATTATATCTTTTTTTATTTCTATCTCCTCGTATGGTCTTTTAATTTTTATCTGTTTCTGCCGGCTTTGTCATCTACTGTGATCTCCGTTCTTTTAAAATTATCTTATAATATTCTATCCATTAATTTGGCTTTATAAACTAATATTAATTTTATTTTTTTGTCTCTTGCCGTAGGTTTCGAATTTATTTTTATGCTTTTTTAGATTTATTGGATTCTACTGTTTTATACGTTTCTGCAAGTTTTTTTGTTTTAATTTCACTTGCTCTTTTATCTACCCTCCATATTTCGCATATTGTTATCTTTAATTTGATATGTTATATCTTATCTATACATTATATTTTTCTTTTTACTTGCATTTTCTCCTCTAATTCTTTAAATTCTCCTCCAAATTTCTAACAATATCTTGTTGTAAAAATTGAAATTTATAAGTAATTCTGTTAGTTCTATTTGCTCTTCTTTTTGCTCCTTAATTTCTTCTTCCACTTTTTTAATCTTCTTTTTTCCGTTAAAGATAAATGCTCATATAATTAATTTATAGTATTGAGTGTACAAATAAGTCGCCGTTTTTTTTATAAACAATTAAGAATTTATTGTAAAAAAAAGGTACAAATAATGTCATTCAAAATATTGCCCATCGCTTTCTACTACTTTTGACCATCTTTCGGGCAGCAAGTGGATACCCCGTCTAAAAAATTGCTCGTCTTTTGAGGCGATCCACGAATCGACCCATTTCTTCAATTCCTCGTAAGAAGTGAAGTGCTGCTCGGCCAGACCATGAGTCATCGACCGGAATAGGTGGTAATCTGAAGGAGCAATGTCTGGTGAATACGGCGGGTGGGGTAGTCCTTCCAACGTTTCCTTTACGATTTTTGCAACGTGTGGCCGAGCGTTGTCATCCTGAACAATGACTTTATCATACCTTTTGGCATATTGTGGACGTTTAATCTTCAATGCTCGGCTCAATTGCATCAGTTGTTGTTGGTAACGTTCCCCGGTTTGATTAGGTTGGAGTAGTTCGTAATAGATTACTCTAAGCTGATCCCACCAAATGCACAGCATTAGCTTCTTGCCATGAATGTTTGGCTTGGCCATCGAAGTAGAGGCATGCCCGGGCTTACCCCATGACTTCCTACGCTTTGGGTTGTCGTAGCGAATCCATTTTTCGTCTCCCGTCACGATTGGATGCAGAAATCCTTTGCGATTTTGCCTTTTGAGCAATTGTTCGCAAGCGAATAAGCGACGCTCGGCGTCTCTTGGCTTCAGTTCGTAAGGAACCCAATTTCCTTGCTTTTGAACCATACCCAGGGCCTTGAGAAGTTGTGAAATAGCTTGCTGAGTCACTCCTAACTCTTGTGCAAGTTCTTCTTGCGTTTGGCACGGATCTTCCTCCAGTAAAGCTTCCAGTTCTGTGTCATCATACACTTTGGGCCTTCCACTACGTGTTTTGTCCTCCACGTCAAAATCACCACTTTTAAATTTCTGGAACCACTCCCGACAACTTCTCTCACTCAAATTAACATTATCGTATGCTTCTACGAGTAGCTTATGCGCCTCAGCTGCAAATTTCTTTAAATTAAAGAAGTAAATTAGCAATTTCCGCAAATGACGCTTATTTGGCTCAAAACTTGACATCTTAACACGATGAAAACTAAGTGAAGCTAGCAAAAAGTCAGAGGTATTAAAAGGTTATACTGTTGCCAGATGTCAACATATACTATACGACTTTTTACAGCTGACAATTTCGATGTTATCTTATCGGTGGCGCCATCTTTTGAAAACGGCGGAAACTTATTTGTACACCCATTATAATCTCAATTTTGGTAGTCTGTTAGGTTTAACACATTTATTTTTATCTTTCGGTCTCTTTTACTGGTTATCAAATAAATAGTTCATCCAAGTCCTCGTATTGAATGTGTCCAAATGTACTTGTGGATATTTCTATATTTGAAAACAATCTTGGTTATCATCAACCTATGCTTCTTCCATTATCATTCACCGTTTCTTTGCATATTGTCACCTATAGCATATAAGCCTAAAATTTTCATACTTTGACCATGTATTTCCATTTTAATTTTCAATAAACGTTAGTTAATTTTCCTCCACGTTTGTATCATGCTGATTCATTTCTTTCTTAAATAATATTAATACTCTTTGTTCCGCTCTTTGATTTTGTCGGCACCACTTCATAAATGAATGTAATTGCCATGTGCTTTTTGTCCTTTATTATGATCAATACTACAATATTGAGATTACTCCATACTATTTCCGTTATTACTTTCTTCTTTTTTGTTGCCAGTCCTTGTACGTTTCATATTTCTGTTCTCAGAGTACTTTCCATTTTCTCTCCACCCAGCGTTATTTAACTTTTACGTCCGGAACATCCCAACGACGCCCTCCACAACAATGGCCTAGAATTCAGACCACGTAATGGTACTATTAAACTCGCGGTGGGCCTCCTTGGCGATTCAACGTATTCAGAAGGTGCTGGACAAGTTTGAAGAATGATCCATTACGTGAAGAATAGGAGTCAACGCCCAGAAGAGTGCACAAAAATCCGACTGACCAGGTGATACTCAGAATCTTCGACCAGGAGATACCCTGGAGAGACTACGTAGATTGAACGGTTGCAAAAGCAAAGACAACCCATTAGGCCTTTGGTTACCTCCTCTATCCTGGGAGACAGCCAACAAGACAATGATCTATAAAATTTTTATCTGCACGGTCACACTCCACGCCTCCCTCGTGTAAGGATACTATGCACGCATACGTGGTAAGTTCCAAAGAACTAAAAACTGGGCCTTCAAATCAACTTTGACGCTCCATGATTCGTAAAGAACACCTCCACGTGTTAACAACCATCCAGGATTTTATCTCCCAGAGCGTTTAATGGTTGAAAGCCACAATAGCCCCATCATCGGTGGCCTCCACAAATATGAGCTGGAAGGAGCGCCCGCTACAAGAGCTCGTGCAAGGTAATATGTGGATGGCCAATCACTATCCACTCTAGGTCGCCGAAGGTTTTTCATTTTCCTTTCTTAATATCTGTAGTGTCGATGGTAATAACTACTGCCTTATCTGACAAGTCTCTACTTTTTCAAAAATATACAAAGAAGTACGAAAAACAGAGTTATTAGTTTAGAGTCATGTCCTTTAAAAGTATTAGTACTGCATCATCACATTCCTGAATTAAAAAATTTTAACAGTACAAATCTTCATAGAGACCGTAGAACCATAGTAATATACCTTACAAAAGTCTATCTACCCAACCATTTACACAAAAACATAAAAAAACATGTTAATAAGAAATATTCGCAAACTCTTTTTTAATGAATGAAGTTTCTGATATTTAATAAATAGCATTTAATGACTCCCAAACATTTTAAGGTAATATTGTTACCAGTACGTTTGCAGACAAGGATCCTTCATATTTAAGGTACAGAATAGTGCTCGCTTGAGTTTTATCAAATGATAGTCTAAACCCATTTTCTCGACTCCAAAAAATAAATTCTAACAAACTCATTAAAGTAACTTGAGGATCGCTGAAACAAAGTTGACTGTTGGGATAAACATCGATAAAGTGCGAAGTTGAAAAGAAGACTATGAGTTTTAGAAAAAACTTAGTACCTACATGAAACTCCGGATGTGTCGCATATAGCATTGCGCGACCAATGCGTGTGTGAAGAGAGGCTATAGTAGCATAGGGAACGGTGCAATTCTTCGAGTGCAGTTGTGGACAAAGCAGAAATATTGAAGCAAACAGCCATGACTAGCAGTAAACGGCGTGGCGTCTTTAAAAGAAAGCAGTGACTGCCTCGCTCATCCGTACGATGTTAGTAGCCATGTGTAGGAATGCAGCACCAAATCGGAGAATTGTGTTTCACTGAATATTGAAAATCAAAGGCAGGAAGGACTGTGCTGAGAAAAGTAAAAGCAACGGGTGTCCGGAAAATACGACAAACCTCACATTATTCGCCCTGTATCCAAATGGGATGGCGAAGGCAAATCATATCAGATGTTTTGGCAAATCCAATAGATCTGTTTCATATGTACTCTCACCACTGAGCCGAAACGTATAGAAGTATACTAATAGTTGCTGCAACTCTACATCGTAAATCCGAAGACGTTCTTTAAGTATCTAGTTACAGCAAACGAATCATGATTGTGGCACGAAATACCGGGAAATAAACGCGAATCTATGGATTAGCAGCACATTGGAAATTCTTGGCTACGCTTTGCTGCCTACGCCCAATATTTGCTTTAAGTAACGACGTTCTGTACTCCAACAACAAGCTTCAGTCGGTTATTCACAAGTGGTGCCACGTCACAACCAAACAATGGTTGTTCTTCTTGCGGTGCCAAGTTAGCGATCACCATGGCAGCCCACACCTTATCAACTGCAGCTCTTAAAAATCCTGCCGTTGTTGTGTTATTTCATACAAGTAAGTTTTTCAGCCACGATATCCTTCTCCTTCCCGGACCTCTCCTGCATTCCACCATCCCTTGCAAAATGAGTTGTAATAACTCGTACCGTTGGTTATTCCTCCAAATATGTCCAAGACATTCTAGTTTTCGTGACTTTATTGTAAAAATCAGTTCTTTTCTTTTCCAATTCTTTCTAGGACATATTGATTAGCGATGTGGCCTGTCCATGAAATTCTCAGAATTCGTAAGTACAGCCACATTTCAAATGATTCATGTTTCTTGCAAGAGGCTTCTGAAAGGGTTCATCCCTCAACTCCATACAGCAGCATCGGGAAGACATACCAGTTCAATCATCTGATTTTCAGCGATAGGAATGGATCATGACATCTAAATATTTTCGACCTGATCTCAAGTGAGTGATCCCAAGCTTTGTTAATTCTTTCTTGCAGACTTTTAAGGTTGTTCGAAATTGCCACTGCGCCATCTGCATATCTTTTAGTATAAATGTACTCCTCAATTAATTTTGATACCGCCATTAATCTCTTCCAGAAATTCTTAAAAAATCTCTCCGAGGATACATTGAGCAGCAAGGGTGACAATACACAACCCTGTCTAACCCCCTTTTTAATACAAATATTCTCAGAATCCTCTTCTTGAATACGTATGGTTGATGTCTGGTTCCAGTATAGATGACTGATTATTTGAGAATCTTGCTCATTCAGTCCAATCTTCTTAAGTATCTCAATAAATCTGTTATCCTGTACGTTATCAAATACCTTTTAATAATCAACAAAATTCGCAGAAACATCGCAATTGACATCTCTGCAGCATCGGATAAGAACCTGAACACTAAAAAGAGTATTCTGTGTGTCTAACGCATTTCGAAATCCAAACTATGTGAGACTGATATGTTCCTCTATCTAAAAATTCTCTGATGTATTATCTTTAGGAAGAGTTTCGAGAGGTGACTCATGAGGCTAATGGTACAGTAATCGTTAGCTTTTTGTTTCTTAGATAGTGATATGAATGTTGACCTTAACCATTTCTTGGTATCACACCTGCAGAATATATGTTATTAAATAACTTTGTTATCTGCCTAATGGCATCTGGGTCCATTAATTTAAGTTCAACATGTATATGATCTGGACCAGCTGATTTTCCATCTTTTAGTCGTAGCATTGCATTTCTCACTTCGTCTATTGCAATTGGTAAACTGTCTAAGCAGTTCAGTGCTGGAGGGTATTGTGGTCTTTTGTCCTCAAAAAATAATTTATATAGTCTTCCCAAATATTCAGCCTTTCTCTGTAATCCCTGATGATTTTCCCATCTTTAGTATATAATATCCCAGTTGTAATGCATATCCCAGCTACTTGTCTGACTTTTTTATGCACGTTAAATATGTATATCAGTTTTTTGTTCTAATGCTTCAATTTCTTCGCATTCTTTTTTGTACCATATTTTCTTTGCTATTCTTATTTTACTTTTTATCTGTTTTTGAATTTATTTTTATCTACGTTCGTTATTTTTCGCTTTCTTTCTTTCCTTCATAAGTTTCAATATGATGTCTGTCATCCACCGCTTTCTTTTCTCGTTTTTATCAGGCAGATGTTCGCCGTTAATTACATTAAGAATTTTTATTATCTTCTCTAGTATTTCCTCTGCGTCATTCGTTGTTTCTGATTTGCATTTTTCCGCCAGTAGTTCCATCACCGTTTTTCTTGTTTATTTTTCTTTCAACTTCTTTATGTCCCACCCCCAACAAAAGATTAAAATTGTTTACATAGTTTACTATCATCTAAGCGTTGCAGATATAAAAGAAGTCACGTTGTTCATAAATCGCTAAGTCCAATTATGCTTTTCTTATCACCCACTTATGACAACGGCAGCAAAAATAGCATCGTAATCCCATTAGAAACATAACCGAGCAAAAAATTAAATTTTCAAGGCCGTTTCAGATAATGGCAGACTCTTTGTAGTTTCTATCGAATAAGTTCTTGTAGACTAACGAGTTAATTCGTTTTTTGAAAGAGAGTTGCTGTAATAATAATAAAGAAAAGTTTTTAGTGAGAGGCAAGCAAAAAGTTATATCTCATAAGTAAACAAACATACACATATACTCACGTTCAAATATCACAAAGTGTATAAATTTGTAAATTTATGTGTTACAGAAACCTGTAATATAACTTTATTGAAATGACTGGTAAAAGAGTAACCTTAAGTTAACAAGACGTTAAAAATATGAAAATTATAGTAAAAGTTCTAATTGAATAATGAATATCAAAACTTTAGTTTTTGTTTAAACTTTGAAGGAACAATTATAAACATAATTGACTTGCATAATAGGAGTATATCAAATCTACATTTTGATCAAACGTTGAACTAGATCTGAACTATATTCATATCAAATTACATCTCAATAGATCACATCGCTTTTGAATTGTCATGTATACGGATAGATGTACAAATAGTTGCATAGTCAATAGTCTGCTAAACCGGTCTTATGCTGAAATGTATGCCTATCGCTTGTGCTTCTTAGATAAAATGTCACTCTCTCTTATCGACGTACTCTAGATGAAGGACTATCACGCGCCGCTTTTGTTATCGTCATGAAGTGGTGTAAGAACCAAATGGATAAATCTTCTAATATAGACCGCATGCTTTGGTGCCTGATAAGTAGCAGATTGATCACTGGCACGCCGAAGTCTAAATATTTGCACCGCCGGTTAATACAAGCATGAATTCGCCGGTCGATCATCGGCTGTTATCACATCCGACATAATTGGCAGTAACGGCCAATCTAAACGCAGATGAATCCACTTGGTGGTAAAGAGCTAGATTTCTCGTATCTTTCGGGTATTTCAGCACACCTACATGCAACGATTTGTCGACAGGGTGCGTATTTCATCTTCTCTTTCTCCTTTTTAGTCGATGACAAATAAAAAAAACGCGGTTGCATATCTAGATGCAAGAGACTTCTACCAGCATCTTGTTCTCCCACTAAGCGGATCCATTCTATTGGGAAGTGAAAGTCACATTGCTCTAATGTTGAACGAGGACATTTTTAAATACTTGTTCAAATAAACATTCACGTATTCGAAGTAATTAATGACCTCGTTTTGGGTCATGGTCCTCCTAACTATCATAATCATCTCTGAATGTTAGGAGTTATCTGGACTCTGCTAGCGAAGACACCATTATTGATCCACATAAGTCTGAGTGAACCAGTTTTCCAGGTCGAATAGATATTTGCCAATGGTATAGCCCTCGTATTTGATATCACTCTTCGTTGTCTAACAAGCGGAAACGCTGATGAGACCTTTCACTTTGCTTTCAATATGCGACCAAGCTTTCTATGCCACGGTATGGTCAGGTCACCACCCAGACATTCGTTAAATCTTGCATAACCTTAAATAGCATGTGATAGATGTTTCCTCTTCTTAACGCTCACAATCCCGACTCTCCATTGAGTTTCAAATTTATTACATATTTGGTTGTAATCGCTTCGATACCATGTTGACAAGTGTTGCCAGCAGAAAATAAATGTCTGTTTAATCCAGGAATGTACAACACATTCATCACTTGTAGGTAACTTAGACTCAATTTGAATGTTTCTTCTCCACGGGCGTCCTACGCCTTGCCGTTTTCATTAGTAATTTGGTATGTGCCAGCTTTGATTGGCCCGAAAACTTTGGATTAAACTTTATTGTCAATTATAGTGTTCAGAATTTAGCGTTGAAGAAATGTAGGAAGTTCTGCCCTTGGTGGTCTGCTTTATGACAATCAACACTTGACCTTGATATGCTCTATTTAAACGCAGTCATTATATTTTTGCTTCTCTTTCAGCTTCTTATCGCTTGGAGATCTTTTTCTATCTTGAGTGTGCCAATATTATTGCACCTTGTTTCGTGTCGTCATTCTGTTTGAGTTCAAACTTCCAATTATTAAAATTGTCAGCCATCTTGATCCGCTTTTGACTTCGCATCCCACACAGAAGTAGTGTGACGCTTAGACAAGACTTTCACTTCGAGTTTAGCATCTATGAGACAAATCCTTTGACTTTGGCCAAAAATTGTGCCAAATGTGAGTAAAACTCTTAGAACAACATTATTCTGCTCACATAAAACCAATGGCGTGTTAGATGGGCACTGCTGAAACAGCAAGGTTCGGGCTCTCTTACCCTTCGCACATAATTGAGTCATCATGAGGTATTTCCATGAAGGAAATTTGCTGATAATGCTATTGAACCTCGGAACACTTCTTATTTCTAATGAATTGAATATTGCCATCACTAATCAGTTACTCTCCACTCCCAATGTGTTATAGTTTTTAGTCGACTTGCCTTGAGGTCGCAATGCTTGTGAACCATACTCTACTACCACGTAATTGTATATTAATCGGGAGCATAGGTTATACCAATTTTATTAATGGTTTAAAGATAGATTACCATACCTTTAGCTTGTACATAAAGAGAGAAACATGAAAGGTGAAGGTTTTGAAAAATATAAAACTACAATGATCTTACATTTCATTCAAACTGTTCAAAATAGTCTTCATTACAATATATCAACCGCTGCATTTGTCCAAACAAAAATTCTTTTTGGTCATCTGCTTAATCACTGAAATATTTAAACGAGTCTACAGCTCTCTGTAATAATTCAATCGAACAGCATCCAACTGTTTCTTAAACTTTCAAAACAAAAAGAAATCGTATGAAGCAAGATATGGATTATAAGGCGGATGATGCAACAGCTGCATTCAGATTTTTCAAGGGACACTATCCTGGTGTAGGAAAATTCCACATAAACACAACTTAGATAGTTTTCATTTAATGCTTGGAATACCTCAGGAAGACATACCAACTAGTGATTTTTTTATTATCTAAGCAAACTTACACTTGTATAGAAAAATGTTCATACAATTTACTTTCTAACACTTCTAGGCCTCTTTACTTTGTAGAGCCTACTCATTAGGCTAGACCTGTACAGTTGACTGGCATTTTATTTTTGAAGTCCATCACCAATTATAATGTGTAATATTCGTTTAGAATGATCGCCCTTTTTGGCGACTCATGTAATCACTAGTATAAAGTTTCCTCAATTGTGCAAGATCTTTACCATTGTTTTCCATTTATTTACCGGAGTAACGTATATTTAATGATTTATCTAGAATATAGTGTCATTTACACTAGATTCACCTTGTGTCACATAATTTTAACACAATTTTACAGACGATTACCAGATAAAGAAACTTTAAAACGAAAGCATTGCTACCAGTAGTTGAGATTGTGTTCCTGAGAATCTGAAATATTTTTAATACCCTAGAATGTCATATTAATAAACAAATATTTGTAGAGAAACAAAATGTAGTGATCTCTAGGACCCACACGGCTCATGACGATCGTCTTTTTCTGTCGTGACTGTAGATGATTTAGTACCTAAGATGAAAAATTTTGTTTTTATTAAAATTGGATAACTATGCCATGGTGGATTTTTATGGATCAATCAAAAATAAAAACACCGTGATTTAGCAATTGTTTATCAATATGCTCATAAGAACAATTGCAATTAATATCTATTAGTGTATAGTTTAGTCAGACAGAAATCAAGCTTTGGAATCTCATTTAAAGTCATTTAGCGTTAAAGTGAAAATTAATATCTTCTGACATTTTCTAGGTTCCGATTTCAAATGTTATAATTAGCCTTGATAGTATAATAATGATTTTATCTTCACATGTGGTACTGTGATGTTTAATGTCAAATTTTTCTGCTACAAATCGAAAACTACCCCAAAATGTTGATAGGATAGTACAGTATGCCAAAATCTGCCACAGTATATTAATACATAACCACACATCACTTCCTAAGCATAATGCAATATGTAAGTCCTCCCTCAAACATTAAAGTCTAGTCAGTGAGTTACATTTTCTACCACGAGATATCAGATTCGTTGGTGTCAATTCCAATAATTTCATGCATGTTCAGAAGTTCGAGTATGCATAGTTGTGTGGCGATAGTCTAGTATTCTATCTAAGAAAAATATGGTGAATTTCTCTAGACATTTAGATACAATGTTTTATTAAAGAAATGTAGTATGATGGCGACAACACTTTCTACAGCAAAAATAATACCTGCCAAGCAACTAAAATGTTCATCCATGTTTAAAATGATGGGCATTTCCTCAAAAGTAATGTTTGCCTCAACAAAATAATTTTAAGATATGGAGGAGGAGCGTGTGTTCTTAATTTCATAATCTAATATTTGCAATAAGGGTACATTATGCATGTCAAATGGAAAACTTGTATGAAAGTTAGTGGAATGACAAAACGACTGAGAAGACGAAGAACGTTGATATCTAACAACAAACTCTTAATGAACTTGGAAAGCAGAGGTAGGGGAAGGAGTGAGGGAAAGGGGGAGATGTGTGGTACAAGAAATATTAGTAAACACCTAATGCTTGGGAAGCCAAACTCGTTTCATTGTATTGAGCCTTCCGTTTTCCTGATTTTCAGGAAACTACTATAAAAACTGGTGAAAACCTTATTTGTGACAAAGAAATGGGAGAAGGGCTAGAGAGAGCATGACAGGGGAAAAAGGGAAGTGAGAAAGCAAAAACTTTAACAAAAAAGCACCTGTAGTCACAATGGATCTATAATCTAATGCACGTTCTGAGAAATAGAAGTGTACCTTCTAACTAAAATTCACCTACAATTGTACCAATTAACCAAAGGAGTAATGAAGTTGATTTTTCGTGTGTATAATTTACTTTTTTAAGTTCCTACAAAGTTATTGAACATTTATGTAAAAAATATCTTGAATCCTCAGATATAACAAGCATCAAATGATATTTGGTACATTTAAAGATCCAAACTCGTCTCATTGCATTAAACCTTATGTTTTCCTCATTTTCATGCTGTGTAAGCTGGTGAAAAACAAGTTAGGAGACTTACTTTTGATGGAGAATTAAAACTTGCTAACATTTGTGTTGCATGCTACAAAACTTCCCAAAAATCAAGAGACATTTATCATCAAATAGGTTCTGGAATATAAATATTTGAAAAGGGACTTTCCCTAAGTGGCAGTAAGTATTTGCATCAATACCTATTTATTAAATAGTGCAAAGTTTCCTTCTTATGTGAAATTTATCTGTTTGTCCAACTTCTCATCTGTTCAAAATGGCATAACGTGGTTTAGATGATAGAGTGAATTGAAACTTTGTAAAAATAATCTCATAGAAGGATGCTACCTTTTACTGGTAAGTAATAGTTAATCAGACTGAGGGTAAAAAGTCACATAAAGTCTACAAAAGACTAACTTAAAATAAAGTACCATTAACTTATAGCTGGCTTAAGATGGTTTAATGTCTGTTAGTTTCATACCTTACAAAATTATTTCACCATTACTATATCTTCTGATGAAGAAAACTATGCAAAGTCTAGCAATTATAAAAGTTCCCCACTTGCTAGTGGAGACAAATCTCTCCCGCCCCCATGTTTCTTCAATTTGTAAATACAACACTTATAATAAAGTAATACATTTAATAATAAATGCTGAGTGGTTTCCTTACAAATGTACAAAAGAAGCAATTTAAAACTACATAAACGAGATATTCCACTTTGTACTTACTATAGATGCTGCCATCATTCCTACATTCCTTGTTTTTTTTTTATTTCTAGAATATACATACATATTTGGTGATGAATCATAATTACACACAATCTTCTGTCTGTGCATTACAAGCATTTTGTGCTTATACTATTTATTTACTTACTTTAAATAAACTTAATATATGCAAATAAATAAAAGGCTAAACATAACATCCATCAAATACTTGCCGGTTTACTTAGATGTGACAACAGGTGCGTAAATTTTGATTTAGCCCCCACCATTAGTTAAGGCTGAACATACCTAGTGGGAACTTGAATAAAACTGAAGTAGTTGTTCTGCCAATAATACAGAATACAGTAATACAGAAATATAAGCAGTATTTCTGATACTTTATTTATTAAAAATCAATCACTAATTTATTTGTGAAGAATTTAACAGAAAACGCCTTGTAGAAGTTAATAATGAAGTACTAGAGTTACGCCATTCTCTAATAAGTTTTGTGTTTGAGTTTCCTTCACCTAGAGGTTCAATGGGCAAGTAATTAGATTGAGCAACTTTAATTTTTTGAGCTTAACCATTCGTGAATCAGAGTTACAACTAATGACAAAAAGATGAAAACCAATGTAATAAGTGAGTTTAAAGGTTAACTAATTCGAAGAAACTGAATTATTATTACTTTAGTTACACCTTACTTTGAAAGGAGACTAGCATATGTCATATTAAAAAGTGTTTTGTAATAAAAACAAAACAAATTAAACCTTCTTAGATATGTAGATAACATAATAGTTGTCACTCTAAGCAGTCAGAAACTTCAAACAACAAATAAACAAAATCAAACAGGCGAAATTAAAAAAAGAGTGCAATTACTGTGGACAGCTTTTGGAAAGTTAAAGAAGATCCTCATACCAAAATACCTATATATTTAAAAATTAGGATATTTACTCAGTGCAGTCTACCAATTCTAATGTATGACTCACAAATCTGGACAAGCGACGATCTATGAGAAGAGTGTAGGGCTATTAAATAGAAAGGCAAATACCTAGATCAAGCATATAAATATAACAAAAGATATAAGAGAGCGGGTAGATAGATTAAAATTAAGTTTTTCGAGCCACAATGCCAGGCAACAAGGCCATAGACAGAATATAATTCTAGACCAATGGAGGCTATGATTCGGTAAACGAACTAGAAGCAAAAGCCGCCCACAGATGTGGGAAGACTACATTGGAAACATCTAGCATAAAATAGAGACAAATGGAAGGGCTTGAGAAAGAGCCAAGTTAAAGTTGGATAATTTAAAATGATCTAAAGAAGAATAATGATCATTAAAGCACCAAGATAGAACTAAGTTTAAGAAATCATCATTATGTTTTGAACAGAGATGTTTAAACTAAGGTATCAAAATGATAACGTGATTGAGAGATATAAATTGCATGACTTCCAAAATATTTTGAAAAATAAAAATAAACCATTGCAACTATTAAGGAATGGACCAACAAATGAAAAAAAAAGATGAAGGGCAGATGGAATTTAAAAAATCCTGAAAGCAAAAAATTCACCAGTGAAAGAATATCAAAATTATGTTTCTATGGGGGGGAGGGGGGGTATAGTAAAATAGATCAATTTTGAGATTATCCAGACCTACAGTACATTAATAATAAGACCAGCTAAAAATCACTAAACAGCAAATATAAATTACAGTTGCAGTATCTAAAGGAAACAAAACACCGTTTTGTTGCATTACTATCAATATACGAAGTTCCCTATTTCAGGATGGTAATAGCAAAAAGCAGTACCTTATGCTGGTTGTGATGATTATTTGAAGTGTAGTAAATCAAGCCTATATATATATATATCCGGCAGTACATTCCTATGTGGAATTGTTGCCGCTCTTTCGAGCTCTTCTGACTTTTAAATTAGTGGAGTGGTTCGTCACTCCTCTCCACAAATCAAGCCTATAGTTATTGAATTAATAGAACTCTACATGACTAAAAATGCTCTTGTAAAATTTTGATTTATCAGTTGATTTTATCTGAATTTACTTCCACTTTAAATATAAAATTAAGTTATGAGAATCAACAAATACAATTCTGCGACAAATCTCATTCTTGAAATGATCACATTATAATCGTTTTCCAAGTGGCCTTCATTGATATATTAAAATATTTACAAATCTTACATTATCTTCCATCCATTGTCAAATAAGTCTGGTAGTAGACACATAAACTTTGCCTCATCTATATCATGAGTTTTATATTGCGCAGATCAAAATGTAGATAGTGATAAGTATTTATTGTAAAAAATTATTTTATTATTAGTAGTAGCTGGAGCAAAGGACGCGAAAGGGGGATTTGCAGCAGTAAGCTCAGTGTTGCACCAATCTCAGAAGGAGATGTACATGCAAAAACCTGTTGTTTTGTGTTGTTTCTGCACTTTTTGAAATATAACTGTATGATGTCTTACAAGAAAGAATAAGGTCTTCAAGTCGTCACAAATGAATATTTAAGCGATAATTATCATCATTTTGGTAGTGAACATCGACCGCTGTTTTCAATGCACCAAGGAAAGTTATTTGGAACAGAAGGTCAAACTGGATGATTTCGAGAAAATTAGTGCAATGGACTATGACGTGATGAGTGATAGGTCAGTGCATCATCTGAAATATATTGGACAAAAAGATTTTCCTAGATCAAGCTTTTGTAACCAATCTGAAAATATAATTACTAATCGTCCAGGTATAAAAGGAGCTGCAAGATGTGATAAAACAGAATACGAATCTTGGAGCCTCTTGACATTATGTTGAATAAGATAAGGACAAAAAGGGCAGCAGTACTATATAAAAGAAGCAACTTTTGAGCAAATTTATGAGATTTTTATATATAACAGATCTAAATCTGGAATACAGGTGGCACTAGAGTAGAAATTTCCGATCTATGCTATCACTCCAACGATTTTACTTTCTCCAGAACTGCCTCAGATTTGATGATAAGTGCACCCAAAAACAGAGAAAAAGCCTGACAAGCTGGCAGAAGACCTAATTAAGGCATGTATTACATGCCTTCTAAGTACCCGATATATTGATGAGACATTCTTATCATTCTGGGGACGATGCCTGCCAAGTACGGCGCCGAAATATACGCAATAATTGATGCCAACACATTCTACATGCTAAAATTAGGAGTCTACGCAGAAAAATAACGTCCTGGACCTTATCACCTCAATAACAAGACATTTAACATTATGAATTGTTTACTACAACCTATAACAAAGACAAACAGAAACCCCACATTTAATAACTAGTTCACTGGTTAATCCACTTATGATGCACTTGCTAAAGAAACATAAAATGACTTCTGTGGGTACAATCTGCAAGAATAAGTCACAGGTACCTGATGAATTCAAATAATCATGTCAAGATATACACCGTTCATAATTTGGGTTCCAGAAAATTATAATTTTAGTGTCATATGTACCCAAAAAGCATAGAATTATGTTTGTCATATCAACAATGTATAAAGATAAAAAATCGACATATTTAAAGGCCCTTTTATAATGGCAAAAAGGTAAGCATAAACGTTGCTGATAGATTGAGTGCTACATATAGCATTTCTCACATCACAAGTGTTGGCCTATGGTCATTTTCTATGGCCTACTAAATATGGCAAATATGAACAATACCATCGTTTATGAAGAAAATCAGAAACCCAAACAAGGTGACAAGTTTTTATATGCAATTTGGGATTGCCTTTGATTACTGATAACCTTGCAAGAGGCAAAAAAATGTCATGAAATTGTCATCAGAAATTTCTAAACAAAAACCTAAAAAATATATATGCAATGATTGTCCTATGTCCAAAGATACCAGAACTAAGCATTGCTCTTCTACATGTATGAAGCCTACAAATATGGAGCATGCAAAAATATTTCAAAATATTCTTTTGAAAATAAGATTAATGAGGAAAAAGCAATCCCTTACCTAACATTACAATGGAATAAATAGAAAATAATTATAGAAAGACATATAAATTTAACAGTGACATTTATGGTAGAAATAAGTGGATATGCAGTTTCAAATAAAAAGGAACTTCTATCATTATTTCATGATTTTTTTCGTATTAAATTTTTTGAAAAGTAAAAATTTTAAGCATTTCTTTCAAAGTAAGTACTGTTCTGGTTCTCTCAATATTAAGACACTATCTTTTGAATTTGCAACTCTTGTATGTTCCATTGAAACAAAGTAGGTGGAACTTTATATTATTTTACTGCCATTAATCCAGAAATTAAAGCTACTCTTAAACCACATAACATAAGCAGAACACCCTTTTCCCTTTGCCACAAGCCGTCGCTGCTAAAAGTAATCATTCACAAACACGAGGCGCATTTTACTTTGCAACTTTTTGAGTCTGTAGCAACAATTATTCTCTTCAAGATCCTTCTAAACCTATGCAAATTAACAGAATAGAAGCAACTGCAGTAAGTTATACCTTACTATAAAGGTCTCTGAATACAGCAATAAATGAAGAACAAACAGAACTAATAAGGATTCTATCATAAAAAAACCTGAAAAGGTTATTTTAAAAAATCTGGTGTGTACATCACACGACTTTCCTTATCCTATTATTTGGGTAATTCTAGAAAAAATCCTGGGCTTCAATTTTTTTTCGAATTCCTATTTTACCAACTTTTACTTTAAATTCATGTTTATCTCGTGATAACAAATCATTTTTATTCTCATGAATTTTTTGTATCTTCAACCGTTTAGATTCGCGACCGCTTTGCGACCGATTTTGCGAACTTGCGACCAAACGGCTCGGCCGATTTTTACCAAAAGCTTCGCACTGCGTCCCCTACCTACAAGTAACTTGCATACTAAGTCTCTAGCTCTTATGGTTCTCGAGATATCCTGTTTACTGACAGACCGACAAACAAACAAACAAACAAACAAATAAACAAACACACACCCACGCACGCACGCACGCACGCACGCACGCGCGCGCGCGCACACACACACACACACACACACGAACCAATGGCCCAAACCAACTATTTTGGTGTCCTGAGGCTATAATTCGTCCAGAAATGTGAAAAACTGGGTAGGTCAAATTTCCGCCGATTACATTACTTTCCTTATTATAGGATAAGGAAAGTAAAAAGGATTAGTTCCTAGATTTTTATAATATGGCGGACGAAATATCGGTAACTGATTGTGATGCCAAAATACGGAAATCAAAATTATTATTGGATTAGTTATTTATATAGTAAATAGACAAAACAATAGAAGGTACATAAACGGTTGTAAAGCTAAATGTGGTGTCTTAATGTTAAGATAGTGAGTTACATGATGCAGGTCTGTTAAATAAGAAACTTATATGACCGAATGGCAATTAAAAAGTCTAGCAAACATATCTGAGATATTTGCTATACTGCAGTGCGCCAGGCAAAATAATTTAATCCTCAAGCCCAACGAATTTATCGGAAAACAGAAGCTGCCTTAGTCACAGAACAAGTGTTCACTAGAACTGATGCAAGTCCATGTCAGCTTGGCCAGCAGAATCCATAAAAATGACTGGGATACTGTAGACCGCATCACTTTCCATTCTGCGCTTAATTTTTAGAAGATTTTCTTCTGAATATGTCTGCCGCAGTTGTGGACAAAACGTCAAGAGTTTCCGAACTCCAACCATGGCCTTATAACCCGAGAACCAACCACACGATGCACCATAACACCGGCCGTGAAAGCCTTCGCATCTATTTAAAATAATTTAAGACATCAAAATATGTGAATTAACATATTCATGAACAGTCAGGTATTCCTGAAGGCATTAAAGAACCCGAAGGTAACATCCAGGCTGGTATGGCAATACTGCAAAGAACTCAGTGCTTTGGCACTCTGACACAACAAATTAACTTTATTGTGGGTACTAGGGCACTGTGGAATTGCAAACAACAAGAAAGCTGATGAGATAGTACAAAAAGAATCATTAACTCCATATACAGGCCCCAAAGAGGCTCCGAGTAATATGTAAAGATACAATACAAAACCGGGTGGGAGGATGGGTCTGAAAACAACATAAAAATACTGGGAAAATGAGCCGGGACAAAGATATGGAAAAACCTTCATAAAGAGACCATCTCATAAATTAACTGAAGAATTATTAGTACAAAGAATCAGTTATGAACTATTATGAGTCTCCTTACTAATGTACTAATGGAGACTTGAGTTGCAGATAATATGCCAAGAAAACAGAGACACCCCTTTATATTTTGTGCGAATGTGAGGCTTTAGTTAATAGAAGAAAAGCTATTTATAGAAAACCAATAATGGATCGAGAAGAATACAACAACTATCCAGTAAAGGACTTGTAGAGACTGGTATAAGGAACAAAGATACTGAAAAAAGTGCTATAAAGCAAATGAAAGGAGCACCAATCTTAACAAGAATCAATCTAATTTTAAGAATGCTGTTGGGTCGTTTTTTTAATTTAATTTGTTAGAACCCAAATCCATGTGCCATAAGATAATGTTAAAAATACACAAGTAATATGATTTTTGTTTGTTTTGTTACAAAAATTACACTTCAATATTCCTTAAGTACCCAAAACTTCAGCCATCCTTGCTTTATTCTTCGGTTTAGTAGCAGGTAGCAAAGTATTTTGATTTTGTCCATTAAAAGGACAACTCTTGTCATATTATTTCTTCTGTATTTGTATCATATCGTAAATAATGACACCTTCTGCAGATGATTTTAAATTTTTTGATTGCTTGTTTTATTTTTGATTTTATTATTGATGCTACATAGATCATACAGGTTTCCAATTCTATTTTGCCATAGTTCTGAGCTGTTTCATATATCTTTTCCAGTTCATAGTTGTCTTTGAACTTCCGTGATTAAACCTATCTCATTGATGATCTCAATTTTTAGTGTTCCTTGTTTTTTAACTCTTTTCTTACTATTTTTATTGGTTTATCAAAATTTAAGACATGTGGTTATGCATAAATGGTGTGCCATTGGCTCTATAAATAAAATCTAATAAAAGTTTAATACTAAGAAAAAATTTAAAATATTCAAATAATCAAAAAACAAAATAGACTAGGAAAAGTACATAACCAAATATTAAAATAATTTTGTTGCAGACAAAGAGCAAATTTAGTAAGGAATCGAGGTAAACTAAAACAATACTTTCAACAAGGTAGACAACATAGAAACTTTACATAGTATAAAAAAATGTGGTTCGATAAGTTGACTGATCTAAAAGTTTTAAGTCTTATTACACAGACTAATCAGCTAGGAGAAAACAAAAAAAAAACATAAAAGTAGAATTGACTCAAGAAATTAAGCAAGGCAAGAATACATTAACATATGCAATTGAAACAAACAAGTAAAACCAATAAGTTTATAAGGAAAATTAGCAAACCAAGAAAAACTAATGTTGAATTGAAAAAGAGAATATTGCAAGAAAAATACAATTTTACCTGAAGTACAAGTAAAATAAAATAAGTATGAAAACAGAAATAAATCAAAAATTGCAAATCAATTGTGAAGAAAGAGATTTTGAACTGATCAAATATGTAATTTCTAAGAATATACATAGCCTTTTATTACTATGTGTAAAAAAATCTAGTGAAATTCATTCAGACATTATTGTAAAAAAATTTAATAAATTATCTAACAGAAAAATATGGAGAATTGTATGATAATTTATAAATAGTATATTTGAATTTGTAAGTTAATTTTAGATTATCAATACAGAAACTGCTTCACAAACTCAGAAATGTATTTTGGACTAAAAATCAATTTGCTCTTTTTGCTTAAGGGTTCCATCATATTTTTGGCTTTCTTTTGTGTTATTTTATAAAAGGAACTAAAAAGTAACAAACAAAGAATAAAGAGGACAAAATAAAAAACCTAAAAAGGGCCCAAGACTCAAAACCACGCGTCAAAGCACTAGAAACAATATTTAGGCCAGCTCTGTTTTGATAAAAAAAGAAAAAGATCTATTCAAATCACGTCAAAATCATATAAAAGTGAAAAGACACTTCTACCAAGTATTTGATCATTTATATGAAATTTATTAATGGTAAGTAATAAAAAATACGCCCGAAACGAAAGAAGTTTTATTTTACATTAATCTGAAGTTGAGAAATCAAAGAAAGAAGAATAACATATTAAATGTGTTTATATAGAGCAGCAAGATCTAAATACTAGGGAAAAGAGTAAAAAACCAAACTGAGATGTGGTGTTGAAGATCTAATGAATGAAGGGTAAGTCACCATATCTGCTTAGCTAACTAAAAAAACAAGAAATTCCTGGATTGACCCCTAGAAAAACGATAAATTTCTGATTAATATAGAGGAGTCTTATCAAGAGAAGGAATATTTGGTGGATGAACTATGTTATCAGTAGTAATATGTGAAGACTAAGAAACTAGCACCAACTATCTAGAGAAGAAGTAACCCATCAAACTTCTTTAAAAAATTAGTAATAAAAATCCTGTTGTAATTTAATAGGCAGGAACAACCATTTCAGTTAAAACCAAATTGCACATCTGTTTTTACTAAACTTCTCTTAAAGATTTTTCAGTATGTAAAAATAAAAATGTTTTACCAATGAATACTTCACATAGCGACTAGGCAAATTATGCTATTCAACTCACACAAGCTCTTTCTGCAATGAGGTTAAAGGAAAATAAAATCCTATTCAATCTTCCTCAACCTCATCTCAAAAGCCTCTGCTGATTACTTTGGTTGGTCTACAAACTTAATCATCACAGCTCATCATGAGTAGCTGCATTCAAAGAAGCCGACTTCTCTCTGGGAAACCCCCAAAAGGATGACGGAAACCCACTTACATCCCTTTCTCTCTTCACAAAGGCACTAAACGAAGAGATGCAGTTGCCTACAAAGTGGTTTGACTGTCCTAATATGGCCAAATCGACGTGAGGATTAGCCGTATTTAGCTTGAAAACTCTGACTTTCATGCGACGCAACGCCTCTGCTAAATCATTAAGCATGTGATTGCTGTCGGACGCTACAAACACTGCTTTTATAGAGTTGTCATTGCTTTTATTGTTCGATGCTTGTTGTTGATTGTAGTTCTTAATGATCCGCTTCAGCTGTCTTACTATAGTCTCCTTGGTTGGCAGGCACATATCCATGGTGGCTTTGCCCTTTTCATTACGGTACCCCAAACACTGGGGAGCAGCAAACAGATTTGGACTTTGGGGAATGTGCTCGCAGGCTCGCACCCAGTCTATGCCGTTTCGCAGATGAATACCCACAAACGCACCTTTCGGCAGCATATTTTTAATGAAGTGTTCTGCCTGCTGTGAAATATTCGCAGACCACTTCAAATATTTTTGCAGCATCCTATTTTCTAACTGTACAGGAAAACTAGCTGGAGCTCCTAAAATAATCCTCTCCAATTAAGATATAACCATCCGTTACGCTGTCTTACCTGTAAAGGCTAGAACAGGCCAGGCTGCTGGTGGATATTTTTGGTTCCAGCGCTTTGGCATGTCATGGTGGTGCGTGTCATAATGTAGTGGACCATAAAATTCAGAACCGACAAAATCTACATCAAAAGTATCCCAAAATGGACCAAACGGATTCCCTTCTTTTGCATTACAACTGTTGCCTTCTCCTATAACTTTGAGCATGCACAAAATGAAAGACGTGCAATAGCATATTACCTCTACTCATATAACAAAAAGAGATTCTTTTCTCCGATGGCCACTCTGTTGGAGCAATTTTCGTCATAAACTCCTCCATTGTGATAATTTTGTGGAATTGTTTGAGAGGTTCAACTTGGAAATATGTGCTAAAAGGCACTTGCACTGAGCGAGGCTCCCCATACCGGTATTCTACCCACGGTGGCAAAGCTAAGGTCCTGTTTAAAGCGCGAGCGAAGCCGACCGCGCCGAGGAAGTGATCTGCTTGGTTACCGAAACGGCCTATTTACAAATTTTTGGTGGTTATTTGTGTATGTATAATGCAATTAACCTTACCCATACACGGGCAATATACAATATAGCCTAAAGGATCTATATCAACGCAATATATGGCATCAAAGATAATGAACAGCACAAATAGAAGCATTTCAAGGAGTGGGTGTACTTTAAATGTTTAAAGTACAAGATAACCTCAATAAAAGCCGGGTGAACTTAGGTTATGTTAGCAGTTGGCAGACCTGCATTATTGACGTTCAATTCACTAAGCTACCGATGTTATGTAAAAATAAGCAATGTCTGGAGCCAGATTACTAAATTTGAGTGGCAAATTATCGCTGCAAAGGCCGCTGAAATTTAACGCGACCATTCAAGCCGCGAGATGTATGGCTGATTGGGTTCCTCAGGATCCTATAACACACACCGGTCAGGTGCGACAGTTCACAAATTGGGTAGTCCGGAATGCTAAAAAACTGTAACCGTAGCATTGGGACAAGGATGACTACAGGCTGGTCAGGTTTATCGAAAAGCCGAAGCAGGTCAATACGAATTTCGCCATAAAGCTGATCGATGAGATGCCGCCAAAGGCGAGCAAGGACCGTGTGGTCTGGTGTGATGGAGGTGGTGGCCCCGTGGGACATCCAAAAGTCTACATAAACTTGGTATTTTATTTCAAGCAATTTTAATTGTATATTACAAGTGTGTATATTTGCAGGATAAGCCTGGCAATCATATATGCGGCTACTGTGGTCTGCGTTTTTATTTAGAGAAAGGCCAACATTAATGATACAATCTTTCTAACTAGTAGAATGAATGTAAAGGGCACATGCAGGTCCAAATATAAATTATTGAGTTTATAATATGCTGCTTAAGTGTACATGTGCATATTGTTGACTAATATTAATTGTAACAAGCTTAATCATCATGTATAAGCTAATCCTTTATATCCAGTTTTATAAAAACGTGTAAAATGTCACACGGGCATCAACATTAGTGGTGTTATTTCATTAATAACGCTTATTTTCTGAGATTAAATTAGTTGACAGAAAAACATCCACTGAAACATTATAAATGGTCTCTTTAGTCATTTATGTCCTGCAAATGGGATATTCATTGCATAATATACGTTTATAGTCGCCAATGACCTGTTAAAAACTAGTGATAATTGTAACAATCTTCTGAATAGGTTTACTTTTCATGTGAGAAAAATTCCTGCATGGGAGGAATTATTCGATTGTTTTATTATAATGGGCTGTGGGAGGAGTTTGTGCAAGGATCCTAAAAGTGATGGTTATACTACAAAATATTGGATCTTTTCTAATGCATTAAGTATGACAAAGTGGAGTAACGGAGAATTTCTTCTAATATCCTGAATGTTTGTAGATATTGATAAGAGTGACAAATAGATCGGGAGAAATACAATTTCTAAATCTATTTTGAATAAGAAACACACACAAGAGCAATTAGATATAATTTCAAGGTGTTATATTATGATTACGAGACAGAGGGACCTTCAGTTGAAGATAAAAGAAAGAGGCAGGAGCGAGTAGAGTTTAAAAAAATGGGAAAATGGGTAGATTCTCAGTCAACGCAAAATATGATAGGAATGAATACATATCTGATAAGAAAAGTAAAGGAAAAATTACACATCTCCAAATAAATTAGTAAAATCGATACAAGAGCCGGGGATTGAATAATACCGAACAATTACACAAATAATAACAACTAAAAGAAAGAAAAGAAACTCTATAGGATTTTATTCTAGAGATGAAGAATCTAAGAGAGGAAAAGAAAAGTAAAACAACAGTAATTAATGGTTTGGAGTGTAAAAACGAAAATTTAAAAACAGAATTAGAAAGATTTATCAAGAAAACTCCAGGAGCACAACTACAGCTATAAAAGACTAGAAAGATAATGGGGAAAAAAGGGTAATAATAGGTAACCTTACACATGAAAAGAACTAGGGAAATCATGAAACAAAAAACAAACTAAAAGACTCGTCAGTGTATCTAGATAATGATCTGATTTGGGAAGAAAGAATAATGTAAACAGACCTCAGAAAGTTAGCAAGAAAGAAATGGAGTAAAGGCTATACCATCATTGATGGAGAACAATGGTACTCAAATAAAGCAACCCAAAATGTGGTTACAATCTCGCAGATTTAAAAAAAAATAGAGAGAAAAACGAGAAAGGATAACATGATGACATAGCATGTAAAAAGTAGGCCCAGTGAAAGGAAAAACAAATGTGGCAACGTGAAAAGTGCGAAAATTAAAAAAAGAGAAATGGTACAGAGAAACGATTACATATTCTTTAATAGGCTATTAGAAACAGGTTTTACAGTAATTGTGCCATAAAAGACAATATAGTAAGTTTTAAGCCAGTTTTAGAAAGATTATTGGTACTAAGAATCAGAGGCAAGAACCAAATGTATATCAGTTTTCTTGCACTCATGAAAATTGCAGATGTAGACGTGAAAAAGAATAGTTTTATGAAGTATTGGGTTTGGAATTGAATAACATACCACAATATAACTTGAAAATTATACTAAGGGATGCAATTGTACATGGGCATGAAAAAATGTAGACCAATCATTGATGGCCAAAATAGAAATCAGAAAAGAAATTAAAATGCTAGATTGTTGATATAATTAGCAGAGAAGGGGCATGATTATCATGAACACATATTTTGAGAGGAAAAAACATATATATTGGTACATGAATGACTCCTTGTAAAAAAATGGTTAACCAAATTGACCATGTACTAGTGAATAACAAAAGAAAAAGAAATATAACAAAAATTAGAAGTTATTGAGGCTCTGATGCTGATATAGACCATTTTATGGTTGGATCAAATATGTTCTGACTATTACTACATAATCTACAATTGTTGAGCCTTAAAAAAACTATAATGAATATATACATATTATGCCTTTTCTGTCATAATGCATATATGATGAAATATAGTAGGCTTATATGCAGTGATTATTTTTCACTTCGTTTCTTCATTTGGCAATGATCCCATTTGGTACCATACCTTGTGCATACTGCGAATATCAAACATTACTATCTAAGGCGTTTAAAAATTTGTTTCTGGATATCTTTTAACGTCAGCAGGATCTAAAAAATCAAAAACTAGCGAATCTTTTTGTAACGTTCAACACTAAGTGAAGTTTTCTCTGTATTCATTTGAGATCGGTGCTTGTGAAAACCACCAAAATTGGACAGCATTATATGATGACGCTAGACTCTTTAGGGTTATAGACTTTCAGCCTTAGATGGGTCTTTCATTATCAAGAGATCCTAGCTTCATAAACTTTATTAAGGTACTCTCGTATAATGGATGTTACCTATTACACGAACATCGGACTATCAGGTATCAACTGTCCATTTGGATACTAAATTATTTGACTTGTAACTTTTTGAGTGTACACCAGAACACTAGCAACTGATCTATTTCAACACCAGACACCAATACTCTGCATATGTATTAGATCACCGACTTTCCACTTGGACACTAGAATACTAGAGATAGATGGTCTAATCTTTTTTTGAACAAAGTCAGTTAGACATCAGACATTAACCAGAGCACTGGGCACCAATCCTTGGAGAGATACATCACTTATTATATATATATATATATATATATATCCCAGTGTCTCATATCTGAAATTAAGACCATAGTCTAATGTTTCTTTGTACATTTATGCAAGAGCGAAAAAGAAATGGGGAATAATTAAGTGGAGGGGGGTTGAAAGTAATTTAATTTTACAGAAATCTAACCTATAAAATGAATATCTTACTATGGGATGATAATTTTTTTTTTGATAGCAATTTAAGGATTTGCCAATGTTATGTGCATTGTATCATTTCCTTATAGTTATGGTCAGGGTAAATAATTCCATGTAAATACATACAAACCATATATTTAAAATATGCTGTCTGCATTCTAGTGGAATTTCTTTTTTCTGTGCGTGATGATGCTAGACCACATATACTGCACAAGCTTTATATAAATTTTTGAGTGAAATTCTATTCGCTAGTATGCAGTTCACAAAACTTTGATTAGACTTTCTAAAAAGATTTGATCAAATATTTAAGTTGTTCAATAGAATTGAACTGTAGGTGTCTTTTTAATAATCAAACATGACTGTTGATATGGTTAAATAAGTAGTGTTGTATAGTACTTAGAGATTAAAGCTATGGAATTTTTGTTAGATGGGTAATCACTAAATAAGATAGTATTATGTTTAGTATTTTTAATATTATTGAAAGTATTTAATCTTAATCATTAATTATTGTTCAGCATTTTCGTTTTTTCACGTAATTAAAATTCAAGTGACTTCTGGCAGTTCACAAGTTACTTAAAAAACTTATTTCTCTCAAAGGTGTACTAAGATTAAAGAAGTATTTTAATGGAAGCGAACATAACAACTCGTTTCACTCTAGACAAATTTTAGTTACATTTATGAATATCTCTAGAACTACTTGCTACTCTTTTGATCAATTGATTTGTAGATTTTCTATTTTTGAATAATAACATTTTGGGTAACCTCACCCTAACTGCAAACTATGTTTCGGCCCAAGGTTGGTTTCTTGTATCAAGAACACGAACTCTTCATAGAACAGGATTTTATTGTATTTATATGTATCTTTTAAAATCGCCACAAAAGGTCGGTCACATTTGCTGAATATAATTCAAAATTTATTTATTGTTGCAAACTGACTAATGGGATTTTTTTATCGTTTGCAAAATTTGAGGTGTAAATTTCCTAGAATAAAGAACTTTATATAATAATAATAGTTTCCCGTAACAGACCTTGAAGGCCCTTTGGGGTCTTATAGGATTAGGTCTGCTACAATCTAGAGCCTACGGTACACAAGGGTAGTAACGTGGCTAGCGCTACGTACCGACCGCCTATTATTACCCCAGAGTTTCACCTCCAGGTAACTCATTTATTGCAGCCTGAGTCGTGCTGGGCCGTAAAAATACCAGCGATCGAATTGGCGAGGGCAGGATTCGAACCCGCAACTCTTGGTTTCGTAGAACTTTATATAGATACCAGTATAAAGGGAGACAACACGATATCTACCAATATGTGCGATAAGAACTTCTAACAGAGCAACTAAGTATTGATTAGTAAATATTCGAAGCATTTTTTTTTATTAACAAAATAAGCTCAATATCGATAAACTTTTGAGCTTCTGTATAATACAATAATTTTTTTGAGACATTAAGCTAAGTCGTTAACGAAATATGTCTTTTAGCAAGAGCACTAACTCGAAGGGGAATATATTTAAGGAAAAACTTTATTGTGATACAAAAAACTTTAGAACAGTCAAAAATGAACTTTTGCTGGTGAATAATCTTGCAGCTGGCAGTTGAACGGAATAGAAATATTCATTGTCACTCTGAACGGATTTTTTTTCGATGGGTTTTGAAAACTGCAATAGAGTTGGAGGCGGGCTCAATTAAGCTTATGTTGGACATTTGCAATAATTAAACAAAACTTTAACTGAAAGGTCTGTTCTATAGGTTTTGGGTTTCTGGCTAACAAAAGTAAAAGTATAAAACTTCTTTAATGTCTTTACTTTTTTAAAATTTATATGTAAAGTAACAGACTGATATTAACTGTTATTTTAAATTCCCGCGTTGAGTAAGATTCCGTGAGAATTTGGACGGACTTAGTTACTTAAAATGTCGCTGTAAATCCGAAAACATCGTATACAATTGGATATTTCGAGAAGTTCTCTTCAACGAAAACTGCACCTTCAAGCGTACAAAATTGAATTGATGAAAAGCTTGGTCTTAGTTTAGTCGAAAAATCATATTTAGTGACAAGGTGCATTTCAACGGGTTCATAAACAAACAAAATTGTGGCATTTGAGGTTCGGAAAATCTTTGTGTAACTCATGAAAAGCAAATTCCTCCCCAACGAGTCACTATTGGGTGTGCGTTTTGGACGAGTGGTATGATAGACCCATACTTCTTCGAATTGCTGTAACTGTGAACGACAGTTCCCATTACAGTTTTTTGGACAACATGGATCTATAGAACAAATGTGATTCTAGCAGAACAGCGCTTCCTACCATGCAACTTGAGGAACAGTCGATTTAGTGCACCAACAATTCCTTGTTGGCTTAATTTCACGAAATTCCGGCATTAACTGGCCAGCAAGATCTTATTATTTAACATCGTGCGACTCCTTTTTGTAGGGTTATCTGAAATCCAAGATTTACGCCAGTTTAACTCGCTGTTCAATTTGGACCACCCTTTAAATAGAAGCGCTTAGATTATTTGAATCATAAAATATTATCAAATTTAGGGTAAATTTGTACCAAAAATTATTACTATTTTGTACAGTATGTTTCATATTCGTAGTTTCATTTTTATTTATGATCTTGTCCATTTCAGACAATCATAAGGAAAGTTTGCGTACTACCCAAAGGGAAAAAATTAAAGGGTGGACTTGTGGAGTTGTCCAGTGAGCGCTCTCACGTCATAATGGCCAAACTTAAAAATAGACTACAACTGTTTTCAGACTTCTGGCGAGCTTTGGGTAAAAATTTTTTAAAAAATTTTCTAAATTGTGGAAAAATAAGTCAAACCCCTTAATAGAAACACAAAGTGGCGTTAATCAACCAATCCAACCTTGATAAAGTTTAACAAGAAACGATAAAAACAGAAAAATATCATCACGCGTTTCTTAATCGTCTATTTCATGATTACGATAGTTAACTTTTATTGTTGAGCATTAGAGTGGAAAAGTGGTTGGCTACAGTGTGTATGAGCTTAGGATCAATACCGAGCTCAGATGATTGACGGTTGCCTACTCAGACATTAAAAAATAATCGAGTGCTATGGTCAATGTAGTGATTTATATCTCCAAAAACAATGTCGTGATTACTTTTAAATTGCTAGATATGTCAGTACAACACTTATTTAAAATAAATGTTGATTACATTGCTCTAAATCTCCACAATCTATGATTTGGTAGAATTGTGCAACCATCTTAGTGCTTTCTAATTTTAGATAATATTTATGATATGTCCATAGAAAGTGAATCTATTAGTCTTACAACAAAATGAAATTTTCTCGTAAATTTTAGAGTTAAAAAAAATTCTCTTACTCTGTCTTACTTATACCAAGTGTAGTAGTAATATGTTGAAATTATTTGTGATTTTCGGCTGCCTCGGAATCCTGATCATTGTCTGATAGTAAGTAACTTCTTCCCAATCCACCTTTTCCCTTTAAGGTTCTTTTTGTCTTTTAATCGTGTCATCATAAGGTTTACCACCTGCTCATTTGAGGTACGATATGTTCATGATATTTTTAGTATTCTATGATAACACCATAGCTCAAATGCTTTTAATTAATTTATTGTTGTCATTGATAATGTCCAAGTCTCTCAACTCTAAAGTAAGTTCGATTATACATAACATCGTAGTATTCTGTAACATAAAACTGTTTTCCAATTTATAAAAAATGTGTGATATTTGGATTCATGCTACTTCTTCACTTGAATTCATTTCACAAAGATATTGAAAATGGGGTACTTTATGACTAAATTGTTTAATGTTAGTTGCGTATTATCAACATTATTTTTTCAGCGGTTATCTATTTTGTTTTTGAGATACTCACCATAAGAGCTTTGTGACGACATGATTAATTTAGTATGGTTACTAGAGCTTCAAGACATTTTCAGTTAGTGTTGCAGTGTCATCGACGTGTCTACTGCTCTTAATTATTATACCGCCACGTTTTCTTCCATTCTGTCGCTTAAAGCCTTCTTAAAAATCCCTTAGGAGTATACGTTGAATAAACCTGCAAAGCTTGCAACGCATAGCGAAGTGGCGAAACACTCTCCCAAATTTGAGAACCCTCTAGTTGACCTTTGCCCAATCAGTTTCAAAATCACTAGCAAACAAGCCTTTTTGGTCACCTGTCAAATGGTGAAAACAGAATATGGAAATTTCCAGCCGTTCTCGAGTTATTGCTCGGACGGATGGACAGACAGACAACATGAAGTTAGTAAGTGACTCCGCTTCGCTTCGCCACTTAATAATGTAGGGGACAGAACATGTTCCTGTCTCACACCTCTTTTAATAGGAACCTTCTTTATGATGCTGTTCTCTCCCTTAATAGAGAGTCTGATTTAAATACAATTTTTTTAATAACTTAGTGTTATAGTTATTTAAATGTATTGCTCAAAAGCCTTCTTAAAGACTATGAAACACTCAAAGAATTTTTTTTAAAATTTGCTCTTGCGATCATGGAGAGCAAATTGTTTGTTTAACAATCTTTTTTTGCAGTATTCTAAGGATTGTTTCAATGAATAATTCATTAAACTGATATGTTCTAAATCCCTTTGCACTTACTTTGCTTTTCTTTGGTAATGTAATGAACTGAGTTGTTGCCATTCTTTTGAGATTTCACCATAGTATTGAATAGTGATCATAATAAGCTTGTACTTACTTCATGTAAGAGTTTGAGCAACTTAGCTTGGATTTCATCTGTTTTGGGAATCCTTCCGATTTTGGGTTGTCTTATGACTTTTTCAATTTCCAATTTTACGATAATTGAGCTTCTATTTAAATTATTCTTGATCTATACGAGTATTAACGTCATCAAGAACAATGCACTTATTTTCGACAACGTTGTCCCACATCAGTAAATAAATTTCATTGGTGTCCTTCAGTAAGCTCATTTGTTTTGATTAACCGGCTCTTGCCGTTACGTCATGTAGATTAAAATTATCCTGTTCTTTCTGTACTTTTTCTATTTCACTGCATGGTTTTTCACATCCTTAATTTTACTTGAATGGTACAATGAAGAACTAAATATTCATTCTTGTCCTTATATTTCTGTTTTTTTGCTGTTTTAAAAAATATTTATTTTTTTCTGACCGGTCATCCGCTCCTTCTTTAATGTTCTCTATGTCGTAGCATATTTTTAGATTTATTTAAAAGAGTTAATCTAATTGTACTCCGGTTTGAAATGTTATCTATTTCATGTAGTGCAGATACCTTTATTTAATGTCTGTTTCTTTTCAGCTGCATTTTACATGTTATTCTTTGGTTTTATAATCCTCTTCAGTTTTACATAGTTATAGTCGGATTTGATGTCCGTTTCGTTGTATGCCTTAATTGTCTTTACACCATTACGAAAACGGGGGTTAATCACAATGAAATCTATTTGATTCCGCACAGTTTCATTTTGGTATCCATTCGAGTGCGATTTCCAATTATAAAGCCCTCTTTAAGGTAGCTTAAATAATGTATTTGTTATTACAAGTCGTTTCTTCCAACAAAAATGAATTAGACGACATTCTCTAGAATTTCTGCCACCAAGCCTATACTCTGCAGTAATGCTTGGCGTTGAAGTCGCCCATAATTAATTTTGTTTCATTTTGTGATCCTTAAGTTCTATTTCATGTTTTATCACGACTCTCTTGACATAATGTATCTATTCATATTTTGTAACTCCAAAGTTATTTTAATTTTTTGTGGATAATGAAAGAAAGATAAGATACCTAAAGGAATTATTTCTTATCATCATGTATAGTGTCGACAACACTCTATTATTACAAGGTATACTTTATACTACTCTTTTTAATGCGTGTAAAGATAGCAGCAATTTTATATACTTAACTTAAATAACTTTTAAAGATAGGAGGCAAATTATACCAATAAAACAGATCTTTGATAATCAGGACTATCACCTCCGAGTTGTACTTCTGTCTTACGTATAACACAAGATTTAGATAACATTGCACTTTATCATTCCAAAATTCTACCATCTTAGTATTTGAAATCGTATCGTCCAGGATTTAAAAAAAAAAATTAGGAAAAATAAGTGGCCGCCAACATCCAATAAACTGGATAGGCACTCGAAGAAGGAAAAATAAGTCATTAAGAACATTTTAACGAATAATTTCTCATGGCTCAAATTAAAATTCCTATTGATGATAAGCTCCCATTTGCCATTATTAATTTGTGTACAGATAACTGAACGATCGAATCTATTCAATCCTGTTATAATAATCTCTTTAATACGCAGTGACTCACGTTCGCAAACGCATTAGCGATAATTTAATTCTAATTGCGAGTTTTAGAAGCTTTTAAGAAAGTAAATATACACAAGTTTTAGGAATGTGCATAATAGCGATCCTACAACTTACAAGGTCACACTGAAATGCACGTTTGTATTTTATTGTTGATTTTGGAAGAAATATGATTTTTTGAAGTATAACATGCAAGATAGATAGAAATAATAAATAAAAGCTATTTATTATAGAAAATAAAATTTAATAATTGATTTAGTATAAAAATGTTACTTGGGGTATATAAATGTTTAAATAATTTTTTTTTTGTTGATTTGCCTCCTTTGCACGCTTTCTCCTAATATTAATGTATTAAGTTCGTAATGAAAAAGAATATTAAGCTTTTTCTTTATTATCTATTGATAACTTTTGTAGTAATTTTTAAGACAATGGAATTTTTGTTTTGATTAGACTATTCTAATGATACGAAGTTGTGTTATTTAAACTATGTGAACAGGTTTATTTTATCGCATAATTTTTTCTAAACTGCAATTTCCTGGTAATTTGTTACAATTCTAGACTTGGCAACATTGCAACAAGGATTCCGTTACCCATGCGCGACCGGATACAGACCGGCAGGTAACGCAGCGCTGCTATTGGCTGAACCGACCCAATCGCTGCCACATTTAATGCTGCAGGGAACGACTTCCGAGTCAGTTTTGCTTACGATTTGGTCGTGTACGTTTCCAATTAGCAGCAGCAGCATTATCATCGCCCTCCGTCCCTGACTTCTTGGGTGAGTTATCTACGTTCATCTGTAAAATCAATTGAGTTTTGCGTTGCCTTTTTGTCCCATCATTGTGTTGTGGGTTCGTTCAATCTAAATTTGCGGTGCGTTCGGTAGTGTAGGGCTCGGAAGTGTTCGTTTCTGTTTACGCGGCAGGGGCACCATATTGGGGCCGGCGGCTAATCTCCATTTTGCGCAGGTATTCGCACGCTAACCTTCAAACATGGCTGATGCGGACGATCTTCTCGATTATGAAGACGAGGAGAACCCAGAACAAACCCCCGCGGAGACGCAGAACGCGGCGGATCAGAACAGAAGCGTCAAGGGCACCTACGTCTCGATACACAGCTCGGGCTTTCGCGACTTCTTGCTGAAGCCCGAGATCCTGCGCGCCATCGTCGATTGCGGCTTCGAGCATCCTTCTGAAGGTAGGTTTTTTTTGGAACGAAGTAAACAAAACTGGTTTCATAGAGATTAAAATTGCGGTTGTGCTTTGAGATTTATAGAAAGCATTTAGGTTCGATTAGTTTTGTAGCTTCATTCACTGTTATGAGCTTCGAGTCGCTACATAAGATTGAACAAAGCTTTGTGTGTTGTGAAATTTAATTATTGGTATCAGAACGAAGTTTGGATGTGGGGTAGGAGATAGTTGGTGTGTGTAGTAAATAATATACTTTGGAAGCTCACAATATTTGTTAAAAGGTTATCACTGTACGATGTTTGGTTTGGCAGGATAAAATCCATATAGCGCCTACATTGTGGGCAAGACCACAATTCTCATTAGCTTTAAGGGGTTGTGTAGAGCTGAACAATTGACTGTTTAGTACATGTATACTCTTGACTGCATGCTTTGTGAGGATATCTCTTGGAGTGGTTTGATATGCATAGATGGTTAACTTTCGCTTTAGCGGAAGTGATGAAATCGATCGATTTTGGTATCGATTAATTCGTATCGATGAACCAAGTTGATTCAAAGTTTTCGTTAGGAATACATTTTGTGTTTTTGTGCCTATAGTCAGTATTTTTTCGACAAACTTTATAAAAAGCAAAGGCAGCAATGTTACCTATGGTCATAGAAAACACATTACAAAAAAATTTTTGCTGAAAACTAAACAGCCTAACTTGACCTTACTTTCCCTTAAATGCACAGGGATTTAATGGCGTTTAATGAATATGCCAGAGTACAATCCAAACAAATAGAAAAGCAATATTTATTGAGGAGTACAATTAATGCTGACTATTTAGCCACTACTTAGTGTTTCTAGAGAGCACCGTGTGGTGGCGGTCAGCTTTTACTTCCCTGGTCCTTTAGTAAATCTACATTACGACCGTGCTCGCCGCTCATATAGAGCTTTGTTGCAGTGCATTAGACATTTTGGTAGCATGCATGATATTAGGCCAACACGGACTGCCCAATCTCTGCCATCGGCTGTATTTACGTGTATTACAAACACGCGCGTAATCACCAATGCTCTTGATGTAATGAAGAAGCAAATGAAAAACCATTGGCTTACTTCAGCATAGTCTTTAAATGGGCATTATTCAGCCAGCGGTTTTTCATTTGCTTCATCATTATATCGAGAGCGGTTAAATTGTCAGCATTAATCGTTCCCATCAATAAATATTGCTTTTCTATTTTATTGTGTTGTATACCGGCATATTCATTAAACGCCGTTAAATCTCCGTGCATTCAAGGCAAAGTGAGGTTAGCTTAGACTAGGATAAATTTAGTTTTCAGCGAAAACTTTTTCACAATGTGCTTTCTACAACTGACAACATTGCTGCCCTTGTTTTCTTCAAATTTGCCAAAAAATGCTGACTGGCCATAAAAACACATCTGAAATGTATTCCCAACGGAAACTTTTAACGGCAGTAACTTTCACCCCCCGATGTTTCCTAAAATTGAGAAGGGTGTCAATCGACTCTGTTCGTCAATATGAATCGATTGATTTCATCACTCCGCTAAAGCGAAACCTTACCGCATAACTACTTGCAACTTCAATGTCTCAATGCTAGTGTTTTTGTTTGTTTTTCACTATATTATCTTAGTACAGCAGAACCTCCCATGTTAAACACTGAATTGCCACAAATTGTTCAACTTAGAAAGGGTTTAGTTCTAGAAGGTATAAAACGACAGAGTTGGAGAAAACATTGTATCATTTACAATCTAGAATTATAAAAATTTACTGTAGAGAACTAAAACTACTAGACTAAACTAAACAATAGAAAAATACAGAAAATCATTGGTCTCATTTTCTCCTGCAGCACTAATAAACTTGTCAACGTTAAAAGTATTCTGCAATTTATAACCATTTTTTAAAATGTAGTCTTGGACTATATCACCCACCATCTACACTTGATGATTGTCTCGCATATGCCTTTGGCTTATAATATTGTCTCATGGTAAACGAGGAGTTTCCTGCAAAAAGGCATTTTTGCAAGTTGAGAACATGGAACAATTTACTTACAAATGATAACAGTGAGATAGGCAACTAAATATATGCTCAGAGCTCGACCACACATTTTATATCAGCTGTCTTTGTTTACTTTTTGTTTAAGGGGGTAGACTAGGATAACAAAATTTTCTTTTGAGCCTAATTTTTTTTGTTGATTTAAAATGTTCTTTAGAGAGTCTATTTTTAAGATTCATTTATATAAAGTGTGCCATAAATGTTACAAATGTTATAACCGCGATTTACTGCATGGGGGGTCTGGCGCATCTGAGCGCTCGAATTCAACCGATGTACTATAATAGTTACCGATTGTTAGTTTTGGGTAGCATCACAGAGTAGTAATATAATCGGTTTATTGTAAACAGTCTGAAAGCACGTGGTTGTCTCACGTCTGTTAACTTGTCATTTTGCTTGTTTTTTATACGAAGTAAAGTTTTCTCAAGACTACGTTTTTCATGTTGGCGGGAGCTATAACTCATGAAATATACATAAATTACATTATACCTTTTTGTAACTTGTGAGTCTGCCTTTTTTCTACTGTAATATGTAGGATTTTTGTGATATATTTTAATTTCGATTGTTGGTGGGCCGCCATTTTGTTGAAAGGGATTTTTTAAAAATATATCCCTGCGTACTACGTTTTTTTTTGTGCTCTTACAGGCACTGCAGCCTCAAGGGCTTATTGTGCTTACTAACATGCACTTAAATGCTAGGACGTTCACACGCACCCATGGGTTGAGCGAGACTGGCTAGAGAACAGAGCCAACTGGTTGAACGATCTGAGCCATCGCATCCCCACGTACTATGTTAGACAATATGATCACTTTCAAAGCAGTTTTTGAAATTTTGTTCGAGCTTGAAAATTGTGGCGTTCAGAACTCCCATCAACCGCCCTCGCACTCCGAAGGCCTTTCATCGATGTGTAGTGTCTTCTGGGTGCAAGTTTTTTACTTAAAAAAATACATGATATAATCTTAAGGGTGTACAATAAAAATCTAAAGTCAGTTTTGTAATTTGTGATTTTATTGAAAGAAAAAAATGAATATCGGTTCCAAAATCGAGCGTCACCCTTGGTGTACCCCCTTAAATGTACAGCAGATTAGGGGTTACCTGCCAAAAGGTACTTTTGACATCCTAGGCTGACAATTTTTCACCAGCCTTCCATCAAATTTTTTCAAGGTTGGTGGAAAGTATAAATTTTTAACTGGATCTGCTTTTCTTTTGGGCCTGGAACGTAAAACAATTTAATTTACAATTTGAAGCTCTGCTCCACGGAAGCAAACCAAATGGCCGTAACAGATGCCCCTTTTGCGTTTGGCAATGTAGCAGCTTGATGACATCTGCGGACATTCGGTAAGGAGCGAGAGTGGTCCCGATGTACGTGCATGAAAGTGTGGACCTTCTTATGTAAATCAAGAGCTCAAAGCGTGGTCGTCTTTGTTTACTTTCCGTTCAAATGTATAGGCTGCCTTTATTTATTACGCATGGACCTCGTGTAAATTAAGAGCCTAAACCATGCTACATTTCTTTGTTTACTTTTTGTTCAAAAAATGTATAGATAATTTGTCTAACCATCTGTTACTTGCCTTAAATTCTGGCTTAGAACATTTTTGTGCAATTAGTTTAGTTTGGTGCAGCATTGGTCTATTGGTAGGTACATTTAGCTGAATTAACTAAAATTTTTCAACTTTTGACTTATAGAGATGTTTAACTTGAGAGGTATTGTAATACTAAGCCGAGATTATTAAAAAAGTACTTGCTGTGAGTAACTAGTGCACTTGTCCAGTATTTAATATTTTTGTGAACAAGTTTTTGTGTTACAAGTGTGTAGATTGGTTTATTTTACAGATGCACTTTTATCTAGATAAGCATTACACACTAGGGTATTAGAGTAAAATAGCTATTAGGTGAAAGTTGGTAATTCAAAGTAGTGCAGTAAATTCTGCGAAGGTAATTTTTTCACATGTGACCTTTTGCTTTTATAATTGATATTACTTCCTTACAAAAAAAAACTATCTCTAGTTAAATAACGTTCTGAAATATCTCAACAGTTCAGTACGATAACTGTATTGTGCGCACAAATGCTGTCTGGTCATCATACAAACGTTTTTGTGAAGTATATTACTTTCTCTTTCTAAATGAAGAATTAGTTTTAGCCTCCTGTCTGTGGTATGCCCAAACCTGGCTAGTTAGTACTTACAATTGTGGTTAAAAACAAGATAAATAGCCTATATGAAATGTGGGGGTTCAGTTTTGTTTGTACCACCATGTTTATCTGAAAAATCTAAATGATTTCATCTGTGGTCATATAAGTAGGCCAGGGTGATGTGTTTTGCAACTATAAATAAGTGTTGGCTTAAAAATAGTTTGCCAACAGTGAATGGGGTTATCTTTCTATTTAAAAGAAGCAATAGATTAGCACTGTGAAGACTTGCATGCTCGAGATTGTCAGAATGAACAAAAACAATTTGAACACATAAATTTGTAGTTGTTAGCCCTAATGGCTTTTTGAAATGTTTTTTAAATTTTATTGTTTCTTTAATAATGTAATGGTGGTGTGCGTGCTTACTAAAATTTGTTATACTGTGAATTTTGGAACATAGCTTTCTTAAATGTATAAATAAATACAAAATGTATTAGACTTGCCTTTTAAATTTTTGGATGATTTGTACTTTTTTCTTTTAATTTGGTGGACTTCTTGATAAACTGCCCAAAATAAATAACTGTTACTGCTACTCCTCGCTACTCTGTGATATGAAGGTTGTTATAATAAGTAGTTATGATTCGTGCATACCATTTAACTAAACCTAAAAAATGAATTAAATTATGTTACTGTATTTATGGAAAGGCAAACAGCTCCTGAAGCATGTGGTAAGTTTCTAAAAAGTGTTCCCAACCTTTAAACGGGCAAATGTAGTAGCACGTTTTTTTTTTATATAAATACAATAACAAAAGCTAGCATTTCCCAATTGATCTTAAATGTCTTTCATATGGTTTGTGTGGTTCAAATTGTTTTTGCTGAACAATACGTAGTTGTAACATCTTCCTTTATCCACAAGTGTTTGTTGGAAAACGCCCTACTTTGATCAGTTCTATCATTTGGTCAGTCATGATAGAATATCTATGCCTTTTAATGCTTGCTACAGACACACTATCTCCATCATAATTTGAATATATAAAAATTTGTGTCACCAAATGATGTAAAGGCGTGATTTTATTTGGTGGTTAAAATTCTAATTCAGGGTTTTTGTAGTTTTAACGTTTTTAAATTTTGTAATGATTTTAGACAATTCCAAAGTTTTTCATTGTTATATCCCCCTGTCACTGTTTTCTTCTGATGACGATTTTGTCAGGGGTAGTTAAGTACACACTGTCCAAAATCAGAATTAAACTTGTAATGTTGGTCCAAATTACTGTAAAATCTTCACTTTCATTGACTAAAGATCGACATTTAAAATACTGCAATGCATTTGATGTTTTTTCAGTTCTCTTACTATAAAAGTTCTTAGTAATTATTGATTGTAGTTGCAAAAGAATATGTAGTACATTATGTACAAAAGCTAAAACACTTAATAAAAAGGGAAAATTACATTCAGTTTCTACTTTGGAATAATATATCTACCTAGGTATATAATAATTCAGATTCATTTCATTCACAAAAATATGTATCCATTATACATCTAAGTGGCGAAGCGAAGTGGAGCAATAACTCGAGAACGGCTGGGAATTTCCAAATTCTGTTTTCACCAATCGACAGGTGACCAAAAAGACTTGTTTGTTAGTGATTTTGAAACTGATTGGTCAAAGGTCAGCGTTAGGGACTTAACTAGAGGGTTCTCAAATTTGGGAGACTGCTTCGCCACTTCGCTATGCTTTGAAGGTTTATTAATAATTTTAAAAATGTTCTAAAAGTTGTAAGTTGATAACTATAACTCAAGACTTGTTTTCTTTCCAGTGCAACATGAATGCATTCCTCAAGCCGTTCTGGGCATGGACATCCTGTGCCAGGCTAAGTCTGGCATGGGTAAAACGGCAGTCTTTGTACTTGCAACACTGCAGCAGCTAGAGCCCACTGAGAATGTAGTGTACGTGTTGGTTATGTGCCACACTCGTGAGCTGGCTTTCCAAATCAGCAAAGAGTACGAGCGTTTCAGCAAGTACATGCCTAATATCAAAGTCGGCGTCTTCTTTGGCGGCCTTCCAATTCAGAAGGACGAAGAGGTCCTGAAGAATAATTGCCCGCACATCGTGGTCGGGACACCCGGCCGCATTCTAGCACTCGTACGGTCGAAGAAACTCAACCTTAAGCACCTCAAGCATTTTATCCTTGACGAGTGCGATAAGATGCTGGAGCTATTAGGTTAGTATATTTGTAATTTTATTTTATTTTTGAATTATATGATGATAAGCAACGTAGGGACATATGAGTTCTTTTGTGATTATAAATATCTTGGGATATATTATTCTGATTTTAAATATTCTTAGACTGATTCATTTGTTTATTGCATTATTTACCAATCATTTTTCTTTTGCAGATATGCGAAGAGATGTTCAAGAAATCTACCGCAATACTCCCCATGGCAAGCAAGTTATGATGTTCAGTGCCACGTTGAGCAAAGATATTCGGCCTGTCTGCAAGAAGTTTATGCAAGATGTAATTGATTCCTCTCATATGTTTGGATCCCACGCACTGCCACTTTACGCATAATTCGCTGAACAAGAATGTACCAGTTGGGATAAGATGATTATTATGTGGGCATATGTCTGCTGTAGGGCACTGCAGCCCTACAAATAGAATTGATGACAAGTTTTGGCCGGCTACAGTGCATAAAAATTATTTTCGTTTGCATTAGAGCACTGAAGCCCAACGAGTAGGTCCGTCGACAACATGCTGCAGTGCAATGAAATTATGAATATTGAGTTTTGTACAAACATCTAATATGGGCAATTTGGCTGGCTGCAGTGTACAAAAATTAAAGGCACAGTTTAGAGCACTGCAGCCCTACGAGTAGGACTAATACGAGGCAATGGAATATATTTTGGCTGTGCTGCAGTGCAAAAAATTCTATTCTGATTACATGTTAGTGCACTGCAGCCCGACGAGTAGGGACAAGAAGATTGAAGAAAGAAGATGAGGCTTCGTCCATATTTACAGTTCGCGCTCTTCTGGGTATTAAAATTGCGTTACTATGCTTTAATTGATGTTTTGGAATGTGAGAAGTAACGTCACGTAAATGGATTGTTTTGGACATGCTGAAGTGGAGTGCAGCGTTGGGATTTTTACCGCCTTACTTGTATTAAAACCGTATGTAGTATGAGTAAGACGAAGAGAAGCTGAACGTAATTGAGCTTTCTTTTCACAAGAAAAATCACATTCATATACATTCCTTTTTTTTTTGCGAAAGTGATTTTTCATGTAGTTTTAATTTACAAAAATTTACTAACAATTTGTAGTTCAATGCACAATAATCTATATGATGATTTAAATTTAATCTTTCGCGGTTTTCACCATAGTGTTTTTGAACACAGTGATGGCCTTTTTTATTTCTGATCTTTTGCAAGAGCTAGTATTGCAATAAACTCTTGCAAAAGGTTGTTTATAATTTTGGTTTTTTTCTACAGCCAATGGAAGTGTACGTAGATGATGAGGCTAAACTGACATTGCATGGATTGCAGCAGCACTATGTGAAGCTAAAGGAGAATGAAAAAAATAAAAAGCTGTTTGAATTGCTTGATGTCCTTGAATTCAATCAAGTAGGTGGTAGAGTATGGGAGTTTTTACATTTTTGTGCTGATTGCTTGTTATAGGTGGTAATATTTGTGAAGTCTGTGCAACGGTGCATGGCTTTGGCACAGCTTTTGACTGAACAAAATTTTCCTGCTATTGGTATCCACAGAGGCATGAATCAAGAGGAACGGTTGTCTCGATACCAACAGTTCAAAGATTTCCAGAAGGTTTGTTTTACCATCTTTTAGTATTTTGTATTTTATATTTTAGATGATGATTTACTTTTAATTCTTTCGTGGTTTCCACTGGAGTATTTTTTAATACAATGATAGCTTTTTAATTCTGAATAATTTTACTTGAACAATTTAAAGAATATTTTATAAATGCTTTTGTTAATCGAGTTTGCGATTTTTCAGAGAATTTTGGTGGCAACAAATCTATTTGGCCGTGGAATGGATATAGAGAGAGTGAACATTGTGTTTAATTACGATATGCCTGAAGATTCCGACACATATCTACACAGAGTTGCCCGCGCTGGACGATTTGGAACCAAAGGATTGGCCATTACCTTTGTGTCCGAAGAAAGCGATGCAAAGATTTTGAATGAAGTACAAGACCGCTTTGACGTGAACATTACAGAATTACCTGATGAAATTGATCTCAGTTCATATAGTAAGTTATATATCTTTGTTTTGCGTTTCTTGGAAATAATAATGATGATAACGTTTTCTGATTTTGTTGAAGAAAAAAATTCTTGAACTCTCTCACTGATATTAAATTTATTGATGATTTTCGTAATACTTGTCGTATTTGATTCTAACGTTAAAAATTTGTTTCAGTTGAAGGCCGATGAAGCTTTCAAAGAAGATTTCCAGTTTTAACATTGTAGTTATTATAGTATAATTATTTTTAAGGTGTAACTGTAAAAATGATTCGAAATAAATTGTAGTTTTTGTAATTACTTTAGGGTTGTGAATTATTTTTAAAACCATCTTACGATTTTTATTTGTTAATGATGCTCTAATGCTTCTAATAGAAGATTGGAGTGAACATTTGTATATGTTGCATGTAAGAGTATATATATGTATGTGTTTACAAAATCTGTTTAATGCGTTTGCTGACTGTCCTGCATCGATGCCTAGTATTGCTATTATTTGGCAGAGCCGTACCGTTTCTGCATGTCTTCACGCAATGCAAACCTTTAGGTGTATCTTATTCTGATATATTCAGTTATGATGCTAATTTTACAAAAAAAAATTGTGTTCTGCTTTAGTGATTGCTAGTCTAGAAAAAATAAAAAGAAAATATTTGATTTGTAAATATCTGAACTACTATTGTTAATGCTATTTTTATTTAAACTATTCAAAGTTTTGGTTTGTTTACACATTTTATTGGTCCAAGTGACTGAAAAATTCAACATAATTGACCCAAATATAAAACTTACAAATCTGAAAGATTGTTCTAAAAAAATTTTCCTTTAACATCACTGTTTGATGTGCTTTTTCAATATAGCATATTAATAACTAGTTTTAGAATTTATTCGATTATGAGGTTAAAAAAAAGTGCAGTCTAGTTTCATTTATAAATTACCAACTATATTTCTTATTGACATTTGCAAGACATTTTGATAAGAGTATAGGACTAAGAGTGGAAATGTTTGATGTGTAGTCAAAGGTGCTAAAAATCACAGTTGTCCTTAAGTATTGGTTTCAGTGTTATCAGTTTGATTGCCAATTGACCATGGTAGTCGTCTTATAAGAGACCCATGGACTGGTCTTTAATCAAGCACTTGGTTTCATGTAACTGAATTATAAAAATCTGGTATGAATATCGCACGACTTTTCTATTATATATTATACCAGGTCCATTATCTCGGCCCTGGCTGCTCGCCGAACTTATTTTCGAGCGGTCCACGTGCAACTTGTTATTTTAAAAGGACGAGGCGCGAGTCCACTCGCAAGCTAATTAAAATAAACAGTACAAGACAATAATTGACTCGTACTTAAAATTTTGATACGTCACTGAAGGTAACCGTGCGAGCTCTGCCGCACAGCCTTCGCCATTATCGCCCGCGTGCTCTCTCCTAGCGGTCAAGCGCTCCCCCCGTCCTCACGCAGGCGGCCCGGTAGCTATCCGAGTGCGCTGTGATTGGTCCGTTTAATTAATTTTTAATCGGCTATAACTTATTTGACCTCTGATCAAATAATTCCATTGTAATTTTTTGTTCGTCTTGGTCTGATCTATCCGGTAATATAAATTTCCCGAAACATTTTATGAACACCCGGTATATTAAAAATCCTGAGCTTCATTTTTTTTTCGAGTTCCTATTTTACCAACTTTTATTTTAAATTCATGTTTATCTCATGATAAATCATTTTTATACTCATGAATTTTTTGTATCTTCAACTGTTTAGATTCGCGACCGATTTTGCGACCTTGCGACCAAACGGCTCGGCCGATTTTTACCATAAGCTTCGCACTGCGTCCCCTACCTACAAGTAACTTGCATACCAAATTTCAAGTCTAGCTATTACGGTTCTCGAGTTCTCTTGTTTACTGACAGACACACACACACGAACCAATGGCTCAAACCAACTTTTTTAGTGTCCTGAGGCTATAATTCGTCCAGAAATGTGAAAAACTGGGTAGGTCAAATTTCCGCCGATTACATTACTTATTATAGGATAAGGAAAGTATAAAAAGTGAAACATGAATTTTTTAAAACGAATCTCTGGTAAAAGTTAACAATTTTTTGCTCTCTCTCTCCAATAATTTCAAACGGATTTTTAATGTTGTGGGTGTGCAAGTGATTTTGACAAAAATAGACGAAGTGCTTGAAGAGTATCAAAATAAAGAAAAAATTAAATTGCTATTTCACAAGACATGAGTCTGATGCACAGGACAATTGGTTGGTCATTCTTAATTGTTTGCTAACCAAAGTTGTTGAAGCAGCTCGTCAAAAATGTAACAATTTTTAGTTCGTTTTATCTTTTCTGGCTTCGGATCAGACTAATGTATCATCGACTATGTTCAACCATTCTTAGTCGTACAGAATTCTTGAGTTTTTGTTTATAATGGTCAATTTCTATCTATATTTGTTATATCTACTGATTGAAAGATATCATTCACAACAAATGGCGCTCCTTTGATTTTTAATATCGCCTCTTTCATGCAAAAAAGTTTTCATGGGGCATTCTATTCTGGCTATCCCCTTAGGTGGGCAAATTTAATTGGTGGTTTTTGTAGTGTTGAATTAGCACGTGTGAAAGCGAGTGCACATGTTGCTGCCTGGCATATAGCCAAAGCCTGATGTGTGTATTTTTACGATACCGGTATGATATCACTGAAAGGCTCCAACGGTGAATCATTTTTGAGTTAGGTAATTTACTGTTGCTGCTAGTTCTTCGGTTTCATGCTTCCAAACAAACATTCTTGTGGTATAAGTTATAGGTATTGCTTTTAGGCTTCTATACATTAAAATGAGAAGCCTAATGTAGAGAGTAATGTTGTCTGTCCGTCCTTTTATTTTTCAACTTTTGATCAAAGCAGCTTCCAAGCTGGAGACAAGTTTCTATGTCATTTCCGACAACTGTCAAGCCTTATAATTTTTGATCTGTGATAGAGAAATGACGTTTTCAGTATTCAACTAAGGACCGTAAGTCAAGTCCAGACGCCATAAATCAGCAAATTTTTCGTTTATAGAAGCCCCAGACGTCTGTGACACCGGAGTTCTACGTCCGTACTTGTTTGGAAGTGAAAACGCCATGTGGTTAGACAGTGTAGTGGTTGTTTGCTTATACTTTGTGCTCTGGGTATCTGCTTTTGACTCTAACACATTGGACCAAAGCGTACACGTTGAATGATTGTCCAGATTCTAGAGTTAACCAAGAAAGACAAAGTAATGAAATGACTACAGGTTATTATCAAGAATACTTGAAGAAAGTTAAAAAAAGAAACATAAAAATCAAAGACTACCTAGGTTCACCAGACCTGTCCCATTCCGATATCTTTCTGTGGGTACAAAGGCCAAGTTTTTCAACGCAAGCCATGGACTATAGAGGAATTAAAGGATGCTATTCGCAATGCGATTGTAGTAATATTAGTGCAAGTAATATGGAATTTTAGGTGAAGCATTGTATTGTTCGACGGAAGATTTGGTAGAAAAGACGAATATTTGTGCCAGACGACTTGGTTTGCTGTCAGAGATATCTTACCAGTATGTCTCTCGATCCTTGCAATGCTGAAAAGTGGAAGTATCGATCACGAAGGTTTTTTGATGTTATTGACGGAATAACAATTGATAAAAATTTTTTCATCAATCATGTTGATTACAAAGTCTACTATAGAGTTATAATACTGGCAGTTCAATCATAATCATTGACTTTTCACTCAAAGAACATGATGAGGATGGCAGTCTAGTTGACCAAACTAAGAACTACAAAGCTCTCATCATTCTTCAAAGTTAATATTGACTATAAATCGAGCTATTTGCTTCGTTAAGTCTTCTGATGTGGACACCAGTTTACTGAAATAGCACTTTAATTTCAAGACTGGAACGTAGTACTGTTGTAGAACACCTAAGTTTGTTCGTAAACTATATAAACTCGATTATATATGATTGCCATTACTTCAATTAGAAAAATAGAGATGAGTTACCTGTGTTCAGTGTTGTGGCTAATGGTTAAACCGTTCCTTGTCTGAATTCTTCCCAGCTACTTTTAATGATGTCAAAATCATGAATAACAAAAAACAAACGGGCACCTCGATTACATCTTCAGGAAAAAAACACCCTTATCGTGGATAGAGAGGCTTTAAAGACGCTAACAAAACTTAAAGAAAACTTTGCAATGCAACTTCCGGAATCAATATGGGAAACATTCGTTGTCTTCACAGAAGTATGAAATCCAGTTTTTAATTGCCTGATTTTTGTGAGGTTTTAATCATGCCATATCTTGAATAAAGATCACTTAGTCATGTTTTTCTGGCGTATTCGGGATGTTTGGTTTTCAATGCTCTGTTGATTATTAATAGAGTCGTTTGTAATTGTTCCATTTGATTTTAACAACTTAAAGTATGTCTCCCTGGTTCCACCAAATGAATATTTTATTTTGGTGTCGATGATAAATTGCCCGAGTTGCAAATTGATTTTTTACATTTGAGATTATCGATTTTATAATCACTTTACATCGCGGTTACATGAAGCAAAACTCCCTTTTTAACCTAAAGTGGGATTTCTCGCGTAAATTTTGCCTTTAATATTTCCGTTCAGTTTGTATGTCACCCATTTTCCTTTTCTGTGAGGTGATCTCTGGTAAGTAAGAGACAAATATAAAAAGCAGGGAAAGGGGGAGCAGCACAAAACGTGTGATAGACCGTTTTGTAGGTTTATGAGACTGTTAGTTCTCCTCGTAGAAGGACGTGGAAAAGCCGATTACTCAGCATTACATTCATATTAGTAATTTTTAGGCATTAAATTATATAACTTATCCAGGAAATCTTTCTAAACCGTATTGTAAGCAACATTCAGATGTGTGAACATAGTAAAGGTCTTCAGCTTGTTCTGAACTCCGCTTTTACTGTAAGTGGTTAGGAATAGTGCCTGGTCCCAGCAGTTTCTGTCAGGCAGAAATCTAGCTTGCTCTTGAGATTGATTCTGAACTAGGGGTAGCAGGTGGTTGTATAAGATTCTTTTAAAGATTTTGTAGCAGAAGGGCAATCGGTCTAGCTTGAGGTCATCTTAAATATTGATGGTACTTTATTCATTTGTATGATGTCATTGTAGAAGTTTAATAGCCAGGGTATAGCTTTTTGACCTAGATTTTCCACGAACTCTAAGTAGATATCTAACCCTGCTGCTTTTCTGTACCTGACTGCTTTAATGTCTGTAGTTAATTTGTTGTCGCTTATGCTTTGTGATATTGATAAGTTCTGCTGATGGTTACGTCTTATTCTGTGGTCTCTTTCTTAAGTTGCTTAGGTCTTGAGTGTGACTTATTCATCCCACAATAGACTTTCGATTAGATGAGTTATTATTGCTATTAGTTTTGGAGATTGCTTCAAGCTTTTGAAGATTCTATTTTGTTAGCTATTGTGAGTAAAATTGAGGTCTTCAGCAGTATCCTCTTTAGTATCATTCAGGGAGTTCAGAAGTTGTTGCCCTGTTTGAAGATCTCCATTTTGAATATTCCTGATAGTTGTTTGCAGCCTTTATTGCAACAAGAAATGTCTCTTCTGGAAACATGTTTCCTTGCGGTGGATATAGCTAAATTAGCAAACCGTAGGTCGTCATGTAATTGAGCTCTCAAACTTTTCTAGTTTGCTTTTCGAAAGTTCCATTGTGGAATAGGTTTTGAGTTGATAGAAATAGCGATGTCAGCAATGGTGATGATAATACCGCGAGTTGCTATAATTGTCAAGAACCATTCAGCAGGTGTTGGTGTAGCCAGAATTTTTAATAGTGCGATAACATCGAAAAAGTTCAACAAATGGTATTGGACAACGTCAAATCGAGGTTAGAGAAATAGCAGAGAGAGATTGTGGACATATCGAAAGAACGCGTTTATCATATATTGACTGCAGAATTGGGCACGAGAAAGTAGTCTGCGCGTTGGGTCTCGCGCTTGCTCACTTATTCATTCGAATAAACATTTCTAAGACCCTGCTTAAGGGGTTAAGCGAAACGAGTCGGATTGTTTGGCCTTGATTTATCACTGTCGGTGAAACTTGGGTCCACCATTATACTACTGAGACAAAACAATGAACTGTAAAAGGTGAACCTGTTCCAAAAAAGGCGAAGACTGTTTCATCGACTGGGTAGGTGATGGCGACTTTTTTGGGATAGTAAGAAATTTCTCTTCATCAACTACTTAGAAAGAGGGAAAACGATAACGGGGTCGTACTACACATCGTTACGGGACCAGTCGAAGGCAACAATTTCTGAAAAAAGTCCCTACTTCGAACGGAAGAAAGTGTTCTTTCATCAAGACAACGCACCGACTCACATTTTGGTGGTCGCCATGGCCAAAATTCACGATTTTTAGTTTGAATTTATTTGACTACCCAGCATATTCACCAGATATGTCCCCCAACGACTATTTCCTGTTTCCTAAGCTCAAAATTTGACTCAGAGGACAGAGATTTTTATCAAACGAGGTCACATAACCGTAAACGCATATTTTGCAGAGCAAGACGCCAACTACTTTGACGGGTTAAAGAGGTCGGAGCATCGCTGTAAAAAGTGTATCGACTTAAATTGAAACTTATAAAATAATATTAAATTTAACAGAAAATTGGAATTCTTGTTTCTATGTTAGACTCAAAACTTTTCAGACTGCCTACGTATTCGAGGACTACTTTTAGCTATTAAAAATAATTCGAATAGCAAAAAGTAGAATATTTAAAGATACGGAAAATGAGTTGTAGATGGTCATCTGAAAGTTTAAGATTTTAATTTACTATTGTTTGAAGTATAATGATTTTCATACTAAACTGTATAGGCTTGACCATCTTTGATCAGATTTGACATGTCTTTTTATAAATTATTGTGTATTGCATAGTCTATAAAGTTTTTAATACCAGTATTGGTCGTTGAGAGCAGCGCAAATAATTAATTAATGCAGATGTACACTGTATTAATATTTGAATAATATGTGATATAAGTAAACTACAGTTGTAACAAAATTTCCACAGCATAGATTACATGTGTAAATATTTATTACGAAAGCATGTGATATAATTATCAAGAGGAAATGGAGTATTAGTGTTAATAATTAGTTAGATTAAATATGTAAATAGAAACTTGCATATGATCAGTAACTGTAATAATGAATTGTATATTGATATTTGAAAAATATCAGTTCTTGATAAACGTGTTAGCTTTTGACGGTGATTAGTTAAAACGCAAACGAGAGATAAACTGTATGCTGTCATTATTATAGGAAGTGTGAATTTTATTAGATTGGGCGTAATGTAAGAATGTTCAATGAATAATAAATCCCCAATAGGATTTTTTTGGGAAGCATGCAGTGATAAAGCAGAATCTACGGTTAAGAATATCAAATATCTCGATGAAACCTATATATACAAGCTAGCGCAAAACTATCTTCACATGCATTTTGTTATATCTTTTTTACACCTGCACTATAAAGAAAGAAACTTTTTATACACATAGTGTGCCTGTAAATACTGTTACATTGATTAGAGCGACAAAATAAAACAATTAACTGTTTTTGTATAATACTTTCGGGATTTATTAAATGGTTATTGCTAAGTATAATTACAACTGATTTATTCAAAAGCAAGCAAGAATTAAGACGTCCGGGCGCAACATCCATTGGAAAAATATTGACTACAGCTGCCAGGATTCGCTTCAAAGAATCAACGTTGCGGTGTTCTTTGAGCAAATTAATATCTTCTAAAACTGCCTATAATCTGATGGATTGAGATCTGAAAGTCAATCTTTTACTGTTGGAAAATGAGACACATTATTGCTCAGGCAAGCTTGAGTTGGCCTTGCTTTGTCGACGAGTACAGAGCCTTGCTGAAAGATCCAAGGCTCATCTCGAAAAAGCTAGTGATTTAGAGATTTTACTACATCTTTCAAAATATTCTGTTGATACACGGTGGACGAATTTTTGACTCCCTTTTCATAAAAATGATTTAATTACTCTCGTCATAACAAACTCCCCATAAAACCATTATAGCTGATGCATGATGGCCTTGCTGAACCCTTGGCACTAGTTAAGATGCTTCTTTCAATGACCTAGTGGATACCCTGGCCTTTTTGGCTGTTGAAGGATTCCTCCACTGTAAAATTTTTTTCATCCGTAGACATAATTTGTCTGTGGTCATCATGCCTGTACTTAGTCAACAATTACTTTACTTCTTCTTTTAAGTATCTGTCAGCAAATGTATCGTATATCTTTTGTAAGCAGTTGATCCTAGGTCTTGCTTAAAAATAGAAGACATCGATGTTTTGGAAATTGCATCTTCCCAGACATAGTCTGTTAACGAAAAGGATTTCATTTAATTCGGGCACTTACGACTTTGACTGTCCGAACATTCCGAACTGAACGTGGTCTTCTAAATTTTGTAGGAGCCTCACCGTCTCCAGTCTCATTAAACAATTTTATAGGCCGATACACAAACATACGGCTAATGCCGAGAGGATGCAGCGTCTTAAAGGTTACACTTTTTCAGTTCCACACTTATGTAATGCTATTACAGCAACACGGTTTCCTTTGTCCATTGGTAAATAACCAAACTTGACAAGAAACAACTTCAAGACTTGACAGTGGCTACCGTATGTGAATGTTATAGATATCTCTGTGGTGTGTAAAGCAAGAGTAGGTGTGATTTTGTAACAATGTTTGTGAGAATACTAGATATAATGCGTATATTGCGTAGTTTTACTTTTTAGATAACATCATCATAAATGACGGATCCCATTTTCACCTATCAGGATTCGCGAACGAACAAAATATATTATAGAAACCTTTGAAATTGCACAAAGAACCCATTCGTTCGCCTAAGTTACAGTACGGTGCAGCGTAACCAAATATAGAATTATCTTTTCTTACTTTTTTCAAAAAAATGATAAGGTACAGTCATTACTGAGCGTTATATTGTAATGCTTCAAATTTTGTACAAGCATTTCAAAATAGAAAACTGCTTTTATCAAGATGGAGCAACTGCTCACATAGGATGAGTAAGTATGGCCATTAGAGGTTTGAGTGCCTACGTCATTTTTCGGTTTTTGGTCTTAATGGTACTACTTTTTTGTGGAGTTTTTAAAGAAACATGTTTATCAATAGCACTCTGACATCAATGTAGTGTTAAAAGAATCAATTGGATATGAAATACAACTAAAAGAAGTACAAGTATATATATGAACATTTGGCTGAACCGCATCTATTTTTAGAAAATTATTGACGCTTGGACATTTACTTTGGTGATATTATCAAAAGAGATTGTAGTTAGTTTTTTGTTCGAAATCTCAATCTACCTACTCCCCAAAAACAAGGTATGAGGCAAAGAAGAAAAGTGGCTTTTTCTCGCATTACTTTATTATTTATTGAATCAGGAGTGAAATTTTTGGGAAAATGCACTAGCTTTGAGGAAGTTTGTATGGAAAGATGACGTGGGCTAATTGATAGTTTCCAAATAATAGCTAACCTCTCACTCGTCTCGAATATTAAGCCACTGAGGGTGTCTATCTACTTCAATTGCCTCACAAATGATTCTGCTGGTGGGATGCAAAATGGGAGAAAGTGCTTTTTATTTGGAAAATCAATTTTTGTCCAGTTTCTTTATTATGTTTGACAAGCACTGAAAAATTGGCGTCTTTCCGTAATTCGCAAACTCCTTCGGATTAGTGGGGATAATGGTTCTTAGATGAGTGGATGAAGTTAGCTATTTTATTGTTAATCATGAAAACCGTTTATATATTAATTCGGTGTGCGGTCTATTTCAGTTTTTCGGGTATTAGTATCAAGAAGTTTGGGGGATCTTGATAAAGGATGGACTTTAGCATTTAAATAACAATTGACATGGGTAGATTTCCCGTAAACAATGTAATAGAATTTGAAGGATTTTTGTTAGGAGGGGAAGAGATTGTTCTGTTTGACTTACATTGTAAACTTAATGTTAGTGCGAAGTTTGTTTAAGTGGGAAAGACATTAGGAAAATGTATTTTGCTTATGAGGCCAAATAACTAAATTATCATCAACATCAAGAAAAAGGACGCAAGGGCTTTATTCCAAAATCGGTCATAAATAGTTTTGCTGTGTTAGGTGAAAGTGGGGATCTCATAGGAGTACCGTTAGTTTATCGGTAAAATTTATTTTAAAAGGTAAAGTAGGTATTGTATAATAATAATGGTAAGGCGTGTGGGAGCACAGCCTACGAACTGAGAGGTTAAGACTCTCATATGTTTGCTTTCTCTGTCCAATCATCGCGCACCATATCTGATGCGGGGCGATGTGGCAAGCATCGCACCTTAGACGACTGCCATTGTTGCCCTTTGTTCGAGTGAACGCAGGTACTCAATTATTTATAGTGACTGAGTAGGCCACCCGCTAGACATCAGAGAGCACCGGAAAATAAACTCGGGTCCGTCAGCACCGCAGTTCGCCCCACAGCCACGGGACCACACTGACTTAGGTATTGGATAGACAATTGTTAATTCATTTGGGGTGTCATCTAGATTGTCAGTAGATTTCGAAAGTTGCAAAGCCTAGACGATGGGAATATTGATAAATCTCTGTTTATCAATATTCCCTATCTCTCTAGATGGGATTAACACTCCCCATTGTGTCATTTTCACATAAGGAAATGGATTTAAAAATTTTTAAATGGTAGGACTTTAGGGTGTGAAATGAGATTTATTCTGTAAATGGTTGAAGGACTTTGGCCAGGTATTTGGCAAAGTTGTGTGGATAGGGGAATCAAAGACGCTGACAGTAGATCACAAGGAAGTATTTTTCTTGTGGTATACTTCAGTACAGTCCAAAAATGGAGGTGATCGGTTAAGGGGGAGGGGAAATACATTTATAAATATATATTGAGTTTAGGTTTGATTTATATTGTAACGTTTTTGCTTCCGACAGTGGTGAACAACGCTTAAGTTTATTTAAAACATCTTATTTAAGTTGGTCACAACAATTTACTAAATTTTATCTGCACCACACGGATATTTATTAATACAAGATTACACCTTTTAACTCTATAACTCTAGAACAGTTCACTTCGCTTCCGATAACATAACCATATCGTGTTGGTTCGCTCTGTGCTATTTATACCTCCTGATCCTGTTCTAAAGCCTTCTCGTAGCACCGGAACCTTTGGGAGTATTCCGTCTCGTTTTAGGCCTCGCACGGCAGCAACAAAAACAGATATTAAACATGAATACATCAAACTGAATAGGTAGGTAATATATTCGATTAACGTCATACATCCACTATTTCCAATACTCTCATTTCTAATTTAAATTACCATCATCAAACCCCGAGAAAAACCTCCAGAAATTCCAAAATTTTACGGTTTCCCAAAAATGTATAAAGAAAACACCCATTTACGTCCTTAGTGCACTCAGTTTTTCTACCTGCATTCTAGCTACAGGGTGTCTCAGTGGATACGCTAGATGAGGTTTTTATTTTAAATCGTTATCCCAACCCCCGGACTACGAATCCACCGATAAATTTTTTTTCATCTAGCGCGGTACTTTTTTCCCGCTTTAAAGGTCAGTATTGCGAAACTTTTTCATGATTTACTAGATGAGATTTTTATTTTAAATGATTGTGCCTAACCCCCTGACCACGAACTGGTTAACGTGGTGTGTCAGAACAATGAAGATTTTGTCTTCTATAGTATATTTTCCCATTGCACATAAAATCTAGGAAAATAAGAGTAACTTTTTAAAATGCAACTAAACTGCGCTAAGAATCAACACAAAATTAACTTTTAAGAGAGCATAGTTAATTACAAACTTCTTCTGTCTGACTTTACAAGAATTTTTTCAGTGGTTTCGTAGTGAGAGAGTTAGGTACAACCATTTAAAATGAAAATCTCATCTAGCGTACCCATTGGGCCACCCTGTAAGTACTTTATCAAAATTCTTCAACTTCTTACAAAACAAGTCCCATCCTACGTTTGAAATTCTTATCATTTTCTAGAAATTCTCGATATCATGGTCCGCTTTGATTGTCTTTGTTTACCAATATTCAAATTTATGAAATCTTGCACTTCTTGTAACCAATTTAAACTATAAAAATTATACCATCTTATTAATTAATTAACCATTGCCTATTTACTGTCTCTTACCTTTCAAAATAAAATATACCGGTATTCCGTGGGTTTATTGCTTTTACCTAACAACTTTTTTCATGTATGGATTTCGAAACAAATCTTTTTCCCCATTTTATCTTAAATCTACCTAATGGACAGGATTTGACGATACTTTTGTTGTTTGACTTCACGGACAAGATATGTTTCTCGAATTCCTTTCCCACCTAAACCAAATTTACCATAGGAACAACAAAATAATTCTTTCTTCTTCCTAGACACTTGTATAACAAATATTCTTTAAAGGACAGCTTTAATTATATTGTTTATAAAAAAAAACTTATTTATATTAACCATTACCTAAATGTAAACTTCAAATTCATTCACTTCTAAATTTTCTCATTTTCAAACGTTTCAACATGAAAAAAATAGAACTTAAAATTATTACCACAATCTAACAACAAAAAAAAAGATATTCCAATAAATTTATTTAAATCGAATAACACACAACCTCCGAGAAGCGAAAAACGAATCTTTCGAACACCACATCGTTAATCTATCTAGTGATGATCACTCACTATGGAATGCGACAAAGAAATTCAAGAGACACACAGTATCTATTCCACCCTTAAGAGAAGCTGATGGGAGCTGGGCGCGGACGAATATTGAAAAATCCAACAGATTCGCAGAACACCTTGCTAGTGTATTTTCCGCTTCTGAGATTCTCAACGGTGATGAAGATGATGACGAAATACAAGCATTCCTAAACGCTCCTTGTCAAATGTCTCTACCACCCAAGCCCATTTCTCCAGCAGAAGTCAAAAAAGAAATAAGACTGTTAAATCCTCAAACTCCTGGATATGATCTCATTACAGGCGAAGCACTTAAAAACTGCTCTAGAAAAGCTACAGCTCACAACCATATATAACAGCATGTTACGACTGTGTTACTATCCGGTATTATGGAAGTGTGCAGTAATAATCATGATACCGAAAGCAGGAAAACCTCCAACTGATGCTAATTCATATAGGCCAATATGCCTCCTTCCTGTAATGTCAAATATATTTTCGAGAAACTTATTCTCGCTAGAATTGCAGACCTAACAAATATCGATACCTTAATTCCTAACCATCAATTCGGTTTTAGACTCAACCGCTCCACTATCAACAGTGCCACAGAATCGTTAATAAAATTAAAGAAAGCTTAGAAGCAAAACAAATCAGTATTTTTAGATGTAAAGCAAGCGTTTGACAAGGTGTGGCATAAGGGTTTACTCTTCAAACTAAAACAACGACTACCAAATCAATTATACCTCATCTTTAATCATACATGTCCAACCGTTACTTCCAAGTTAAATTCGAAGACTCCTTATCTGAATATCAGCTTATCAAATCTGGTGTACCTCAAGGAAGTGTGCTGGGACCTTTCTTGTACTTACTGTTTACCGCTGATACACCAGCCAACAAGGATACACTACTAGCAACGTTCGCTGATGATACAACCATCCTTTCTACAGATCTCGATCCAATAAGAGCTTCCGAAAAACTGCAAATCTATCTTGACCAACTCCAAAATTGGCTTACGCATTGGAAAATTAATATAAAAGTGATAAGTTATGTCAAATCACGTTCACAACACGAAGAGCCGAATGTCCCCAACTTACTTTAAATAACACCCCAACTCCTGTTAAAAAAGAAGTTAAATACATCGGATTGCATCTCAACGAAAAACCAACCTGGAAACCACACATTAAGGCAAAGAGACGTCAATTAGACTTAAAAGTGAGGAACATGTCTTGGTTAATAAATCGTAGATCCCAGCTCTCACTAGAGAACAAACTTATCATATACAAGACAATACTAGAGACAAGCCTATTTGGACATATGGTGTCGAATTATGGGGCTGCAGCAAATCATCTAATACTAAAATTTTGCAAACCTTCCAATCCAAAACCCTCAGAATGTTGATAGGTGCACCTTGGTACGTTTCCATCAACACGATACACGAAGACCTTAAAATACCGTTTATAAAAGACGTCATCAGTGCTTACTCTAATAAACATAAAGATCGAAGCATAAACCATAGCAACGAGCTAATCAGTGAACTGTTTAGACGACCAATGGAAAATAGAAGACTTAAAAGAACGTGGCCAGAAGACCTAGCTAGGTGAATCCAGAGAGCCGTCAATGGATGGCCCCTGACTCAAGCGAATTAATTTGAATACATTTAATTATTACTGTATTTAGTAGATTGTAAATTTGCATTTAAAATAAGAAATAACATTCCAATAAATTAGAAATATCAACAAAAATATAAATTTTCAACCCTAGGACTTTCCCGACCAACAAAAAATGTTCTTACCTTACATCAAATGCACTACCAATAAAAGCAATCATATATTAAGGTGATAAAACTTGCATACAGTTTTTACGGCCAATAAAAATTTTGACTATTTCTTTGACCAAAAATCGTTCTAACGAACCCCAAGGAATATATAAAATACCTCGCAATGACTAATATTAAGGAAACATTTGATCAGAAGTTAAAGTTTAGCAAGTAACTTAAGTGATTTAGGATTTTAAAAAAGATTAGTTTGTACAACACAAACTTTATCTTGGACGATCTTGGGTTAAAGATGATTAATCATACAGACTATTTCAATATCATTTGTGTTAGAATAAACTTGGATGTTTGTGTCTACTTTGTATGTAATTATACTCATAAGTGGATTTTTGTGGTCTTGAATGGTGTTTATGATTACTTACAACATATTGAGAGATAATACTTTACATTTGCGTTTTAGTGTACACTGCCACGTTTCTAGAAAAGTCGAAGACAATTTAAAAGGAGTAGATTGTGAATAATCTACAATTTGGACCTTTGTCTCAGTAAAAATTTTATTTGATATAGAGATAAAGCAGGATCAAAAAAATAAGTGTACTATTGGCATACTGCTTTCTTTTGATAGGTTCTGTATATTTAAAATCACTGTAGTTATCTTTACAAAACCAAATTCCACCGATAGTTATCTTGGGAGGTGTTGCCGGCCCTGTTTATAAATTCAACAGCTGTCGCTGTCAGCTGTCAAAGCCGATTTATTTGGTATTTTGCGTAGTAGGATGTTTACGCGGATTACGCCGCCGTAAACATATTTTTCCACCAACAATCTACTTAGATGATTGACTCGAGCACAAGTGCCGTTATTTCAAGAATATGTTATGTCCGGAAGTGTGGAGCTTCGCGGCGCCCCCCTCAAACTTTAGAGTCGAGCGTGGTTCATTAGAGCAGAATAATTGCGCGGATAATATAAGGCAATTCTACAATAATCACTTGGTGGGTACAAGATTGAATTTTATTGGCGTCACTGGCCAGCTATTTGCCGTGTAGGTGTCCGTTGTGCTGCCAGACACGCTTTGTGTCCCAGAGGCCGTTACAGAATCGCTAGCTGCCGACTGCGAATACTACAAGGTTTCGGATCTCGCAATCAGCGATCTGGTCGACAAGGACTTTGTTGATAATTTTGTCAAGAAGGGTAAGTCGGGACGTTACTGGAAATTTGTTCCAACAGAGTGCTTCTTTTGTGCAGGTTCAGTGACTGCATTGAGCATAGACAGGAGAATTGACTGTGAGGATTGCGTTTGCCTGACGCCCAGTGGTTTGATGGTTTTGTCCCTAACAAAGCAAACGTATCAAACGCTTGGCCTGGACGGAAAAGTCTCCCACTTCCATCGAAACACCAAAAGCAGATACAGTAAGTTGTGCACTTTTACTCATAAAATACTCTGCGATATTTTGGAAGGTTTGGTTGATCTTTCTGGAATTGCCTTTTGGATGTATTTAATAAGTAATCACATTGAAAGTATTTTTGATTTATCTTAATCTTTATATGATAATTTTTTTTCATATTTCATATTTTAATCTTTAAAGATTAGTGATTAAAATTTCTCAAATGCTAACAATTAAGCTTTGCATTTTGTTTGCAACTTGCAGTTTCTCTTGTAGTATTTTAATTAAAGGAAAGCTAGTTTACTACCACTTCACTGCTTTATTATGTTAATGGTAATGGTATGTTGGCAAGCAAGCGAATCTATTGGACTTGATGACCTTGACAGAGACTTTGACCTTAAACTGCTCTTGTCTAGTATTTTTTTATGCTACTACAGAACCTAGAAAGATTCTTTAATTGGAAAAATTTGTTTTTTTTTGTAACCAGTTTAATACAACTTATTTTGTTAAAAAATATATGGCTAACTAGATATTACAAAAAATTGTTTTCTTAACTTTTTGATGTGCCAACAGCTTTCTTAGTATGCTATAATGTTGATTGGAAAATAAGCAGATTACAGCTGTTGTTCCAGTGTTTTTAATACCCAATTATCGCAGTTGGCCAAGGTTGGCAATGTAAACAATGAAATGTTTATTTACAGGTAATATAATTTAACGTAGAGTTTTTATATAGTGATTGCTAATATTATTATCAACAGAAGAAACTTTTTAAATAAAATTCTCAATTGCAACTGCATTACATTAATGATATAAAGAATTTCAAAGCTTTAACTTATGAGAAATTATTTTCGAAACAATCTTAACATGTTCAAAAACTAAAAGACAAAAAATTACAATAATCCTGTTCTAGTGTGATCATAATCAATCGTGTAAATTTAACTCGGAAATTCTATTTAAATTTTGTAAATATTGAGAGAAATATGGTAAATATTATGTTAAATTTAAAATTGAAAGTGTCACGTAAGTAACTTGAAATATAAGGTAAGAGGTTTTAACTAAACTATATTAAGACAAAATAGCTTTGAGAGGTGCGAGTCGTCTCTGGGGAGTTAATTCAGGTCTTCCTGCCCATCACAAAGCTATAAGTGATGATGGTTAAAATAGAGCAGGAGCATATTAGAACCTAGTCATTTGTTTAAAGTTTTTCTGACCTCTTTTTTTTTGGAATCGTTCTTAGATTTCGTCAATTAGATTAGAATTTTATTAAAAGATATGGAGCTATAATAGACTTTAATGATGACTTGGAAAATAGGAAAACGTTATTTAGATACACGAGAGAAGCAAGCGAAAAAGGATTTAAAGCAAAAGCAAACTGCAATAAACTTAAACAAACTGAAGAAAAGCAAGGATGTGACAAAGAAATCACTGGGCAATGAAGAGAAAAAATTGAAGAAACAAATTCAATAAACTATGAATCCAGAGACCTGAAAAAAAAAACTAAAAGCTCAAAAAACCATAAGGAAAGCGAGGAAGTCGATTACAATGAAAAAGAACAAAGGCTCGAAAAATGGGGTGAAAAGGATGAATAGAATAGAAATAGAATAAAAATAAAAAATGATAAAAAGAATACAAGGTAAGAACTGAACAGAAAATGCATATAAGATGTTGGAATATTCAGGAAAACAAAGAAATAGCAATGAGAAATACATTGACAGAAAAGGAAAATGAAATTATTGAAACGGGCAGCAATAATATTAAAATTAAGAAAAAAGAAATAGGTAAGCTATAACAAATAAACACATATTGCACTACTATAACATGGAACAAAGAGCAGAAAGAAGGAGTAGAAACAATTTCAGGCGAATTGAATAAATAGTTAAATTTAATACTGCCAATTCAAGAATGACTACTATGTCTACAATTACAAGAAAAAGAAAAAACTAATATCATACAAATTTATGGCCCAATAGAGGGAACAGCAGAAGAAAAGGTGATGATTTTTTTGTACAAAACAATAATAATAATGTCAGAGCAGGTAGACAATACAATCGAGGAATGAGCTGTATGGTAAACAATGGGCAGTAAATAGATGATTGGTTTTTGTCAAAGAAATGGTTTATAATATAATGATAATAATAAGAGCCTATTCTGCATCCCGTTATTGACCAAAGGCATCTTCTAAAATGGTGTATGTATTGCTTTTGTTATCCAATGTAGTCTAGTTGTTTCTAATATATCTTGCCTTCTTAGACGTTCTCTGGAGTCTACTTTGTTGAGTTTATAAGCCATCTATCTTTAGCTCTAGCTGTGTATCCAACCCATGTCCATTTTACATCAATACCGACACGTTTTGTAAGGATTGTTATTCTTACACAATTTTTTACTTATATGTTTAATATTTTACACGACATTTTATTTTGAGTAACTCTTAACTTGTTAAGTAATTTTCTTGTGAGAGACCATATTTGTGCACCAATTATTCTAGGAAGACAAAACGGATTTAATGGAAAATAAAAACAAATTAAAAGGAAAATATATATAGAAAATGACAACAAAAAAACAAACTATAAATACAAGCAGAAATAGGAAAACATGGAAAACAAACAAAAATTGATACTATACATTACAAGTAAATGGAAAGTGGTACAGTTGGAATGAAAACAAGGGTAAACTTCAGCTAAAAGGTGGAGACCCCAAATAGTCAGAAAACTAACGGGATGTCCAACTAATCAAACGAAGACGACAAGGGCGATGCAAAAAATACAAAGATAATTGAAAAAACTATGAAACACTTCCTAGAAGCCAAACAACCAAACATTCCTAAAATAACAAAGCATAATTGCACAAAAAGAAGATAAATAATTAAAAAAAACACATCCTAATAGATATATTAAAATAAACATAGCAACTATAAACGTAAAAATACTATTGTTATAAGAGAGAATATCAGAACTAGCAGAAACAGTCATAGAAATAACATGGAGCATATTAGTACTATCCAAAATAAGTAGAATTGACAAAAAATAAAGGAAAAGTGAAATCTTGTTATTTCGGTCAGAGAAAAGGTAAAAGAGGCAAAAGCATCAAGATTTAAAGAATTCTCTGAATAAGCAGCCATATTAAAATTTGTACTAACAAAGCAATCAAAATAATGCTACAGGTATATGCTTGTACAGAAAATGACAGAAGAAGTAAAGAACACACATTTTATGATCGACTATATGATATACTAACAGAACACAAGCATAAGTTAAACAACCTTATAGTTTTGGGAGATTTAAATGGTAAGATTGGCTTCTTGGAAAATGGAGAACATACAAAAGGCAAGGTTATGAAAATAGAAACAGTGGAGGACAAAAACTATTAAACTTTGTTAATACAAACAAACAATTACGAACACACCTTTAAAAAACGAAACGGAAGGAGATGGACTTGGCTGTCGCTGAATGCCCAATAAAAAAATGAAATTGTTTAATTTTAACAACAGAAGAGTAATCAAAAATACAGAAGTAATGAGCAAATTTTTACTACTATAAAATGTAATAAATATAAGGAAAGGCTCAAAAAACATCTAATAGCAGAACAACAGAAAAAATGCAACAAACTATAAAAAGTCCCTACGAGAAGCAACAGCAGGCACAACAATCACGGGTAATATAAAATTAAATTCTATGATATACTTGAAAGTGTATTATGAATGCAGGAAAATAAATATGGAAAATAACACCACAAGAACAAAAGAAAAGTAAACTGTTAAAAGAAACCCAAGAAATGACTAAGAAACGAGAAATACTGAAAGCAAAAATAATAAGCAACACAACAAGAATTTTACCTATTGCGAATATAAACAGTGGAACGCTAAACTCGTTTTTAAAAGGTATACTTTGGATCCGACCGACTAGCTGTTTTCTCCTCGATTTAACCTCGATTATCTCAAAAAGAGGGAAAAAGTCTAAAAAAAATTATCGTGGACATGCCTAGCCGACGGGAAACCGTTACTAGCTATTAGTTTTTTTATATTGAAATTTTTTCAAAGTGATTCATTTTTAATCCCGATTTTAGGGAGGTTCCCGAGGGGGCTAGACACATGTCACCTTCGTAAAGGTCCTGGAGGAAAACATCGACGTAAATTTAGGTTTTTAGATTTTTAGTTCCGCTCACAGGCACAACTGGGTCGCCAATCTCCGTTCGTGGGCGCCTCTAATATAATAGAAATCGTTTTCTTCCACAACCCCCATACAGCACCTGACCGAACTCAAAGTGTACCTTCAAATACCTTAATGTCAACTAAACACAAGCAGTAATAAAGTAGGATTAAAAATAAACTTTCAATGGAACAAATCATAACGGTAGCAGGGGAAAACGTAAATGTAGAAACAGAAGTATATAATGAGAACAAAGAATAGAAGATAAATATATGTCTGTTGCAAAAGAGGGAAATGCCAAGAGTTTTGCTATATGGTATACACTTAAAACTTAAAACAGAAAATTTAACAAATTGAAACAAAGAAAGAAGCAGAGATAGGATCAATACTGCGTGGACTAGTAATAGCAAAATGCTGGATTAAAAACAAAAAGGTGGAAGAAAACAAAGTATATAGCAGAGCGGCAATTTATAAACTATAAAGAACAACGGTAATGTGAAAAAATCTAAAAAATGAAAAACTGGAACGGAGGAAAGATACAAAACATATCAAAGAAAAAAATGTTAATGAATGAAATTTAGAAAGTTCTCTAAAAAGACACAATGGTGAAATAATGAAATAAAGACATTAGTAAAAGGAAAGAAAACTAAAAAATCTATACAACCAAACATAAAATGACAAAGGAAATTATAACAAAAAGAGAAGTAGAGTAAAAGAAGCAGTCAAAAGAGCAAATTAAGGGGGATTTTGCAAAGAGATAATAGGTAATAGAAAATTCTAAACGGGAATTAAAAGACTACGAGGAGATGAGCGAAAAGAAAATATCATCATCATTATATTTATCTTCTCCCTCTTATATCCGTAGGTGTCGAGGTAATTTTCTACTACAAAATCTCGTCATTTTTTACGATCTCTTGCTAATATTTTTGCCTCTTCCCATGTTTTTCCTTTACGTTTTAATATCTCTGTTGTTCCAGGTTGTTCTGAGTTGTCCTTTTCCGTTCTACCTACTTTTTTTAGCTTTCTGTACTTTCTTAACTGCTGTCCTTTCAGACTAGGTGGCCTGCCCTTTTTAACTTCTTTTGTTCTACTTTATTTTTTCTCTGATGTGCTCATTCCTTACTTTTTCCGCTTTTTTCATCCCTTCCACTAGGAAAGAAAATATAATCAGTTAAAAATAGAAGCGGAAGATATTTTAGAAACTTTGAATTTTACTCAGAAAATGCTATTGGAAGAAGAAACAGGAGAATCTCTTTAAAAAATCTAATTAGCGAATCCAAATGGAGAAGATTAAACAGCTCTTGAGATGATTAAATGTTTAGGAGAAAAGAACGATTATGGACTATATACAACGAAGCATTGAATACATAAAAGATGCATAAAGAATGGGAAAATAACTTGATAATACCCATATACATGAAGGAAGCACAAATACACTGAAAACTACAGAGCAATGTGTTTCATTCAAATTAGTTTTAATTTGTATACAAAATTAATATGATGAAGTTTAAAAGAAATAGAGGTACCTATCAAGAAGTACTTATTAAAATAATTAAAAAGTATACATATGAGACAGTTAAGATCAAAATATAAATCGCAGGACAAAGATCAGAGGAATTAGAATGAGTAAAGGAGTAACAAGGACAGTTTATGCCCTTTTACTTATAATTCTCATAAGTTAATTAAACGCATTAAAGAAAAAGAAGACGGCAAAATAAAATTGGATCAGAAAATTAAAGATGGCATAGCTTTGGTAGCAAAAACAGAATAAAATGCAGGCTGGTAAAGTAAAGATTGGAGAAAAAAAAATTTTAAATATGGAAGTAAATGCAGAAAACATTGAGCTGATGAGTAAATGTAAAATAAAGGGATGATGAAAATAATAACATATCAAGTATAAAGAAAAACTTCTAGAAAAAGTAACAATCTATCTGTACATTTGAACAGAAAGTAAAAGCCTCGGCTCTTGATTTACACGAGGTCAGTGCGTAATAAACAACGACAGCCTATACATTTGAACGAAAAGTAAATAAATATGTCTGATATGAAATTTGGCGTAGCCGCGCTCTGACCTCTTGATTTAAACGAGAAGGTCCGTGCGTTCGTGCACGCACGTTGGTGCGGCTCATCATCGGGTCGCTGCATTGCCAAACGCAAAAAATGCATCTGCCATGCCCATTTGGTTTAGTTCCACTTAGCGGAGGTTCGATTGTAAGTTACATTGTCCCACGTTCCCGATCTAGGGAAAAAAGCCGATCCAATTAAAAATTTATACGTTCCCATCTTGCAAAAATTTGTGAAAATTATCAGCTTGGGACGCTAAAAATATCTTTTGGTGGGCAAATAGATGCTGAATTCCCACGAACTTTTGATTTGCCCGTTGTATATCGTCACTAAATATGCAATTCTCCTTAATGGGGGTTCTCAGAGAATTAATATTTTTATCCCTTTATGAAATGTATGTATTCCTTGGTTGTGAGAAATTTAAAATTATGAGCACTGATTTTTTGTTAGAACCTGCCTTTTTGTTATTATTTCTTGATTTTTGTTTCATCTTCTTTATTAGCTAAAATTTACTTTTTGTAGTGCTGGTCAAAGCAAATACCCAGGCGTTTTTTAGTTCACCTAATATGAAATATTAGATTTCAAGAGTTCTGTTTAAGAATAAAAATGTATCAACGTTTTTCTTAATTTGATAGGCTCTTTTATTTTACTCCTTTTTGTGATCCTTCAAAATCAGAGAATTGCATCTCAGCTTATATGATTGGAACAAATGGTAATCTGATGGAAGTAAATCGGAAGAATATGCTAGGTGCATGAGAACTTTCCACTTGAACTCCAATGATGTTTGCTTTAAGGCTTTCAGAACTTGTAATTGGATGTTGTCGTGTAACATAATCACTTTCCTTGAATGGTTGATTATTGATGGCCTTTCTTGAATTAGTTTGTTATTCAATCTGTTTACTTGTAGCTGGTATTAGTCAGTCCTAATACAAGTGTCGCTTGATAATTAGGCTAAATTTATACGAGGTAGTGCCATAATTGGTTTAGTGGTGTCATTTTTCAAAAAGCAAGCCTAATTTGAGCTAAAAGCGACGTATTGATTATATTCTACAGACGTTTAAGGTGAACATTGAAGGAATTGCCAGGAAAATGGAAAAAATGAGTTTTGTGCAGTGATAAAACACTGATATTTAAAAAAGATTAAGGTTATTTAAACAGAATATGTATAGATTCTGCACAATTCTTAGACTGTTTCTGGTTAAATGAATTTGAAGTGTCTAAACCTGCACTGAAGACGAAACTCGCTCTGGATGCTTAGTTGAAGTCACCACAATAGATAAGGTTAATGAAGTCTACAGTATCGTTGTGAAGAACTAACAAAGAAAAGTATACAAGATTGTAGACATGGTAGGTACCTTAGCAGAATTAGTTTATAATATCCTGCATGAAAAATTGTATGCAAGATGGGTGCTGCAGCAATGTCTAGTATTGACCAAAAATCCAGTGTTTGGCAACTGCAATTTGAAGGATTCGCCATTTACATATCAGCAATCAAAACAGTTGACAACGAAAGAAGACAAATACTGTTTTGTTAGTTGAGAATGCAATTTTTTGGGATTTCAAAAAGTCATCCTGATTAACTATTTGAGAAAAGAAAATCAATAATAGGGGTATTTCAAAGAAGATATGAATCAAAAACATGGAAGATTGGCGCTCAAATATTGCTTTTTCATCAAGATAAACTGCTGTCACACAAGTCTACTGTTAAATTAAACAAGTTAAGGTTCGAATTAATTGCTTATTCCTTCTATTCTCCAAATTTAGCTCTGAATAACTTCTTTCTGTTCTAAAACTTCAAAATGACAATGGAGAAAAGGTCCAATAAGGATGTCATCGCCACCGTCCACAGAAAATTTTGAATTTGTTGGACTAGCATGCAGATCTTAATGGAAGCTATTGTGAAGGATAAAATTGATTTTCTTCAAACAGATTTAGTTTAATTTACTTTTTTATCCCATTTATCAAATCACTTCATAGCTTGATTTAGTTTCAGTACGTTTACCACTTCTTTTCCATCCCACTGTATTTAAGTGCGGTTGCCTGCAGTGGGTTTATCACGACGGTCACGTGTACTTCACTTCTAGATGGCCATGTACAAGCGTGCGTATCAGGTTCGTGTTGTTCCATTGAGAAATTGGACCATTTACCAAACTTTTTAAACACACCACATAATATATTTTTTGTCTCCACGCATAAGAAAATAGAAATGTTTAAATGGATTGTGATTGCACTGTCAGTCAGTTTATACCACTTTCCATTCTTTTATATATTTGCCATGACACGTAAATGTTTAGGATTAGTTGGTTTATTAAAGTTAAATACTTGAGGCAATTTTTTGAAATTTCAAGCCATGTTTGTATCCAATAATGCTTGAATCTTAGTATCCTTGGTTTGTTCGCTGAACTTGGACGTTTTTCTTAACACAAAAAGAACATGCATTTGTTTTAATTTGTTCAAACGATTTTTTATAATTTTTTTCTAATGGAATTTGTCATCTCTTTCCTTTATCAATTGATAAGGCTGGGTTTCCTCTTTCTTTAGATTGAAATAATGAAGGAATCAAAAAAATTATCAAGTTCTATTTTAGATTCAATATTGCTAATTACCAAACACATTTATCATTGTTAAATTATATTGTGATGTATATTATAACAACCCACCACAATTTAGACGTCAAAATTCATCAAACTTGCAGTCAGACACATCTGCATCACAATGGTGAGAAAGAATCCAATCATTCTGTATTTAAGGAGGGGTGTTGAAAATTTGTCTCCTAATTATATGAAAGAGAAATTATATCAAAGTATTTCTTTACAAAAGTTTTTGTGATATTTAAATTGTCTTTTTGGTAGCCCCTCTGAGGTGCCTATTTTCTACTCAAGTAATTGCTGTATTGCTTTTATGGAGTTTGTTTAGAGAATGAAGTAATTGCATAGTATATTACTTTAAACTTTATCAGTAATTCTGTTCTTTGAGATAATGGGCCTTTTCCCACTCTAAAAATTTTTGATTAGACGGTTGAGTGATTAACTTTAGAACCCTTGTTCTTTTTATTCATTTTGATTTTTTATCCTGTTTTCTTCTGTAAAGCAGAGATTAGATATTTTTTGTTGGAACAAATCTTTTTTAGTGGGGAAACGTTTCTTTGCTTTGCTGACTTTTTGATTCTATTTGTGCTTGCTTTATCAGTTTTTCTTCTAGCACCTTAAGCACCATATACCATTTTCTGTTTTTTTGCACAACTTTTTTCATGTTTGTTTTTGATTTCCTAATGGTGTTTTGAAGGTTTATTCTATTTTTCTTGGACATCTTTTGCAAATCTTACAGTGTTTAATGAAATTATTTAGTTTTCTAATGATTATGTAGCCATGGCGTCTCTTTTTCTTAACTGTCTGTTTTATTACTGCAGTGATCTAAGATTTATGTTGTTTTTTTGAAAGCTGCTTTAACTATCTCTTTTACTTTTTAAATCATATCCTTTTCCACAGCTTTCCGTCCTCTTTTAATATCGTCCGGATTTCTGAATGAATTAGTTTTTCGACCGTAATCCTGCCTTTGCTATCATTCTCCTTTTTTCTTTTTCTCTTTGTTTTCAATATCAGTAGGTGATCTTTCACTTGCTGTTTTGTCTTTTCCCTTGTTTCTTAACTGGTTTTTTCTATCTTTATTTATCCAACAATTGGCTAGTTTGTAGTCCAATGGTTAAGCTACTTGGCTTTGATGAAACAGACCTAACTGGTGGTCTAATTGATCACATTAATTTAGTATGTGGACATTTTGAAGGGGTAGTTTTAGGTATTGCCACTTAACCTTCTAGTTTGCAGGCCATACTTTTTATTGAAGTACGAAAACTTACCATTATTGTTATTATTCAACAATTAGCTTATAAGTTCCCAACATTGATTTATTTTTGGAAGATGGCCAAATATTACTTATATAAAACGGCGAAAAATATTGGCAGTACATCAATAGATTTTACTCCTTTCGGGTCTACAAACAGGTTATATGCAATTTTAAAGGACTTTGGTGTAGTAATTAATGGAATTGAAATTATATCTTTATTGAGGACGCAGCTAGAGAACGCTTCGAGGTTCAGTCTTTCAAAATTTGATCAAGTTTGAAATTTATCATCGCTAACTTTTCCTAACTTTACGTATCACAATTATTTTTTGTATTCAAACCAAATTTTGATGCTATCCAATAACTGTGGCGGTTTTTAGTTGTACAGGATTTATTGAGATCTCAATACAAAGTATGATGCTTGAGTTGGAAGTGGTTGGAAGTTTCATTGGTAATGAAATTAGTATTTAATTTTGTTTACAATTTTTCTTTTACGTTGAAATGGTAAATTCTCACAAGCTTTCTATCACATTTTGATTGGATAAGCTGACAAACTTTCTCGAGGTATTGTTTTCTTTGTACTATTGAATTTTAAGTATTATGCATATGTACATTAGGGTGTCGAAATAAAATTACACAGATACAAAATTTAAATAATAAATTTTATCAATAAAACACTTGAACATTCAACTAAAATGTACATTACTTGGTCTTTTATCTTCATATATTGCTTTAAGTCTTCAAGACATGGTATCAATTAAATGGTCTATTGTCTTCTGGAGTATTCTCTACCATTTCTTTGTCATCGTTGTCATTAATTCGGCTTTATTTTTGCTTATGGGTCTATTTTACTCTGATATCTTATGTACAAGGTTGAATTGCTTCCATGAGGCATTTAACTTTAAATTATTTTTTTTTACAACCAAATTAAATTGGGATTGTTTTAGCTACCTAGGAACTCAATTATGAACAAGATGAAAATTTTAGGTAAAAAGTGATAAGGTCAACTCTCAGTACCAGTAATAATGGAACACCTGTAGGCTTTATTATGGTTCACAAGGCTCTGAAGCTTCCACTATTCCTTTACTTGTACCCCTTCTTATGTTCCTAAGTTAGGAATTTTTGCATCTATCTTTTGCAAATGATCGTGCACGATGGTGAATGCACTACAATGAGAAATATTTAACATGTGCTTCAGTCTGTCTAGAATTATTCACCAATTCTTCCAATCAATGATACCTGTGCTAATCATAACCTTGCTGCAGAGGGTGGAACTGATGAACCGCTTATTTTGTCATTAAAACATAATCCTCCGTAAATTATATTTACTACTAAAATGCAATTTATTGGGGAGGACGTCTTTGTCCTATGTTTTCTGGAACATTTTGAATATTTCTATCACGTATTTCTGCAAATGTACCCTTGGCATTTTTTATTATATATATTTATATATATATTTCTATTATAATGACTCTCGATCAAGACAGAGATGGTATAAATCTAGTTTGTTCTTTGATTCTTGAACAATATCTATCATTTGGTGTCAAGATCTATAATGTTTACATGTGAGTACCATGTGAAAACCTATTTGATATAATAAAAAATATATATAGTATTCTGATCTTAATGGAAGTATCCTATATTTAATGGTTGTGTCAACTAGACTGGTTTCTGAAAATTAAGCTAATCAGTTCATTTGTCGATTTATCATGATTAAAACATGGAATTGTGACAACAGTGACTCATTATGATTAATAGGATGTATGATTACTCCAAACAATTGTATAAGACGCAATTACAGCATGATGGTTATGATGTTATTCGGACATCAAAATTAACTCTTAAAAAGAAGAGTAATTTAGATATTTTGCCAATTGAACCAATGTTGGTAATTTCATACATATGTATAAAAAGAATTCTTTTGGGATTGTAAGTAAGCTTATGGGACTGTTTTAGTTTTTTTCTAATACAAAGTGCACAGAGTAATAACAATGTTATCCTTAAAAGTGGTAGCTAACGTGATCATGCAATTTGTACATTCATCTCTTTATTATGCAAATTGCTGCTATTATCATTTCTGCATTTTTCTTATAATTATGTAGTTTATTACTAACTTTTGCGCCCTCCCATGTGAGAGCCTCACTTCATACTTAAACCAATTGTGGGTTTTCAATTGTCCCTTGTATTAGCTCATAGAATATAATTCGTTTAACTAAAATATACATTGTATAATTTACATCTTACAATTAGACCTAGATAATCATCTCCAACATTAAAGTTATGCAACTCCATAATTAAGATCAGCCCAACTATCACGTGACGTGATCAATCTAAAACTACTGGACTCATCCACGAAGAATACGTTGTTGCATTACATCAAGGTGAAATAGTGACAATACTAACTCTACCACAAGGGATTGGTTGCTCTATTTTGTGTGAATGAGTTGGATGTATGCAGCAGGACTTCCAATGTAAAGGATTGCCTCAGATACATGGTTTATCTGAGAATTCGTGCTCCCAAGATGTAGTTTTGTAGTTAATGTATACTAGGATTGAAAAGTGAGCATTCAAATTATTTAAATTATATAAGGAAAATTTGAGTGAATTCAAATATTTAATTACTACAATGATTGGAATATTCTATTTAAAAATAGTTGTGATTATATTTGAACTGACTGGATCTTTAATTAACATCTTTTGTCTTGGAAACACTACTAAAGTTTAAAAACACCTTGTAAAGATCTTATTTTCTCCACTTTTGTCTATCTGATAAGTCTGTCCTACAGTAGAGAATTAATTGTTTTTGTCACATCACTGCTTACTCAGTATATAGATTATTACAAATCACACTTCTATTTTTTATAAGATCACAAGAAGGAATTAGTTCTTATTTATCTTGACATCTACATAGACACAGAGATCAGTTTAGTTTAGTGTAAGAAGACAAACGATTCTGTTTTTTCGCCTTTTCCCTCTGTTCAACACATTCAGTTTTCAGATATGATTGATTTCGCAATTAAAGATGTAATTGTTGATAACCTTTTAGAAGATGGCGCTTCGATCTCTGGGATATAGTTAGTAGTTTCAAGATGCGAACTTGTGGTCAGGATGGTAATTTGAATTTGAACTGGAAATAGCTTAGTAAACCGATATTTATAAAGAAGAAGAAGACAATAGAATCATATGACTGTACTAATTAATAGGTTGGCAACTAATTTTCATTCAGTCCTACCATAATACCCTTATTTTCGCATCAATTAATAGTAGAAGTAATCGCCTTCCGAATCTATGACATTCTACCACTTGCCGGGGAGCATTTCAATACCTCGGCTTGATAGGTTTAGAGCGGAATAAGTTGGTGAACATTTGGGCCATTTCATCGACGTTCCCGAAGTTTCTGTTGCGCAGACAGTGTTCCATAAAGATGTGGTATTCGTTTGGAACCAGGTCTGGCGAATACGGCGAGTGGTCCAGAGTCTCCCAGTATTTGGCAAGTCATCAATAGATTCTCTTCAATTGTGTTGATCACGGCTTAACGACTGATCTCTCGTGAACGACCAGCTCCAAATCTTCTTAATGAGCTGTGCATAAAAGTTGTTTCTTGAACCATTAAATGGTATCAAAATTGCAACACTTTTTTAAAAGTTATGATATAGCTGATCAAAAATTAGTTCCCAACCTATTAAAAGGTATTCAGTATATATTTTGAAACGTAACTTGGGAAAAAATTAACTCGTGTTACATATAACAATGGAAGTCATACATAAATAAAAAGTAATAAAATTGTTGCCACTATATGCAAAAGAATATGTGAATCGTTTGAGGATAGTAGATTACATGATATCCTTGTCCATAGATTAAATTTGAGCTTTGGGAGCTATGCGATATGGCTATAAAGGATTGATAAATAGCCTAAGTTAGAAAAGATATCAAAGGTTTTAGAAGAAAAAAGTATAGAATAGGGCTAATTGAGACCAAATAACGACGAACTTTGTTATAAATATCAAACGAAGGCTAATCCTTAATAAAGTCCACTCAGATGTATAATATGAGGTTCCGCCATCAAGGACTCTTTAGAGTTAAAAAAATTAGATGCTACTGGAACTTCTATGGGTCCAACATTTGTGGTCTTGCAAGAAGTAACAGGAAACAGATTTAGACTATACATGCAGAATTGAGTTGAAGAACAAATTAATAGCATAAAAATCAGATATTTATAGATCTTTAGAAAAAATTCGAGAAGAAATGATGAATTTGCTCTACTGCTAATGGACATGAGAAAGTAAAAGGAATATTTAAGCAAAATTTGGTTTTCGTCACTTGAATCCTCAGTCTATGTGCAACATCTGTCTTGCAAGTCAAAAGTTTTGATATTTTTCTTGCAGGTCAAGAAAATAATTGGAAGCTTTTACGCGGAAAACGAGAATTATAACCATTATGAATTAATTTTAAAACCTGTATTCATTTCTGTGCCCAAATACTTTTTTGTAAACCTAGATATATAGAACAACTGGATATTTTTCAAACTTTGGATAATGGATGTCATGGGTGTTTTTTTATTCAAAATGTGCCTCTACTGTTTTCAATATTTTCGATAAATATTCATCTAGGTATTCTGAGAAATTTAACATACCATTTATTGAAATCGGTTGAATTGCCTACAGTATCTTTTGATTTGTCTCATTCTCCAAAAATTCATTTTTCTAGATTAATTTTTTATACCTGACGCCTTGCTTACTAGTTTATTGATTGTCATTGTCATCCAACTTAAAAGAACTTAAATGTATATATTACATGTAACATGAACTTTCACACATACTTGTAATCTGTCACCGCGAGAATTATAATGAAGTACTATATTATGAAACGTAGCACACTGTCAAGTTCATAGTGCAGTGTTCGAGCCTTCAATAAACATTTAAACCTGCTCTTTAACAAATCGTTCTGTGGTACTTCGAGCACAAGAGTGAGTTCCATTGTATTGGACTTCAGGAGAACCGGTTGCCAAGGATATTCTAAATCACCTAAACACACATTTAACTAAATTGATTTTATTAATGTGGCAATCTGGGAGTTTTTCCTAATGTTGAATGGCTCCAGAGTATCTCGCAATCGTCTTTGTTCATTCCGGATATCTCTTATTTGCTAAGCATGTAACTGGCGTCAATAATTATGAAAAAAGTTTAGTTCTACATCCATCGCGTAACAACCAAACAAAAATGACAGCCGAATTCGATTCGAATTATGTATTCGACTACTGAAGCTTTCTTGCTTTGAATTCGGTTTGTATTTGCCCTATTCGTGTCTCGTTTTTTTTTTTGTTTTTTTTTTTTTGAAAATATAGTGTAATATACATTCCTTTATATTATGTTATCTGTTCAAAGTTAGTAAAAGGCGATTAAATTGTCTAATGAAATTAGTAAATATAGAAAAATATATCCTGAATATTCTGTTATTCAGTAAATTACATATTTTTCATACGTTTTATATATGTTAAAGTATTAATATTAGACGTTTCTAATAGATTTGTACGTAATACTGGCTTTAAGTGAAGCTATTATCTAATCTTTTGTATTAGGGTTGTTATAGTGAATAATTTTTATTATTCCCCCTACTAAGTGGTCTGAAAATTTTCTGTTTTTGAAATTTTGAATGAATAATTTAAACATAGAATTATTTTATTTAATATACCGAAAATTATGCATAGAGGCTTCCAAACCTTCCAAATGTCTGCATAGACCAACCGATAGGTTGAATACTAAAAATGGGCGTAAAGTGACAGTGGTGGTGTTGACAGCCATCATTTGTTGTAGACGATGCCCAAACATCGTGAGGTGCCGACCCTGCAGTCCCTCTGCCTAGAGGGCGTGGGCGCCCTGGTGGTCAGCCTTGCGCCTCGCATTTTGAGCAATGTTCAGTTGTGTTCAGAGCCACAGAAGGGTGTGGCATGCCTTAGGAGAAGCTTAATTCAATTAGAGCAGCTGTTAGCATGTAGTATACCGCGTTACCTGTACGACCTGATGGCCGTTCAGGTGCTGCAGGCCGTGAAGGAACTCATCGACAAGACTAAGAAGACGTACGACCAATTCGCGCCCATGTCTGCGTTTCTCACCGAGATGAACGTCGTCGTGAGTCTCACCGAGGTCGTTTTGAACCAAAACCTCAGGCAAATCGACTTTTCCGTGTGGCCTAAAATAATGCGCTACGTGTTGTACAAAAATTTATTCAAGCTGACCGGTCTGGAGGTTCTCAACCTCGGCTCTTGCACTGGCGGGTGGCGCACAAGCGATAACGACAAATGCATCATGGATGGAATAATGCACATGAAGAATCTACGGTCGCTTTGCTTGTGTTTTGATTGCACAGACAGCATTATACAGATATTAGGGGACAATTGTCCACATTTACAAAGCTTAGATGTGACATCTTCCAGATCTGTAACTGACCGAAGCATCCCGTCTTTGCTGAAGTGTAAGCAACTGAGGGAGCTGCAGCTCCATCGCACCTCTGTCACAGTAGTAGGATTTGCACAGCTGCTTGTTAATCTGCCGAAGCTGCAGGATTTGGGTCGCTGCGATGTATTTGGCTGTGTTGTCAAATACATTCATCAAAATCACTTTAACGCAGGTCCTTTTGGCTTGAAGAAATTCCAAACTCGCGATTTGTCTACCGAGAGTTTGCGCTTCCTCGTAGCTCTTTGTCCCAAAGTCGAGCATGTCTGCCTTTTTCACGATGAACATATATCCGACTTTATGATTTTAACAACTTTGGATAACCTGAAAGAGTTAAAGTTGTCGTCTTGCAGTTTTTATGCCGATTATGTAAAGCAGTTGCTGGAGGTACGGGGCTGCAATCTCACCAGTTTACATCTGGAGCACGTGGAGGAGATAGATCTGAACGCAATCATGCACATTAGTCAGTTTTGTCCGTTACTAAAGAATCTAGTCTTGTATAACTGTGATTTTGTTGACCAGAACACCCCCTATCCGAGATTAAGCGTGAAGCCTTATCAGTACCTAGAGCGCGTGTTTTGGGTTGTGGATTGTGCGGTGAACCATCTAGAATTCCTTCTGTCGCATTCTGTGAACATCAGGTTCATTCACTTGGGTTCCTCGACCGGAATCACGCACTCGTCCATCGTGAAAATCCTTGCCGTTAATCCTATGAGGAACTTGGAGGAGCTGCGGATACTTTACAGCTTCGACATGAGCATACGCACTGTAGAGCTGCTGTTGGCCAGCTGTAGCAAGCTGAAAGTGCTGTCTGAGCTGGAGAGCTGGCAAGGCATCTCGATGGACGAGCTGAAGTCGTTCCGCCAGTACATTTCGTCGAACAACTTCGACCTGGACATACGGCCTACGCTGTCGTACTGACGAAGATTTTTCATACGGGACTTTTGCGAAGTCTTGTTGAAGCCTTGATCGATACTGCAACAGGTTGTGATCGCGCTCTTGTTTGGCTCCAAATCGAGTTACTTTCTCAACAATGGCTGTTGTTTTGCGTACTTTGTCATTTTAGTTGTAGTCTGTGTAAATCACTAGTATTAGTATGGTAAGAAGTTAAAAAGCAGAGTACTAAACAGTGCCAAAATCAATTTTAGCTTTCAGTTTGGGTTACTGTAAGAACTTGCTTGTACTTCATTTGTGTTTTTTGGATTACAAAAAGTATTATTGAGAATGAATTGCAAAAGTAGGATGCGTGGGTAAATATAAGTAGCTTTATTTATTTTCTTATATTTTTTTAGTTTTTGGCTTATTTAGAAATATTTTCGTCGTACTCAAAAATCAAAATTAATTTGAGGTCTGCGAACGCTCAGAATTGTAGTTTGACTATATATATATATATATATAATTTGCAGATACAGAAGCGTCAAGACTGTAGTGATAATAGCAATAGCAAAGCACCACTAGTTTATAGCTACTATTGAGGGTGATTTAAGGCGAAAGTGGAACGATAAGAATTTTACAGCTCCCTATTGTTTGCAGCAGTCGTTTGGCAGCCATGTGCAATACTGCTGTAAGGTTCACATAGCTTAAAAGCTTTAAGAACATATAAATAAGGTCCATTAAGATACAAAATTATGACTGACAATCAAATTTATTTGTAAATGATGCCGGTCGTTCTGTTCTGATCCTTTAACTGTGATAACGCCGATAGACGTAGTCTGTCAAAATTGTCTATTTTTGGAGGGTTCGTTTTTTAAGAGAATTTTGCCACTATTGCGTTGAAGAGTGAGCTACAATGCTCACCAGTTAAAAAGTCCGTTAATTTATTGCACATTGCTGTTAGAAGGCAATTTTGGAATGTTGCAGAAATGAGCTCCCCATTAAATGTAGTCAAAATATTAAGTTTCGGAATGTGAGCTGAAGTAGGTAACCATGGAATTTTAAGTCAAATTCTAGTCATTTACCTTGATTATCATGCAAATTATTAAGAAAGATACTATTTTTGCTCAACAATGGCCGATCTGACGTTTTGCCAATGTGCGTCTAATATTTGTAAGAGAAGAGGAAAATCAAATTCAATTTTTATGTATCTGGTTACTTACTCAATAGGTGGCGCTATTTTTAATTACGCATCAGTAGTATGGAGTGCCACCTGTTAAAATTTTATCATCAACGAAAGAATTGTAAGGAAGTGATTATGTTCAGCTAATGTTCTCAGAATATTATGGATACAAAGATTGATCCATTGTAAGTGAAACTAAGAAAATTTAACAGTACATCTTGGATGATTTGATTTTAGCGACTGTTATTGTAAGTTTGCCAAATACATTCATATTTTTTTGTTTGTTTTTAAGTTCTCTACATAAACAGATTGCGCCATAGTATTTTATGAACAGTAGAACACTTTTCGATAGTCTTTCCTAATGCTCTTTCATTAATGAGAAATAGCATATAGTGTTATTGAAATTAGTGTCATTCTGCCATACCCCCCTCCATTTCCCTTGGAGGTTTCATATTAACTTTTATTTTTCTTTAAAGCCATATAACACCATTAAATTAATTAAACTACCTCACATTAAGGAAATACTCGTTTTCATTTGAACTGTCTTTAATATATCCTATATGAATTTTTCAAAAATTGATCGATTGCTAATATATAAGATTAAATAATAGAGCCAACATAAAGCATTAAATTCACTGACCGCTTGATCTTTTTTAGTTTAAATTGGCATGATAGTTAAGGAGTAGACTACGAATTTTTAGAGTAATATTAAATTTTTAAGACCACTTTATATAGTTGCTTAATTTTTATTATAATGTAAATTGGTGTACGATAGCAATTTTTAGCTGTTGCTGTCCGATAGATTGAGATACAGGGTGGTAGAAATTAACTTGTCATGTGCAAGTAATGGAAATGTTTTATCTGTCAATTCCTAATTTTCGTATTATAGCATATTAAAATAGAATTCCTTTAGAATCGTTTTAAACTGCATTTCCATATACTTGCCTACTATACAATTAAGAAAATTTATTTTTACTTGTTTATATCCTACAATTCGAATGGTTGGATCAGAGAATGTCTACAACATTTAGATTTTCAATTTTTACTATATGTAAATCGTAGTGCCAACAGTTCCTCCTTTTTTTAGATTTTCAATTGTGTAACGCCATGTGAACATTTTCTGATTGCTTCCTTTCTATAACATGTAAATGTATGTATTGTATGTAACAAAGGAAGTTACCAAACCAACCTTATGAAAGTAATAAATGGCTGTTTAGTAGTAGATTTGTAGTAACAAAATACTCATGTACGATCGTAGTTAGGAATATTATACACAGTCTCATATAGCACCAATGAACAGACACGAAGTCCAAACCGATGCGACCACGCTCAGTTGTAATTTAATCACACAGTAAATAAATATGATGCTACAGCCTACTTTAATTCAGTGCATGCGCTTACCGGGCGTTTTAATTTTTAGTCGTGCATGTGGATCTTTTAAAGGACTGTTTTGAACCGGGCAAGAGAAACTATGAGCGAACGAAGGCCTGCCTGAGCAAGCTCAGTAAGGTGACGATGCTCGTCGTGTGGGAGCCCCCCAGTGAGGACGTGTGCCCGTCTTCAGTGGCCAAATATTTCGATGACTTGCACTATGACGTGAGGGTGTGCGTGCCAAATTTTGCTGCCCGCACGGACTATTGCGTGAAAGTGCCGCATGTCGAGGCGGCGGACACGGGCGAGTTTGTGGAGTGGCTGGGGGCGTTTTCGCTGGAAGCTGATCTACACAGTGGGGGTCCCAACAACTACTTGAGCACCTACGAGACTCCTGATCCCTGGCAGGAGTACGGGCAGGTGAAGTTCCTGCAATGGAGGGGCTTTTTTAGCCACATTAAAGTTCTGCAGATGTTTAAAAAGTTACTGTAAGTGTTTCGCTGTAAATGTAAATTTTCGATTTAACAAAACCATGTTATGATTACAGAGAGTACATAAAAGTGGAGGATAAGCCCTGGGTTTCTCTGTATGTGCAAGGATTTTCGGATTGTCCTATAAGTTGGGGAATTAAAGAAAATCATCACTACACCAATGGAGACACTGCTTATGCTATAATTATGAATTCAAAGAATTATGTATTTTGTAAACAGATGGTTTCCTACAAAAGCTGCAAATAATAAATGTACACGAAAAAAATTAGTTTCAATTTAACTAGTAATTGCTTGGATTGAATTTTTCTTAAATATAATTTTGTGGTTCCGATTGAATTTTTGGGTAACCACAGTTAATAGTTTAACTACTTCCTATTACATAGATTAATTTATTGACCGAAGAGGAAAATTATCATTGTATTATGTAGTTTCACATGGAATGTAAGATTTTAAAGGTGAAAATAATAGTCTGGTTCAGGTAGCAAAAAATTCCAAGTCTAAAAAAATTAATTTTTTTATAACACGTCTTTTGGTTAGCACTGTGGTGGTTTTTGTATATGGACGCCTAGGCTCTGATTAATTTTTGCATGAGTGATTGCACTATGTGAGATCTTCCATTGTTGTATCGGCCTGAATCTTATTGACCAGCAATGGCTGTTTTAAACGCAATTTCTCATACATAATATCCATTTCTTTATCGTGATTGTTTCACCATGACCTTGGATGATTGCTCTGACATGCTACCTGGAGACTGACCACTTTGTTTAAAACTATCAGACAAATTTTACTTTTCATTACAGCTCACAATCTGATTCAAAAAGTATTTATAATTTATGTCTGAGTAGTAATAAAAAAGCCACCTTGTGTCCAATTTATGTGGAATATATCTGTAAAACTTTTTCTTTTCCAATACTGTGAAGATGATAATGCTTTGGACCGCCAGCGTGGTCCCGCAGTTGAGGGGGCTGCAATGCAGATGGACCCGCCTTCCATTCCCAGAGCTCTCTGATCCCTATCGGGTGGCCTATGCAATCACTAAAAATACTTTAGTACCTGTGCTCACTTGAACAAGAGGTTAATAATGCCGGTCTTCTAAGGGGGGGTGCTTGCCATTTCGCCCTAAATCAGATTGTGCGCGTTGACCGGACTCAGTGGGCGAACATATCAGACCTCTAACTACTCTGTTCGCAGACCCTGCTTCCACATGGGACGTTAGTCTTACTATTATATTATGAAGTTGCTTTGGATACGTTGAATCTCCTCACAAGTCACTTAACAGTAGTTGATTAATTTCAACTAACTTCTGTCCATAATTTGTCTATCAGTAATAGTTATCTATCATTCATGGGCTTTTTTAACCCAAAATTTTCTTTGAAATCTTGATGATGTCATAGGTATCTTCGTTAAACACTTGATTAATTTCGCTCGTCGTTACTGATTCATTTACTTTTTTAATCTCTCGTTGAGAGTACTTATGTATGAAAAAAAACTAAATATGTAGGCACTGCAGGTCAGGAAAAATGTCGAATACATACCCAGTTTTGAGATAAGAGACTGATGGAAAATCCAACATATCATGTGAAACTACCTTTTAACGATAATGGTCACAAACCTATACAGTTGAAGCATGTGATGATTAACACCATAAGTTAAATATAAACACTGGAATAGACCATCTCCACTTATTGTTCAACTTCCATTAGAGATGCAATGCATGGCTCTCTAGTGAGTCTTGGTTGGACATCTCTGGTATATCGAAGCAATTTGTTGAATAACTATACTTTGTTTATCGAAATATTGATACAGATCAAATAGCTAATTCCTGGATGAACAACTGCAGTTTATACTTAATTTTTAACAGGTTGAGGTTAAATAATTGTTTAGTGTCCAGAAGATTATCACTGAATGCTTGTTTGCTAGGAAGCAGATTTGAACTGAATGATTGTGTTCTGTATGTACGATTTTAATCGAACAACCAAATCATTGGAGAAATTAATATAATTAAAACGAATGAGTGCGATTAATGTAGTCAACTGTTTAGTCATTTTAAAGGCTACATTCTTTCACGAATGTTTATCTTTATATGTTCAATATTTCAACAGGAAATATAATTGTATGTTGTATTTAAAAGAATGTTAAGGTTTGATAAATCTGACGGTGAGTGTGTTTTAGGATTAATTCGGCGTTTTTGGATGAATTTGAACACCTGAAATTCAATCAAATATTGATCCTAATTGTATTTACGCTTAGATCCCTCGTTGGGCAAACGGTTGGTTTCTGAAAAGATGACTCGAAACGATGTGATGTTTAGATAGACTATTATCGTAGAATTTGCTAGATGAATGATTCAGACTGAACAATTTTTACACGGACGATTTTGGTCAAATATTTTGTCTATTGGAAGAAAAAATGAAATTCATTGACTGTAGGATAAGCAATTGTGGCTTTATGTTCATATGTTGGAAAGGATGATCGTTTGCTGCAAAGACGATTCAAGCTTAATGTGAATGATTCAAGTTTTGTACAGTTGCCTGCTTGGTGATGAGATGGTGCCGTTTATTGCATAGAATATACTCTTGTATTAGATGCATGATTTTGACTAAATAACTTGTTATTTAGAAGAATCATTGAGATCAAATAGCTACTTATTGGACAAGTATTTATGAGTGTATTTTCTTTTTTAAAATACTTATTGACTGAAAGAATGATTTGTTTTACTTCAAGTAGTTTATTTGTTAGTTTTCCGATCAAATTAACTACTTGGTTGTTGAATAATTGTAACTGGATACTTCTAAGATATTCGTTTGATAGTTGTGTGTTTTATCGTCAGAGTGGTCTAAGCGGGTTCCATTCCCAGAGTTCTCCGATGTCTGGCGGGTGGTCTACTCAGTTACTGAAAATAATTGAGTACTTGCGCTCGCTCGAGCAAGGGGTAATAATGGCGGTCGTCTAAGGTGCGGTGCTTGCCACATCGCCCCGCATCAGAGATGGTGCGCGACGACCGGACAGTAAAATCGGACATATGAAAGCCTTAACCTCTCAGTTCGCAGGCCGTTAGTGACTTACCATTATAGTTGTGTGTTTTAAATTGAATATTTGTTTACTGTAAGAATAATTTTAGTTTATTCAGATTAAATGCTGCATGCTAAAAAATAATCGCTTCTGAGTTTACTAGATGGATGCTTAGTAAAGGTAACGATTAGTTGTTGAATAAATAACTGTAGTGTTTGTTTGATAGATTATTTAGATTTAATAGTTGTTTTCTAAAGGAATGATTTTAACCGAATGACTGTCTACAATATCTTGTTTGTTGAAGAAAGTTCAGAGTTCTAGAACTTAATGACCATTATAACTACGAATAAAAGGTAAGGAGTTCTAAAATTCCAAGTACGCTTCATCCCAAAGACGAATTATTTTGATCTAATACCTTGCTTGTTAGAGAAACACTTCTGAATGATTGCCTGTTAAATAGTGCTTACTTACTGAAGGTGTAAGAGAATTATGATATTCATTAAAATCAATTGGGTAGGGCTTGTCACCAAACTTATTGTAAATTTGCGTGATAGTAATTGTTAATACTACGAATCTTTCTGCAAAAGAATTTTGCCAAAAATTGCTTACTGCTCAAAGTCTAAATTTCAGAAACCCTGACAACCACTTTAACCATATTTTTGGCCATCCAATCCAAACCCTAGTAATGTTTTTCTTTGGATTGTGTATTTAGTTTAGGCAAATGAAATATTGAAAGAATGGTAATGATTTCTATATTCAAATGTGCACTACGATGTGATTTAGGTTAATGTCCAAGGACATCGAAGGTAAAGTGTCATTAAAATACAATTTCGCATTAGAGTATAAATTAACTTCACCAGATGAGAGAAAGCCTTAAATTATTGATCCTTGCATATCCCCCTTGAGTCAATTATTTCCAGGATGAGTAACAGAGCAATAAAGAAGAAATGTTCAATAGTCAAGTCCTGGAACAGAGGCAAAGTGCTTTTGTCAGGCAAAAACTAATGATGTAATTTTATTACATTTCAAGGTCAAATCGAATAAACATGCACAGTCCACATCTAACTTCAATTGTGTATGTGTCATTACTTTTGGTGACAAGGTCACAATGTACTGGGTGTATTTTATAGACGAGTCTATCATTATTTTGTTCCCTATTTTCCCATATTAAAACGTAATACATAAATATAACCTAAGTGACCTTGATCTGATTTTATGATTTAAAAAATGTCATTTATATTTTGAACGTAGAGTTGAAGGCAAAAACCTAACTCAGATTGGTGAATTAGAAATGCGATTTCCAAAATGATGACTTGATTTTTGAAAAAATACTTTGCATATATATTTATGGAACTGGTGGTGGTATACATTAGAGCAGAATTTCCATGAACATTAAACTATCGTAACATTAAATGGCTGTTTGCTGAAGAATTTTCGTTATAAGTCTAGATCAGATTTGGACTTTTTGTATAGTAGGTTAGATGAAAAGAAATTATAGGTAAAAACCTTTCTGGAAGTTCTCAGTAATTTTATAAAAATCAGTTATCTCCTATTCTATTAAATATTGGGGAAAAAATAATCCTAAGTAATTATAGATTAGTGTGATAGTTAAAATCTTGAGAATATCTATAAGCTTCTATAATACCTGCAAGAAGCTGCAGAAGTTCTGAGAGTTGTGGTATGGCATTATAATGGGATATATTGCAAGGCCTATTTATCTTCAAAGTAAGACAGATCCGTGCATATGCCACCCACAGACGCACACTTGAAGACAGACACGCATGCATGTGCGCTACTAGAAATGCAATTTGTTTAATCTTGAAAAGAACGCTATATGCTGGTATAATGACTGCATCTGTTTCCAGGAGGTCCTAAATAAACACTCAAGGCTAATCACTAGTGATCCTTTTAAGAGATGTTAGCTTCTACATATTTTTATTAAACAAATCTATTGCGATCTTTTATCTGATTTGTTATGTTAGTTGCTTCAGATCAATGAGAGATAAATCTATATGGGAATATAAGTATACCTGTAAAAATACCTTTATTCAACCCATGATAGTTATTTTTCATTTAGATTGAGTGAATTTCACTTTTTCCACTTTAGATGTGGAAGGTGTCGATTGTCCTTGAATATATTGTATATTTTTAAATTAAAAAAATCTGTTGCAAAATAAACTTTTCTGGTGCGCTTTTATTGTAAACTTGTTACAGGAGCAACATCTCTGAAGTATTTTTTTTCCAATATTACAATTTTCTGATTTGCAAAATTGAGCTGAATGGCCAACTCATGTATCAATAGGTCATAACCTATTTAGATTTTGTTGCAATCACCAACAGATATACCTAGCTCTCAAGTATTCTTGGTTTAATAAGAAACATTTGTTTTTGTAAACCTAAATAATTATTCAAATTGTATTATGGACCACTAAAGCTTCAATAATAATAAAATCAATCTAATTAAACATTTTATTCAAAAAATAGAAGAACAACTCATTTGCGTCGCCGGACAACTTCGTTTGGATTTTTCCTCATCCAATGTTTAATTTCTGTGGTTGGCCTGATTTTCAGCTGCGCCGATTTCGAAGTGACGTCCCGCATTACGAACGGCGAATATCCTTAAAAGTTAGTTTAAAAGATAATTTTTAGTCTAATGTAACGGGTGTTTTTTATAGAGGTATAAAACTTTAAGTTGGCAACACTTTTTCATCTGGCGGCTATTTTGTCAGCTGTCAAGTGATTTATGTTTAGTTTGGTTTGGAATTTCAACATAAATAGACTGACGCCTGAACAACGCTTCCAAATTGTGCAAATTTATTTTGAAAATCATGGTTCTGTTCGAAATACGTATCGCGCACTACGTCCATTTTACGGTCAACATAATCGTCCATCAGAGCAATTAATTCGATTAACTATGGAACGTTTTCGCACCACGTTTACTCTAAATGATAATACGCATCCACAGAGACGTCGTACAGTGCGTACAGAAGAAGTCATTGCTGTTGTAGAGCGTAGCGAGAGGAAGACCCGAATCAGTATATCCGCCATCGTGCACAGGAATTGGATATGTGTCCATCCACTTTATGGAATATTTTGCGGAAAGATCTTGGTTTGCGTGCTTACAAAATCGAACTCGTGCAAGAATTGAAGCCACACGATCACCTAGCAAGGCGTAGATTCGGTGAATGGGCCCAAAACAAGATTGCCGTTAATCCCGATTTTCATAAGCGAATTTTGTTTAGTGATGAAGCTAACTTTTGTGTGAATGGTTACGTCCATAAACAAAACTGCCGTATTTGGAGTGATGGTAATCCTCAAGTGTATGTTGAGACACCGTTACATCTAGAAAAACTGATTGTTGGTGTGCTTTATGGGCTGGTGGAATCATTGGTCCGTACTTCTTTAAAAACGATGCTGGTCAGAACGTTACAGTCAATGGTGACCGCTATAGAGCCATGATTACTGACTTTTTTGTTCATCAATTGAACAACCATGATGTGCAGGAGCTGTGGTTTCAACAAGACGGCGCAACATGTCACACAGCTCGTGCCACAATTGATTTATTGAAGGAAACGTTTGGTAACCGCATACTTTCACGTTTCGGACCCGTGAATTGGCCTCCAAGATCGTGAGATTTAACGCCGCTAGACTATTTTCTGTGGGGATATGTGAAGTCGCTAGTCTACGCCAATAATCCCGAAACGATTGACCACTTGGAGGACAACATTCGCCGCGTTATTGCCGATATACGGCCACAAATGTTGGAAAAAGTCATCGAAAATTGGACTTCCAGATTAGACTACGTCCGAGCCAGCCATGGCGCTCATATGCCAGAGGTCATGTTTAAATTATAATGCCAGAAGATTATCTTTTGAATAAAGTAAATTTCTTGTCAATTTAAAAAATTCATCTTTGTTTTATTCCATTTCAAAGTTCTATACCTCTATAAAAAACACACTTTACAAATAACATGCTTACCTGCAATATAGTCGTCATCCAGAGGATTATTTTTCGTTCTGGCTAGCCTTGAGGGCCTTTGATCGGGCATCGGTTGATCCTCAACTATGTGGGGGTTATTGGAATGTTTGCCGCCCTTGATTCTGGGTAAGCTGAATTTCTTCCCTCGCGCCGTTAGGGGGCGCCTGGCATTTATGTGAATCTGCTGCTTTCCGTTCTCGTCGAGCGACACGGCGACACGTTTTAAAGTTTTATTGCCGCATTTTGGACAGAAGAGCTTCGTCATGATGCTGGTCATACCGAAGCAGGCGTAACACCGTAGGATGAATGTCCTTAACTGTTTGATCATGCGGCCATCCAGCGCAGCCACATTTAAATTCATTTGCTTCAACACGTTTTGCATGGCAAAATCGGTGGTTATGCAGGCGACTTTGACGCTCTTTTCTTCCATTAGTTCAGACTTGATCTGTTTCTTTGCTTCTTGTATATTCGACGGCGTAATCCAACCTACATCATCATCTTCGTCATCATTATAATCTTCATCATCGTCAACCTCTTCATTTTCGTCTTCTTCATCAGAATCACCCTTTTTTGGTTCTAAAATCGCATTTAAGACGTCATCATTGACATTTTCAGTTAAGTCCAACTTTCCATCTAACATATCTGCTAATTTTTCATCCAATTCTTCAGATTCTTCCTCATTATCGGGCACATGGTTACTTTCTTCTTCTACTGCATTATCATCACTTTTTATGCCTTCATCGCTGTCGCCTTCCTCCTCATTCCCCTCTTCTAAGCTGCCGCCGCTAGCGGTCCTTGATGCTTTACGCTGTTGAGGTTTGTAAAAGCCGACGATATCAGCATTTACCTCATCAGGCTTTTGCTTGGATGTTATAATGTTGACCTGACGCCGCATCACGGGTTCACTGCGCAGGTGTTCTATGCCCACATGTTGCTTTTCCAGTTGGTAAGTCAGCGCCATCACCTTAATATCAATTGCGGACAGGCTAGGGTAGTCGCCCGTTTTCTTTGCGAACTCTGTGACGACTTTGATGCTCTCAGGATCTACATTCTTCACTTCTAAATCGTATGGAAGGACCACGAGGCGTCGCAGCTGCCGCTTGTTCGTGATTTCATTAACCACGTCTTGGCAGGTTAGAATATGTTGGCCAATATTCTGCAAGAGAGAGAACAAAATTAATATGTTGGTTTCACGTTTGAGCCGAACTTCTATTTATATGTGCATTTAAGGGCTCCTATCGCTAATCATTTCTATAATACAGTAAGAACAAAAATCACTTGTTTCATGGCTAGCAACTGTTTCTTTAGGTGTCGATATGTGGATAAAAGAATAGTAATGATCTATGTTTGTAATATTCATAATGTCATGTAAAGTAAAAATGAAAGAATGGAAAAGAGAATGTTGGAAGCTTGAAAAATTAACTTCTTTACTCGTAGACCATCACCTACATTGTCCAAGGGATGCTCGTTTCGTCTTCTTTGGTATCACCGTTTTTAGTGTCAGTTGTTCTGAGTGGGCACAAAATTAAACTTTACAAAGGTATCGTGGAGATTATCAAGGGAAAGGATACATGGCAGTTGGGCATGACTCAATGACTTGATTTTTAAATTTTTTCTTGTAGTGGAAAGTCCCCCCGCCCCATTTAGAAAATGTAGAATTGATTTAATTATCCCGAGCACACGATACGAGCTTAGGTATCACATAAAATTTCCTTATCGGGATCTATCACATATTGATGTATACATGATTATTATTTTTGAAGTATATGCAGAAAAGAAAGTTTGAGATGCTGATTAATAATACTCTTTCCTATACTCCATAGATAGTCCCAAAAAAAAAACAACAAGAAATGTTGAGAACTTTATCTGGCAAGTATACATTCTTGAAGTTTCTAATTCAAGAATAGTCAAAAGTAATTGGAAAACTTGTCTGGATCCACTAAATATCATTAAGTGGTACATTCAAAATTTCTCCTAAAATCACAAAGGAAATAATTCAATTTCGGAGTGGACGGAGGAATTCAATAAGAATTTGTTGTAGGTATCCAACTGAAACTTTCTCGACATCTGAGATTCTAGCCATTCAAGGTTTTGACTTCTAAGAGCCGCTTAGTGAAAAGTCGGTTGAATTGAATGAAAAGTTTCCAACCATTGGTCATAACTCTCAAGAGCCACTTACCCAAATTGGTTGTACCAGATGAGATTGCTTTTGATTACAACCATGCAAAGTTCCCGCCGTTAAGCACCTCTGCTTTGTACGGTTAATACGTTTGTGTTACATGACGTCTAACGCATCTTCTATCACAGGACAGCTCAAGAGCTCAAGTTCCTTAGAAATTACTAAATGTTTTTTAGAGGTAATGTTCTGAAAAAAGGTTTATCCAAAAAGGTAAGGACGAATATTTGGGGGTCAGCGGCCCTTAGAAAATTAGATAAATTATGAGAAGCTCTGTCATTAGAATCACTTGAAAATATAATTTTTTTAGTTACCTCCTTTGGATCCTTGAATCACTTTATGATTTTCCGAATATGGGGGGAGTGGAAGTGTGGGAAGTGTAAACCCTGTACCCAGCATTCTGTCTTTACTTCCACTATTGAAAAATATATAATCCCCTATTTGGTTAGTGCTATTTCCAGCTTGTCTTGTTTCCTGCAGGCCCATGATCTTTATTTTGTACTTCTCCATTGTGTTAATTAGTCCAATTAGCGCTCTTTCTACATATGTTCCCCTAAAATTCCAAGTTGCTATGTATATATTTGATCAGTTTTGTTTTCTTTTACTCTATCCCTTTTTTTTTGTTGGTTTTTAACTTTTTCATTTATTATATTTTTCCTGCAATCGTTAGCCTTTTCTCTTGCCGTTTTCGTCTTCCGTTTTTCATCCTTTTGTGCTGCTACATTTAGTTTTTTGAAGGTTGAACTTGCTGTTCACTTTTGTTCCATTTATATACCGTGTCATTAATTATTAGCTTCTGGTGCCCTATTTTAACCCTGTTTCCCGTTATTTTTTCTTCTTTGGCACTTTCTTTTATTTTTGCTTGAATTTGTCTTTCTTCCAAAGTTAGATCACTGCCTATAAAAATCTTGCTTCCACGCAGTCTGCCTTTCCGCTTCATTATTTCGACTTTCTGTTCCTGGTTTTCTAATTTTGCTATTATGCATTTTCTTGGCTCTTCTTTCCCCACTACATATGCTTCTTTAACTTTCACTTCTATTCCTATCTTGTCTCGTATTAAATTTTTGACTCCTTCCATTTTGTGATTATTAATTTGCGAACCCATAATTACTATGTTATTCCTTTCTCCTGTTTTTCTATATAGTCTTCTAACTTTTGCACTCTCGTTTCTAACACTACTCGTTCTCTTATCCATTGTTCTTCCTTCTGTTGTAACTGTAGCTTTAAATGTTTAACTTCCTCTTGATTCTTCTTAAATTCCGCTTTTAAGTCTTCTTGTCCTTGTTTCAGCTCTTCCTTCATACTTCCTATCAATTTTATTATTTCATCCATATTTTCTTCAATTTCTGTGTTCTGGCTATCAATATCTCTTCTTTTTTCTTCGGTATAACTGGCTTTGGTATTTTTCACAAGTTCTCTGGGGTCTTTAAGTTTCGCTTCCGAGTTAGATTCTCTTGTCGCACTGCTTGTTCTCTATTGTTGACACTGTTTGAATCTCCTGTGTTGTATTTTTTCTTGGGCTCCTTGTTAGTTTTCTACTTTTCTGAAATGCCTTTAATTCTTCTTCTACTTCCTCTTCCGTGAGTGGACCTTCTCGTTTTCGCTTTAAAAACTCTTTTATTGATGTCAAACTCTTCGTCCTTTCTCTTTTTAGCATTCCCTCGTTCATTTGTTTTATAAATATTAACTTCTGATACAATTTTCCGGCACTTAATTTTTCGTGTGTGGAGTGTTTTAGCCGCGCGGCCGCGATTAACACCTTTATTGCCGAAAATTTCCCGTTCGTTTTTGATGGATTTACACTGTAACCTTTGTTTTGATGCGATCGATCTTTTTCACTTGTATGTCGCTTCACTTTATTTATCTCACTATACACTTTTCACAATTTCAACTTAACTTTATGTTTAATTTGAACTTAATTTTTCACTACGAGTCAGGGTCGCTTATTTGACAGCTGACTGACTCGTTTTTTCTAGTCTCGTATCTATCTTAACCAAAATTCAGTACTGAGAGGCAGAATTATCCAACCTTAAGAATGCTTTGGATTTATGGGAGTCTTTTAACAGTTCACAATTTCCAGATCATATCAATTCACAAGCTGAATGGGACACAATAAATGTCAAGAGAATAGTGAGTTCTTTAGAATTTTATCACTTACAGAGGAGTATCATGTTAACAGCCTTCAAAACCAATTTTCAGAAACAAGGTTAAATATGATTCTATCTCCCAACATTGGAACCTTTCTGGATGACAATACAATCTAAATATGTATAGGACTACGCCTAGGATGTTCTGTCGTCCTCATTTTTGCAAATGTGGTAACCCTGTGGACTCCTTAGTACGACACGGATTATCACGCAAGAAGGACCTTGTGAGAACCTCACAGCATGCTGAATTCAACTGCATAATTCATTAATTCCTTGCATCTATAAACATCAGTTCAGGATTGGTACCAAATGTCTTCTTCCATGATGAATATACCTTAGACAAAAGGAAAAGCTTTAGTTTCGGATGTGACTTGTGTGCTCACTAGCTAAGTCATACACGTCTGCGGAAAACTTAGAACCTGGATCCGCAACAAAAACAGCAACTAAAAAGAAACATTTTAAATACTCCCTAATTAAACACAACTACAATTTTATAGCCTTCGTGGTCGAGACTAGGAGTCTGGTCGCATGAAGCAACCAAGCTAGTCCTCCAAATTGGCACTCGTTTGAATAAACTAACTGATAAATATTTCACCCAACAGATTTCATTGGCAATATAGCGGGGCAACGTAGCAAGCATTTCTGGAACATTACCATCATCAATCCCTATGGAGGAAATTTTTTATTTATAGTAGTGTCGTTTTTTCCCCTTTTATCTAATATTTGGTAATGTGTTTGTAAATGTACCTTATTATTTCAGTAATAGAAAGTTATCAATTTGTTGATTCTGTCTACTACTAAATCTTCTTTTAATTCTTGTGTTTTTCTCATTGGTCCTAGTTCGATAAATTTGGATTTGCTTTCGTTTATGCGCAGGTTAACTATTTCTGCTGCTGTTATAAAATTCTGACATACTTGGATTAATTCTTGCCTTGTCCTGGCCAGAATTTTACGTCATCAGCATAGACTAATATGTGGTGCCAAACCTATTAATGTCAGTTTTTCTTATTACCCATTCCCGTAGCATATTAAATAGTATTGTTGACAATGGATCTCCTTGCTTTAGCCCTGTGTCTGTTTGGAAGCTCTTGGAAAGTCTTACCATTGAGTTTTACTTCACTTTTAGTAGATTCTAGGGTCATTACCTTGAATAGTCTTCTCCAATTTACAGTTGTAGGCTTGGTTAAACTCTACCAACACCATATATGTTTTTTTCCATATTGGTTTAACACACTTTGCGTTTGCTTGAGCATAAATATGTGGTCAGTCACAGATCTTCTGGATTTAAATCCTTTTTGATATTTGTCTACTACCTTTTCGGAATACTCTTTAATTTTTTCCTTTATCGCTTTTGCCATTATCTTATATAGTGTCTAATAGGACAATCTCTCTATAATTTTTTAAAAAATTAATAATAAATATTTAAGCTCACCTGTAGCGGCGCGTTCTGAATGAACGCAGTAGTGTCGACGACCAAATATTCAACCTTTTTATCCTCCGTGGAGCCCATGATGATCACCATCTATTCCACACACGTGCCTAACGCAAAAGTTTGAGGTTAGGGCAGCTGTCAATACACCTGGCTGTACCCAGTTACGTCACGCCGCGATGCCAACATGCGAGGCCGAATGTACCCAGCCGCGACTTGTCAACTAAAATTTCTCGGGCTTCTGTCAGTTTGATATCCGATCGCCGTAATTAGTTAAACGAGTTAAAATTACCCGTGACAGTTGAACGCGAACGAGATGCCCGCACTCGCCTCCGCCGCGCCGAAATTCACCTCCGCGCTCTAGGTAGCCGCCGACGGCGAGTTCAATGGAGGCGGAATTTGTTGCGTCGGGCAGTTTTCGCTTCGTCCTCGCGAAATATGCGCTGCATGGTTAATTCGCCAGAAGGCCAGCTGCACGTCGAGAGCGCCGCTCGTTCAGGATTAATCAGAGGCGAGTCCGGGCGCCGCGGCCGCGGGAGGTGGGCGCTCGCTGCCGTTGCTGGCGGCGCATTTTTGCGTTTTATGCCCAATTCATTACGCGCCTCAGATAAGGAAAGCGCTTATCATCCCGTCGGCCGGGCTGCCTCCTGTGTTGCGCCAGGCGCCGCGACTTCGTTCGAGAAAGCTGCGTGTGCGACTCGTTATGCAACGCAGAAAAGCGGCCGAAGCGCTGAGGTGTAAATAAACACAGGGAGCAGGTGTTTGTGTGCGTGCAGTTGCGTCGCGCCGATCTTATTTGCTGTTATCAGTTTTCAAATAGGTAAACTAATAATTTATGCATTTAGGTTCTCGATGATCGGTAGTTGACAAACCCAGTGATGGCTGAGGCTTCGGGGAATACACCGGGGTTCCATCAGCTCAGCATAACTGGTGAGAATCCTATACCATATAAGTAAAGTTAAGCAGTAACGGCTAATAAGCTACTGGATTTTTATGGTTTAAATAACTTGGTAGTTTATAAAAAATAGTAACCATCTCAACATTACAGATACTACGCAGTTCTGCAAACATGTTTTTGAGACTATTGTGCGGTGTTTTATTGGGGCTTAAGGGCCTTTGAAAGATGTATTGCTTGCACTGTCGATTATTTGAAGAATATGAAACATCATAAGTAGCAGTAGGGGTAAAGGGAAAGTTTCTATTTATTTTATTTAAGCAAAGGTATGAGTTATTTTTAATGATAAGCCTCCTTATCTCCATCTGGGCTACTTTTATAGATAGTCTTAAATTGGTTTTATTCCCATTGTTTCTTATTTGGTTGATAACGTTTATGTTGATAAGAGTCATTAAAGTTTGTACTTTGGTTGTTAATTGTCACTTGGTTTAATTAGCCGTAAAGTGCATCTTTAATGTGTAAAGTTTGCGTTAAAACTAAGTAGTGCATAAAGGTTTTAAAACTACATTGTTGTTCAATTAATGACACAGAAAATCTATTCAAAGATTAAGCTGTGGTATGCGAATAACGATGAGATATCAGTTTTGGAGTTTTGGCAAAATGGGAATTAAGTAAGACTTTTTGGGAACTCGTACTTTCCTTTGAAACCTTCTTTTAGGTAGTTCAATTAATATTCATGAAATTTAAAGTACAAGATGATGTAAGTCACTGAGACAAATTTGTATGAATTGTATCGTTAGCATGGATAATCTATTGCGATCATTTTTTGTTTGCTATGTTGATATTTTGTCATTCGAATCACTTGTATGCAATCGAGGAGCCTTCGTTTAGTTTGCAATGCTATAATTGAACTTTCTAAAGATGGAAAGCATTAATGTAACATTTTTGCATTGTTAGAGTTTCAAAGACTGGAAAATAGTGTCAGGAGCTTGAAAGTAATAGAGCATAATGGAAGAGGGTTCATCGAAAACCAGAAGTTTAGTTGCAAAAAATTACAATAGAAATTGGCATTAATTAAGAAACTCCTCTCTTAGTAGTAAAAAAGGATCTTTTAGTCACCTCATCACGTGAGCTCACATTTGTTAACAAGTAAACACAAAGTGATTAAAATGTTTGGTAGTTTTGACAAAAATGTATTGATATCTTCCGTCAGCGATCGTTCATCAAATTTGGATGTTCGTCAGGATACATTCTAGAAAACTTAGAAAATTTATCCCTCATCATTTAACAGAAAAGCAAAGGCAAGCTCTAATCAACATATGCCATGATAAGCTTCTTCGGTATAATCGTCGACCTCAGCTGTTGAAGCAGACCCTCATCATAGATGAAAGTTAGATACTCCTCTACTAATCCCTACCTAAAAACAAGTTGACTAAGTGGATAGTTCTCAGAAGACATTTGAATTTCATCTTGGTTCTTTTCTTTTTCATGCTCTCTTCTTGAATCTTAGCTACTTGGCGGTTAACTTAAAATTGTGTTCCTCTACTATCTCCTCTACATTTGCTTCATTAACTTCTAATGGATTTCGATGGAATCGCTTTTTGGCATTTCTGAGAAGAGAAGACTATTGTCACTAAAGAGATCTATAAGTCATTCATCAAGACTTATATCCCAGAATTGTTGGAAGGGAAGGGTCTGAAGCCCCCTTATTATTGTTCATGCTAATGCCAGACCATGTAAAACAAAGCTTGTTACAGAGTATTTGATGGAGGAAAAGTGGAAGACTTGGGGTCATCTCCCCCATATTCCTCCGTGTATTCTTGTGATTTCAATTGCTTTGCATCTTTGGGATTCAGTCATCGCAGCAACCAATAAAGCGATATTGGAAAGTTCGCAAAGTGGCTTTGAGCGATGGAAAACTGTGGTTGCAAAAGAGGGAACCTATATTTGATTCTCAACAAAAATCATCGATGTAACATTATAGTTAATGAATTATTAACATGTTTATGAGTCTATGATAGATTTAAATGAGGTAATACAGTATGTGCACTATTTGAAGCTCATCTTTGACATCTCGGAAACGGTAAGGGATACAGTTTCAGATAATTTTTTAGTAATCAACGCTGATTTTAAATCTATCAGATCGTTTTTTTTTCGTTTTAAGATAATTTGAAAAAACGCAAATACTACTTTACTTTTCAGTTTCTAGTTTGGTTGATTTGAAACTTGCACTGTACTAACATGTTTGCTACCACGGGTTCTGATGGGAGTCATACAAAGTTATGCATTTGTGCCAATGGTTGGTGCATCAGTGTGTGTCGTGGTCACACTATCGAGCAATAAAATATTGTTTTATCAGATTCATAATCCATATCTCCAAATTCTGAATCGAATTTCAATGATGAAAAGAATTACAAAGTTCAAAAGTAGGTTTGCAAGTATCTAACGATCTGTACACATCCACCATGGATGATTTAAATCAATCAAAAATCGCATAAATGCTCGTGCAGCCTTAGCAGAAGTGTTATCATTTGACCGAAAGTAACCGAACAAGCAGATTGTCAAAGCCAAATTAAATAGCCGCCCTTGCCGAGTACTTGCGTTTGTCTAGGTCGAGTTTACTGTGCTCGTAAGAGACTTAGACCGCATTTCATAGATGTATAAATTTCTTTGTGCAGATTTATAGCTTTTTAAATAATTTCGACTTGCAAAATAAATTTGTACATGTCTGCGGTTTGAAACCCAGTTCTCCATTTTATCTTATCAGGAATCAGTTAATCCATTTTCAGGTTTAGGGATTTTGAAAACAATAAAAAAACATGCATTTGTGCACAATGATTTAAATATTAGCTTCTAAGGGAAACGGCCATATCTACGGTGTCAATTTCGCTTTCAGTCGTTCTATAACTTTTTCTCGTGGAAACATCTACCTACGACTGATTAATAAAGAACAGTGAAAAAGATAAAATGATTCTTCCATAATTCTTTGACGATTAATTTTGTATGGATGATAATTTTGAAAAATTTTTGAAATGAGCAGTTTTCTAAAATTGGCGAAAAAATATTGATTCATTGATGGAAGTGTTGTGGTATTAGGAAGCAAACATTTAATTCTGATGAAATTAAACTCTATCCAAATCTTCTTCTAAGTGTAGTGGATGTGCCGAAATATTATTTCAGGTAGAGCTTTTTTTGTGGATATTGGAGCAAGATCTCTGTCAACTACTTAAATAATTGTCTGGTTATCTAAGTTCTTCTGTCAGCTCTCCATATAACACCAAGTTTGTGCCTATTGGTATTCGGTTTCTTGAATATCCAAGGACTGATAAAACCAACAGAGGTTTTATCTTTAGGTCGCAAGTAAAGCTTACATTGGCTTATGTTCTGGCAATACCATTTCCTCCTTCGTATTGACTGTTCTTTCGGCCATTTCTATCCATTATCTACATCTAGTTCCTTATAAAAATCTGATTTCTTTATAATTGCAGCTATGGTGGATTTGGACAAGTTACATTGTTTGCGTAGATCAATTGAACCAACTCCTTTCTCATATTTTTCCAGAATTTCTCTTAATTTCTCCCGAGATTTTCGTCCTTTCCTTCTTAATCTTCTTTTTTGACTTTGTGATAAAAATAAAACGTTGATCAGTGAAAGACGCTTATTATTCAGATTATTCAGAAAGTAAACGTGACGCTACAATAAAACACGTCATTAATAACAAGAAATACATACAAATCTGAAAAATCTATACATAAAATTGCAAATATGTGACGCGTTTGTCGTACCATTACAACAAAGGATCGCGATAGTATGACCAGGGTTCCACAATATTGCAAGATGAGAGGGACATTATCAAAAATCACATTTATCACATTAAAAGGTATCATGGTACGCATTTCGAGAATAAGTTCGTATTTAGAAGCTTAAATGGAATATAAAAAAAGTTTGTATGTTAAACGGTTTGTAAGTCGAGATATCGAAGTTAATGCGCTATTCCAAAAAATCCATATTAACATACGTGAAAAATGAGAACCGCTCAAAAAGTAATGCTTCTTATTCAGATTTTCGCTTTAAATACACCTATTTGGGGCATCTTAAAAAATTAATTTGTTTAACAATGTTTTTTATCAGTTTTTCTTAAGAAAGAAACTATTTTACTTGTAGGTAAAGGTACTATTATTTGTAATTTATTTCAATTTTTTTATTACTTCAAAAAATAAGTATTTTTATACTTATTTAAAATGTTGGTGTTTATAAATAAAACAAGAGAACCCCGCAGGCTTCGTCGACGAAGCCTGAGCTAGACGCCAGGCATTCGTGTAGAACATTCCACATGTTTTGCGTACATTTAACACTACAAACAATAGAAACATTGGGAGGACATGAAAACTTTCATATTTGAGCATTACAAATGCCACCAATGTAATTTAGCATTGATGTCACGGTGTTTATTAGAGAGGAGTAAACACAATACAAACCAAACAGCATAACAACAGTCATCATCTGGTTTTCTGTGACAATAATTAAAATATTTAAATAATTCAAAAACGGTTAAAGTTAGAAAGCTAATTTTTGCGCCGAATTCGCAAATATAGTTGTGAATGTGGTGTGCAAGTTTTAAGGAAATCGGTTGAAGCGTCTAAGAGGAGATAGAATTATAAGTTTAGAAAATTAGGGAGATAAGACAAATATTACTTAAAGATCTAGTATAAATTTCACAAATCGCATCTGTCATTTGTTCTCTATGGCTATCTTATAAAAGCTACGATTCTTAAGCATGTAGTTGGTTCTGTTAATTAAATGATCTGTATCCCTTCATGACCAATATCTAATGTATTGCTCACTATACCAATAATGTACTATCTTGAATGTGTGCACAGAACTATTATCCTGCATCATGCTACTCTGTTCTAGATCCACATTAACATTTTTTTTACAGATAGTAGAAATGTCTCTTCTAATATTTTTATGTTTAATGATGCAATTAGTCTATCTTCAATTTCAGCAAATTTTCCAGGGTATGTAGTTGACATCCTATTCGAGTACTTAATTGCCTGTCAGTCACTTTTTCGAAAATACGTTGTTTATACTTTGACTTGGTTGTCTCCAAAGGAGTTAATTTTTCATATTACATTGGTCTAGTCTTTTATACAATTTTTGCGCATAATATGCATTTATTGTAGCCGATAGCATCCATTTAATTCTATTTTTACTACTGGTTACCGACAAAATAGAAAGGTTAAATTTTCTGGAATTTCCCATCTGCTATCCATTGACGAGTTTCTGACGCAGACGATTACTTCATCTACGTCTGTTGTAGTTAGCTTTTCTGATTCTAAAGTATCAAAAGTTCTATCAGTCGTAATAAAATATCTAGTTCACCTTTACACAACGCGAATCTACAAAATAATAAATTTATCAAAATTCCAACAATACAAATTAAAAATTGTTTTGCTGTTAACTAATATGATGCTTGCATTCCAATTAATTGTGCTCTTTTCAGCTGATTCATTATTTTCTAGTCATTCTATGAGTTTGTTAAAATCGCAAATAAAGCGAAGTACAAAGTAAGACGCTTTTCCTCTATTTAGTTTACGAAATTATGTGTTCTGTGGTTGTAAAAACCATACCCAAACATTGCCACTTGCCTGTTAAATACGAGTAGGCTCTTAGATTGTTTATTAGGCCTTAAGGAAAACCGCGGTATGGCACGATAAATTTGCTACTAATGTATTATCTTTTAAATTGACGCATAGCAAAGATGGACTGGATATTTTACTTGTATAGGTAGCGCTGTGTCAAAGTATAGAAATAGTATTGGCTATTTATTCCTATAAAGATGAAGTGTAGTCTGATTGTCGATTGACTATGGCTATAGATTAATCTTTGACTAGACACTTACCGATTTCGATGCTACATAATTATCACAGAAAAGTAAAAACACATTTTTTAATAATAGTAGGTCCACGTGAAAGTTTTAATTTTTGTTTCCAACTTGGTTGAGTGATCAAAAGTGGTTTGGGCGGTAGGGAACCTCAAAGCAAAAAAATACAAAACTGCTTTTCCACAAGACGAGGCACACTCGCGTGGCAGTGTGTTGTACATACAGAAGACAACTGGTTCAGTTACCATTCGGACGGAACGCGATAAATATTTTCAAAAATTATAGGAATCTGCAGCCACTGGTCCTTGGTGATGACCAAACACTTTATTTAATGAGATATCGATTTTATTTAATAGGAATCGATGCTTATATGTCTAAAGTTACCTTATTTGTATTGCCGACTTCGATGCTCTCTACTGTCCAAATTACTTTGGTCACACAATTTAAAAATATTGGCAGGGGATAGTCAAAAAAAGGTTTCAAAAATTAAAATTCTCCCATAAGTTTAATGTTGAAAAATTTATGTTTTTGTTTTATTTTTTAGATAATTTGTTGCATCAAAATCGGCAAGCGTCTGATCAAATGTAACCTACCAAGTGACCATGGTTAATTAATGAAACCGTTACTTTGTCTTCTTCAAAATGTTGAGTAGTACTTTTTTTAAATTCTAGCAAAATTAATTATTTTTATACTTCGCGGTGTATCACTTTTTAGAACTTTAAAACTCGCACAGCAAGATTTAAAAATACAGTGACATTTGTTAAAGCGTATCAAACGTATCATCACCGTAATTTACTACTAGCAAAACTACAAATAAAATCAGAAGGTTTTAAAAGTGGCAGAAAAACGAAAGAACGAATACGAAAGCAACTTTGTAGTCAATAAATAAGGCAAAAAACAGCTGAATCATTAGGAAACCAAGTCGGTTGTATATTGACAAAAACTAGAAGTAGAGCACGTATGGAGAACTTTAAAGATACAATTGTTTAGGTAGGAAAAACGATATTGGATTAAACAAAAAAGAAAAAGTGAATTTTACGATTAATTGAAGAATGAAATTATAAAAACCAGTACAAAGAAATAAAGAGAAAAATAAGAAAAGCAAAAACTGGTTTACAAAAGATTTCAGAGAAATTGAGGAATATGAAAACCGAAATGACAATTTTTATTTGTTTAAAAGAGTCAAAGATGTGGAAAAAAAGATTGATAAATTACTGGATAAGAAATCATTCTAAACAAAAGCTATATTGATGGGAGGAATACATAACTGAGTTGTTTGCTAATATTAGAACTGAACAAAGTGACACCTAAGAAGAATTAATAAAGTTTCCAGTAACAATACAAGCAGTTGAGAATAGGGAAGCTGTTGGCCTCGACGGGACTTAATATACACCAGAACCATACCCTTAGACTAGTTAAAACCTATATTTATAATAATACTCAAAAAAGTAAGGGCAAATGATTGTAGCGATATCGAGTCATTAGTTTATGAGTCATGAGTTAAAAGTGTTCTTGCGGATAATACATCGGAGAATATATAGCATATAGGAAAAACTTGGTTCCGAGTTAGAAATGGCTTGAGAACTCGAAAGACAGTGTATACAAGTGCAAGTAGAAAGACGTCGAGATATTAATGCTGATGTATTCATGTTCTTCGGTTTTGAGAAAGTGTTCGATCATGTGCACCATAACAAATTGATGAAAATCTTCAAAACAACAAAAGTTGGTGAAAACGTAATTTGTCTTGGATTATGGTAGTTAGCGTGGAAAGCCAAACTACGAATGAATGTGCTATAATGAGAGGTGTAAGCTAGGACTGTATTCTATTATAGGCATTGTTCATATATATATATATATATATATATATATATATATATTCCTGAAACATCTTCATTTAAACATAAAGATAATGGGAGTTGTAGTACAATTTAAAATATGCATATGATGAAGTTCATTTGTCCGACAGCTTTACAGTTTACAATTTCTATTGAACCGTTTTACAGAAACATGTAACAGATATAGCTTAAACCTAAGCATCAAAAACAATGAAATATATTATTGACACCAAAAAACATAATTGACTGCGAGCCAATAAAATACATCCGGAGAGAGTAAAAAAGATCTTTGGTGGCTTGCATGATGACAAGTGGGTACAATTCGCTAGAAATTAAAGGGCTGCTTTCATAAATGTCCAGTCCAACGTTGTGTATTCATTGTTTTGATGTATGGTAACGAGGCTCAATAACAATAGGATCCATAAAAACCGCAAAAGTTGTTCTATTCCGCAAACTTGCGGCACCAAAAGACGATCATAATGATGACTCTTTTTCGACCAGATCCATCCTGGTTTTCTGGTTATCAAGCCAGTCTGCTCAAAGTGCTGGTACACCTTTAGTACAGCACAAAGGCTCTTACCAACAATTCTTGCAGTTTCACGTCGCCCTCTACCATCTTGTAATAACGTTATATTTTTGACATAATAACAAGATCTAAAAGCATTACGACCTATTAAATAAACCTACAAACATTTCATTGTGTGATTAAAAGGTTTTACACTAAGAAATCAACGTTAAACAAAGCGACATAACAGAAACCGAAATGGGAATTTTCAAATAAAACTAATGCACACTATTTAATAAAACTCGTTACTACGGTGACAATACATGACAGATAACAATATGACGGATAAGATTTCTCGGAAAACAAATGATTAAACACTTACTAGTGTAAATATAAGCGTTTAACTGGAAATTCTCAGTTTTTTGCTCGCCGTTGTATTATAGTAACAGGAACATGACATGATTTCAGATGGTCTGTACCAACAAATCTATTGACAGTAAATCCAGTATATAAAGTTGGGTTGTTGTAGTTGATAGATAATCAGAAGAAAAAGGAATTTATTTTGTACATAAGAAGCAAACAACTTATGAAAGATTGTGAAAAAAATTAATTAACCAATGGCGATGGACATCCACTTCAGTGGTGGTAACACACGTGTTAAGAAATATTTTTTGCGAAGAATCTTATTAATTCGGTTCCCATTTGTCTTGTTTTTATGTTATGTCTAACAACTTTTATATTTGTTATGGCAACCATACTACATTTTTCGCTTATTAAATAGAACGTGAAAAATGCTTTCCAACAATATGTAACTTAACTACTTTACTTGAAAACGCAAATAAAATTACGCACATTGGCAAATATAGGTGTATAAATAAGTTCTCAGCTTTTTTCTGCAAAATTAAAGTTTTATTTAAAAACAAACAAAAAAGCTTAAGTATTCTCCGTTGGCATCGATGACCTTTTGCCATCTTTCGGGTAGCTTGCGAATTCCCTGGTGATAGAAGATCACCGGCTTCGAGACGATAAAGTTATCGATGCATTTTCGGACTTCTTCTGTTTTGAAGTGCGTATCAGCCAAGTGATGCTGTAACAACCGGAGTAAATGATAATCGGAAGGGGCCATGTCTGGGCTATACGCCGCATGTGGGAGAAGTTCCCAGCCTAACGCGAAGATGTGTTCTTGTGTCGCCTTCGCAACATGTGGTCGGGCATTATCATGGAGCAGGATGACTTTGCGACTTCCCTGTCCAGTAAATGGCCTCTTTTCTTCGATTGCGTTGCTCAAATTGATGAGTTGCTGTTGATAGCGATACGCCCTAACTGTTTCACCTGGTTTCAACAGTTCATAGTATAGCACACCTTTCCAATCCCACCAGATACAGAGCAAATTCTTTTTGGCGTGGATATTGGGCTTTGGAGTCGATGTCGAAGGTTTGCCAGGGTCTACCCATGATTTTTTGCGCTTGGGATTGTCGTACAAGATCCATTTTTCATCGCCCGTAATAATTTTATGCAGAAAATCCTTTTTTCGGTTCCTTGAAAGCAAATGGAGTGCGGTGTCACGCCGTCGATTTTTGTTGTCTTCGGACAGTTTATGCGGAACCCATCTGCCTTCCTTTTGTATCTTACCCATTGCATGCAAACGTATGGAAATGGCTGGCTGAGTGACGCCAAGCTGTTCTGCAAGCTCTTTTTCAGTTTGCGCATTGTTTTGATCCAGCAATGTCTGCAGCTCATCCGTGTCAAATGTTTGAGGGCGTCCAGCGCGTGGTTGATCTTCAAGACTAAACTCTCCTCCGCGAAATCTTTGGTACCACTTTTGCACGTTGCATTCTCACCATATGCAGCACAAATCATTTCGGTGGCTTCAGCAGCGTTTTTCTTAAGATGAAACGCGAAGTGAATAGAAAATCGAATATGCTCTTTTGTGATTGCCATCGCGAGATTATGTGCATCAAACGTCAAATCGCATGATGTTTCGAAAGACCAAATGTCATTGCTTTAAAACCCCAAGAGGGCGAATTAATTCGTTACATGTAAACGGTGATTTGCGTCCTGTGAAATCTAAAGCTGAAAACTTATTTATACACGTAATACTTGCTTTTTAAGAATGTCTCGAAATTGAAAAAAGGCCAAATCTGTATGAAAACATTTCAAATCAGCATTGGTCTCTAAAAAATTGTTAATTTAACCGAAGCTGTAGCTCTTTTTGAGATTCCCATGGCAAATGAAAATTGTGATACACGTCGTATCTCAAACAAAAATAAGACAAAATACTGATGACGTGTTACTGCGGCTATATGAATATCTAAGTCTTATTTCCAATTTTTTAAATAGCATTTACAATCGTAGTTGGTTTCACTTTTTTAATTTTATTTTTATTTATTAAGTATGTTAGAAGTGAAAATTAAAGTATCATTTGAATAAACCTAAGTATGAAATTAATGTTTGATAGTAGGAGTAAAAGCAGTTTAATTTTAATTTGAACAGTAGACCTTAGCTAAAGAATTTTGAAGAGATATATACAATTGTAAAATGTATCCGGCCTCCATATTCGTGTATATCATCCAAAATTGGAACAAAAAAATTCAAAATCATAATATTTAGCGGTCATGATCGACGTTTGGAATCTAACAGGCACATTTCACCTCTGTTTTGTACCACTTGTCAACGTGCGCTTGTTGCTTAATAGCCTATAGTTTTAATTTCTGATATAGTACATGGCGTCGGCTCATCTTATCACATTATGAAATTCCCATTTTTGCATGTAAACAAGTCATTGACTCGGTAGTATCAAAAACGGCGGATCACTTGGATCTAAGAGTAAAAATTTAAGGGCAGTACAAATAAGTCTTCGCCGTTTGACAAAAGATGGCCCCAGTAGTAAGTTATGGTTGAAATTGTCAGTTGTAAAACGTCATATTGTAAGGTTGGACATCTGACAACACCATAACCTTAAAATATTGGCAATTTTGTATTAGCATCATATAATTCTTTTTGTCCGAAAATGTCGAGTTTTGAGCCGAATAAGCGTCATTTGCTGGAACTTTTGATTTACTTCTTTAATTTGAAGAAATCTGCAGCTGAGGCGCATCGATTGCTTGTGAACCATATGATGAAGCAAGTTGCTTTAAGTGAGAGTTGTCGTGAGTGGTGGTTTAAGTTTAAGAACGGTGAGTTTGACGTCGAAGACGTAGAACGTAGCGGAAGGCCAAAAGTGTGCGAAGACGCGGAAATTGGAAGGCATTATTGGAGTAAGATTCCTGCCAAACGCAAGCAGAACTTGCACTTACATTAGGAGTGACTCAATAAGCAATTTCATATCGTTTAAAATCGTTGGGGATGATTCAAAAGCAAGGAAATTGGGTTTCAAATGAACTGAAGCCGAGAAACGTTGAACGCCAATTTTGCACATGTGAAATGCTGCTTGCCAAGCATAAACGAAAGGGTTTTTTGTATCGTATAGTCACTGGTGATGAAAAATGGACCCACTACGAAAACTCAAAGAAGAGGAAATCGTGGGATCACGTGGACATGCTTCAACATCAACAGCCAAGCCGAATATTCATGGAAAAAAACTCACATTGCATATTTGGTGGGATCAGCTTGGTGTCATGTATTATGAGTTGCTCAAACCGAACGAAACCATTAATGAAGCTCTCTACCGAACACAACTGATGAGAGTGATCCGATCACTCAAGGAAAAACGCGCCCACTACTACTCCAGACACGACAAAATTATTTTTCTGCATTATAATGCTCGTCCACATGTTGCGGCGCCGGTCAAAACCTACTTGGAAACATTCAATTGGGAAGTTCTACCCCGCCCACCGTATTCACCAGACAGACATTTCCCCTTCCGATTATCACTTGTTTCGATCGATGCCACATGGCCTATCTGAGCAGCACTTTATATCATATGAAGATATCAAAAATTTGGTCGATTCGTAGATAGCCTCAAAAGATGAAGCGTTCTTTCGACGCGGTATCCATATGCTGCCAGAAAGATGGGAAAAAGTGGTGGCTAGCGATGGACAATATTTTGAATAAAACCGTTCTTTCACAATAAATGCCCAATTTTTGATAAAAAACGGCGAAAACTTTTTTGTCCTCCTTTTATTTTTGTCAAAGCCAAATATTCCAAATAAGGCAAGTACAATAATCGTTAAACTTAAAGAGCTCCATTCTGGATATTTGTGAAGAAAAATGAGGGTTATCACTCCTAAGCCAAATCAAGGCGTATTAGAACCGCTTGGATTGTTTTTTATGTAATCCTAAAGGTAGTGGTATTAAACTTTACAAAAAAGGAAACTAAGGTATTTTTTGCCACATTATGTGAAGAGGATCTAAATGAATTATTTACAAGAATTTTAAAGAAAACATTAGCTGTGCTGTCACAAATGCCATCTTTATGTTGAAAGAGAATCAAATGTTGATCACAGGAGTTTTCATTTAAGAGATTCAATGTTTGAAACTGATATTTCGTTTGAACAGAAAGTTTTTACTTATTTTTAATTTAACTATTTGGTTTTACGGAATCAACTCACAGTACATGATTCCAATCCCACCAAACACAAGATGAATTGTTTCCTGTGAATATTTTGCTTGTGTGGTTTGCTACGGATCATCTCGTTGCTACAATAGTTTCTACATTATTATACACGATTATCTTCTCGTTGCCCCTTATTTGTTTTGAAAATTGAACATTGAACATTTTTGTTGCGTTTGAACAATAAACTGCCCTTAGTTATTTTTCTCTCATATAAGATACGCAAAAATCCTACCAAGATACAGCATCTTTCCCAATAATCAAAAACAGCTAAGAAATTTTGATAAAAATTATTTTGTTTATTTGAAATATTTTCCATAAGCAGAAATACGATTTTTAAATGTCGTTGATTGGGCTAGTGTTGAGATTCCTTCCTCATCGTTGACCACTGAATGTCTTCAATTGATGCAAAATTAATTTCTTTTATCGCTAAATGAAGCTTAGGAAATAAGAAAATAGTTGCAGGGGGCCAAATCAGAAGAATGCGAGGGATGCTCAAATAAAAAAATATATGTTTTTGGCCAGAAAATTTGGTTCTAAATATTCACGGCGAACACGCTCTACTAAATGCGTAAATACTTTAACAAAATACTCCGCATTAACCGTTGTACTAGTTGGAACTTATCCCTTGTGTATAATCCATGTAAAAAAACACCAAGGTTTGTTTGGATTTTTGACTTCTTTAAATCAATTTCAAGTATTTTTGTCTTTTCGAGTTTCTTTAACAATGCTCTCCACAATGCCCAATTTGATACAATCAGTGTGGGATAAACTTCTACAGACCAAGTGTTTCGGTTAAAATAATATGAATTATTTTTTAGGTATTTCAAGTTCCCATTTCCACGAATCTCCCTAAATATTTTATCGGAATTTTCACGAAATCGCGCTCTTTTTCGACATGTTCTTCATTTGTCGTTGCAAGTAATCGGTCTGAACGTTTATCATTATCCACATCCTCTTTGCCTTTTTTGAATCGTTGATACCACTCGTAAATTGGTGTTTGCGACAACAATTATCTCTAGAAGCGATTGTAAGCATTTGGAGCGCTTCCGTAGCACTTATCGTTTTTAAGACAAAATTTAATTTTGATTCTTTGTCCTTTTTCGTTTTTTGACCTATTAGAAACTATTGTCACCTAATTAGTTAGCCGTATTCTAGTGAACGAAATTTCAAATGATTAAGAAAGGTCGAAATTTTGTAAATCACTAATAGATAGCGTTGTCAATTTTGTGGAAATAGAGCTATTCCGGTTATTTTTAGGAGGTAACTAAGTGTGTGCAAGTAGTTTACAAGGCTATTTTGCGATCTCTTGTGTGCTGCAATGTGGGTTATTTGTCTTCAGCCACCAATTTGGACGTTTTGTTTCACTCTTTTAATCTGTATCACCAGAACGAAATTTGTAAATTCGTTTTGATACTCATCTTCTTCATGTGTAGTATATATATCTTTTTTTTTATCTGCATTGTTTTTTTTCTTTGCGAAAATAGAAAAGTATGAAACACCGAAAATACTCCTTGTTTTGTTCTTTGTCTACGTCACCAAATAAAAATAATGAATGGATTTTGACAAATGACAGCTTAAAATGACAAACATAGTCTTTCAGAAAGATGTGTTAGATAGCGAATGAGAATTACACTAAACATTCTTAAAATCATCTGTCTGAAAAACACGACCTTTTTTAACAGGGTTTAGTGTCTGCACAGTATACACTTATTTAGAAAATTAAGATTAGTTTTGGTTAACTTATCGACACCATACATCAATTGCTTAAACTGCACAGAAAGCAACTTCCCCATGCTTGAATATTTATGGGAAAAATAAATAATATTTGCACCCGAACATTGTCATGCGACCTTCGAGTATTCTATGATTTTAAATTTTTTTATTATTTTGAGTTTGTTTGGATGATAGTTACAAATTGAAAAGGTAGCCTAAATAGATTAAGCATTTTCACTTAAGAGATTATCCTTTCAGCTTGGGTATTTATTAAAAGTTTGTGTTATATTGTAAGAAAACATTTTTTATTTCAGAATGTGTGGTTTGTAATTTTGATTACTTTATGGATCTGTTCATTGATCGTGCGTCTTTCACTCAACTTAAACTAATGTTCTAGTAATATTGAGTTTGCCAAACAAAGGTTCTAGACTTTTCAGGAATAAGTAAAGGGTAAACTGATAAATCTTAAGATCCTCGCATTGCCATGTTGCTGTAACGAGCCGCGTCTCCATTTCTGGTAGCGATATTGTTTTGGCGATTAGCAGTACTGCTTACTGGTATTGCTCTTGCGGGAAGGTAGCCAATCCATCAGTAGATCTCCAATCCCAAGGTGCCATTTCATAGATTTACGTTTCTCTTCTGGTGTTTCGTGCTGCCATCATGATTCGTCTACTGTGATCAAGCACTCAAAGAACGTTTCCGGATCTCCGCTGTACAACTGCAGCGACAGTTAGCATACCTCTTCACATTTCTACTGAACTTCGAGAGTATGGAGGATTCATTGTATACAGTCCTTTATTATTTTCAAGCCCTCATGGATGATGGGATGCAAAGGTTCTGGAAGACAGACCTGTTACAGCCGCAAATGCACCAAATGTGATTAGTCTGTTTGCTATTATCAAGTTGAAAGTCGAACACACAAGGTGGATAATATGTCGCTTACGCTCATTTACCGGACGCCCATTCCTTTGACTTTCGTGCAACTACGTCGTTCATGGTGTCTACAACTGTATTCGCAGCATTGCACAAGTAACTTACTACTTTTTCTTCCGTGGGTTCTAGCAACGTCATTTGGTGGCATCATGTGGAATTATGGCCTATCGTTACACACGCACTTAGAAAATTGTTGTTTTGAGATACTACACAGTCAAAATTTTGTTTTTTATATTAATTATATATCATTCATTTCCAATCTGTCCGAACGCTTCATTAGGAAACAATTTGGTATCTGCTAATCGACATTTCACAATAGAATGCTTATATGCGCAGGCTTACGCAGAAGTCGGCTTTTACTAGTTACAGGTCCATTTTTGAATGTGTCTGCTAGTAAGGTACATAGAATGATGGAAAAATGGAATAACGAGATATGTCTCTGTAAATTCACCTAAACCGATGATCCTGTTTAGCAAAAGATGAAAAATAAATGAGGAGTGCTAATAGATGGTAAAATAAGTTATTGATGGAGATACATCGTATGGCATTTGCGTCGCGTGGGGGTATCAATTGCCTACTACACAGCTTACAGCAGGTACACCAAGAATGCAACATGACTGTGGTTTGCTAATCCTATGTTGAGCCAACTACCATACTCATCAGATTTACAAGAATTTTAAGGGCTGTCTAATCTTGCCATCTTAGCTGAAGGAGAGGAACTGTTATCCTCTCTTAGAATGAGCAACCTGGTGCATAGCTGAATAAGGGAGTGACTCTAAGTCATGCAATGATTGTATAAGTAGCAGCTTAAGAGAGAGGAAATAAAAAGACATTCCTATAACTGCAAATAAGGCTTTTAGCTTGCCTTAGTTTGTATTAGATTTTAATTATTTTTTCCTTGTAATCTCTTCATTGAATTAAGGGCAACTGGGGAAGGTGGAATTTCCTGATGGCCCATTTATCTGTTTTAGTGATGGTTCCCTCTGATTGATAGATAGAGCTTAAGACGGACATTTTTCTGAAAAACCGTTAAAAAACAGTTAATATACGTTATGTCTTCTAGGCAGAGATTTAGGCATTTCTTACAACAATCACATTGGAAAAGTTAAGCTATACATCCGAGCATAGAATATGTATATGCATAGCCGAGCTATACTTACAGTAGTGTACTTGTTAGAACTAGGTTCACACTAGTTTCGGAGTGTACAAATGCTCTAGAAAAGATAGTTATGACAAAGGAAGTTGCGATAGCCTGAGCCACAGGATCTACTTACTGGTGTCTAAGCTAAATCAAAGGAACCAAAGACTTTTTAAAATACTGTATTCTTTACTGAAAGAACGTTGACGAACAACATTTATGGTATTTTCTAGCGAACAGCTGATAAGTATTAACCGCGTTTAACATAGTTGGGCCATTGTCTTTTTGAGAAAATTCTAAGGCGTTCTATGGTAATTTTAAAATATAATATTAAAAAAAACTTAATGCGTAGCACGCTGAAACCATAGGTAATTTGTGTACATCGCACATAGGATTAAATTAAAATTTGCATTTATTACAGATATAACCAGCTTTATTACATACAATTTGATTTACGTTCTATTGTTGGGTTATAACTCGTGTTATAAAAGCAAGTGCACATTAAATGCATTCGTTACTCTTAACAAAAATACAGTATTCCATTCAATGTGACAATTTTACCTTGCTTAATAATTGGTAGCACAGTTTCGCAATAACATTAGCTAAGAAAGTGTCGTTTTTCGGCAGTTGAATGTGCCCACCTGCGTAACAATGGATTTTTGAAGCCGAGTCCGTACGTGGAATTCACCGTGGATGGGAAGAGCCCCCGCCGCACCGAAATCGTCAAAACGACCTGCCAGCCGAAATGGAACGAGGAGTTCACGGTGCTGGTGACGCCGCAATCGAAGCTGGTTTTTAGCGTTCTCGACCACAACAGTTTCCGCAAAGACACTGTGATTGGTGAGAAGAAGCTGGACCTGTTTCAGCTGCTCACTCACTACAACGGACGCTGTGAAAACCTGGAGCTCACCCTGGACTTGATGTGCGAGAACAAGCAAAGCGACTCCCCGTCGAAAACCGGCGAACTAATTGCTCTGTTGAATGGACTGAATGTGGAGATGTCGAATCACAGTGCGAGCAGGCCAGGCAGTAGTTTCATGCCTTTAGGCCAGACTAATAGTGACACTTTGCCAAATAGGAGCGTCCTGAATGGAGTAAGGGCACGCATGCGCCTGCATGGCACTGAAAACATAGTGCCTCCCATTTCCTCCAGAAGCTCAACAGAAAGGCCAAACATGTTGGCTTCTCCTCAGAACACCAGCAATGTTCCTAATGGTAAGTGATATTACATAACAATAAAGCTAATAAAAATGTAGGCATGCCATTTGTTTCAGCTGCTCCTTTAGGGCCACCTATCACCGTTCCAAATGGGAATGTCCAGCCAGTTGTAGAGGAAAATCGAGCCGAGGAACCTCTACCACCTGGTTGGGAGATGCGTTACGACATGTATGGGCGCAGATACTACGTTGACCACAATACAAGGTCGGGAAATGTTGTTTGTTATTTCTGTGCTGTTCAAATATCATATATGCAAACAGATCGACATCATGGGAACGGCCACAGCCATTGCCACCTGGCTGGGAAATGCGTCGAGATGCTAGAGGTCGGATTTATTATGTAGATCATAACACCCGCACCACTACATGGCAGCGCCCAAATACAGAACGTTTGCAACATTACCAACAGTGGCAAGGACAACGTCAGCATATTGTGCAACAAGGTAATTCATTGAGAAAACGATAGTATGTAATGTTAATTATTTTTTGTGTTTTTATAGGAAATCAACGATTTCTCTACCCACAGCAACCACAACCACCTGGTCCTGGTCCTAGCACCGCATTACCGGATGAAGATGATGGATTGGGGCCATTACCTTCAGGCTGGGAACGTCGTGTACAACCAGAAGGTTTTACTTTTATATTAAGTTCTATACTTTTTTGTTATGTGCTTTGTGAAGTTCAATATTTAACAAATGGTTGATTATTGGCATATTCTTATGGTAAAGTTTTTCATATATTGTCAATGATTTATCAAATTTCTTTTTTAATAGCAATAATTGTTTTGTTAGCGTAGGCACAAGATTTAAAAAAATAGAAAAAAATGTTACATAATACAATTGCCATGACTTCCTAAGTTTATTAAATTATTTTCTTCTCACACTCCCATCAATCCTTCTTAGGCCTTCCTCTGTGATTTTGCCTTTCTGCTTCTTTCTTGAAGATTCTTCTTGGTGCTCTAGTCTTGTCCATTATTTCTAAATGTTCAAACCATCTTAATCGGTTCAGCCTTATTGCAGTTATAACTCCCCTTTTCTTAAATATCCGTTGCAATTCAATTTTGTTCTTATCCATCTGTCGTTTTCTTTTATTCCTTAAATGCTTAATATCTGTTTCCTTCAAAACCCATGTTTCGCTCCTGCAGTAAAGTACTGGTCTTACTACTGTTTTGTACATCCGTATTTTTATTGCCCGTGATACTGAATTTGCACTGAACACTTTGAGACACGCCTACACTCCTTGCTGCTGTTATTCATCTATCCAGCTGTTACTGTGTAACTTTTTCCTTCCTGGCTAAGGTTTCTGCATATATGTGGGCTCTTCCCATAATCATATATTTCGTTTTTGCCGCATAAATTAATAGTTTATATTCTCTTGCCTTCTTTTTACATTCGTTTTGTTATGCTTATTAACTCTTTTTGTGTCCTAGCCAGTAAAACAATATCGTCGGCATAAGCTGTGCATTGGTATGGGCCTCATAAAATTGTTTTTCTTGCGTAACTTGCTTCAAAACTATTGGAGAGTGCAGAGAGTGAGTCGCCTTGTTTTAGATCATTTTACAAGTTTATCGCTTACATTTCTTTTTATCCTTGACTTTTTATCCTGACTTGATTTACGGTTTTGTTTAATGTCATTGCAAGCAGCTTCACCCACTTTAATGTTCTAATTAATTCTAATTAATCATAGGCCTGTTTAAAATCTATATAGAGGCCCTGAATGTCTAATTTTTTTTAACATTTTTCTTGTATCAATCTTTATAGTTAATATGTATACTGTTGAACAATTCCTTCTGAAACCACACTAATATACTCCTAGTTTTTCTTCCTCCCAATCTCTTAATCTTTGATTTATCACTTGTGTTAATACCTTATATGCCACATTCAAAAGTGCTATTGGTCTGTAATTCTTGCAGCTTGCTTGTTTTCCTTTTTTATGCTTGGAACAGATTGTTGCTTCTTGCCATTCTGCTAGTATTCTTTCTTCTTTCCAGATTGTTATCACTGCATGCAATCTTTTCTTTATCACCTCCTCTCCATATTTTAGTCCTATGGGAATTTCGTTTGATCCAGGGTTCTTATTATTTCTTATATTTGATATAACTTCTAATACTTTTAGAGTGGGTCGCTCTATTCTTGTTCTAGGTTTCTTTCAACTCTAAACTACATCACGATCGCTTCAGCGTTAGTTAAAATTTCATTATAGTGCTCTGCTCATCTTTTTAATAGCGTGTCTTCATTGCTTATGAGCTTGTTTTCTTTATCCTTATAGACTGGGCTTCTTTGTTGATACCCTCTTTTGATTCTGCTTGCTAAGTTATAAAATTTCCTTACTTGTTTATCATAAGTAATGGCTTTCTAATGTTTCACTTTGTTTCATCTGATGCTGCCTTTTCTTCATTCTGTGTAATTTATGGACTTCTTTATTTTTTCCCCATATTTTTTATAATCTTCTGTTCTGCTTACTAGCATTTTCATTTTCTTTTTGTCTTTCTTCTAGTGCATCATGACATTGTTCGTTAAACCATTCTTTCTTTCTCTGCTGTAGTTTCTTTTTTATGTTACTATTCATTTCCAGGTTAAGTATTTTTTTAATTATTTCCCATTGTAACTATTTCATTTTCTATTAGAATTTCTCTAACTGCACTTTATCCTGTAACCTCTGCATGTCATATGTTTGAGTGCATACTCGTACCTTTTTATCTTTTTTATCTTTGGGAAATTCTGATTGAATTTTATTCTCACTAAATAGTGATCATTTTCAACTTCTCCATGTCTTTGAGACTTCAGATCTTTTATCATTGATGTATGTATGTTTTTCTTCAATCGTAACATGATCAAAATTTGATTTATTGTTTTCCCATTGGAGGAGAACCTTTATGTATTTTTTTATGACTCAAATATGTCGCCTTTCCTTTTAGTCCTTTTTTAGCAGCGAAATTTATGAGCTGCCTCCTATTGTCATTTGTTTCAGTATGTTTGCTATTTACTTCTATCGTCTCTGTAATGCTGTTCTTTTGCCTATCTTGGCATTCCCATCCTATATCACAATTTTCATGTCATATCCTGGTTTTCTGTCATATGTTTCTTCTAATTCTTCATACGACCATTGCTTTTCCTCTTCTTCAGCCATTTCTGCTGGCACATGTTTATTAACTATACTGATTTTTCTGTGTTTACCTTTTAATTTTATGTAATTACTCTTTCGTTTATTGTTTTAAATTTTTCTGTAGTGTCTTTTATACCTCTTCCAGTTAGGAAACCTATTCGCAATTTGTTATTTCCTCCTCCATTTAACATTATATATCCTTCTATATCTGCTATCCTGTGTCCTTTTAAATTTGTTTCCTGAATAACTAGTTCTAGCTTGTATCTTCTTATATCTCCAATTAACTGTTTTATCTTCCCTTCTTTATATAACCCTCGTACATTCCATATTTCCATAAATATGCTTTCTTTCAACTTCTCTCTTCAGCTCTTTAGCTTATGCCTTTTTTGCTCGGTATTCTTCTCTATTATCCTTTTGCTGGCTTTTTGACTGTGGTTAGGGTTTTCCCTTCCTCTCAGTTTGGCTTGTTCTTTATTATTTTTGTCAGGCTCCATCTTTCCTGATTTTACATTCTAGTTCCATACTTTCCCATTTATGCTTACTTTGTTGTTTTTTTCTCTTTCAGCTTTAGCAAATTGTCTTATTGTCTTCTATATTTTTCTCTCCTCTCCTGTTAGGTCGTTATTGATATATGCTTTCTTACTTTAGCTTATTTTTATTTTTCATAATATTTTGCTTATTCTTTCATTTATCAAACCTCACAATAACCATTCCTTTATTTTGCTTAATTCTATAAGCAGCAGATGGTTCCGCACTTACATCCACTTTCTCGGACAGTAACTGTACAACTTCTCCTTGAAACGAAGAATTGCTATTTTGTTTATTATTTATCAGCAACTATAAAAGATCCTATTGTAATGAAGTTATGTTTCAGGTCGAGTCTATTTTGTGAATCACAAAAATAGAACAACACAATGGGAAGATCCAAGGACACAAGGTCAAGAAGTGTGCACTGAAATGGACGACTCCACGCCTTTGCCTCCTGGTTGGGAAATACGATTGACTGAGGACAATGTACCCTACTTTGTGGATCACAACAACAAAACTACCACATTTCAGGATCCACGTCCGGGCGCCCCAAAGGGCCCTAAGGGAGTGTATGGGGTACCTCGTGCTTATGAAAGGTCATTCCGATGGAAGATTGGTCAATTCAGGTTAGTCGTTTTATTATTATGGTAACATCTACATTTATTACAAGATCTATAGATTTCTTGAAGTCAATCTGTTATTTGTTTTGTAAGATTCAATTCCAAATTCGCATTCAGAGCAAAAATTCACATTTAAAATCATAGTTCTTGATATAATTTGGTACTATAGTTTTATGATGTTTGTTACTGTATTGTTGAATAGTTTTTGTGGACTCTAGAAACTATCACCATATCACTGCAATACTGTATGGAACGAACGCTTTCAAGGCCACTGCTTGGTGACGCCAAATTTAAGTCGGTCAAAGATCTGATCTAAGACATCATTAGTATGCGTGTGAGGAAACATCTCTCTTGTACACACAGTGTTCATAGTATCCATATTTTCTGGACTCTCAGACAAATGTGATTTTAACTTTGGTACTGACACAGACTTATGTGTATCATGTGTATTCCACATAGAAGACGTTTTTGGTTGGAGTGCCTTTAAACTTGTCTAACGTTACTGTTGTGAGATCGAATAATTTATCAAATATTTAGACACATTACATATTCAGTAACAATTTCTTCCCAATATTCCTTTTATCTTACAGTATTACAATGTCTTTTTTATCAGATGGCTGTATAAAAATCTTGAGGAATTTCAGTTGGTCAATAAATCTGAACAGTGAATGTTTTATCAGGAAATCATTAAAGATTCTCAAAAAATGATAATGAAGCTAAATAAGAGCAATCAATACATTGCATGGTATTTTAAAGGAAAATAACGTTTCTTTTTTCTTAAGAATTTTATCTTCACCACTTGCAGAGTTTTTTGCATTTTGCTTAGTGTCAATGGCTTGTTGATATATGAGTCAATGGCTTGTTGATATATGAATTACATACATTTGTAGCTTTGCAGATTTTCTTTAACTGTATTTCAGATTTCCTTTTTTTAATAAAGCCATTATAGAATACATAGTGCAATACATTATAAGCTTTATGTTGTTGTTAAACTCTCCTTTTATCACTTTAGCTGTCCAGATCGTTGCCCCTAAATATCTTAAATTTTTCATCTCTAATTTATTACTATTTTTTCTGTGGCCTTTATAAGTAATTAATATTATTTTCTATTTTGTCTGTGTTCATCTTCATATTCTTTTTCCTGTATTGTTCGTCTCACACACCTAGATTATATTAAAACATTCCTTTCTACTTAGCTGTTATTAGCATGTCTTCAACAAATTCCGTTTCTAATATTTAGATCAGTTTCATTTTATAGTATGCTAAGTTTATTCTCTTATCTTTTTAAATACCAACATAAACATTAGTATGGTTAGCATTTACCCCAACTAACTTTTAATTTCTGCTTGTTTTGTATAACCTCTGTATACCTCTAACCAGTTTATTGTTCTTCTTCTGTATTTTTTCTTTTTTAAAGCAGTCAAGAGATTTCTCTAAGTCTATGAAATAAAAAATCTTTTGGTTATATCCTCTGATTCTCTAACGGTTATTTAACACTGAATGATGGAGAAGTTGTACTTCACCTACAATACAAATCTTCTAGCCCACCTACTTATTTTCTTAATTTGTTGTTTAGCATTTCTTCATAAATCTTCCTTGGAAGGCTGAGTGAGAATATTCCTCTATAATTTTCACACTGTTTACACTCTTCTTTAAAGATGGATTTCCTCTTGTATTATTTTTTCAGATATCACTTTTTTGTGTGCTTATATTTCCTCTATGTTTCTTTCTTCCTCTTCTTCTTCGGTCCTTTCATTCCATTTGGGAATATAGGGCGTGCGTCAAAGACGTTTTTCTGACTGAGTCATTTTCCACATCATAAAGTCTTATGCTATAATTGTTTATTTACACTTTTCACTATTCAACTAGAATACTTTCAACACTTTAATTTAATTTGGGGCGTTGAATACGTTTTGTTCTTATTGGTTGCATATATTTTAAACGAAGTTTTTCCATCTATTTTTATTTATAGCTACTTCTTTCATTAGGTTCCATGTCATGTTCATTTCTTTGGATTCCTTAAGTATGTTTCTTCTCCAAGTTAGGGCTGGTCTTCCTTTTTTCTTTAATATTATATTCGAGTGCTTGATAGTTTATATCTGAGCATGGTTTCCTAAAAGTGTGCCGTATTCATCTCCAGCGGTGTTTTAATATGGTCACACTAATTGGTTCTTGCTCCATAATATTCCATATTGTTTTCCATTGGTTGTAATAGTGATTGGCCAATGGATTTTCATTATAGCTCTAAGGCATTTATTTATAAATATTTGTGTTTTCTGTAGTTGTTGTTTATTTAACGATCAGGTCTCACACCCATATAAAAGTACAGTGATTACATTTGTTCTGAATATTTTCAGTTTTGTTTTCTTTGATATTTCTGTTATTATATTTTCTTTCTATTTTTTTTTTAATTTTTCTATCTGCTTAGTTATTAGTAGTTGTTATTATTTGTCTTGGAATTGTCTCAATAGACTTTTTTCTTCTTACTTAGGCTTTTTAGTACCTTAGAAAACAACTTATTCCATGTTCTGTTTTTGAGTTCCTGTAATTTCTTCTTAGATATGTCTCTCTGCCATGTGTCTTACTGCTGGTGTTCAAACATAAATTTCTGACAAGATGGCTATTCACTTATTCCATATTAATTTAAAGGCAGGTGGCGAGACTGAATTAGAATTTTGTATAATTAGTGAATGAATGGATGAAATTAGTAAATGTTGAAAAAACCCTATTAGTGCATGTCACTACCAAAAATTATACTTTGTGTCTTTGGGACAACTTTTAATGTGATTGTGGACATAATAGTAAACGTTTTTCTTTCTTCACAATAGCTACTTACAATGTATGTCATCATTGAGGGTGCATGAAGAGTTCAATATTTTCTAATACAATTTTTTACAGGTATCTATGTCACAGCAATGCCTTGCCTAGCCACATAAAAATAACAGTGACCAGACAGACCCTGTTTGAAGACTCATTCCATACACTAATGCGACTGCCGGCATATGAGCTGCGCCGGCGGCTGTACATAATCTTCAAAGGTGAGGAGGGGCTGGACTATGGCGGTGTCAGTCGCGAATGGTTTTTCCTGCTCTCGCATGAAGTGCTCAACCCCATGTACTGCCTATTTGAGTATGCAAACAAAAACAACTATAGCCTCCAAATTAACCCTGCCTCGTATGTCAATCCTGATCACTTGGTATATTTCAAGTTTATTGGACGCTTCATTGCCATGGCGTTGTACCATGGCCGGTTCATTTATTCTGGTTTCACCCTGCCATTCTACAAACGGATGCTCAACAAGAAACTGGTTATGAAAGATATAGAAAGCATCGATCCTGAATTTTATAACTCACTCGTGTGGATTAAGGACAATGACATCGATGAGTGTGGTCTTGAACTGTACTTTAGTGTTGATTTTGAAGTATTGGGCCAGGTCGTTCATCATGAGCTGAAAAAAGGTGGCGGGGACATCAGAGTAACTGAGCAGAATAAAGAGGAGTACATTTCCCTTATGACCGAATGGAGAATGACACGGGGAATCGAACAGCAAACCAAGGCGTTTTTAGATGGCTTTAATGAGGTTGTGCCTCTAGAATGGCTCAAGTATTTTGATGAGCGTGAGCTTGAGTTGCTACTGTGTGGCATGCAAGAAATTGATGTGGATGATTGGCAGCGTCATACTATTTATCGTCACTATACTCGGAGTAGCAAGCAGGTGCTGTGGTTTTGGCAGGTTAGGTTTACATTGCTTTTTGTGTAATTCATGCTTCACTAATGTACTAATTTGCTTATTTCAGTTTGTAAGACAGGCGGATAATGAGAAACGAGCTCGGCTTCTCCAGTTTGTAACAGGCACATGCCGAGTTCCTGTTGGAGGTTTTGCAGAGCTGATGGGTTCAAATGGACCTCAGCGGTTTTGCATAGAAAAAGTGGGGAAAGACACATGGCTGCCACGGTCACACACTTGTTTCAATCGTCTTGATCTTCCTCCTTATAAGAGTTATGACCAACTGGTAGAAAAAATGAATTATGCCATAGAAGAGACTGACGGTTTTGGTCAAGAATAGCTTGCACTACCGAAAATGGGATCGTACCTGACCTCATACGTTTTTGTAACTGTAATTTCATAAAAGGAGGCCTGCTTTAGTGGTACTTATATATATTTTTAGAGTATTTACTAATGGTTTTGCATGGTTCGGCCCAGTATTGTTTATGTGTATTGTTTTTTATGATGTGATACGTAAATGCAGTTCTTTTGGCCTATCTGCTGGTAGTATTTGAATGATTCAGTGGAATTATTACTGTGAGTATTCTGTACTTCACATTAACGTTGCCTGTCTGTATGTACATAGTGGTTACTCTGGGTGTGCTTTTTGAGAGAAGGAGAAGCAAACATTCCTTTGAAATAGCTGCATTTGTTTATTATAATAATGGAACTACTAATATAAACCAAAGCTAAAAGAATATAATTTTATTTAAAGGCTAAATTGTTTTAGTGAGTATTTATTAGAACTAACGCAATAGGCTACTTGCATGCACCTATTTATGTCTTACGAGCAAATATTTATGCTGCATCAGTCGAGTCATCACTTGCTTTGTCTAAACCAGTCGAGGTGCACTCTACGCAATTGTATATTTGTAAATGTAGAATTGTATATTTTAGATATCAATTTTGGAAACGTCACGTTATTTTTTAAGCAAGAGTAGAGTTGGTTTTAGTCATGTATATAGCTTAAATGTACATATGTTGATCAGTTGTGTACGTATGTACTGAAGATTAATAACTTATCCATCACCGTCTTCTTTCTTCACCTCGATCCTGTGTTTTGCATTTAACATTGAATTTATTTTTTGTAGTATTCCGTGCAGGCTTTAAAAGTGTAAAGATGTAACTTTATTCATATAAACTGGATTTCTTATTTTACAATCAGTAATTGATACCAAAAATAAATGCAAGTAAAATGTTAGTTTTCTTTTATTAAATAGGAAATGACAGTTATAAATTTCAAGAACAAATTTAACACACCAGATATTTTTTACGTTATTTAGAATCAGGTTGACTTGCTAACCAATCATTAAACAACAGTTGTTCCAGTGAATTAAAGTGTTTGCTAAGGTTTGATGAAGTAATTAGGCTTTTTTGTTGTTTAGCTGCCTCTATTTATTTGTTGTTATGATACACCTACATACATAGCCTTTTTCTTCTACTTATGATTTAATTACTTAAAAATGTGGCCTTATGACTAGGACATCAACATTAACGTTATTTTTTCCATCTACTTTTAATGACATAACATAATAATATGTTTTATCTAGTAACCCTTTTGTTGATTGTATTACAGTATACAAAAATCCATTTTCATTTTTTTAAAATTATACTTGTAGATGAGCTTCACTATTGTATATCAAAAGTTATAATTTTATGACCTTTAACATGGGATTCCATTTGATCAGTTCCTTCCCAAAGAATTTCCTCAATCATGAGTGTGTTAACCTATTAATCACCAATAGGCTGCACAATATCTATTGAAAAAAACTAACAAAAGCAAATGTTCAATGTTTGAGACTTTTTTAGTGTTTTTCAAAATATTTTCCCTAATGGTTAATTCATTGTTGCATACACTGAAACCAATTTTCATAGCATTTTTTCTATAGATAATGGGGTATCTTTGAAACATGGGTTTTGAACGTGTCAACCGCTTCTTCGGTTTATTCTTTACATGTGAGAAAAAGAAATCGCTAGCCCAAATTAGGACTATGGTGGATGACTCATCAATTCGATGGAGTGCTAAAAGGCCAGTTTGTGGCAATGTGTGAGCTTGGATTGTCATCGTCGAGAATAACCCAGCGTCACGCGTTGGTTTTTCTTATTTCTCCGAAGATTTCTGGCAAACAAATGGTTGTATATTATTCAGAATTGGCTGTTTTATGATTACCTTAAACCACATTTACGACATGTCCAGTTTTTCCAAATAGCAAGCGACCATTTGCTTAGAAGTGCTTCGAGTGCAAACTACTTTTGTTTAGTTTGGCTCATCTTACAAGGGAACATGCCCAGGTGTAAATCTGGATTGTGATAAAAAGTTGTGTGCTCAGAATAGGGAGTTTTTTTTTTGTATGTGTGGCTCTTTTTCCAAGAAAATTAATGTTAAGGCCAGTTTCTGGCTGGTCGGTTGTTGCCCACTCCCAAAGTAAGAGTGGGGTCAAGCTTGTTGCACTGCTACCACAAGCGAGGCAAGGTGGCGCAGTAGTAAAGTGTGCTAGTTCCATGTTCGAGGTAACTGGTTCGAACCTCGGACTGTTACAAGTGATTTTTTTGTCAATACGTAACTGATTATGTTAACATTGGCATCAAAGCCAATGTCAAGTTTCTTTTTTACATGCAAAATGTTTGTTTTGTCTGTTCTGATCTACATACTTCAAAACTCAAAATGTACAAGTTGTAAAAAGTTTAGTCTAAGGAGGTTGATGTTAGGTACTCCACTAATACTGAGGTACTTGCATTGTGTTTTTTCCTATAAGATTATTTTAACAACTTTTTTAATTCAGTTATTTTTATTATTGCAACAATTTTGAGCCCCCAAAAATAGTAACTAAACAGTGTTTAATAAATATTGTACAAATATTATTCAGTTTATTCAAGGCTTCAAAATATAGCAGTAACTATTAGCTGCTAAAATTCATGGCACGTTTAATTTCAAAAAGGTAGTCTCCATATGCTAAAGTAGAACAATGTTCCGCCAGTATGAGACATTAGACATTTGAAATTGTTTATCAGTTGCCCGAATTTTCTAGAAAATTTTGAATGGTATCTTAATATATTTTCATGATTCTTGTCATTAGATGGACATGTCTTAAGTTTCTAAATTCAAAATTTCTATACTGAATCCTATTCTTTTTCTTTTATTTTATGAATTAGAACCATTTAGATGTTCGTGATTTTTAAAAACCTGAGTTTGTGATTAAGTGTTAGGTCATTCTCTTTCAATACTCGTTAATGCCAAAGTGAAATATGCGCCCAATACGAGTGTGACAATAGATTATAGTACCACGTGATACCACCAGATGATGTTGCTGGAATGCACAGAAAGTAGTGAGTCATTTGTGTGGTGCTGTAAGTTTAGTTGTGAATGAAGCAGACAGTCATGGATAGGTATGAATAACATTGTTTCTTTGGAGTGAGGGAGTGACTATCGTGACATCCATATTAGATTAGTAGCCATTTATGAAATGGAGGACTTAGTAATAATGAGAAAGGTAAAGTCATATTTGATGTACTGGCAGCTGTCTTGTATCATCAATGAAGGCTCAAGATGGGGAAGGTCTGTGCAGAATGTGTTTCATATTATCAACTATCAACAGAAGCAAAAGCATATGTTAACAGTTACTGCAACTGTACATCATGGATCCGAAGATATTCTTTGAGCATCATGGTTCTAGCACAAGAATCCAGAAAAAAACACCACTCTATGGAATTTCAACACATTGGACGCCTTCATCTCAGAAAGCCACAACCAGGATTGTTTATTCCAAAACAAATGCTAATTGTCTTTTGGGATTAGGATATTCTACTGGTAAATTACCAGTGTTGTGAGTCTTCAAAGTGACTTCATCGACGCAATGCCACCACAAGAAATGTAGACAATGTGCGGTCATACCTTTGCCTGCCTGTAGGTTCTCGAGTGCACTGCGCTGTTTTGCACTCAATATTCTCTAGAAAAGTTTGTAAAAAGTTCTCCAGAGACGATTTTCAGTCAGCTGTCCATAAGTGATACCATGGTACACTCATGGGGCAGCTTTATGAAACTGCTGGAGCGATGGTAGAAATACATAGACATTGAAGGGATTTATCTATAACAAAATAGCTATTATTCACATATATTATCATATATAAAAATAGATTTTACAAGTCTTTAGGCCCATTGCTGCAGGATTTTCTTTCATATTTTTCTCTTTTTCTCTCCAATTCTATACGTTCATTTCTTTTAAATACTTTCATTACTTGTATTCATTTTAAACGTGTTCGAGAGAGCCTTCTGCCATATGAGGACATGTGCGGTGCAGGGTGAACGTGTGGTGCTCGCCCCGCAGTGCACACAGCCCCGACTGACGCCCACTTAGCCGTAGGAGCCGCCACCCTTGGAGCCCAGGTACCCAGGTGCTTGTGTGACCGCTCATCGCGCGCGATGAATACGAGGCCGTTGGCCTCCGTAATATGGGAACAACTCGAAATCAAAACAGCACATTGTGTGTGAGAATGATAAGTAGTAGTAGTGAAGAAGTGAATCAGCAAGTTCTAACCTCAGCAAATAGTACCGATAGGTACTAGTCAGCAAAATTATGTTTTATTACCGCCTAGTCTAACATCAAATACGTTTATACCAGAAAAAGAGATGGTCTCCAATCTACAACTGCAGCTTCAGCAAGCCGTGGAGAAATTAATAGGCTCAAAGGGGAAGTATTAATTTTACAGGCACAGAACAAGAAATTAACAGTAACACAACCAAAAGGAAAACCCACGCAGAAAAAATCTTACAGACCAGTTAACTCCAAAGAAGAGGAACAACTAGTTGAAAGAGAAACATTTGGCTTTTAGCCAACAATAAAAGCAGGAAAAAACGTAAGACTACTGAATCTCCAGAAAAACCAGTACAAAGCCCAAAAAACAGACAGATAATACAACAAAGGTGGTCAAACCACCGCCAATAATCCTAAACACTATAGAGGACTTTGGTGCAGTCAGAGAAAAATTAAACAAGAGTAACTTAGATTACAAAACTAGTATGATGGATAACAAACAAATTAAAGTAAATGTTAATTCTGATGAATATTACAGGACCACGACAGCATTGGTAAACAATACTAACATCCGTTTAGCGAATACATATAGTAATACCAAGTGTACAAGTATGAAGTGCGGATTTCAAACAACAGATGCTGCAATGCAGTACGGAGTATAAAAATTTGACGTATATGCCATTTTGTTGTGCCGCCAACCAGTTAACGTGCCCAAGTGATAAGTTGAAAAAGTGTTTGCAGAGTATTGTTTTGCTGTGTTCAATATGTCGAAATTTGTACCAAATAAACAACATTAATTTTTTGTTTTCATTTGAAGAAAACCGCTGCTGAATCATACCGATTACTTCGACAAGCTTATGGTGAACTTGTTCCATCGCAAAATACGTGTGAACGATGGTTTTGGCGTTTCAAAAGTGGTGATTTTGATGTTACAGATAAGGAACACGGAAAACCGCCAAAAAAGTACGAAGATGTGAAATTGCAAGCATTGTTGGACGAAGACGATTCACAAACACAAAAACAACCCGCAGAGCAATTGAACCTTAGTCAACAACCTGTTTCTAATCGCCTACGAGAGATGGGAAAGATTTAGAAGGTCGGTAGATGGATACCACATGAGCTGAACGAGAGGGAGATGGAAAGGCGTAAAAACACATTTGAAATTTTGCTCGAACAATACAAAAGAAAGTTGTTTCTGCATCGTATCGTTACTGGGTATAACATATGAATAGATTTTGAGAATCCCAAGTGCAAAAAATTATGGGTAAACCGAGACACACCATCCACATCAACCGCAAGACCGAATCGCTTTGGCAGGAAAACGATGCTTTGTGTTTGGTGGGACCAGAAAGGTGTGGTCTATTATGAGCTGTTAAAGCCTGGTGAAACGGTTAACACCAAACGCTACCAACAACAATTGATCGATTTAAACCGTTCGCTACTTGCAAAGCGACCAGAAAAAGGCAACACAAGATCATCTCCTATGACAATGCTCCATCACATAAGGCAAACCCGATTCGTGACACATTGGAAACACTCAACTGGGAAGTGCTACACTTGGTAAATCATCATGACACACTCTTGGAACCGCCCCTGAAACGCAGAAAGATGTGCGCCGAAGCCAGGTTTACAATGTAGCATTTTATTTGTTAAAACCGAATTTTGATTTTTAACCTAAAAATATATACCAAGCATATATTTTTAATTACATATTTAAATTCAAATAGTGCCCTTAAGAAATTAAAAGTATGTTTGTATTACATAATCAATTATTTATCAAATGATTAAATAAACTTAGATTGTTTTCATTAGCAGCCAAACTGATATTTATTGCTTAATTTGAAACCCTCTGAATATTAACGCTAATTGTTTGGATTCATCTTTTAAAAGAATCTTAATGGCGAAAAAATAAATATAAAAATAGAATAATTCTTAATTAGTTTATTAGACAGGGGGACCTCTACACCCAGCCACAGAGCCACTGATGTTCAAGTGTTAAAAGTGGTACATATAAAGTATGCTCAGATCAAAGATTTCCTTCCACCAGGCATTTGGAAATGGTACATCAGCACACAACAATCTTTACATGTGTTTATATATTGGGATTAGGCTGCTGTAGCATCCATATATACCTACCAGGTCCATTTGGAGCTGTATGTGGGTGCCTTCCCCAATTCTGATGTTCCGAACAGAGTCAGATGATATGGTCAAAACCGTCTGTATGTACGGCTACACAGCTCATCGATCACCCTATTATTTCAATCTGATGAAAATACTTCTCAAGTCTGTAAGTTGCACAAATCGACAACCTGAGCATCTATTCTATACTCCGTTCACATCAACCAGTAAATCTACCAGTTGCTTGTAGTAGTTGCAGGATATTTAATGAGAATTGGTACACAGTAGCAATCTTCCTAGACTTTTGAATTATAGAAAATTGCGCTACTTTATTTTTTATTACGGTTGTAATGCGAGTTATGCTATGGATGTTTTCTGATCCCTACTATACATAAAAATCGGTTATCTTCACACATATACAAAGAACACTCGCATACAATACTCAAAAAGTAGCAAAATTCGTTGAGATTAGTTACTGCTTGTACATTATGGTTAAATATACCCAGGAGAAGAGGGTAATGTAAGATAATTTTATGTAACAAAATACTCCGACCACGATCTTAAGTTTTTTGAATTTCAATTAGACATGGGAATAAAAACAATTTGTTTATGTATCATTATTAATGTTGATTATATTTATAAATGTAGCTTATATATTTTTAAATATATGTTCAACGAACTTAAAAAGTTCGTTACTGAATATATGTCTGTCGGTCTGTCTGTCGCTGTCACAAAATTATGGATTTTTTAAAATTTTAAAATGGATTCTTATAGGAAATTTTACGCTGATTTCAAAATCGAAATCAAAACTTTCTATCTCGAATAGTTTTCGAGATATTCGACTTCGAATTTCGGGAAAATTTTCGACATTACGATTTTAATTGTGATTATTATTGAAAATTTTACGCTGAATTCGAAAAAGAAGAAAAAATTCTATGTCGAATAATTTTCCAGATATTCGATTTCGAATTCTCCCGAAATTCGAAATCGAAATCGAAAGGTTTTTTTAAGTTCGTTCTGGGATTGCTTACAGAGCAATCTCTTCGCCGGCCCCATGTTTTATTTATAAATTACATAATTATATATATAAAAAAAATTATGTGCTGCTGCTGCTGCTGCTGTCACATAGGTCAAAGGTCAAATCGTTCGTGCATTTCCGTGCCGACCCGAGCGCCTCCGAAGGACAAATTTCGTCCCGGCGGCAGGCACGCCCGAGGTAATATTTTTCCGGAACCGCAAGCGATGGAAAATTTTCGTTTGAGAGCGGGTAATAAAGCACATATATAAAAAAAATTATGAGTGCTGTCACACAGGTCAAAGTTCACCTCTAACTGGGTATACGTAAATGCGTTGTCATGGCAACGGCGTACGCCAATTATGTCAAACAGAGCTTTTTAATCGTGTTTTTATTTATTTTTAAAAACTACTATGCGAAGGGGCCTCAAGCATGTCGGAGTTGGACAAGCTCTGCGGGGGGCCGCTGCCAGACCTCGTTTGTAGATAAAATAAAGATACCTCTAAAAACTGTAAATAAGTCATATTACAGCAATCTAAAACACTAGAAAATTAACCAAACGGTTTATCGATGGCAGCGACAAATTATAATAATTTGTTTCAAAATATATAAATTTACAGCGATAAAATTGTTTAATATTAATTTATTGTAAATTTATATCAAAACTTTTTAGACTTTAATGTATTTATTTTATTAAGACTCGAATAGACGGCAACACAAAGCTACCCTTGTATTTTGTTTATAAAAACAATAGCATTAATTGTACTTTCGTAATAAATATATTTTTTATCTTTCCCTAACTTAAGCCTATCAAAATTTAATATAATTATAATCACGTAGCATAAGAAAATTAATTGTAACAGCGCCATCTGTACTACAATAGCTGCAATGTAAATTTTTAGTTTAATTTTTTATTTTTTAAAATATACAGCCAAAAATTTACCATGTTAACGTGAATTGTGAAATAAAGTTCGTTATTTTTTAATTTTGTGTTTTATTATAACAATTTCCGAATAAGTTGTATTAAATTTATTTAAAACACTATATAGAGTTAAACAAATATTTTTAATCGTAATTTATTTGGCTTAAATAATTATATTATTAATGTCAGAAAAAATTGTTAATTTTTGTAATTTTAAATATGTATCATCAAAAATAAATATTTAATTAAAACAATAAACTAAATTGTATTTGTACAATAAGTATGTTTTTTGTATTACCATTAGCTTAAACGTATTGAAATTTGAATACAGTAATGTTTATAATACAAAAAATTATTGTTGCCCCGTCTTCTGTAATAGAGCAGCACAACTAAGCCAATAAACATTTATTTATGAATATTTAAATATGTATTAAGTTATAAAATACCTAACGTGTTGTTAATGTTGATTATATAATAAAAGTATAATTTTTTTAGCATAATTTTAATGATTTTTGAAGTAATTAAAATTAGATGTATTAAAATAGCTAATATATTTAATTTGCAGTATCGTAATGTTCAAACTTATTTATAAAATGTTAAAATCAATAATAAGTTATTAATATTAATTATAAGATATATTTTATTTTTAAAATAGTTGTTTTTACGATAACGTTAATGATATAAAAGCATAATTAGGAAATAGCATTTATTGTAGTGGTTACGTTGGTCGCTTCAGATTTTAATTTCTACCATTCAACTCCCGTTCCGCCGATACTATTTTTCTCATATAAAACAGTTTGAGTAATTGATTATAACAATATTTCAATATTAGTTAAAAAAGAATGTTCATTTAATTCGTCTTTTTCATGTATATCAGATTTCAGATTAATTTTCACGTAGTAAGACAAAAAAAATATAATTTATTTTTTATTATAGGTGACAATCGTAGTTTAGCTAACAGGGACACAGAAGGCTTCGAAGATTCCCCTCCCCCATATAAAAGGACTGTTAAGATTAAGACAAGTTGCAGCAAAATAAGAAAGAGACTCAAATATTTGAAATTCCCGCCAAATTCGAAACGGAAAACCTCCTGGTGCTCCTGTGATAACGCACTTTTGAAGCAAGCTTACGCTGATTTCGACCAAAACTGCAGTTTCGTATCAGGATCACAGAAGCCCGAGGAGGTTTTTTATCAGGCACTGCAGAAAATCCGAGCTTTGGGCGTATATAAGGGCGATTTTCGCTATAATTGCCATCTCTTCTCGCTTCTGCGATTCTGATACAAATCTTCACTTTTGCCCGAAAATCCCCCTTATGTACACCCAAAATTTGCTAGAGAATTAGACCGAGATTTCTACCAGGATCACAGAAGTGCGAGGAGGTTCGCATGCGAAGCGGTGCAAAATTTAAAATTTATAGATGAGAGCTCGGATTTTCCGCAGTGTCTGATACAGAACCTCTTTGAGCTTCTGTGCTCCTGGTAGAAATCTCGTTCTAATTCGCTAGCAAATTTTGGGTGTACATAAGGGAGATTTTCGGGCAAAATGAAGATTTGTATTAGGATCGCAGGATCATGAGGAGATGGCATTATAGCGTCATTACAGAGATCTGTATTTTATAATAAAAATTAAAATTCAAATGATTGAAATACGAATAATTTATTGTTTCTAATTATGTAGTATATAAATAAATTGATAGGTTGTTTTATGCCTTTGTTGTAATTTAAAAATTGTAAATTTATAGAATTTAAGTTGCGGCGCCATCTCTTGCATATCTTATAAACCATTATTAAAATTCTCTGTATTGTATAATTTATTTATTTTTTAATTTTGATATTATATTATTATTTAACTATTTAAGTTGCAATTTTAAGAGATTTTAAAAAAGCAGATATACAGAATTAAACTCTTATTTTGTGCGATGGTACACAAGCGCTCGTCACACTGAGCTAAAGTACTACCTCTATGTAAAGCACACAATTATAGAAATATTTATAAAAAAAAAATGAGCGCCAATAATTTGGCATAAGTTTTTTTTTAAATTTAATCTGCTAAAGTGATTTATTTATATCTGTTCTAAATTAACTTTTTTGGGGCTAAAAATAAAATTTTTTATACTAGAAAACAAAAAACAAGAGCAGTTTCGAACAGCATTTTATTTGGTAATTCTTTCATTTGTTCTATAATTATTTACACATAAAAACTAAACACAAAACGTAAGGGATGAATCCTTATTAAGTACATCATTAGAGATTGTAATCAATTTTCTTTACACGTAATACAAGTCTACACACATAAATTGAGTATAATTGAAAATTTTCATTGAAAAACTTCCTAAGAGTACTTGATTTGTCGAAGCAAGCATCTAAGTCACTTAATAACATTTATGGCACAAATGATTGGTGAGAGAAAAATGATCATATACAGATACTTACTTTAGAACTGATTTTTTAGAATCTGAACAATTTTTGGAGCTTCAAAAACAAAAAATCAGATATCAATACCTTATTTCACATTAAATTTTGGCTTAAGTTTATTTTAATATCTTATTCTCTACATGTTTGTGAAGACTCTTTATTACACTACAAACAAGTCATGTTATCCCTTGTTCATAACTATAAATCTAGGTCTATAAAGAAGTCCACTCTTTTTATACTTCCGTACTGTCTAATTCTATATTTTTGTATATCACAGCAATGAAATAATGACAGACATTATTCTTACACCTGTATTCGTATCCAATCCTACTATTACTGTTGATGTAATTGTTGAACTTTATATTGGGACTCGCATTGTTGTTCACTACTGTCACTCTTTATAGCAATTTTGTTCTGCGGCATGGTGATGTAGTTGTCTGCTGATTGCATATGTCAACGCTGGTCTTTGCCTTGATGCTGGGTGGAATGTGGTAGGTCGAGTTGGAGTAACTGGAGGAGCCCGTGAAATCGGGCGTTTGGCACTCCGACTCGCTCCTCGTGTACAACATCGGTAGCAGCTCCGTCCCAAGGCTGCCTCCCAATTGCTGTTCTTGTAGGTACTTCCTGTTGGAGTCGACGTCAAAACTTCATGCACATGTAGCCGGGGGTGTCCGTGAGGTTTGGACTTGCCCTAATGTGGATTTCGTCGTTCACATACTCATGCGGTGAGGAGAGGTGTTCGAAGTCGGGCGGGCCCAGCATCGCCAAGTAGTCGCTGTGGCCCTCCTCCAAGCGCTGGCTGCTCATTACCAGGTAAGGGTCGTTTAGGTCAACATAGTGCTGTAAAATGATGTGCTTTAGTAACAATGATTATTCTATGCAATCTTCGATTGAGTGTGCGGTGAAAGTAAGGCCTCCCTATCGGGCCCTGTATTTAAAAAGTTTTCTCAAGAACAATCAAGGAAAGGTAGGAAAGTTAAAATTGCCTTAAAATCTGTATTATGTTACGCACATTTTTTTAAATACATTTTCGACCTCTAAGAGTTACCATTACAAGAAAACGAATTTTTCCTGACGTGCTAATAGTTTTTGCTGCAAACTATATATTAATAATTTTGCAACATCCTATACTACTGCATCGTTGTCTTAACAATTGATAACGTTGTTCTTTGAATGCCTAACGTAAGGTTTTTAACCTTTGTAAAATTTCATTAAAGACTATAGCTTCAAGCAAAAACAAAAGTTTACAATTTGAAGCAGCAGAACGATCATGTAACAGGAATTTCAATCGTCCAATCGTCCCTCGTACATCCCCAACAGCGTTGCCAAATTTAATTTGCATAAAGTTTCGCGCGGTAACAAAAAACTGAAAGTTCATTCGAAGCATGCAGACCGTAACATCAAAATCGCTCACGAATCAAAAAATTATAACGCAATGAGGGCACACAACAGTCTAACCTAGACACTATAAGGCTAAATTTAGAAGTAGTCTGTTTTATTGTGTGTTGAATTTTCGTCGGATTATTTGGTAGAAACAAATGGATTTGTTGATTGTGTTTGTTTAAACTGGTAAGTGAGCATCACTTTATTTTAAGTTTTTCAAACCGACGAACTTTTAATTTGAGTTGCACGTATTCACATTTGTAGGTTAAAATAGCATAAGTGGAGGTTTTACATAATTAATGTCAATAATAATCAATCATATTTTGTTTATCCGTATTAAGAACTACGTTGGTTTTGAAAAACAAATGAATCATAATAATAGGGTTTTAAATTGTTTTCTGTCTCTCTTTTTATAATGGTAACCGTATACGAGCTTCTCTTTTAACTGACAACGTTGCTTATTAAGGAAGCATACAAGATGTTACAGAAGTTTTTTTTTTATTATATCTTCAAGGAGTACGGAATACAGTAACTTAAGAATAGTATAACAACTATATTTAATAGGTTTTCTTTTTGGTTTTAATCAAGTACGCAAAAAAATAGAAAAATATTTTTGTCCAAAACGATGAAGAATCTTTCTTTTTTGGTAAATAATATTGACATATTGGATAGAGAAAATAAACTTTACTTTGTCACTAAAGGATTTAAAATGCGTAGATGTATGAGGTAAAGTCTTGGGCCGAATTTTATTGTGCAGATATAGTAATGGCTGTGGCAAACTGTAAAGGAATGCTACAGGAAATAATCATCTGAAAGAATGAGAAGTAGAAAAGACAAAAGGAAATCTAAATACAATATTGTGAAGAGATCTGAGAGAATCATAAAAATGCACTTCTATCAGGAAAAAACACTTCAAAATATATAAACTCTATAAAAATCTTAGTTACTAAACTGTGCACTAAATACACTTTTCTGATTCACTATTATAAAATGAATCATTCTTTTGTTGAAAAACAGGACTCTGGTATCCAAAGTAAAGAAACAAAGGAAGACTGCCAAAGAACTAAAAGTCCTGCAGGCCTGCAACTCTATGCTTTTTATACTTTATATACTTGAAAAACGTAGCTACAAAATCACATACTTAAACAACAACAATTATATATGTCCCCCAGAAAAGCAGGGGTATCGAAAATACATAATCTAATAACCTGAAAACTGCAAATTTGTTCAACTGAAACTATAACTATGGATGTCTTCAAATTTGTTTGAACTTCTTCTTACTAAGAAGTTGAAGATGTCCATGAAAAAATCCTTTGGGGTCTTTTCAAATATGAAAGAAGCTTTAGGAAGGGTAGGAAGTGTTTATTGCAAAATGCTTTATCAAAAGATCATCTGCTTTGGTATTAACCATTTCTATTAGAATATTAGACATTACTTAGATTCAAGACTTGTCTCATTCTGATCAAGTTCTTATGTAAGCAAAACCTAACCTTCTATCTTTTGAGTTCTGATTTTATTAACGGGTCCACTCACTACTGCTGACAATTTGTTTGTTCATATTCTTTTTTTGGCCAAACAGTAGTCTTCTCTGTTACTCTAAATGGTTTTAAATTTTCAAAACATTTGTACCAATCAGATAAGTGTGTAAAGGTATTTGAAGCTTGAAGGTTGTTTACAGTGAGTAAAGGAATGGGCGAACATCGACCAAAAAATAAATATAGAATAGTGTATAAAGAAGAAGAGGGTAAGAATAGTAATGTAAAGTAAGCAAACTCTCACAAAGAAGTTAATATAACAATATAAGCCAATAAAGACCTTAAATAGGCAATACACATTGCAAAATAGTATAGAAAGATAGCATATTTGGAGGAGCAAATAGTTGTACATTAGAAGATGGAAAAAATTCTAGAAATGGTATTAAACAGAAAAAAGGCGAAAACAGAATTGAAGAAAATAAATATAAAATTAAATGAGAACACAGGCACAGTGAAAGCTTTTCAACAAAAAATGGAGCACTAGAGAAACAAGTAGAAGAACAAGTACCAAGAATAGAGATACTGTAAAGAGAAACAAGAAAGGGAATCAAAGAAAAAGATCGAAGGAGTGCTTAAAAATGTGAATGCAAAAAAAGGTACTTTGAAATAGCGAAGTAATAATATTGGGAGACTTCAGGAAGGAAACAATAGAAACAATGAAATGGAAGAGTTGACAGCATGGAAAAGATTAGAAATCCTTAATGCTGCAAAACATTAAAATGGATAGAGATATGGTTATTTGAAGATTATTCGAAGGAAGTCGAAGAACAGGCAAGAAAGAAAGGATGTAAGGCTCATGTAAGATATAATAAATTGATGGTCAATGGAAAATAATTGAAGCTTAAAGAAATATAACAACAATTAAATTAAGAAATAAGGAGGAAAGTAGTAGATAGTAGAAGGCAATAAAAACAAGTGCAAGCTACCGAGAAATGTGGAAAACGAAGAGATGTAGAAACAAAGGAGGATAACAAGTACGGGATTGGGGAGGAAACGTAATTAATAAATAAAAGTTAAAAGAATAAGCATAAAAATGTGGCCAGAATACAAACATAGATTATAAAAACATTATTAAAGCAGGGAAAATAATGGAAGTAGGAAAATAAATAATTAGATACAATGTAGATATAGCAGAAATACAAGAAGGGGAATTTCAAAATATGAATTCATAATATTCAAATGAAAAAGTAAGTACCAAATAGGACAGCATTCTACATAAAAAACAAATTAAGAGAAATATATTACGTATTAAGCCAATAAACAGCAGATTAACTTACAGAAGACTAAACCGAAAAGCTTACCAAGAATTAGAAAAGCTAGTTGAAGAAGCTCCTTGATACGAAATTGTATTAGCGATGGGCGTCTTCAGTGCCCAAATAGGTAAAGAGAATTTTATGGGTAGAATAGCAGGGAAATAAAGTGCATGATACCACAAAAATAATGGACACATTATGTGAATTAACAGCATCAACAAATATAATAATAAATAGTACATTTATGGATAAGAAGGTATATAAAATAATCTGGGTGATGCCAAGAAAAAATAACCCGGGAAAAAAATCAGATAGACCATGTCTTAGTAACAAAGGAAAATGATACATCTATAAAGGATATGAAATTAAAGAGGTGCAAATGCAGATTTCGATCTCTTCCTGATAATAGCAACAAGAATTTAATAAAGAAAGGGTAGCAAGTAGAGAAATGATCAATTTGGACAATTGAAAAGTTTAAAGAGGAATAAATAAAAAGAAAACGTAGAAAAGCAACAAAACAGGAATTAAAAAATGAAGACCAAATGAGAATATAGATAGTAAATATTGTGAGAGAGCAACAGACCAAAAAATGAAGCAAACATAAAGTGGTTAAAGAACAATACTCAAGAAGATATATAAATAGGTATGAGGAGAAAAAGAAAAGAATCTAATTAAATACGTAAATAAAAAAGATTATACATGTAGAAGAAATAATGGAGAAATTAGAAGGTGCCAGCAATAATAATAATATGGGAGAATTTTATAGGAAAATGAGAGAACAGAAATAGGGAAATAAAATAAGAGAGAGGAATGAAGAATGACAACAAGGAGCTACAAAGCAATAGCGAAAAAATAAGAGAAATTAAATCTATTATGTACAACACAATGATAAGGGAGACAAACGAAAACTAAGTATTAGTACGATATATGAGGAAGTTAAGAAGATAACAGGATAAAACAAGTACGGACGTGGAACTCCGGTCCCACAGATGTCCGTGGCTTCTATATATAAACAAAAATTTGCGGTCACTTCCGGTCAAACCGGTCTCGAGATTTTCCGATCAGCCTGATTTTTGGCGTTTGGACTCGACTTATGGTCTTTAGTTGAAACATTATGTCTCTATCTATCACAGATCAAAAATTATAAGGCGTGACAGATGTCAGAAATGACAGAAATAGAAACTTGTCTACAGTTTGGAAGCTGCTTTGATCAAAAGTTGAAAAACAAAAGGACGGACGGATGGACAGATTTTTACATTTTAATGTATAATGTAAAATGGATAAATCACTAAAAATTGTGATGAAAGCGTATAAAGAAGACTGTATGAGTTAAAAAAAAAATTTTTGAGTTGCAGAAAGAATATTAAATGATTGGAATGGGCTGATTCACAAGAAGTAGGACAATGAAGTATGCAGGAACTATAGAACAATAATATTGTTAAACTCAGCGTAAAAAATTCCCCGCAATGCTTCAAATATTAATGTAATATACAAAAATAGGGAAATAATAGTTCTTTCATAATTATGCTTAGAGTGGGAGAGCGGCCTGCGAACTGAGAGATTGAGGCTCTCATATGTTCACCACTGTCCGGTCGACGCACACCATACGGGGGCGATGTGGCAAGCACCGCGCTTTAAACGACCGCCGATAGAGGAAACCTTTGTCCTTCATGCTTTGTCACAAAAGATTCAGTTAGCATTGAATTCTTGCTAGAGAAACGCGTAAAGCACCATGAGTGCCGCGTCACGTTGCACTACAAGGCTGTGCTTCTCTGTACCCAGCCGAAAGGTCCGAAAATGTCTCATGCAACGGCCGCTAAATACATGAACAAGTCGAAAACATTCGTCAGCAAGTGAGTGCAGCGATATAAGGAGACAAAAACGGTCGATGACTTACCGAAACGTGCCTAGATAGGCAAAGTGTCCCCTAAAGTCGAAAAACGAATCGTGAACTTGTTTTCGCAGAACCCGGGCGTAACATTGCGTCAAGGTGCAGCAAAATTAAAACATATAAGAATTAAAAAAAAACCTTTGTTATGTGAAAATCATGTGACGAAACAACTCGCTTGGCCAAAGTACAGTGTTGACCGAGATTGGAGCAATGTAATTTTTACGGACGAAACTTCTGGACAACCTCAACTAACAGGTGGTACAGCGGACTGTTACACACCATTAAAAGTGCAGCTTTGGGGCTGCTTTTCAAAAGTGGGTTTCGGAACGTTGCATCTGTTTATATACAACCCAAATGTTCCGAAAATGCTCTAGATTTATAAGAAATATTTGTTGCCTTCTGTCGAATGTTGGTTTATCAAGGAAAACGAAGACTGGGGCATGCAGGAGGACAACTACCCCAAACACCGCACCAAACTTCGCATCGAGTGGAAAGAGCAGTCTGGCATCGTTACACTTGATTGGCCGTCGCAGTTGCCTGATTGAGAATGTGTGGGCATACATCAAGCATAAGCTTCGTGGAAGAAAAGTGTTCGCTTTGAAGCAGTTAACGCGAGAAATTCGTCGCATTTGGAGGTCCTTGCCGGATGAATACGCCATCAGTTTTGTCGAAAGCATGCCTCGAAGATGCCAAGCAATTAATGACACGGGTGGTGACCGGACACATTATTTATACAAGAGCATCTTTGTTTTGATGAAGTACAACACGTACCCATGTATTTGAAAATGTAACTGACTGTAAATACCTTAAGTACTATAGGGGTGATTCTAGACCACATCAAAACTTGAAAATATGCATTAGAAGGAGTTAGAAGGGGTACATAAATTTAATTATTTAGGAATATCAGTAAAGAGAACCACAAAGAAAAAATTATTAGGGACATGAGTAAGAAAAAATGAGCCTGAGGACTTACGTAGCTTTACTTAAAAATAATAGAGAAAGCAAAAGGACAAAAATTCAAATTTATAAGACACTAATAAGACCAATGATGACAGATGTTGCAAAAAACAGACTTATCAAGACAATAAAAGGAAGAAACGATAAGAGCTGAGGGAAAAATTCTGCGAACTATTTTGGGGCCAATTAAAATCAATGAAAAGACAAAGAATTAGCCATGAAATAAGCGAAGACATTAACAGTGAGAATATAATAAAATACATAAAAGCTAAAATGGCTAGTATACATAATCAGAAGAAAAAAGATCATACAGTAACAAAATTACTGGACTGGAAACCAATCGACAGAGGGGAATAAGAGCCAAACTGAGAATACTGGATGAAATTATAAATGATTTGAAGTCACAAATTGGAAGGAAAAAGCAAAAAATAGGAAAGGTGGAAAGAGATATTTAAAGCAACAAAGTCACACAGAGTTATAGTTAAAATGAAAAAGTTATGCTTTTGCGTGTGACACTGTCGGTGGCATTTGAAACGCTCCTTGGAGGTGAAAAAACGCGATGCGACCAAAAAGCCATGTTTCAAGTTTTATATTGTCATCAGTAGATGACGTAACCATAGCCACACCAAGATATTCAAATTATTTGCACGTAAGTTGCTTTAAAAGCATATTTTTAATTTCACAGTAAGGAATAATAATAATTTACTTCTGTGTTACTTGATAGGAAAGAAATTTTAAGTAAAAAAAATACAGTAATTTTTTAGTACTTTGATGCACTCGAAGTCGTTATTTTATAAAATTGGCTGTAGCACAAAAATGTTTGTCGCTCAGGTGCTTCGATAAACGACAATCTGGTTGTGATAAAGAGTGCAGTAGTTGTTGATGAGCTGGGGGTAGTGGAGTGGGGGAATGCATTCCCTGAGAGATTACGAATATTTTCGTACTACACCATTTCTATGGAATAACTGGTAGAGTACACTAAGGTTACAAAAATAGTGTGTTCTGAGCTCAGTAAAACATCCAGTAAATAAATTTAGGGCCATGGTAACTTCTCTGTTGTACATCGATGACTTAACAATTACACTAACTATTAACGTAATTGGATAAATGAAAACAAGTAATAAAATCAATGTCAATACTCAACACACTTGGCGTGTTTCTTTTTCAATAGACAGGGCTACTAGTGTTCTTTTCTAGAGATGCAAATGCAAAATTTTAGGCATTCTCACTTGCTATGGCAATTAATGATACACTTCCATGTTATCTGTTGTATACAACGCATATTTTTCAGATCCAGTTTTGTGAAACTTATCAATTAACCCCCTACACTACAATATGATATGGTGGATTTATATTATGTAACTTTCCATACTTCTTCTACTTATTTACTTTCACTACAAGATTCTTCCAAGCAGAAAAGCACGAGTATTGAATTACAAACATGTATTTGATACTGACTGTTTATTATTATAAAAACTGCAACGTGTAGTTAGAGAAGAAAAGAAAAAATAATATAGTGATTGACTTATTTAGGGTCACACAGTAAAGAGCGTTTTATCCTACATGGTAGGGTTTTTGTTTTTATATAATACTCGTAGATGATAGTCATAATCTAGTTAAAGGCGTATTCCAGTGTTTCATAATAGGTGTACAACTTTGCTTCCGCCATTTTTTTCCGACATTCGAGGCTGGTTATACATTTACGATTCAAAATGTTGTCCATCGCTAGCCACTACTGCTACTGCTCATCTTTTGAGGCGATCCACGTATCGATCCAATTTTTAGCTTTTTCATAAGAACTGTGTAAGAAGTGCTGGTAGGCAATCCGTGTGCCATTGATCGAGTGATAGTCAGAGGGATCAATGTCTGGAGAATACGGACTTACCATTTCAACGTTTCTAAGTATGTTTTGACCGACTTTGCGACATGGGGTCGAGCGTTGTTATGCTGCAAAATCACTTTATCGTGTCTCTGTTGTTGTGCTGTTTGTCTTTCAATGCTAAGCTTAAACGCATTAACTGCTTTCGATACAGATCTCCTGATTGTTTCAGACGCTTTATATCTTATATAGTAATACATACGCCGAGCTGGTCCCACCAAATACAGAACATGACCTTGGAGCTGTGAATATTCGACGTGGAAACATGACCGGGAAGTCCCCATGATTTTCTGCGCTTGGGGTCATCGTAATGAACCCATTTTTCGTACTCAATACGATGCGGATCTCCTTCCGTCTTTGCCTTTCAAGCAGCTGTTCACAAGTAAACAAACGCCGTCCAACATCTCTCGGTTTCAATTCATGTGGCACCCAATTTCCTTGTTTTTGAATAATTCCCATTGCTTTGAGGCGTTTTGAAATGTCTTGTTGAGTCACTCCTAATGGTCCTACCAATTGTTCTAGCATTTGACACGAGTCTTCATAAAGTAATGCCCCAATTCTGCATCTTTCAAAACCTTCTCTCTTCCACCGCCATGCCGGTCTTCGATGTCAAAATCACTGTTATTGAAGCGTTGAAACCCCTCACAACACGTCCTTTCACTAATAGCGGTCTCGTCATAAGTATTTGAGAGCTTTCGATGAGCCTCCGCCGCAAATTTCTTCATATTGAATCAGAAAATTAATATCTCGCGTAAATGACGAGAATTTGGCTCGTAAACTGACCTTTTCAGCCGAGAATAACTTTACGATAAGGACACAAATCGACTAACGTTTCGATGGGGTTATGTTGACAGATGCCCAAGCTTATTGTATGACGTCTACATCTGTTTATTTCACCACCACTTACCGCCTAAAGCCATCTGTTGGAAAACGGCGGAAGCAAAGTTGTACACTTGCTAGATATTACATGAGGTTGTGGTCCTGGTTTGTATTTTTTGTACACATGTTATGTTTTTGCATCATTGCACTTTTGTATCATTCTAATATCTTTAGCACCACTCAGGGACTCTTGTCGAGGTTATGTTAAAAAAGTTAGAAGAGTTTGAAATGTGGGCTTGCAGAACATGTCTGAAAATACTACAGTCACCTAGGATAACTAACTCTAACGGTTTGAATAAACCACAACACAATTTTTCAGAAGAGTCATAGATAAAATATAAATAGTGCTAGTGATCGCCAACGTTCTAGGAGGACAAGGTATTTGAAGAAGAAAAAGAGCAACAATTGCAGCCTAGCTTATATGTAATATGTAATTGACAAATCCCCTCTTATCGTTTTCAACTCTTTTTGATTCGTTGTTAAGTTGCAATCTCATCCAATGCCGATCCAAGTAAGTTGCAGCTTAAATTTGCAAATTAAATAAATTCAAAAGATTAAATAGAAAGAATGTCTATAAGATTCTTCTAAAATCTTTACTTCTCCCATGATATAATCCGGAAATATTGAAACACAAAACAACCACTTACATACATTTTTAAGGAAATGTTGAGACTTCTTTGATCAATGATTTTACTGAACTTCTAAATTCAATTATAAACACCTTATTCCTTGAAAGCATTTTACATTTATCTAAATACTGGTCATATTCTAAACATTTGTAAACTGTCAAAGTTTGTTTATTGCATTTGTTCCAACTTGCTTTCTTTTGTTGCCTTAGTTTTTTTTGTTTAAACATCGATAGACCCAATATTATCACCAGAATTCTGCGAATCTAAAATAAAAGCTAACCTTTACAGTATGATGCATTAAATTGGTCTTTAACCATATCCAACCAACCAATGCGTTTCACATATGTTGTGATCTTTTGGCAGTTTTTTGTGGTATAAATGGAGCAGCAAAAATTTCGCTTTCTATTTAAGAGCGCCTACAAACACGTCGCGGTACATGAAAAAACAACGACAACACGTTGTGATCTTTTTGCAAGTCATCATTCAATAGTCCAGAATTTGTTTTAACCGTTTTATGAGACTCAAAATTTCATTTTCTGACAGTTTACATAACTCGGAACATATTGGCTGGTTTTCACTCATTAAAGTTGCTTTTACATCAGTTAGCAAAAGTGTACAAAAGCAAAAACAGTTTTAAACTTGTTTAGTGTAAACCTTCCTTGGAGTAGCATTGTTTTGATCTATAATAATATCTATAGGGATTGGCATTCGAAGGGACTTGAAATATCATCTTCGCAATTACATAATCTCTTTGCAATCTGTTATGTCTAGTGAATAGTAGAAATAGAGTCAAGTTTGTTTTATTTTAATTCAACTGCACTACAGTCTACGATTGACCTTAAACTAATTAATAAACAGTCTTGAAACGTCACTGGCGCCCTATAGTTCCTCGGAACTAGCAGGGCCGATGATGATGATGGCACTGCAATTAGATGGGCGAGTTGCTCATACAAACCTACGAGACGACGCATGGCACTAGTTGTAGCTAGAACTGGACTAACACGTTGGGTTTAGTCACTACTTTGGTCATGGATGTACATGCTAAGATATATAGTTAGATTTGCCACATATTTTATAAACCACAAATAACAGGTGCATAATTGAATCATGAATGTTTAGTTTATATGGATACAAACACCCCTCCCCTATCTATGGTGATTAAAAATGTACTTCTATGATCTATTTTGAATAGGAAATATTCAAATGTAGCCACTTCATGGTAATCTGATTAAGATGGCTTTATTACAGATGGACCCACTACTGATGTTAGGTTCTAAATGCCTAGGAGGTGACCTCCTCGGTCAGTTAAAATTATTAAGTAAAGTAATCGAGTGCTTGTGTTAAATTCATATAAGGGTGCCCCGCATTAGAGATAGTGCGTGACGATCAGGGAATGAAAGAGAACATATAGGGAAACCTAACCGCTAACGAAGCTACACTTCCTGCCAAAATACAAAGCCTTATCATAGTCATTATTCTAGTAGAGCTACACAATTGGCAAACATAACATCGAAGTAGAGCAGATTCTTATTTATCTGCGTCATGTTGTGTTTATAAAATCTACTAAATTGTGAAACAGAGGACACGAGGAAAAAATTAGCCCCTCAGGGCTACTTAGGATTACTAAAAAATTGAGAATAATTCATCTCTTACATTAACATTTAATCTCCTTTTGCACTCTCTACGAAACCGAAAATATTGAAACAATTTTAATGTAATTTTTTATATTATATAGCTGGATATTTTTGTGATAGATGACATAGGCAGCAATGCCTCCTCCCCCTAATGTAATCTTTTGTCCCAAGTTTATTCATTACAGTGCTTTGTTATCGTTTTGGCTATATTTTTCACCATCAAGAGTATCATTAATCAAATTGTTAAACATAACTTTGCATCCCCCCTCCCCAAATTATATCTTTATCAAACACAATCATAGCATAGTTGTTCGGTTACCTGAAAGTGATTGTGTTTTATGATTTATTTGCACCTAAATTATATAAATTTCATTGTCAAACTCTTAGACTACCATTTCTTCAATGTCAGATTTTTTTAATTATATACACATTAAGTAAGTTTTGTAGAATTTAGTCACATATGGTCACATTTTTAACAATAGAGGAGAGCAATTTGTGGGGTGTGGGATATACATCTCTCATCAGTTGTACTGGTTGGGATCATGTCCCATTAATATTCTAACCAAGGGATAAACAACACAACCAATTATGTACACAATACTTTATTCTGAAAAAAGTACACAAGTACAGTGTTTGCTTAAAGGTAGAGAATTGATACGATACGAAATAGTTGTGGTTCTTTTACTTTTTGAGAGATACTGTAAGTAGGCGAAAGATATTTAGCATGGGCCAGATTGAGAACAGTTCGGAGGTGGTGTAATCGAATTAGAACTTTCATTTGAACTTCTCATCGATACTCGCTACCTTCATATGAACTGCTAAAGAATTTTCATCTTTACTCTTCTGATGAATTGTCTACAGAAACTATAAACAAGTTTTCATAAAATTTTTTCAAAATCTACTGAAGTTCAAGAATAAACATAAATCTGTGGAGCAAGGTTAAAGAAACACAACCAGATAACCGCCTATTAGCTTTCTTAGAACAGTGAAAGTCCTACAATTTATGGACAGTTTTTGGCACTAAACCTCTCAAACTTTTGAACCAACTGTGATCTGTTGTTGCATTGGTGGCTGTATTCTTCACGAGACATATCTCATTAATAATAAACCATTACAATAGCTGTACATAATTTATTTTAAAACTTTACTATTTTTACATTTTTTAATTTATACATTCCATTTTGCATACCATTTATAATCACAAGTGGCAGACTTTTGCTCATATCTAAAAAGATAATAAATATGAAATATACAGATTAAAATGAATTCGTATTAAAAATGTGCATCATTTAAAGAATTTGTCAAAAGGGAACCAATTTGGGGAGCGCTCCTCCGGGCCGCTTGTTATCTGGTTCTTAGGCCGTCTGCCCCTTATGAATTCATCTTTCTCTTCTTCATCTATGTTGACTAAATTTTCTATCACTTCCTTTTGGCCATCTCTGTCTGTTCGTGTCGTAATACTGTACTCTTTATCGCCATATTTATGCATAACAGTTGTTTCCTCATTTCCTTGCTGGTCTTTTACTGTCTTATGCGTTTCAATGGACTAAAATAAAAATGTTACAAACCAAAGACACTCAAATGTGCTAAAATATTACCCCATCAGGATTCCGAACCGTCTTGCTAGTCACACTCTGGCCATAGAAGTATGTGCGCGGCTGCGAAGGCTTCCCTTTCAACACAGCATCCAAGTCGCCTATATCAAACCTACAGGCAAACTCAACAATATTTAGTCATGCAGCCTTGAGAAATACTCACTTCCCATCCAGGTCCTTATCAGATTTGTGGGCCTCGTTTGACTGCTCTTGTTCATATCCCGGCTTCAAATACTGATCACGTAGATTTCCTGGCTGCTGCTGATAGCCGTGGAAATCCTCTATGGCAGGGAAATGGAAGGCATCTGAAATTGCACTTCCAGTGCTTTACTGATTATGCAAGCTGCCCAAGCTAGCTCACCATTTCTGAACGAGTCTTCCAGGAAAGGGTTTCCCCCAGACCCAAAGAAGGGGTCTCCGCTGGGCCCGAAGAAGGAGTTTCCGAAAAGCGAGTCGTGGTTGTCGAACATCCCGAAGCTTTTCATCATCTCGTTCATTTGGTGCTCGAAATATCGGTGCATCTCCAAGGGGCTTGAGAAGACGTTGAAGCCAAACCTGTCAAACTCATCGGGAGGGTGCTCACGGTGGGACTGTCTAGATAACCAAATGATTAGGCTGGTCAGTATTTCAAACAAGTTGATCTAAAGGTGAAATGCTTGAAATTGCTCTCCGCATAGGCTCTAAATACACAAAATTATTTTACCTTCCTTGACTCTCATCCCGAACAGCGTCTCTCGGAGAGAATCTGGAAACCAAACACTGACACAACCTATAAAAGACACTTTTACTTACATTACCTATGTTGGGCTCCATCTCTGCCGCTGTCATTGCTTTGAAATCCAAGATAGGACTTAATGCGACTGAAAAAGTCCATTGCACAACGTTACCACCACTTGATCACTGCAATTTTGACGTACTGTTTGTATTTAAGATTTTTCCAGAACTTGAAAAGCAGCGTTGCCACCTATTTATGATGTACGGATGCATAGCATAAATTAAAATAAAATACAGTAAGATACCAAATAAGTGGTAAAATTAGTTTTATTATTTTCTTTCTTAATGTGTTTTAACGTAGATTCAATTAACATAAAACTATAAATGTCATGAATAACTGTCAATTAAGTCAAAACTTTATTATCATATTCTTATGTATTTAGTTTTTTGTTAGTTTGTTTGGGTTCACAAAATTAAATAATGAAAAGTGAGATTGTACAAAGAAAAAACTATGTGCTTAAGGTTAAACATATTGCATGAAAAACAGTGTTTTGGACTATTTTTTATTATTAAATCTCAATCATGAAATGCCAAGTTTTTTTAATAAAATGAATGGTATCAATCTTTTTCTTTTTGTCCTCATTTGTTTATTAACTTTCTACAGCGGAGCTTATAGTAGAAAGTTAATGAGATTATCATCCTGTCTGTCTGGAGACACTATAACTACCGTTCTATTCAACGGATTCACTTAAAACTTGGCATACACACATCTTAGGTCAGTATCTTTCATGGGATTGATGTTCAGCCAAATCGGTTAACGGCAACCGGAAGTGATCGTTACGATTTCGCACCGCTGTAGAAAGTTTCCTTTACGGTATTACACCGTTCTTGTTCATTATGTTATTGAGATTCATCTTATGTTTCCAGTGTCCTTGTTATTTGCCATCGTTTCTTTAGCTGTCTTTTCTTGGCTACTTTTGATGTGTATCTTATTACTATCTCTGACATGGCGTTCCACACGGCTTTTTAAATTGCATTAGTAAATTGTTCGTCGCTGATTCATATCCTCCTTATCCATAATTAACGATATAGAATCCCGTCGTCGAAAACCGGCACCCTTTTAGCCTGTGCTTTATTATGTTATAAAAATACAAACCGCCGGTTGAAATATGCAGTATATACAGACCACAATAGATGGTGTGCTCTGCACTGCATTTATTTGCGAAAATACAAACTCGTACTATTATATTATAAGATGATATGTAGGTCTAGCAAGAGTCTTGCTGCAAGACAGTAAGATTCCTTTTAAAGGTGTACCAGTCCGTGTTTTTGTTAAAGTAGGTAGTTTAGTTTTATGACAAATCTGGAAGTGTAGGTGGTGATGAAATAGTTTCATGAAACACCTTCGGTTATATAAAAATCAAGTAAGTCTGGATAAGTTGGTTTGCCTGCTGATTTACCCCAAGTTTTTGTCCTATCTTGGTTATCAGCCTAGGACTTGAAGAGATACGCTTAGAGTTGAAGTCGCTACATGCTATAAAACGATTGTCAACTGTTGTAAAGAATGCTTTGAATTGTTCTTTACTGATGATTTTATTTGGAGGATGGTACACAAGTGAGAGTGCTAGCTTTCCTTGGTGGTCTTGTATCTCGTATGTTTATTAGATTGAGTTTGTTCAGTTCCATATGTTTAATGTTATTTTTAATAATGATAGCAGTTCTTTTCCTCATTTTATCTTGAGGGTGTGATGAATAGTATACTGTGCTATTTTGATGTAACTCCTGTCAGTCATATACGTTTCTGGATTTAGAAGTACAAGACTATGTAGACACATGTTTAACTAGGACATAGCATTCTGGGTAGATTATTTAAATCTGACATCAATTGTATCATTTTAGCAATCGGCTCTATCATTCTGGTTTAGCATTGTTTTGTTGGTAATGTGATTTGGGTCCTAATTTCCTTAATTTTTTTTGTGTAACAAGCCCTGGGAGGCTATTTAAAATTTTATTTGACTGAAATGTTTTCTTCAATAGCTGTTTACAGATAACATATCCCTTTGTAGTTAATGAGGTAGTTTTCCTTGTAATTAACGCATTTTACATTGTTACTCTTTTGTTTTCGTGAACACTGTTGAGTCTGATGGTTTCTGGGACATATCTTGAATTGCGATAGCAATGATTTTTCAAGTGGCTACAACGCTGGCATGTTTGGCACTGTGGTATTACATGCTTATGATGGGGAGGATTCACTACGTTTTAACCCATTTGGGATCAAATTTTTTTCTTTCTGTATGACAGTTTTTTTATTAGATTTTCGTTTGTTTATACTTATTATGGCAAAATTTTATTAAACAAATATGAGGAACCTTTAGTTTTAATAGGAAAAGGAATTGTTCCCGATTGGGAACAATAGTACTTGGGGTAGTCATAGTGTACCATATACGTGAAAGAATATAACAGAAATATTCATATTTAAAAATAAGGCAGTTTTATGTCATATATGAATAGGTGAATTTTTATTAGTTTTGATATTCTTGAAAATAAAGAACATTGTTTCGTACATTTTTCTTACAAAAAACGCGTCTTCGTTGCTTACAGTCTTCAATTCGTTCCATTATGTGACCTGATCCTCCTTATAATAAATGATAATGATAAGGCTCTAACGCCCCGTGTGGGAGCACGGCCTGCGAACTAAGAAGGTTGAGGCTCTGGTTCAACTTAGACGAACGCCATTATTACCCCTTGTTCGAAGTGAACGCAGGTACTCAATTATTTTTAGAGACTGAGTAGGCTACCCGCCAGGCATCAGAGACCACTGAGAATGAACTCGGGTCCGTCCGTATCGCAGTCTGCCCCTCAACCGCGAGACCACGCTGGCTATCTGGTCCTCCTTTGTCGACCTAAATATTTTTTCTTGCAGTAGTATTTGATGGTCTTCTGCAATCTTCAAAACAACATTTTCTCCTATTCCTGTCAAATCGCTTTTCATTTCATCAGTAATGTTGCCTTCATATACATCCATTTTATAACAAAATCCTGTTTTACTACGAGCCATAATCCATTGGGTTTCCTTGTATAGATTACTTCATAAAATGATGACCGTAATATCGCACCATTTGTTCATCAATTTTGTGGGAAAATACTCCGAATTTTTAAAAATTGTTGTTCAAGTGTTTAATCAAAGGACGAATTTTAAAGATTCTATCTTTAGAATATAGAGATGTTATCATTGTTGTTGAAATCAATATATATTTCTGGACATACATTAACGCAGTTTTCCGATCAAGGTCTTCGTCCTCAGACCAATATAATTTGTCTCGTAGGAGACTATTATATTCCGTATATATAAATATTCCAATCAAATTTTTAAGACAATCAATAATCATTTAAAAATTGTGGCGGTTTTTCTGTAATGCATATTTTTTCGTTTCTTCCGCATTTTCTCCATTAAACTGTTATCAAACAACATTTCAAAAATTTCTACCGGTGTAAGTTCTATCAAGCCACCTTTATTTTTATTGTCCATGGAGCGAGTTTTATTATTTAACCGTTTCCTTTTCTTGCTTGCTTCTACTTTCTCCATATAATTGAGGAGTTGATGAAGGACATATCCAACATTGTTTCATACGTCTTTTACAATTTCATTATTATCCAGCTTCTTCTCTTCTGTGACTTCACCTACATTACCAGGTGGTAGTAGAACTATATTAATAGAACTTTCCGCATCCAACTCTTTGGCAGAAGAAGGATCTTATTTGTGGCTTTATCACTTGCTTGCTTGGTTTAGATAACGCCTCCTTGAGGTCGTTAGTTGTCAAGTGGCATTTAAATTTAGGTGAGCACAGAGGTCAATGACAACGGGTTGAATAGCTACACATTTTCAAATTATTGGAAGTGTATGTAGTCACTTTACAGATGGCGTCACAAACTTGATAGATTAAACATCGCCATCATCGTGAACATAACCAGGTATTTGTATGGTATAGATTTAATTAATCAGATCTATTTCTTCTTACAATAAAATATTCTTTCCTAAACTTGACCATTATATCTTTAGATATTTGTGATTATTATAGTATTAAGGGTTTTGTTTTTTTAATATTTTAAAGAAGGAAAATTAAAAATCAAAATATAGCCCATTGCGTTGTATAATATCCATCCATCTACAAGTTGAGTTTTATGTCTTTTAGTACCACTCTTGTGGTATGGAATCAAAGTGACGACATCCTTCTACTTCCTGAAAGTTGTCAAAGTGCCATCGAACTTTTATCGAAAGAGATGGTAATTCTAGGTGTCAAATCAGGATTACAGGCAGGATTGTTTCCATCGAGTTCCAATTTCTTTGGGTCATGTGTGCTCTGACGCTGTCTATTTGCAGTAATACGCCGTGTTGCCAGGATGGCATACAATTTATCAAGCTGTTCGTACCTAACCTTGAAGAACCAGCTCAAAGTAAATCGACCCTTCACAATTCCACCAGGATGCAAAACATAACTTTGGTCTCAAAACCCACGTTCTGCAACTAATACCTCGTAAACATTCTGAATAGTTTTAATAGAATTCTTCTTCAAAGATACTGCAGGTCTCCAAATTCTTCCTAGGTCATACAAAATTTTTAATAATTACGGGCTGAATCAACAGTTACACCTAGATATAAGTTAATTTATGTGAATCTTAAGTAAACAAAGTAAATATAATTTAGAATCATATTATTTAATCTAAACCTACTTATAAGCCAACACAACTTCTTCCTTGTCCATATGTGACATTACCTCTATGATGGAGGCCCTTAGGCTGTCTTCTCATTGACCATGAGTCAAAGTGATTGCAGTTGGGGTTGGTGGGTGGCCACAGATCAGGGGACCAATGGTAATACAAATTGTTGGATTTTTTTTGCCTTGTGATCTAGAGCAGAGCATTTCTGGAATACGTACTTACGTCCAGCCGCCACCTTATCTATCAAGGGGTCTCCAGCACGATATACCTGTCGGCGGTCAACTTCAGGTCTTTTTCAAAGAGTGAGGCGCCATGATATCCCCGTCACTGCTCACAAGCCCCCATATGTGAATAAATTTTGGAGTTATCTCTTACCATTGCTATGTAGATTAGTTCTGGATTATAAGAGTTAAATCAGAATGGTCACATGATCTGCAGCACAACTCTGATCTTGTTAAACCCAGAACCAAATAACGTTTGCGATATTCATTAGTTTACATACCAGTTCTGGATTACAGTATTAAATGTTTCTACATACCCCCTTCTCCCTTTCAATACATGTATTATAATAAAGGTATAATGACAACAAGCTATTACAGTAGTTTCTTTGCAACAACCGTCATCATACATAGTATATTCACTTGAATCATTGGTACATCTTTGAAAAATGACTGTTTTAAATTCTAATATTCTAAATAAAGTCCCGTGCCTTAATGGAGAGCTCAATACATTTATTTTAGGTCTGCCTGATCAATGGTCTTGCTGCTTAAACAACAGAATAATGACACATTATTTTATTACCTTAACTATGTTGGCGTATGCGTTTAGTGGTTATCCCAATATTAGGCAATGTTGCACTACATATTACACTGATTTGAATACATCAAGTGTACAAAACAGACTGAATCCTGGTAGGTAGGTATATTATATAGTTCTTCAGGTTGTAAATGACAGATTAATAATTTTCCTTATTCTTATCTGGTGGTTTTGTAACCTTGTATCTTCATGTGACATCACTTATAAGGAAATTGGATAGTAAACAGGACGTGGTCTTTTAAGGAATATACAATTGAATTGTTTATGAAAAAATATTGCGTTGTAATAATGTAACGTCCCTACTTGTAGCTACAGTAAAGATAATAATTGGCGTTTTGATACTTGGGGATAATATTTTGTTTTAGGAAATAAAAAAGACCATTGGGATTATATCATAAAATACCAGGGGGAGAATTGATGAGTTTTTAACCTTGTATCTTCATGTGACATTGTTTATAGGGAAGTCAGGAAGTAAACAGGGCAAGGCTGATGAGTCTCAGAAAACATGTTATCCATATCTGCCCACATAGGAAATTTGTACAACTGGCTAATAATAAAATAATGTTGTATTATTGTAATGGAAGCAATGGCATATAGTAATTGATAATTGGTTAATAGAACAACATCAATATCTTACTTGGGGGCGTGACATTTTATTTTAGAATAAAAAAATATGGCTAGACGAGAGAGAGAATTTCCGAGACTCAATATTCAAAAACTGTGATATAATTATGTGTTATGAAAAGACAACCAATTTCTAAAGAAGCTCGAATCTTTTCTGGCATGCTATCTATTTCAGAAGAAATTGAACTAACAATTTGGTTTGGAGGTATAAATTTATGGCAAATCAATTCTTGAGAATAAAAAATGTGGCCAGTATTGTCTTTTTGAACATTGGTCACTCTTAGTCCACCAGAGGTCACCATGCCTTTCATCACTGTCTATAATTTTAACAAAGTCACGATCTTCTGTTGGGCAGTCACAAAATATGGAACAAATCATATGTACTAACTTTTGTTAACTATTAAATTGAAGGTTTTTGGTGAGTAAAGATAGTTGGCCATCTTTGAAACGCTCAAATCGTTTACATTTAAATTTATGATGAAGGAGAACATCCCTCTAGAGGAATTTTTGTTCGTCTCATAGAACTAAGAAAAAGTGCTCCTTTGAGCATCGCTTTTACATGAATGACAAAACACACCTAATCTAATAAATAAATTTAATATTCCAGCTTTCTTCCTTAATTCAAATTCTGCATCTTTCCGTGTAGTTGTTTCATATTTATAAAATTATACTGAATAACACTGCAATGTTACATAATGAATTTTAAAAAGACTAATGAAAATCAAAACACGGATTTGTTGTATAGTAGATGTATATTACGAATATATTGATCCTAACAGTGCTGTCAACAATTCCACGTGACATTACACATGCTCTCTTAAGTTACAACTTGCAAGCAATACTGGTAAAAGTATTAATTCTTTTTTAAATGACTAGATAAATAAAGCTCTACATTGTTCAAATGCATACCACATGACTGCTGTAACATTGGAACTACAGCGAAATATCCAGCGATTCCATTTCATAGTCTTGCAAAATGCTGGAAATACATGATCAACATCAACTCATTCCTGTCACCCTGCACACTTACGAATCCTCGGCCGTTTCGTAGTAGCCATTTGTGAGGTTTTTGCTCTTCTTGGTTTCATTTGCTGGAGCTATCAAAGCTTCTGACATGCAAATAGATTTGATTAAATGCTTGCCACTAAGAAAGCTACAAACGTATTACCAGAAAGAGGGGGCACTATTGCGGTACTCAGGTATTCCGTGTTCAAGTAGGGAGGTAGAACGTTATCATCCTCTTCGTCTTCATCAGGTTGGAGCTGATGTGAGTCCACCATCTCTAGCCACTGGCTGTTGTGGGTGCGGAAGCGCTCAATGCGAATGCGATCCCCCCACTCAGGGTTGCGCTCCATGATTATGTTCAAGCAAGTGTTGCAAATCTTGCGGACGGACTTGTTATTGTCCAGCAGGAGGTCTACCAAGTAAGCAGGCGCATCTAAAAAGTGCTCGTTATTATCAGTTTCCACAATCATGTCAGACACATAGGGAAACGCACCGGTATTGTTTATGACGTAATCGGCGGATAGGTCGTGAGACAGCAGCACATAAAAGAGGTAGATTATTTGTAAGACCATTTCATCGTCCTCTTGATAGGTTTTTAAGAGATCAATGCAGGCGCCTATCATGTCGGATTCGCACAAAAGAATGGCGCAGCCCTCGTCATAAGCTGCTGTGCCGAGAAGCACGATCACCTGCAAACAGAAAGGAAAAATTTCTCAAGAAAAAAATTACATATGATTTTTGATGTTTTCCAAACAGTTGAAGCTTTTTTTTTTACTGAATTTTAAATTATTTGGCCACTCTTTCCCACTTACCATATTCATTGAGTATAGCTACATTTTTTTATTTGTTAAATTAAGCCCTTACATATATTGAAAGGAAAAAGTGATGTATTTCACGTCACTGTTAATAAGGAATTCAAATAAGTATAGATATGAAATAATTGACAATTTAAAAGACTGAAAATTCTACATTATTTTTCCTAGTGGTCTCAGTTTGAAGCAGCTGCCGAGTATAATGAATTGAACTGTGTGCCTTTTGCTTTTTAACAATCAAAAGGAAATTGATGTGCCATGTTATGTAGAGATAATCAGAAGTTTAACTTGACATTGATGTACAAAACAAGTTTTCCAAATATTTTCATAAAACAAAATATAAATAGTGCACATCTGATAGCCACAGAAGTCAAGAATCCAAAAATATTCAGAAGGTTTAAAAATGATTGGCATTCTCCTTTCAAACTGGATTGCAGATTAAAATGCACGTCTAGTGAGTGTGAGATGTACAATGGCACGTCTAGTGAGTTGTCATGAAGACTGTCAACCAAGATGGCACTGCACAATCGATGGCGTAGTTTCAAATAATCAACATATGTATTTCATGTTATGTAGGAATGCAGCAACGAGTCGCAGAACTATCAAAGTTTCAAAGGCGGTAAGGACTGTGCTGAGAAAGGCAAAAACTGTAGGCGCCCAGTAACGTCACACAAGCTACACGTTATCCCACGTGTGTTCAATTTGATAATGGCAAACAGGCGAATTGTTTTCGAAGTACTGGCGGGTGCAACAAGTCTGTTTCGCGGAACTTTCGCACACCATCATTCGTGAATACTTGAAAATAATACAGGTCAATGCACTATGGATTTTCGATACTATCACCAATCAATAAGGCGTGAATAGTTGCTGCGGCTGTAAGCCATGGATCCAAAGATATGTTCTTTGAGTGCTTGGGCATAGATATCCCAATCGAAATTGTTTATTCTAAATGTCTTGCAGTTAAGCGGATTCTATTAATTAATTGGCTGCCCCTTCATGAACCATTACCAGAAAGCGGTACTGAGTCACTGAAGCAACACTGATATAGGAAATGACAACGGACGGTTACATATCAGTCACCGTTGCCATCCTGCAGGCTTCCAGATATATCGTGTTTTTTCACGCCTAATATTTGATCTTGCGTCGAGTGACTGCACTCTCTTTGATGTAATAAAAAAAGCAGTTTGCAATAAATTCACATCCAATGATGAGTATCAGTCAGTTATCCACAAGTGATGCAGTGTTACACCTGCAGAATGGTTGGTAGTAACATTAGGGAAATTTGTAGAATGAAGGCAAAAGTACATAGACATTAAAACAGACTATCTTTAATGAAATGTACTCATTACTTGGCAATTAAAGATCAATGAAAAGAAATCAATTGTAGTCAGTAATTTTCAAGTGCCCCAAGTAATTGCGACTGCATCTATTTTTATATAAGAGTCCTTTAGGATGTCGTTAAAGGATGTTGAAGATTCCTCTTTCTAGTAATTTTTGGTAGCTTTTGCTCCACAGTGGAGGGAGAAACAAAGGTGATGTTCATGGTTTCATCTCCGTCATTTTTGGAGCAAAATATTGAAGTTCCATTTCTATTGTTTTTTCAACAAAGAAAATAACGATGCTGTCTCATTCTCCACCTGGAGAAAACTTTAGAATTTCTAAATCACATGGTAAGGTACCAATATGAGAAAAAAGATGATCCGTAGCTTAGGGCTCTAACAAATATATAAATTAGTTGTTCAATTTTTTAAATATTTCTTTATTTTTTGACTCAACATTTAATAAAAAATTTTCATAATTTCCAGCAGTTGGTTGCTGAAGGAACATCCCAAGAAGCTAATAATGAACAGATTAAAATTAAAATCCTCCAATATTTCTCCATAAAAATCATATCTAAGGATTACTTACCACGACCCAAACAAAGGCCTCCTTCAGTTTTTTCTAAAATTTTCCCATAAGTAGCATTACTAGACTTCTTAATAAGAATAAAGGTCCAATACCAGCATGTATAGTATATCTTGCAGCAAATGAAAAGCGAAGGATATGTACAAAGTCAGTAATATGTCACTCATTAGTTTAGGTTGAACCAAAGAAGAACATTTGGAAATACATCTCAATGTCATAATTGTCGACACTAAGTCCATATGAAAGAAATTTATCTTCTTAATCTTGGAGGAAATCATCTACACAACTTTAGAAGTTGCTCATCATATACAAGAATCCAAGTGCAATAAAAATAAATCACATGATAGTACTATTAATTAAGAATTTCCTCAAGCCAATATTGCCAATATTCTCATCTATTTGATTGGTTAATTGAAGTCAACTTTGTAACAGGATAAATCATAAAATTGAATCGCTAACCAATTTAACTTATTTATTATCTGATATAATATAGACATAACGACCATTTTCATATATCAAGCTGTCACTGCTATCTTACAGATAAAAACGCAATATTCTTTTGAGATGTAGCCAACTTTGTCAAGCAAAAAAAATATGAGCTACCAATTATTAACATCATCAATCAAAATTCGACAACTACTGAAAAATCCATGGTGTTCAAATTCTAGCCCTGGAAGAACCAATGTACTTCCTATATTGAACAAATGATGGACCAAATTTACTGAATATAATTGTACAAAAGACTCTTGAAATGGAGATTTTTAAAAGTATATAGTAAAATTGATTCTGATCATGTGCTGGTGGATTGTTTGACTTAATAAAACAAAAAAGCCAATTGTGCAAAGAATGGCAACAAACCGGAAAACCAAAAATAAAATACTTGACTTACTAAATGAAAAGGAAAGTAGATAGCTACCAAATACAATATCAGAAATACATCAGCCATTATGAACCGGGCAATCTAGGAAAACTATAAGTGACATACTAAGCTGACCACAGAAAATCCTTCCAGACATATACAGAACTCGGTACTAAAATAAAAATGTGAAGTATTCCGTTTGAGTAAACCTTTACTTTGATTATCATGGACACTTAAGTTTTATCTATGTAATTAACCAGAATATAGAGAAGATACATCAACCACTAACAGAAGTAACATTAAAGCAATATGTCTTAGAGAAATAGCCTCCATAATAAAAACACTCCCACCCAGCAAGACCTTAGGAAAAGATAAAATAACCAACTGATTATTTAAAAACCTAATATAAAACTCTGACTTTCCACTCCTTGTGGTGTATATTAAGAATTGCTTATTTTCCTAACGAATAGAAACGTGCTTATACTGATGTTTTCTAAACCAGAAAAAAAACAACAAAAAAGCACTTACTGATTATAAATCTACAAACCTATCATTTTTATAGTTTTTTGAAAAAGTCATTTCTATTAGGTTTAATGATGAAATGAATTCCAAAATATCAGATTGAATTACAATTTGCAGTTAAGATACAAATAACTGTTTTCCTGACAAGGCACATTAGAAAAATACCTCAGGGAAGTGTATTGGGCCCTGTCTTATATAATACTTTTGTGCATGATATTCCTAATATTAATGTAGTTCGCTGATGATATTGGTGCATTGTGTGGTTGGTTCTCGGGTTATAAGGCCGTGGTCGGAGTTCAGAAACTCTTGACGTTTCGTCCACAACTGCGGCAGACATCTTCAGAAGAAAATCTTCTAAAAATTAAGTGAATGTCCCGTGCGGATGGTAGATAACGTAATCGGGCTAGCTGCTGACGTAATCGGGACGTTGCAGGTAATATTTTAGCATTTTCTGACGTCACTCGCTCTTTCGCCGTATCGCGGTATGTTTTTTGCCCTTGAGAGCGATAAACAAAGACCTAGGCAAATTAAATCCGTCGTTGATGTAAGGTAAAAAAGCCTTGCCTACCGTAGCCGATTTTGGTTGTGTTTTTCGTGCACATTTGTTAGGTTTGATTGCTGTATTTATCTCCGTCCTCGAGTAGCCATTCCCTTGTAAGGCTTGTTCTAAGTGTTTTAGTTCTTTATCCAGTTATTTTTGGATAAAGAACTAAAACATTAACCCGAGAATCAATCACCATAACACCAACCGTGAAAGCCTTCGCATCTCGCTGATGATATTTTTGTTGACTAAGAATGAGCATCTAGAAGAGGCAAAGTTACAATTTAATATCACTGCTAAATGTGCTGTGAAGATATTGATCCTTAAACGAATTAATACGTTGCAATTTGCGAACCAAGAAGAAAACATGTTACAACCGCAGACTAGTATGCTGATGAACCAAGTTTTGTGCGATTGCACATGATCGTATGCCCTGCACTAAAAGTACAACCAATAGTCTTAGTAATCACCATTTAGTTGATGCTCCATGAATGTGAATGCTAGGTCGATGCCAAATACATCGATTTACGCAACTTATGGACTATGAGAAACCTATCATCAGATTGAAAACAACAAGGTGATCGACGCGTCATGTAGCTCACTATGTGCGACCATACTATCTGACTGTGTTGGGAGCAGTAGAAATATGCTGATTGGTTTTGGAAGAACCAGACAAACCACCAGTAGAGAGAATTAAAAGATCATGCACTGACTATTTCTAGACGCTTCCCAGAAACAAATTTGCAGTTGTAGGGCTCTTGTGTGTGTTGCTTTTAACATTGGAATATTAATAGTTCTATTTGCAATGGTACAAATCTAGACACAGACATATGATTGTCATATTTGGGTGTGGTGCTTCCTCTGGTCAGCAGTACAATCCTAATCGCGCTTTCGAGATACATACTTTCTCCACTTGGAAGGTATTATAGTTTAGGTAGTCATAAACTACAATAGTTAATTTATGATCCAGTAGTATATGGATGAGGTCCTACGACATTATGTGTTCTTATTCCTGATCAGGATTTCAACTGTGATAATCCAGTAGGAGCAGAGTTGTTTAAGATTGCTTACGTCATGTCTAGACATTTTCCGCTTTCTGGACATGTTCCCTATTGAGCATGTGTTGGATCAGTTGAAACATAAACTGATATAGTGCCGCAATATCTAGAATTTGACGTGGTTCAACAAACATAAGACCATCTGCTACAAGACATTAGCTGTCCTGTTCGATTCCATGTTGCACTGCATTGCTTCATGTGTTGCAGCACAAGATAGTACATCATGCTAAAAAAGATTATCAAACTGCGTATCTCAGATCCCTCTGCAATTGTCTTGCTCCTTTATTTTTGTGATCATGTGTATCATTTATTTATATCATATAATATATATATTATATGATATAAATATATATATATATGGACGGACCCGGGTACAAATTCCCGGTGCTCTCTAAAGCTTGGCGAGTGGCCTACTCAGTCATTAAAAATAATTGAGTACCTGCGTTCACTCGAATAAGGGGTAATAATGGTGGTCGTCTAAGGCGCGGTGCTTGCCACATCGCCCCGCACCAGAGATGGTGCGCGACGACCGGGAGCATTGAGCAAACATATGAGAGCCTTAACCTCTCAGTTTGCAGGCCGTGCTCCCACGCGGGGTGTTAGAGCCATACTATATATATATATATATATATATATATATATATATATATGTATATACACGCCGATTTAAATTATTACGTCAATAACATCTTAGTGTAATCTGAGACATCCTTATTGATGCGCAAATTTTTTGTCCGTGAGTGTATACTGTGGAATACTAAGAATATAGTTGGATAGTCGTTTCATTCAGAAATATCACATCAACCAAAAGTACAACACAAGTTACATTAAATCAGTGCAACTGTATTCATTGATCAATAAAAAATCGACAGTACAAGCTGAATGTGTGATTCCACTTTATAAATCCATTGGCTTTGCATGGATGTAAAGTCTGGGGAAATACATAAAAAACAAGTAGTAAATATCCTTGGTATGGTACTAATAAACAACTTTATAATGCTCGTCTGCAAGCTCTGCACCCTTTGAAGTTTGCCTTTTTTGAATGCCCTTATTGAGATTGTGTTTTATTGGGTGAATTCCGTACACAACACATTTAAAACCCTTTTAACCCCCTTTTACACCAATTGGCAGGGATCTGTCAAAATATGTTGCAAGACAAGCAACATCAAAGGGCTGTAAAAGAAGCTAGAAGTTGGTGGGTGGGGTATGGGGGTTCCCTGAATGATAACAAATAATTTAGTACTACAACCATCTCTATAAAATAATTGCTTCAGGTACAGATATTTGATAATTGATAATATAATTTAGATGCTACTTATCTTTCTGATGGTCTGTTATTGCAATTATATTGTTCACACTATTATATATAAACAATTATTATGTTGGGCTAGTAGATTCTAATTAAAAAAAGATTATTGGTACAATTAGATTCGCTTTTAGTATTCAAAAAATAAACAAGACTCACTCCCCAACTTCTTTTTGGTACAAATTAATTTTTTCTTTCTTTCTCTGGTATCCTATATACCCTACAGGTATTGGATATTTGTGGGTTCCTTATCCTTTACCCATTTCTTTAATCCTTTATGGTCCTTTGTCATTTTATTCATTTCTTCTATCGTTTTCCCCTAGCCTTTCCTATCTCTTCTATGTACTTCATCCATGTGAGTCTCGGTCTTCCCCTTTTCCGTTTCTTCATTCCTTTAGCTTCCGCTACTTTTTTCGTTAATCTGTTTCTGTTTAGTCTCTGTATATGTCCATACCATTCTAGTTGTTTCTTCTCACTTTTTTGTATTATCGTTTGTTGTTCTAGTTTTCTTATGATTTCCTCATTTCTAATGTGATCCAATTTAGTTTTCCCCGGTATTTTTCTGAAGTACTTCATTTCTGCTGCAATCAGTTTTGGCCTGTGTTTCTGTTGTAATGTGCAGGTTTCACTTCCATATAGGATCATTGGGATCACTATTGTATTGTATATATTCAGCTTGGTTTTTCGTTTATTTCTATTTTCCCAAAAATTGTCTTATTTAGTATGTAGTATAAGTTGTTCGCTTTTTTGATATTGTTAGTTATTTCGAGATCTATTTTTCCGTCTTTTTCTATATTTCCCAGATATTCCATTGTGGTCCCTTCTTCCATAGGTTGATTTTTATACATTATTTTGTTTTGTTCTTGTTCTTTTTTCTTATTTATATACATTATTTTACTTTTTTGTACAATGACTTTCAACTTCAGTTTTTCTTTTTAAATTTTTTTAAAACTCTAGTTAAACATAACTTGAAGTAATTGTGTTATAAATAACATTTTAAAATCTTTAAAACTGAAAAGTCGAAAATTGTGGATTAGATAAAAGTTATTTATAAGACAAAGGATATATTTTAAAAACCTTTGCTAAAGAACATTACAGGATTAATACATCACATCGTTGGACAACATTGAAATCAGACACTTTTTAAATAGTATTAAATATTACACATGCCAGGATGTTCTTTATCAAGTTTATTATTGAAAAAGTACTTTTTATTGCTGAGATTAATAAGGATATATTTGAACTGAACATAATATATTTTAGAGAAGTATTGAGAACATGGTCTAAATAGATTTCGTAGACTCGAGTTGCCAATTTTTCATCATTATCCAATTAAACAAATGAGGTCATTTGAAGTAACTGCTCACTAAATCTTGTAGGTATAAGCATGATTTAAAGGAAAACTTTTTATAATGTATGATTGAATTTTAGTATTAGATATGAACCATATTTCATATCATAAGTTTTCTAGTTGACTGCTTGGGTCATCTGAAATGAATGAATTGGTTACGACATGTGAAACCAACTATAGTAAAATAGCGATGATGGAAAAACTACGAAAGTTTGAACACCTTTTCTAACTTTTTGAGTGATTTAATTGCTTATTGTATATTGTCATAAACAAAGTGTCATGTAATGTACTGAAGAAATCCAATAACAGACTACAGAATGGTTTGAGTAATTTTGTTTGGTGATAAAGATAACAATTTGAGTTTTATGAAAAACTGTTTTCTGATGAAGCCCCCCTCAAAGTTCAACGCACTTACTGCTATGTTATTCTAGGTTTGTAATTCCTTTACAAGTAGATTTTTTCAAAGCCTTTAAATTTGCTTATCACCTCTTTATTTCACTAAAATTTTTATAACAGTTGGGCTGAAAAGTTCGTAGGCTGACACATAAGCGGCGCTAGTAGTATTAAATCCATGTGCTTTTTAGTTAACCCTAACCTTCAAAAGACTCGTGTATAAATTTGACAACTGTCGGACTATTAGTTTAGGAGATATCGTATTTTGAGTGAAGCAACTATTGTTAATTTTAAAAAATGGATAAAAAGGAATTTCAGTATTAATAAAACACTGCTTTTGGCAAAAAAATACCGTTGAAACCAAGGCTTGGCTTGATAAGCATTATTTAGACTGTGCACCAGGAAAATCAACCGTTGAGAAGTGGTTTTCCAAGTTTAAACGAGGCGAGATGAGCACTGATGACGATGCACGCAGTGGACGCCCGAAAGAGGCTGTAACGGACGAAAATATAAAAAAAGTTCACAATATAATTATGAATGACCGTAAATTGAAGTTAATCGAGATATCTGAGACTCTGAAGATATCAGAAGAGCGGGTTGGACATATCGTGCATGAATATTTGGACATGCGAAAGCTGTGTGCAAAGTGGGTGCCGCGCGAACTCACAATCGAGCAAAAGCTTCAACGTGTCGATGACTCGGAGCAATGTTTAGCGATATTCAACCGTAATAAGAACGAATTTTTCCGTCAATATGTGACAATGGATGAAACATAGCTTCATCACTACACTGCAGAGTCCAATCGACAGTCAGTCGAGTGGACTGCACGCGATGAACCGAATCCAAAGCGTGGAAAGACGCAACAGTCGGCTGGCAAGATTATAGCATCAGTATTCTGGGATACGCAAGATATAATATTCATTGCTTATCTTGAAAAGGGCCAGACCATCAACAGCGATTATTACATAGGGTTGTTGGAGCGTTTGAAGGATGAAATCACGAAAAACGGCCCCATTTGAAGAAGAAAAAAGTGCTGTTTCATCAAGACAATGCACCGTGCAACAAGTCAATGAAAACGATGGCAAAATTGCATGAATCAGGCTACGAATTGCTTCCCCATCCACCGTATTCTCCAGATCTGGCTCCCAGTGACTTTTTCCTGTTTGCAGACCTCAAAATAATGCTCGCTGGAAAAAAATTCAGCACTAATTAAGAAGTAATCGCTGAGAATGAGTCCTATTTTGAGGCTAAAGACAAATCGTACTATAAAAATGGTATCGAAAAATTGCATGACTGCTATAATCGTTGTGTCGCCCTCGAAGGCAACTATGTTGAATAATAAAATCGAATTTGATCAAAAAAAATTTTTTTTCTGTTAGCCTACGAACTTTTCAGCCCAACTGTTACAACCAAGAAAGCCAGATCGTTCAAAGAGGTAAATGAAGAAGAATGTCAGGTAGACATGGTAGATTCACTGAACATAAAAATTGAAAATTTAGTTGCCAATTCTCAACTTTCAAATATGGGGATATTTTGACTCGTGAGATGGCTAAAAAACCATATATACCATATATTATATTTCAAGACGTTTTCTCAATATCGTTACATACCAATGGCTTCTTCTCAACGTAATTAATCAGATGAATTCATTCCCGTCGTAAAAAACTGACCTCATAATCTTTTCAACAAATACGCCATTAATTTTTTTTCTAGCTGGTTCATCTGTTTGTAAAACAAGCAATGAATCGAAATTGATGAAAGTATCAAGAATTGTTTTTTGTTTTAGAATGCTAAAAAAATGTTTTGTAATGTGGCACAACCAAAAAACAAAAGAATTTGTGCATCCCTTTTTGGAAAGATCATTTTGATTTTTTATTATTTAACAAAAGCTAATAAAGCAAGGAAGAGCATAGAGCTATCGCTTTCGTATTAAATATCTGATAACTGGATTGTGAAAAATGGGAACAGTTCGGGGAGGGGTTTGTCCAACGACGGAACATTAGATGCTGAACACCATCTGAGTGAAATAACCTCTATATCAAGAAATCTTAAAAAGATAAAGCTTATGTATAGTATCCCACATGCTGAGATATGAAATAATTATCGTGGTACATCTCCATTTAGTATTGTTCCTTTAATGAACAAACTAACCAAATAGAAATCGTCTAACCTGCAGCTGCAAATCTGGTTCTGCGCTGTTGGTGGTTATGATTCCCCTCAGTTTTCCAATCATGTTGAAGTGCTTAAAGATCTCGCACCAGTCCAAGTCGGGCAGGTGCAAGTTCGAAAGGACGCCCAGGCACTCCAGCATGAAGTTCTCATTCTTTGAGTCGGTCACTGCTTTCGCGAGGTCACCTACGAATTCCTGCAAAGCAAATTATGTAAGCCTATCAGTTTGTCAGGTTGGTTTAAAAATTACTATGAAGGAAGTTCTGGTGGAGTCATGTTCGGAAATGTTGTGAATCATCTTCATGAGCAGTGCGTCCTGGTACCGGAACGCCCGGGTCATGAGCGACTGGAGCCGGCTATTGTCAGCCATCTGCTGAGCATTACTCGGGTGAATAGCCAGGTTAATACAGAGGGCTACCATGACGTGATCCACTTGGTCTGCCACGCTCAGAAGCAGCATGTCTGTAATCTAAAGAGAACAACTCATTATGATACTCCAGATAGCTAAAAATAGAATTTTATGTCACAGTTTTAATTAAGGCAAAATAATTACTATTCTTTGTTTTATTTTAATTGTTAATTTAGTATTTGAAAAGAGATTTAAAAGATCAGTAGTATATCTAACCTACAGAGTAAAGATTGGTGCACCTGGTGTCACCTAGTGCACAGCTAAAATAACAATTCAAAGTTCTCTTTTTTACGTTTTAGTTTTTTGTGTTTGTTATGATACTTAAGCTTGTGTAAGTTATTTATTGTGGTTTGGTAAGTTGGTTTCCTATTATCAAATCTGTCATTACTGCAAAATGTGGTTTCTGGGATTTTTGAAGGGGGAGGAAGTATCAGGCCTTTATAAAGCGAATTTGGGAAAACCACAGGCAAAGTCTTATGTGCGTTGTAGGCAATTCAATCAGACTGTTTTGGTGAGTAAATGGTTTGTATTAGTTAAAAGTTCTGATTGTTGTGTCACATTAAATATATGGGGTTGTGGCGTATTTCTTTTCAATCAAATCTGACACAGCAAAAAATATTAATTACAATTACTTAACTGTTTTTCACTCTAATTTGAGTAAAATAATGGTTCGTTCCTGTCCAACTAATTAGTTGTAATTAATTAAATAGTAAATGAAAGCTTTGCAAAACTGGTAATTATTTAAATAATGATGCCTGTATTTTAATGTTTTGTTTGTTACGTTCTGTTTACTTTGTGAAAAACTTTATTATTATTATTATTAAAAATTGCACAGCGCATTCCTGATTTATATTTTTGAAAATCCTATATCTTTTGCATAGCTTATTTTAAATACAATTAAAAGAGTTGTATCTGATTTTATTTTCTTTTATTCACAAAATCTATTTTTGTAATTTCCTATACATCATCTGATCAAATGTGTCTAAACACATCTCTAATTCGATATTTCGACTGGATGACTGGACTAATATGTATAAAAATAGTGTAGAGTTGTGTGTTCTGCAGTGCCAAGTAGTAGCAAAAATCAACAATTGTGTAAAAAAAATACCTAAGATTTCCACAGTGCTCCTAATTGTTCAATTAACACTATGGCTGTTCAATAGTCAACCAGTTGTTCACAAACCAAACATTTTTGCTGTAAAGGACTGGATTGTGGATGGTTGGTCACAAATCATCATGTTATTTGATGAGAGGGTTTGACTGTGACAAATGTTTGGATAACTTGCTGACTTGTATAGAGTTAATGGTGCCAAATGTAATATTTTGAGGAGATGAAGTTGCAATGTGAGGGCGTTTTTCAATGAGATCATTCATAAAATTAAATAGAAATCTAAATGTAGAAGGGTCTTTAGTGTTGGAAGCATATTTTTTTAATGTGCGACATCTGAATCTATGCAGTATATACTATACTTTATTGCTCTTTACTCAAAAATGCCACTAACAATGACCTCTCCTGAGTAGTTGATCATTCTTCAGGTAGGGTTACATCGTTTAAAATAGCAAGGATTTGACATTTTGGTTTAAAATAAGATTACATAAAAAAAATGATCTGCATTATTTGCCTATCCCCCCTTGTATGTTGTTTGATAAAAAAAGAAGATGAATAGAGAGTAGAACAGACCTAAATATTGAATTAGTTTCTGATGCATTTGCTTTTATTTTATAAAATACCTGTGAGGTGGTTAAAAATAATCTATGAAAAATTAATTTGGGCTGAAACCTTTACCTTTCTTTATAATTGACATTTAAGAAAGATCATATATATGTCGTTGAAACACTAATAAGTATAAAAAATCTTGATTAAAAAGACTTCTGTATATGAACTTGTTATATATAATTCTTCAATATGTGCATTTAACAACAGTTGACATTATTTTGTCAGGTGACTCATAAATTACAGAAAAATTCACAAACATCACCTTCTGATAAAAACACGTAACACCACAGATATTCTAATATTATCAATATCCAATAAAACCTGATAGTAATTTTCATCTGACTAATCAAAAATATCACATCAATTGCTATATTTAAGAAAACGAAAAAATTTATGAAACAATTCAATAGTCCAAAATATGCAATCAATAACAGTCGATTAGGAATTGCTTACCAATGATACACAATCTGTGTATGCAAATTGACATATTACATCTTCATCATAGCTCAAGTGGTACAGCAACTTGATAACAATATCTTGATGCCTGTCATCTCCTGCAATAGAACACCAATGCCATTTCAAGAAAACAATGCAATATCATAACTTACGAAGTAAACTAACAAATTTCGGCAACAACCCATTTTTGACCATTTTTGAGCGCAGGTCCTCATCAAAAGACAAATTAAAGAGCAACTTTAAGGTGAGGTGTACCAAGTCAGCATTGTTAAACTGCAGCAGCCTTGGCAGTTTGTCTACCACATTAAACTCGGCCATCTGATCCTTGTTGCTTTGCATAAGAGACAGCTTTTTGAGAAACGTGACAGCGAGAGCCAACAAATCTGTGTTGTCCCGATCCAAGGCTTTCGTAAGGTAGACAACGATATTCCTCTTGGTCATCTTCTCCTCAACTGCCTGGTCCTCAGCCATGTTGAGCAACAAATAGAAGGCCACCCGCAACAGCTGCTCCTGCTTCCTGATCAACGTGCGGTACCTTTTGGTCTTCTCCTCCTCTGTCAGTTGCTTCTTATCATCTATACTATCTGTGGAATTGGTGAGATCATCGTAAATGCTGCCCTCCATCGACGTCTTGAGATTGACATCATTGAAATTCCCTGACTTGGGACGAACGGGCTCTGGAATGCGACTTTTGTGCAGTTCGGTCATGCTCATACTGGTGGGACACGACTTCTTTATTATGAATGGTTCAGTTGGCGTCTTGTTGCCCTCCAGGTCCGCCTTCCACTCCTCGTACCGCCGCATCTCGAAGTCTATTATGTCCATGCATAATGAACCAATCTGTTAGATTTGAATGTAGCAGTCAACTGGGTGTGCGTGAGCGGCGTGTTGGGGCTTACCTTGTAATGCAGCACCACGGGGTGAAAACAAGTGTGCGACGAGAAGCAGAAGAACGTGAATATCAGGTTTGTGCTTAGGACGATGCTCCGTTTCCAGTCTTCTCGCAGGACTCTCGCCAAGGCGCTTAATACCGTTTCTATGCAGGAATCAAACCATTAGAATCTAATCCACTTATAATTTTTCTTTATAATATTTACGCTTAAAAATTGCTGATGCTTGATTAAGTTGGAATAAGATTAAATTAAAACAAAAATTGTTCATATTAATTCAGAATAATTGAAAACTCTCTTTTAAGTAGAAATTTTAGTTAATAGTGTTTATTGCTGTGTATTCTAATGGATGACCTTTAGTAAACCGTACTCGGTTACAATTCAAAATTCTTTTGTCTATCAAATAACCTGACGTTTGATGGATGTTTGGAAACTTTCTCCATTCCTATAAGACAAAAGAAATAAAAACGTACACCGTTATTGAAGATGATTTAATAACAATAAATATTTGTTTCTGATAATAAAATCACATATATTGTACAAGTAATAGACAGAGAAATGAAGAATAAGAATTTTCATTAACAAATCAAGAAATTTTAAAACTATTACTCAATTATCCAGGTAATTTTTGACTAATGGGTACATTGACATGTTGAAGAACAAGTTCAGATTGAAGATGAGTTTGAATAATGTTTTGGATAGCCAGAAACTAAGAACTACATTTGTAGTGCTACGGAAATTTTATTGATGCATCTTAAGGGATAAATTCATAGGATAGAAGTAGTAAATTGCAAAATAGATGTAAAAAAGTGATACATCCCATAACATGAATCATTTGACGAAATGGGAACTAGCAACAATTTTGGAAGAACGCGGGGAGGAAATAGAAAAGAGGATGTAATAAAAATGTGTAGTTAAATAAGGAGCCTTCTGTTTCTATTTGCTCATGGTCTGCTTGCTGATTGTATTGCTCAAAGACTATTTGCTGCTTTGTAATGTGCTTTGTAATATGCTTGAATGCATGTTCAAAAACCATTTAATTTATGAACCAAGCAATGCACGAAATCCAGGTATAGCATTTTCTATCAAAATTTCCAATCATCCTCACAGTTGTGCAATGATATCAGACCAACACAATAAATATTTCAGTGTTTTTTAGTAAACTTTTCCTTTCTATGATTTCTTTTTGTCCTCCCACGAGCTCATCTCTGCTATAATTATTTGCTTATTGTTTTCCATTTTGATGCTATATGCTTTTTTAACTTCTTCCATGGATTTAAGCTTTTTCCTTAATACTAGCTGTTCTACTCGTCATTGAATTTGATTGTTCATTACTTTAAACCTTTTTATCCTGCTTTTCAAACCTGTTAATTCTTAATTCCATAATTTCCTTTTCTCCCCCATTAAACCTCAACTGCCTGGAATAAATCTCTGATTTTTCCTAGCTCAGTCATTAGCTCTTTCTTAAATTCGTCCAACTTTGCAATAACCTGATCCATCTCTTTCTTTTTTAGTACTCTTTGTGGTGTTCCTTTATTTAATTCCCTTGTTTGTTGCTTTTGTGGGGTCCTTTTGGATTTTTGCGCCTTTGCTAAACGCTATCTGTTCTTCCTTGCACTTATCAAACTGTTCTGGATCCTCAAATTCCTTTTTTTTTCCTTTTAGTATAATCCTTTAAACCGACTGTATTAGTACACGAAATTTATTTAAATTGCGCTTTACAGTAGATATTGCGTCTCCCGCAATATAATTTATGCGCTCTACCTTCACGGCGGCCCGTTTACAAAATACACGGGTCCAAGATTACGGTCGCTCGTTATCGCCGATGTCGTTGTCCGTGACCGCATATTGCATTCGTTGGAATATTCACTCCTTTACGCCGATATTCACAGCTATTTCCCCTTTAATGTTTAGCTTTCACCTTTGTCTTAAACTTTTAAGCAAAACACCAGTTATATAACTTTACCCTGATTTTTAAAATTTAAATCGCACCGTGTAACACGAAAAAAGTCTTATTTTACACTCGCGGGACGGGATTGTATTACAATCCTACAAATTTTACAATTGTCATGGTTTTTGATCTTTCTTTGGTTTATTCTAAATACAGTGTATGGTTTCACTTGCACATCTAACTCTTCCAGTATAAATTGCTCGTGTTCTTTAACTTCTCCTTACTTATATTCTTTTATTCTTTTTCTTATTGTTTTTTTCCATTTTATTCTCTACTATTTCTTTGAGTTGCTTATTTTCCTTTTATAGTTTGGGGTTATTTATTTACTATATAATTGCCATTTTTTTTAATAATTTGTCTACATTCGCTAACAGTTTTTGTAGTTCCTTCTTGATTTCCATTCTTATTTATTGATTTTTTATTCTTTCCTGGTGATACAATTCCCCCTTTTCTGATTTTCTTTATTTACTCAACTAATATTAGTCCACCACTCTAATGCTTCTTTCGTTTCTTCTCATCTCGTTTTCATCTACTTGTTTTTTAGCAATGTTTTTGCTTCTTCTTGGCTCTTCCTTTTCCTATCCTATGTTGAGAATCCCTTAGTACCATAGTTATATCTTAGCATTTCACACTGATCTTGTTTTTATGTTACTGTCCCATCTGAAGTGTCATATGTATTGCCTACCCAAGATTTGTTCAGCAAGGTTTCAATATTGTTCTATCACCCATATTGATATCTACAATATTTAAGGTTGTAAAACTACTGAATGAGCCTGTTTCAATAACTTGATGCTTTTTCTGCCACTGCAATCTTTACTCTTCTACTATAGTATTTTTCGCTTGGTGTAATTTCATAGTTAGTCACACCTTAGTTCCAACTGTATTATCTTGCCAAAGACTGCTCATCTGAGTTTTATATAGAACTTTATTTTTTGACAAAAGGGAATTTCTTCGAGGTCTTCAAAAAATTCGTTTACACTTTGCATAATCTCTTCATTTGACCCAAGTTTTTATCAAAATGATCTGAGGATGCTAGATCTTGCGAATAGGTGGATGCAGAAGAATTTCAACTCTTAGTTCAAACAATTTAAAATAATGCACCATCAAAAGGAATCTTAACAACTGTGTTATGTTTATGGATTTATAACCACTAAACAAACAATGATCAAGCAAATTTAACATGATAATAAATACTGAAAGGCCAATAAAAAATGTTCGTCATATGGTAATGAATTTGCAATAGCATGTTTCAGAACCATCAATTGGTATTTCTTTAAATGCATTACTTTAAAAATCAAAGTATTAAAATAAGCAAAGTCATGGAGCAACTGCAAAAATTGTGCTAATACAAGAAGAGAATTAAACTTGTAAGAATGAACTATAGAAACTGGAAATCTTGACTCAAAAGTTTGAAAATTCAATAATGTCTATAAAACCAACAAAAAGCACTTAAATCATTTGTAGAATTTATCTAAAAGCGTTTACCTACCTAAAAAGCTACAGAATCTATAAGGCAGATAAAACGACCTTTGACTTAATAAACTTTGAATTAATAATAAAGGCTTCACATCTTTAATACTGTTGTTACAAAGAGTATTTATAGTTTGGTTGCATTAGAAAATAAAATAAATGAAGGGATTGTTTCCTATTATTTGTTTTCCTATTATTATATTGTTTCCTACATCATTTAGCATATTCTGCAGATTTTACTTCTTTAAATTGTTGTTTATAAATAAAAACGTGTTACTACTGAATTTCTACCAGATGTTGGTGATATTTGAGTGGTTTAATTTATAAACTGAATTCAGTGTTCAGGTTAGTTCATTTTGTGAACTTTCATGTATCTGAAATAAAACGTGTATTTTAAGGAAATTAAAAAAATAAAATAGTGGGGCCTTAGAGAGTAAAGGGTGGTGCATCAGATCACTGAAACTATTTAAGAGGGAAGTCAACAAAGAACATGTTAGGTTAGGTTAGGTTACTGAAGTTTTTAAATTTAACAAGATACACATAACCCTAATAAATTTAGAAATACAGATAAAAGTCAAGGTCCGACGGGTCGACCACCCTGGGGCTTTTATCAAAATACCTATTTTATTTGTTACACCTAAAATACAGGTCAGCATTTAATTAAAATTTTATTGAACATGGAAGGAACAGAAAGGAATTTTACTCTAACAGATATCATGGGAAAATACATAAATATAGAAAATGAGTTGGATATAACAAACAACAAAAAGTGGAAACAGAAAAATTAAAAGAAATTATAAAATAACAACATATAAAAATCCAAATACTAGAAAAGGAATCAAGAAAGAGGTATTTAATGATTTTTGGCTTGAAAGAAGAAGAGAATGAAACTATAGAATACTTTTATCATAATAATTGGAAAAACAGAAGCAACTATACGATAGTACGAAATCGATATTACAGAAAGAGTAGGAGTCAAAAAGATGAACTTTAACAGACCAGTAAAAGTGGAACTGACAACCAAAATGGAAAAGATAGAAATAATGAAAAATCAAAAATACTTAAGAGGAACAGAAATATCAATTAAAAAGAACTTTGATGAAATAACAAGAGGTAAAAGAAAAATGCTAATACCCCACATGAGGAAATAGAGCAATATTAGTGGAAGATAAGTTAATTATTAACGTAGAAGAATGGAAGTATGTAGAACTAAAAGAAACAGATGCAGAGCCAGAATAAAAAGAAACGACAAATAAAATCGAGGAAAAGAATAAAAAGCGAGAGAGATCAACAGATGATAAGAGAAAAATCTTCAAATGAAAATAGTAAACTAGGGGCAATCCTGAAAAGAAATAAGTACTGGACCCAAACTATCTTTCCCCGATTCAACAAAGTAGGTTATAAGAAAACACCCAAGGAAAACAAAATAACCGTAGGTCTACCTACAGAAGAAAAAATATTAAATAATACTATAAGAAAAGATAATTAAAATAATAATAAAGAAACAATAAAATAACAAAACTAAAACAAAAAATTATGACACTGGCGAGGAAATGGAATATGAAAGAAACGACAAACAAGATAAAAAAGAAGAAAAAATAAACTTAAGAATGTAGATATAGGAATGTAAATACACTAACAAGAAAAGAGTTAGAAATAACAGAAAAAAATGGACAATTATAATTTGCAAATATTAGGGTTAAGTGAAACAAAAAAAAGGGAGAAGTTACTATAAAACTAACAAATAAACTTACATTATATTACTATGGGGTAAAACCAGAACAAATTGCAAAAGAAGGAGTAGTAATAACCGTTACAGAAGAAATAAACAAAATAATAGTAGAACTCAAAACAATTAACTCAAGAATAATAATAATTACTATAAAAATAAATAATATAATCAACTTTGTACAAATATATGCACCAGTAGAAGGAATAGCTGAAGAGGAAATAGCAGAATTTTACATAAACCTACAACAAACACTATACGAGATTAAAGGAGATAACGAGAAAACAGTAATTATTGGAGATTGGAACAGCAGAATTAGAAATTATCACAATAGAGGTTTAGGATGTATGGGGAAGAAACTATAAATAGAAATGGATTTAAAATGATAGATTTCTGTAAAAGAAACGACCTAATTTTAGGATACAATGTGGGAACAAAAAATAGAGGACAAATACACACTTGTGACAGAAGAAAGAAATGCCAGTAGCAGGTATACACAAGACCTGTCAGGTATAATACAAAAAATTTAAACAAAAAAAGAAGCAGAAATTGGACCAAATCATAAACTAGTTACAGCAAAGGGACCAATAAAACTAAAATACATGGATTCAATAAGAGAAGGCAGAGGAATAGCATCCATAACCTAAAAACTAAAGAATACATGGATAAAACTGGAAATAGAGAAATCGGAATGGACACTAGAAGAAAGATGGCAGACATTTAAAAAGACAGTGTTAACAATAGCAGAGAATATATGTAGGAGAAGTAAATATAATAACCAACAAAAGAAAACTAAATGGTGGAATGACATTAAAAGATTGATAAAAGAAAAGAAATTAGCCTGGATAAATTATTTAAAAACCAAGACACATGATAAAGAAGAATATAAGAGAAAAAGAAATACTGCCAAACAAGAAGTCAAGGAAGTAAAAAAGAAAGCTGGGAAGAATTTGGAGAAGAAATAACAGAAATACATAAGCTAGACAACTAGAAGATTAAAAGAACACAAAAAGAAAATAACAAATGTAATAAACAATAATGGATAATTAGTAACAGAAACAAAAGAAATACTAGAAACATGGAAGGAACACCATAACAAAAAATACCATACAGCAATTTAGAAGAAAACATAAACAGAGAAGAACAGATAGACCCTGAACTAGCAATTAAGAAAGAAAAAGTCGAGGAGGCAATAAAAAAATAAAACCGGGAAAGCGAGTGGAGAATATGCTATTGCATCGGAGATGATTAAGTGATTAGAAGGAAAATTTGGAATATATGTAAAAGGCTTGGAAAGAACAAAGGATTCGAACGACAAACAAGCAATAATGTATTTATATTGAGGAATATAATAGAAAGGAAAATAGAAAAAAATTAAGAACTATTTTTAACTTTTATTGGACTTAAAAGCAGCATTCAATACCATGGGCAGATGTATAATATGGAAAATACTGAGAGAAATGGAGATACCAATTAAATTAATAAATGCGGTTAGATGGGCATACAAGACAATTAAAGGGATAAAATACTTAAGGGGATAAAACAAGGACATAGTTTTAGCACACTATTATTTATTATCATTATGGACAAAATCATTAAACAAATCAAAGAAAATAATAATCAAGTACACACAGTAATCGGATACAGAAACCTAGAACCACTCAAATTAAACAACCTACTATATGAAGACGATGTGGTTGTAATTGCAAATACTAAAAATAAAATGCAAAAATTAATGAATATATGGGCTAATGAGATAGAGAACATGAAAATGGAAGTAAATTTAAATGTAACAAAAACTATGATAAACAAAAAATAAAAAGAAAACCGAAATAATAAAGAAACTAAATTTAAAAATACTACATTAGAAAGAGTAACTACTTATGAATACTTAGGTAGCCTAAGATGAGAAAATAGATGCAGAACTAGCGAATAGAGCGAATAAATCAACCAAATTATATTATGCATTAAATAAAACAATACTGAGACACAAAGACATAGGCATAGAAGTGCAAATGAGAATCCACAATGATAACGATTCCAACAATAACATATATTAAGGAAAATTGCGAGAAAAACCAAATGGGTTAGGGTAAGAAACGAAGATATAGAGAAATAACAAAACAGGAACCAATAACCGAAAAAATAAAAAAGAAACAATTAAATTCGTGTGGATAACAAAGTAAAAAACAGAGAAGGAGACCAAGAAGAAAATGGCTGAATCAAATACAAGAAATAGGACTAGAAAAAGGTAAAGCATTGGAGGAAATGAAAACACTAGCAAGAATTAGAAAAATATGGAAGAAAAGGCAAAAGAATATGAAGAAGAAGTCTTAAACAAGTGAAAAACTGTAATATATGCAAATAGGCTAATGTAAACAAAAACCAAAGTTTAAAATGTAATTATCGACAATTCACTTCAGTTTATTTTGTTTTTAAATTAGAAAACTCTCAAGAATACATCCAATGCATTTCATCCAAGCATGGATCGAGAAGAAGTGAGACAATGGATCAATTTACATTTCGCTAATGTTGGCTTTTAACTACTACTTAACATTAATTACATATCTTATATAAATCTCAGCTTAAGTGCAATCTAAAAATCATGTCAACTGCGAATCCAAATGCTGATAAAAGAACTGCGAGAGAGGGGTAATATTTCTAGATGGGAGTAATTAGTAGTTACTTCCAAAGACTTGTAACCATAACAATTATTGGCATCTTTTGCTAAAATAATTTTAACAGTGGTATAATAATCAAACATCAGATCACATAGACAAAGTTAATATAAATCTATCATTCTTCCATTGAATCAACTCGGAGAGATCTTGTTGGCCGTCAAAAGTCAAACAAAGAACAATTTCCATGCTTTTTATTTTTCACTTTTAAAACCTACAAGGAAGAGATATAGAGATCTACAACTGCATTAGAATAACAATCACCAAATAATCAATCTGAAACAGCACATAGAATATTGATAATACATCATATGAAAAACGAGATTCATTTATCTAAGAGAACATCAAGATTAAATAAATTTACTATACACAATAAGAATATATTGACTGTATTTTTGATACAGAAAACTAAACCAAGGAACTTTTAAGCTTTAATACATCAAATAACTACACCCAACTTCTTCAATCATTAGATGTAATAATATTCCTATTACGAAAATAATATTGAATCAACAATTGTCATGAATGGATTTAGAAAAATCAGGGTGATATTTTAAAAAGACAAAATCGTATAAGAACTTCACTGAATACAAAAATGTCAACATTCAACTCTTAAACATACAGATATTTCATGTCACAAGAGAGCTAGAAAAAGAAAAAAATATTCGTTTACACTCTGAATCACATCTTCATTTGATATCAATTTTTGTTCAGCAAAAAAAGTTTTGAGTTTCGAGAGCAGGGTGTAATTAGAGGAGGCTAACTAAAAATAATATGGTGGATGAGAAAGTAATTCAAAATTTTAGTTTGGTTAATTTGTTATTGTGGTAAAATGGTACTTTTTGGTGATTTCATGACGCTGATTCGACTTCTATCTCTTCAAAAATGTCATGCACACCAATGATTTTCTCTTTCTCAAGCTAGTCAGTCAAATTAATCCATTTTTAGTGGATGGTATACTTTTTTGGAATCTGTTTACTTCATGCTATTTTAATTGCCATTTCATTCATGGTATCTGTTTAATTTTCCTTAAACTTTGACAAACAATCTAGGCCAAGTCTTCAATGTTTGAATTCATCTAAACAAAGGCAAATGGTTCCTTAAGTAGGATATAAATGAATTTATAAATTTCCTTCAGTTTCTTTCTAAAAAAAAAATAATAATAATTGTATTATAGCATGAATTCTATTTTTATACATTTTGCATTAGCATTTGAAATAATTATGTTTACTGAGGCTGTCAAACTAATTGGTATCAGAATGATTTGTAACTATAGAATATTCATCTATAAGAAGTAACTTAGATCAATTTGTCGAAAATTGTTGAATTGCCCTCATATTGAGAACTATTCGACATAAATTTCTCGAATCTTTGAATAATGTTTTTTAAGATGCTTAACATGCCATGTAAGTTATGTATAATTCAGATAAAGTACATTGCACCATGGCCTAAATGATTATAATACTCCTGATATACAAGAAAAAATCCCTCCACAGAGGTTGCATTGTTTTATTTTGTAAAGGATTAGTTCTTCCAAACAGGTTAGAAATATCCAACTGGTTCTCTAGATACTCAAGGCTTCATCTATTCAAGGTCAGGGCTCTCACTCACTGAAATCAGCCAAAGTAAACAGAATTACATGGTGATGCATTTGCTACATTTTTGTAATGAACCGACGAAGCTGTAGTGCATGGCTTTCTACAACAAAACCTCAGTTATACACTTTTAGCTTAGGTTTTGATGTATTTGCTTTTATGTATGATCTCTTGTTCTAAGAATTGATCTTCTCATTTGAATGAACAGATGTCTTTAAGTTTAGTTTATAAAGAATCAAGGTTTCTGTCATGCCCTCAAAAAGTGCTTAAATATTAATTCATAAAATTGCAAAAAAATGAAGATTGATTTTATGATGTAATAATAAGGAAATGATTTCATTTGACAAACTTTAGACTTTGCCTAATATGCATTACATCAGTCACCTTAATTGGCATGCAAACATCCTCATAACTCATTAACGACTATGATTGCAATTTGATGTAAATAAGGTGTCGGCCTAACGTATGCATAGCTATCTAATCTATCAGATAAACAAAGAATCTTTATCTCTACCACTGTTAATATTTTTTTTGTTAAAAAAAAGATTAGCGAAACTCCTAATGTTCACAAACATAATTTTATCCTCTCTAATGTGACAACTTATTAAATAAAAATACGTAATGAAAATGTCATTAAAGAAACTTCTAATGTATTGATTATTCTTACATACCATTTTTGGACAGAGATTCCAAATTTTCTGAAATCCGGGCAAGTTGGAGTATTAAGTGTGAAGCTTTGATTTTGTCAGGAAGCTCTTCGTACAGCAACTCTATGTACTCATTTAAGCAGTTTATGTTTGCAACCTCACCGCTAGTGGGCGTGTTGTGGCCGGAATTTTCAACATCTACGGAAAACTATGTGTTAACTTGATTCTAGGCACATCTAATGCACGCACCCTCATTGCTCTGAGGCCGCTTCCGCTTCTTGAGGTAATAAATGGTCTGCTCAACCTCGACCAGGCGAGACGGATGGATCAGGTCGCACTGCGCCAGAACCTCCTTCGCTAGGGCGTTGCAGTCGGTGCGCGTGTTTAGCATCGGCAAATCAATTATCTTCTTCAAATTCTAGAACAAGCGTTCGACCTCAGACTGCGCGTCAGACCAGGCACATGCATGCATACTCGTTTTTCGCCGTACAGAATGTTTTCGTTGTCTCCTAGTATCTGCACCTCCAGCTCATAATTTAGAACGATGGCGTTGAGCGTGGGGTGGACGTCCAGGGTGCCCGGCTTGCGGTCCCTGCGGTGATTTACGTTAATTCAAAATTATGCTAATTATTTAAAGGACAGTGAGCGACTCACGTCCTCATGAATTTGGCGTCCTCCGGGTCCATGCTGTAAAATAATCTGAATACGATATAAATAAAATAGACTACAATAAGTATAAGACTCAATAGCACCGATAGTAAATTTATTAATATTATTAACATGCAATGTATAACCACAACAAAAAAGTCATTTTGTTGCGAAAACTTGACGGCTGCGCAAGCGGCCCCTGTCTTACCGGCCAGGTAACTACTACATGGGCGCGAAGTTTAAAGATGAAGGTCGGCGGGCTACTGGCGAACAGTTTTATGTTACGCTGATTAACATTGCGTTATATTACAAAATTAAAATTACAATAATAATAAACTATACGATTTTGATAAATTAGGGTGTATTTATAACACATGATTTGCTAATACACTAAAAATTTAACAGTATCACATTTAATAGCCAAAGATGTTTACTATTAGTAATACAAGTTCTTAAAAAGCAAATTTTATCATTATTATTTATAAGAACTGCAGTGAAACTCGCATATATACATATATAAAATTATTTTATCTAATCCCTAACATTTATCTTTTTTTGTTTTATATGTCGTCAACGATAACAAATAATCTCTTGAAGCCAGACAGATAATAGTATTAATATACCTATATATTAAGTGATAAAATAGAACATTAGGTATCACAAAGCATTGTTTTGCTTAAACACTTTTAGACTTTTAGACAGTACAAGATGAAAAGAATAGTACTGGACCTGGACGTAGGGACGGACGATGCCTTCGCCCTACTGGTCTTGCTGCACGCAGAGAAACTCGGTTTGGTCAAACTCGAGGCAATTGTGTGTACTATGGGGAACGCCAGTTTGGAAGATGTGACCAAGAACGTCGTTAGGATTCTAGAAACCGTCAAGAGAACTGATGTAAGTACTGATTCCCATCGGATTACTTCAAAGCATTCACTATTATTTGCGTGTAGATTCCAATATACAAAGGAGCCACTGGATCCATCATACCCTTAGAAAAGCCTCTAGACCCATACCACGGCAAGGATAGCTTTGGTGATTTAGAGTACGACACAGAACCCGATTTGAGCATCATACAGAAAACACCAGCGTCCATCGCAATTCGGGATCTCGTTGTTAACAACCCAGGCGAAATCACTTTTATGTGCATAGGCCCGCTGACCAATGTAGCCTTAGCGATGAAGATCTTCGACGATTTTGCACCCAACATTAAAGAGATGTTTATTCTAGGGGGAAACTATGCAGGTGAAGAGAAAACCAATGACAAAAGCATCATCTAAGCGTTTATATCTTACAGCTACAGGCAACGTAACGGAGACGGCGGAATTTAATTTTTATGTGGACCCCGAAGCTGCCCACATCGTGCTTCAAAACGCCGGCTGCCCGATAACCATCGCCACCTGGGAAACCTGCTTGAATGCTGAGATCAACTTCGTGAGTTTTGCCGTATGTTTATGATGCCTGCAAGGTTGTCATTTAATAATGCAGGAATGGCGCTTTGGCGTGCTCGGAACAAGGGAGACTCCCTTTATGAAGCTCATGAACAGAGTCGAGAAAAAGGTGAACCCCGATGTCTCTCCATCCTCGCCCTACCTCCCTTGTGACACGCTGATCGTGGTTACGATGCTGTATCCGGAAAAGGCGATCCTTCAAAGTGATAAGTACAACGCCACCGTGGAATTGCATGGTGCCAAGACTCGGGGGCAAACTGTCCTGGATCACCTGAAGAAGAAGGAGCCGAACGTTATCGTGGTTAAAAAGGTGGATGATGAGGTGGTCAAGCAAGCTTTGTTGCAAGCTGCGGATAGCATTATTTGACTTGACATATATGAAGTTGTATCAAATGGATGTATAAATTTATATTTTAAATAAAAATAAATTATAACGTTTTCAAGCTGAATTTCAGTGAATATGAACCTGCATCCTAATTTTTTATTACACTTTATCCATCCTGCTGTCGTCTAAACAATTTTTGGTCAACTTTTCTTTTGTGCTTGGAAAAGCATGATATTGCTCTCCTTGCATTCAGCTCTACATAAGCAAATAGAAAGATCAAATATGCTGCCTTTTTTTCTTTTTTTTCTTCTTCTCCACAAGAGAAGATGATCTGCCCAACTTCCTGTTTCATTTGTTTCAATATAGCTGTCATATGCAATACGCATTGTTAGAATATGCTGCGGTAGTTACGCAAAATATTCCCATTCATGAAACATTAGGCCTTTCTCATTTAACATTTAACATTACTATGCATTTGGAAAAACTAAGGGAGCCTAAGGCCAGTTTTCTCTAAGATGCTACTCCAATGCGCCTTACGCTTATAATATGTGTATGCTTATTGATAGCCCCACTTAGATTTCAAGCTTGGAGGCCTCTTGCCTTGTTTAATGCCCCAATTCATAATAGGTGTCAAGGTGTCATTGTTTATATCTGCCTGCGTTGTGGTATGAACGTAACCGTTTATAACATTTAATCTTTTTATGATCTTCCTTATAATTTATAAAACTAAAAAGGTGATATGGCCTTCTTCTAACTCAATAAGATTTAATAATTGGACCATTATGAACTTTGTCTAGAATGTCGTTTTGGTTATAAGTGTAGAGATAGACCCGATTTTTTTTAGATACACATGCAAAAGGACTCGGTTAATAGGGATAAATTTTCAGTTTGGAACGTCTTCGTTCTTGTGTGATAACATCGTTTGACGTTTAGAGGCAGAGAATTTCGAACAAGAGGGCGTTCGAAAAGTGCATTGCCCAAGAAATGGGCAAGCTTCGAAAAATGTTTACCGTAAAACCATTTCATCTAAATTGGTCCTCTAAATAGTGTCCTCTATATTTAATCTTCGGTAATCCTCTTTCAGAGAAGATGATCAAAGTATTTTATATATTTGGAAAAAATACAGGTAACCAGTTTTTTCCATCCTTTTGAAAGGGAGATTTAACCATTTAACAGGGTGTGAAACTAACGCATCAAAGTTACTGTATTAATAACATGTATGAAGACATTTGGTAAGGTCAAATCTTTTGGTGAAGAGATTAACCGCCGTTAAGTGCTCTTATCGTTAAAAGGTGCTGCGTTTGGATTTTAACCAAAGGCAGACGTCTTTTTCAAAAGTAACATTTGCTCACTTAATAAAACCAATTTGAAGATAAGGTTATCTATAAAATGTTCTCAAAAGAAGGGAGAATGCCTTCTTGGGTACGTTAAACTTTAAGTATATTTTAGCCTGTATAGATTAAAACCAATTGGTGTAGCCAACTCATCTGATTTATGCTTTTGGAATGCCTGCTGAGTGATGAGCACAGGATTTGTTGCAATCTTTCTTCACTTGTTCCTCAAAGATTTTTTAAATAAAATTATGTTAAATTTATCAATATAATTTGATCTCCAGGTAGACTGTAAATGACGATTATTTTTCCAGTATATACTGCGTACAAATTGTTAAAATAAATGTTTGATTTCTATTGGCCTAGCTTTCCTCCCCCTTAAGGTAAGACGAGTGAGTTAGTGCAGAAAAGTTTCGGGCACACTGACATTCACGAAGAAGACGGTCAAAAGGGGTCTATAGTGACATAAGTGAACCAGGTGGTTTTGAGAAAGGCGTTATTCCATTGTTTTCTAGCTATTCGTTGACTTTGATCAAGTTTAAAATTAGTCCTCCACAATATTGAAAAGGATATCTTAGATACAGTGAAGATTGTACTCTAAAGGCCCCCAATATGTTGATTGACAATTACAAAGGTAAGTGGGCCAAAATTGTGACGGGGGATGGGACATTGCTAAACAGAATGAATAAGTTCGAGCCAATATTCTCAAACAAAAAGCTGACGACTAGTGTGTTTTGGGACCAGAAAGCAGTTTTGATGATCGACTGTATGGAGCATATTGCGAAGCACTACATGCTAAGAAGGACTATTCTTTCTTCCCCTTCCTTTTATTATCCCAGCCATAGTATTTTTGCATTAAAAGGTTAATTCAGTACTGTTGTAGCAGTGCTTGGGGATTTAGCCTAATGTACCGCTTCGCCTCCAACTTTTGCAATCCTGGTTAAATGGCGCCTTCCTCTAGCGTTGTAAGGTTGTTGATAATATAGACCGGAATTTCTTTTTACGTGTTGTGAATGGTGTAAATTGAGAGGGGCGTGATTTCTGAATTTGTAAGTAGGGATGCTCCGCAATATACCGTTTGTTTAGTCAGTATCACCATGTTAGAATTTTTTACGATAGAGGACGTAAAACCGTCCGATGTATTGAAAAAAATTAAATTACAGTTTAGAGACAACACTCTTAAGAAGATTTACGTACATACAAGGCTTAAACAATGATTGGGAACACGAAAAACAGTTGTAAAAGAAGGTTGTTGACGTCATCGAGGACCAGCGTGATTGATTAACAGTTAAATTGTTTTAATAATATTCTGCATAGAGTACGTCGAGTGCGTCACGCTTCTACCAACAACACCAAGGCAAACGCTGTTTAAATTCATGAGCTTTTTGAGAACAATTAGTAACTGACAATTGAACAACCTCCTTACAGTCTTGACTTGGACCTTTCTATCATCGTCCCAGGCCCCTCAAATTTTTCTTACAAGGACAGATGCTGGAAAGCAATAATCAAGTAGAAGAATGCTTAAAGGTGACTTACACTTGGATTTGCTTAGAGCCTTTATCGATCTTTTTTATCGGAGATATCTTTCGTTATCTTCTAATTAATAACCTCCATTAAATATTGATTTGAAAACTCTAGCTACATGATCTCACAATTATTTTTAGAACAAGAGGCCTTTAGGTTGTAAATGACTAGTTTGGTTTTATTCCTTTTTGAGGTAAGAGTTGTATAGTACTATTTTATGAAAAAGAAGTGTTAGTTATAAACCCTTGTATTGGAGTTTTTGAAATGTCTTACATAATACTGTTTTTGGACAAGACAATTTTTCTTTTTGTTTCTTTTAACTGTGAGATCTTAGGCATGATATTGTCACGTACAATTGTGCAAATGAGTTTTCTTGCAAATCGGCCTTCTTCATTACCACTATTGACCTTCATTTCTCTTACATTGGTTAAAACATTTTCTTGTCCATTTTAAAGAAAAGTTTGGTTTACTTTCTTCAATGGTACCTATAAGTTGTTTCGACTAGATCTATATGCTACAGATTTCATTTATTCTAAATATAGATACACATAGATATCTTTTTCTTCTTATTTCTCTTTGCGCAGCTATACCTTTTTGCGTTGCACTTTTTTTGTCCTCACTGATCTAGATTTCTATCCACTTCCGGCAATTGTTTCTATCTGTTGCCATTTCTGTACTTCTAACAGCTCTTTATGTATTCCTCCCATAACTTTCTTGGCCCTCTGCGTGATCTCGTTCCTTCTGTTTTTAAATTCATCTTCTTTTGAGGATCTTTGTATTGTCTATTCTCTTTAGGTGACTATACCGTTTTAATTGTTTTGTTTCGATTTTTCTCACTAGGGGGAGGGGTCTATTTCTGGCTCTTTCCTAATACTTCTATTTCGGATCCTGTCTTTTCTAGTTTGTCCCCTGTTCTTCTTAGGTCATTTTATTTCTATTGCTGTTATTTTAGCTCTGTGTTTGTCCAACATTGTCTACGATTCAGCTGCATAAGTTAGTGTTGGTGGGTATAGTTTTGTATAGGTGAATTTTGATCTTTCTGCTTAATTCCTGTTTTCCTATCAGTGCATTATTTAAGACTGGTACAAGCAACAAGGATGATGGAAAAAGTGCTGTAAATAAAATGAGAGAAACATAATAAGTCTGTGTGGATGGAGTGCTACCGCAGACATAAATTAAACGGCTCTCGAAAAAAACCTCTATTGTGAACTACACATAGTTTCATTAGTAGTAAGCGCGATGATTAAACAAATAATACCTAGTGTAATTACACAAAGCTTAAATAAAGTTTTAATAATATTCTGCATAGAGTACGTCGAGTGCGTCACGCTTCTACCAACACCAAGGCAAACGCTGTTTAAATTCATGAGCTTTTTGAGAACAATTAGTGACTGACAATTGAACAACCTCCTTACAGTCTTGACTTGGACCTTTCTATCATCTTCCCAGGCCCCTCAAATTTTTCTTACAAGGACAGATGTTGGAAAGCAATAATCAAGTAGAAGAATTCGTGTGCAAATGGCTTCGGGACCAACCCACGTCTTTTTACGAAAGTGACATTAAAATGTTGCCCGTTGCCTGGATTAGACGCAAGGCAATGGGAGGAAGTAGGCATCTTTGCAGTCTTCTATCTGCAACCATATTCAGCACCTCACACTGACTAACAGAATTATCACTTTTATAACGGCAAACAACAGTTTCTTCCTTTGCGCTCTTTGGAGACAACTTTTGTATATTTTCTAGGCGTGTTCTCCGCCGGTTATTTGAACTGAGATTTTTAATTAGAATATTGTTGTCAAAATATGAACAGTAAAGTCTATTGTATCTATGAAAACAAAATAAAGATGATCCCATAATCCAATACAATACTTTCCGAAAACGCTTTCATACAGATTGCATAAATCTCCCGCATTCTCAAGCGAAAACGCTCACTAATTCTAAGAAGACGCCTTGGCCCCGCGGATCCTGCTAGTGAACTAACATACGGTCAACTTAACAGTCCCTGATTCAGAACTCCCTGGCCGTTCTTACCATCGTACGCATTCAAAGGCCAGAAATAATTTTAAACATATTTAGAGAAGAAACATCAAAAATCTTTTCAAACTGATGTCCCAACCACAAGTTCATTAATAGAGACTATGAAGAAATGTCAAAAAAATCCGTACAGTCAAAAAGAATCCTTAATTCAATAGAAAATATGCACCATTCTAACAGAATGGAACAAAATACTGTTTCGGGTTAGCAAAAACTGTTGGTCAGGTAAAAACTGAGGACCAGGTAAATCACTTACTACAAAGATCAAGGAAAACTTAACTATATCACAATTGCCAAATGAAACCAACTTCGCCAAATCTGCACAATAGCACCCAACGAGTCCAACACTAACTAAACTTTGTGAAAAACACCCAGTCGCTTTAAAACCAATTTTGGAAAACATAAATCTTTTCTTAATGAACAAGACGTTCTTAAAGCAATCAACTCATTTTCCTGCGGGTTTAAATGGAATGAGATCACAATTTCTCAAAGACCTGATTTCTAAATCAGCTGGAGAATTAGAGAATAGATCACTGGTCCGCATAATAAACACGTGTAGCTTTCTAAAGGCAGTAAAACTAAATACAAAAGTAGATCTAATTTTTTGGAGGAAGGGGTTGCTTACTGCATCATCAAAGGAAAAATAGTTAAACTGGTTTGTTTTGCGGTACAAGAAAAAGCTTTTATTCATTTTTCCCACACAAACTGGGTGTAGCAAGTAAAGTACTTTCAAAAATTGGTTTTGCAAATATTTCTAATCCAATGCTATAAGACTGCATCATATCTTTCTTTTGCAATAACATATTATCATCAGAGACTAGGATGCATTAGGGTCACAACTGTGGACTACTACGATTCAGCGCCACAATACACCCCATTGCCAAGTCAATGGATTCGGACCTTAATATTTGGTATATGGATAATGCCTCATTAGAACATGAGCCTGAAACCGTATGACAGACTTTGCATCTCCAATATAGCAAACTAATGAAGTGGATTTAACGATAAATACTAATAAGTGTGAACTTTATTTTGTCTCTGGAACGACTAAATTAGATATTTTAAAACAGTTTAAACGGATTTGTCCTAGTACCCAAGTAATAACAAAAAAAGAAAAATTAGAAAGATTTGGTAATCCAATTTTGGAAGAAGGTGTAGAGCTAGCTCACAAAGAGTTGATAAGTTACACCTTTTATTATCCGGACTTTTCACGTTAAAGTCATATACCGAAGATTTCCTGCTAAAGAAATTTCTTTATCAGAAATTTCTAAATCTAGTGCAGGGCATAGATAATTATTCACGTCTGGAGGCTCTCCTTAACCTATATTTGGATGAAACACAAGTGACTGGCTACCTTGTCCATTTTAAATTGAAGGACTGGAATAAGGAAAATCTCAGCTATCTTATATTTCTTTTTGAACCACATAACTTACTCTTTCGTATTCTTAATATAATAAATATTAAAGTTGTTGTACACTTTGAACGACTTTTTAATTTGCTAGAAAACATTCAGGTCATGATTCTAACTATTATAATTGTTTTAAAGCAAGTGGGAGAAAATGAAAGAAATAGAAGAAAACTTGGATAAGGATACAGCGAGATTCAAGGCACTTCAAATCCTAGAATCCATTGCATGGTTGCATGCAATACCAATCAAAAATGTTGATACAAAATTATGTAACCAGGACTTTTAACTGTGCGTAGCACTATGACAAGTGTCCTTGCAATATGGTTGGTAAAGATGGACTTTATTAATTGCATTGTATGAAAAGTAAAGAAAAACTGTTAAAATACCCAGAACTAAATCAAATTATTCACAGAACTCTGACTTTTGCACATATTCCCTCGAATTAACTGGCCCTTCTCAAAACGATGGAAAAAGACTGGATGCCAGGACTATGATCTCTTGGGGGCTACGCATAGTCTGGAACATGACACGTGTTGACATCCTATGTTTTATTAACTAAATACTCTACGATTAGAACATGTAATTTTTATTTCTTTTTTCTTTTTGAATTGACAAGTTAAACCAATTCGTACTTCAAGGCAATTTGTTATAAGCTAGATGTAGAATGAACTATTCATATGGAGGCTACATAAAGGACGCTACAAAAATCTGTCAGACCCAGGTTTAAAGAAAGAATAAATTGCAACAAACCGGCTGAATTTTTGCAATTTGGCAACACTGCGCGAAATTCATTAAGGGGAATCATATGATCCAGGTTATTTTAGTCGTGCAGTAACAAGACAATACGCGCTGTTGACGGAAATGTGCGAAATGACGAAACGTCCAGATGATAACAATGACTTGGAGGCGCCGGCGGACAGCTTCGAGACCCCCATGGAGGACGACTACGACGACGAGTTCGAGGATCTAACTTCCGAAGGTAACGCACTGCCCAGCTGCGTTAAAGCCTAACACTCTGCTTTTAGAGCTGGAGGCCATCGATAACAAGCTTGACGCTTTGAACATGGCTCTCGACGTCATGGAGAGCAAGCGGGAGGAGATTCACCAGCAGTTGGTGGAGCTGCTGGAGTCGAGCCGCAAGATCCGGAAGGAACTGCAGCAGAAGTACAGTACGGACGCGGAGCCGCAGGCGGAGTCTTTGTAATGAGCAGGTGTAGAGTCGGGCTCAGATCTGTTGCAATAGTGGCATTCCGTTCATGTTATTGTAAATAAAGTATATAGGTAACTCATAGGCTTAATGATTAATTATGTGCTGTTGTAGCCGTAATGTCCATACAGGTGCTGCCTGACTTACAATAGCATTGTGTCCCGATTCTACCCTAAGCGTGCATATTGTAAGTTGGAGACTGTCTGTATACTTAGATGTTCATTGCAAATTCAGTATTAACAAATGAAGAAAAATGGAGTTGAAGTGATTTTAGAAAAGATTGGCGATGTAGCTTTTTAAGTTATGATGTTTTTATTAAATATAATAATGATTGCTCTGTTTTTTGTTTTACTCTATGCATTTCTGGTTCTTTTTATTCAAAATGTGCATTTGTTACCTACAGAGATATATGGTTTATTTATTTAGTTATTTACTCCATGGCCGTTGGCAGTTTGCGAAGGACCATGACCGGTTTTCTAAGCTTTCCAATCATTATTTTTTAATACTTTTCCATTCTCCGATTTCTGGCTGAAGTCCTCTACTTACTAATGTCTACCAGTTTCAAGTCATTTTCAACCATGTGGTTTAGGTTCGCTTTTGATCTCGTTCCTTCCAAGTCTTCATAGGATTATTTCTTTCCCGTTCTTTGTATGTGATCTAATCAACCTATTCTGTTATTTTTGATTTCACTTGCCACACTTGGTGTACTATACCTCTTCAAATATATGTTTTAGATTCTATAGTCTTCATAACACTAGCATTTTGTTTTTTGAATAAACCTACAACTTCAAAATTGAACATTGTAGTGGTTAATGTCTAAAAGGTATGGCCCTCAAATTATTGCATAAATTGGTTATTAATATGGATCAGATAAACCCTCCAAGGTTCATAATTAAATGACTTATTCTGCCAATTAGATATGATTTTCATTCTTTTTGAAAATTGGTTCCAAAGCACTTCATCATATATAACAATAGTATCTAACCTTATGAACACGTTGATCAAGAACTAGGAATTAATATTTTATTAACTTATAGATGCATTTGGGCGATTACAGTCATAATTGCTCTTAACTTTACACTACTTTCAAACAAATCCATACACTTAATATTATGCTTACACTATACTTAATGTCATATATTCTAGAAACGAGTGTTTTACTATCTAATGTCCTGAAAAAAACTGATTTCAATGAGACTATGAATAATACAAGAGTTGACGGGCAGAAGTTAATTATCCAAAGAGAAAATTGGCTGTTTGTAGGAGATTAAGTTTAGTGGACTTTGCTGCACGGAAGAAGTCATCTGTCGATCAAAAAACTGTAGACTTTCTGATATGGAGGAAATTATGATGCAAAGAAGAAGCTGTCGGTCTACAGAAGCACAACTTAGGTAAACTTTATAACAAGGAAGAGAAAACCGGTTAAATGAACTTGCTAGTGTGAAATTGATGTAAGGAGTTGATCTAAGACGCAATACATTAGGTAACGTGTTCTTTCAACTTTATGGCATAGGGGACAAGGTGCTCTGATGATAAACCAAAAAGGACGAGTTGGTGACAAAGAGTAAAGTAATTTATAGAGAAAGGCTGACTGGCAATATGAACTTTGAAGCACCGAAGAATCAATGAAGAGATTCGCCCATTTGAAGAAAAAGTTGGAGTTGGAATTTCAAAATATTTGCATGTTAAGTTCGTATAACTGCTGAACAACTAATCAGAAACTACACTAAATTAGTGGGTACCATTTTTAAGACATTTGGGCATGAACAACTTAAAGATGCAGTGCTTGGTGTCATCATGCAGTCCCTGAAACCACAACTACCAGTGCTGTTCTGCCTTGAAGTCATATCAGTTCCTTAAACTGGCGAAAGCAAATAACCATCTGGTCTATTTGTGCTTATAGTAACTGTTCTTTCTGTTTTATAAAATCTCCTGGCTTGTAATAACGCATCGTTAACAATTAAACTGGTCTGCAGGCAGATGGTTATATCCTAAAAAAGTTGAAAAACTTTGAAAACCCTGGATATAGAGTCTATTACACTTTAAATATTCTACTGAGAGCAGTAAAACAAGTACATGAAAAATATTTGCTAGATTACATAGTGGAACAGCACCATTAGTATTCTGAAAACATTATAATAATGGTGGGGTTTTGAACTCCTCAAAGGAGTTATGGTTTTTATATATTCTTCTTTGGCCAGTTGTTACATATCATCCCTGATACCAAGATACCAGTCCAGGATTAAATCCAGGTTCGTTCACATTGCAACCATGCTTCTTAATCACTCAACCAGAAACTAGCGAGAGCGTTTATATGATCTTTATTTTTAGTAGTTTGTATTTTACTGTTTAGGAATGAATAGAGGAGAAGAAAATTAGTCTCAGTATAGCTAGTCAGAGTGAGATAGTCTTGTAAGTACTATCCTTACATTATCTAGTTTTTGGTGACATCTTATAAATGTTCGTCTCTGTGTGGGATCTTTAAATAAGTTTAATCTCTATCGTCATGCTAGTCAAAAACATCTCTTTTGTTTGCATTGTAAGTAGTACAGTAAGACTTTTTTTAAGAGTTGACCAAATCATTGCTTAAGATTGCCCAAATTGGTCTACAATATCCTGAGCATCAGGTAAGTTGCGATCAAGCTGGAAATTATTTTTGTATTGTCTACAAATCAGGTTAGCATTGTGAAGAGCTTTAATAACATTAAGTCAGTGAGGTTGATTTAGAATCAATCAGAAACGTTTACTTGTGCCGCACCTAGTCAGAAGGCTTACCCATGCCTAGAAAAATACACCGGAGATTTTTTTGCTTAATTTTTCTTGCTCACACATAGGAGTTGGTCAAAATCAAACTGACTTTTAAATGAAGTTAAGACCCTCAACCATTGTTTTCAGACGACGATATATAATCTTCTCCAGTACTATTTGCAAGGTTGGTAACAAGTTGCATTTCCTAATGTTACATTAGGTAAAAGGTAAATTAAAAACCTACTTATAGGTACCATTTGGCATCTTTTCAGTTATAATTCAATCGGACAATCCCGTTGGTAGAAGTGGTTATGACAGCCAGTTTGTATGTCACAGATTACGTATCCTATGTTATATGTAATTTGTGTTGTATGTACATAGATGTAGGAAATGTAACAGCGTGATAGGAGAGGTTAGCTAAAGAGGAAAAAAAGGTGCCTTAAGAACCATTTTAAAATTGAAAGAGAAATTGAGAAACACAAAAATAAAACTGTTATAAGTCCAACAATATTCGAAATATAAATATCAAGACATGAATCTTTAATAAAGTATTGCAATCTGATTTGGAGAATATATGGGGGTATATAGGAGGACGAGGTGTGGCAAAGATGTCCAAGGCATGAAATTCTGGACATTTTTAATTAACCAACTATCGTTAGGATACAACGTCTGCAGTTGCTTGGATATGTAGGAAGATTACCTAAAGGAAATGTAATGTAGTCGGTGAAAGTGGATGCAAGATACAGGACAAAGGAAAAAGGAAGAAAATAATAGAAGCCTTGGGCCTCCAAGCCCTGCAGCGCTGTAAAATATGTTCCCAATTTGTTTTCAAAACAACCAAAATGTATCCTTAAGTAGGTTTGCAAAAAATCGTCTTGTTCATCCTTCTGAAGTTGATACAATTGAGAATATTATGTAATCTTATGCAAACCAATATTATTGTCTTCCATAGAAAACAGAATTAGAACTAGGCTTCCACTAAGATAAAATAACGTCACAATAGAGGCTTTTCTATCATTGGTTGAATTAGAATTTACTTTAGGGGCTTTTTTGTATTGTAGGGCGCCCGCCCAAAAGCACGAGCGAGCGCCGTGAACACAGCCCGGCAGATAGATGCTGCGCCTTGCTCCCACCAAAATTATCTCCACCAACGCTCGCCACATGCCAGAGCGAGATGACCGCGAAAGCAAGATAGGTGCTGAGTCTTGCTCCCGCCAGAATGATCCCTAACAACGCTCGTGACGAGGCGCGGCTTAACCCACCCCCCGTATTCACCAGACATTGCTACCACTTGTTTAGTTCATATGTGGTAAGGCTCTACGCCCCGCGTGGGAGCACAGCCTGCGAACTGAGAGGTTAAGGCGCGGCTCTCATACGTTCGCTCTCTCTGCCCGGTCGTTGCGCACCATCTCTGATGCGGGGCGGTGTGGCAAGCACCGCGCCTAAGACGACCGCCATTATTACCCCTTGTTCGAGTGAACGCAGGTACTCAATTATTTTTAGTGACTGAGTAGGCCACCCGCCAGGCATCAGAGAGCACCGGGAATTGAACGCGGGTCCGTCAGCATCGCAGCCCGCCCCTCAACCACGGGACCACGCTGGCTGTCGTTTAGTTCATATAAAGATGTTCAAATTTGAGTCGTCCAATAGACGAGTCGTTGGGCTAGACTTTTCATTCTACCTGTTACCTCTTGTTTTTCGCAAAGAATGCGGAAACTTTTGAATTCATCAATTATATCCAAAGCTTAACCACATCGAGTGAAATCAATTTCAGTTGTGGTACGTTTCAAGTCAACATTTTTATATTAACCGGAAAAAGCTGAGCAGCACTTTGTAACTACTTTAACGAAAACACAAGATAGGAAATTAGGACAGAAACGCAGTCGGTCGCTGCTTTACCACCTGGCGCATTTAGCACCATATAAATAGGCGCCATCTAAAAATAGAGCGAACGCTGACTTTGATTTTATGATGTATGGGGTGTCTGCGCCGTTCCTTTTAATTTCACGCGTTTGTGGTGGCCCTGCGTGGGATGAAAAGGATGAGTCGTGAAGGCCGTTTCAGCATCATGTTCAACAGGATAAGATTTTATTTTTCAGGGGCACATGCTGTTGCTGATTGGAGTTAATTGCTTCTGAAGGCCCAATATTAGTAATCGCCCCATTGAGGTGCAGCATACCTTCAGGTGAGCTCTGCACAACTCTTAAATGCTAATTTTCAGGGTTGTTAAAATTCCAGTGCGAGGAGAGAAAAATAATAATTCATTTCGCTTTTGAACGCTACTGCTTGAAGTACTTTAATACTTTGGTCCAATTAAATCCAATTTTATGCCCGATTTTTAGCCTTTTCACTTGTTTTGGATATTTTAGTATAACTGGGAGGGGTAAGAATTAACTAACGTGTCTAGGGGAGGAAAGAGGGACTCAAATAAATATATTCCCCTCTAATTATTTTAAACTGATTTCTTAATTTTTGGGACTAACAATAAGAGAAACTATTGAACCAGCTGATTCCACACGTTTAATGAAAATGAAATAAAACTTAAATGCTGACAGTCCAGTTAAACAATTCTCCATATATGACATTATCGTATCTATAATGGGAGCTTTTGTCAATTACGTATTTTCACGTGCCGGCGCGGATTAACCGTTCCACTCGTGCGAGTGAAACGAAGACATCAATCCGGCGGCCCTATTGCGTCTATTAATGATAAGGTCAAATTAATTCAACCACATCAGCTATCTGAAAGTAGTAACGTTCCTAATTTTTTGTTGCGTGCTTAATCAAGTTTGTTCTGCAATTTACTAATCAACGTTGTTGTTGTTCACAGGTTGTGCTGGCGCGTGTACCTACCCGAGCAATTTCTAGACCGACACGTGCAGCTCGAAATGAAGAAACGGGTGGTGTTGGACCTCGATGTGGGAACGGATGACGCCTTCGCCCTATTGCTTCTATTGCACGCGGAAAAGCTGGGGCTGGTCAAAATCGAGGCGATCGTGTGCACCATGGGAAATGCCAGCTTGGAGGACGTGACCAGAAATGTTGTCAGGATCCTAGAAATCGTTAACAGAACCGATGTAAGTAGCGGCGCGTTTCAGAACGCCTACTAGCATGCCTTTCCTTAGATTCCCATATACAAAGGAGCAGCCAACCCTATTGTATCTTCAGAAATGCCCACGCCGCGCTTTCACGGAAAGGACGGTCTTGGTGACTTGGCGCATAGCTCGGATCCCAACTTGAACATCGTACAGAAAGAGCCTGCTTGCACTGCCATTCGAAATCTCGTTATAAACAATCCTGGTGAAGTCACCTTATTATGCATAGGTCCTCTCACCAATACAGCCTTGTCGATGAAGATCTTCGAAGATTTTGCACTGAATATCAAAGAAATATTTATTTTAGGGGGGAATTACACAGGTGAGGGTGATCTACCAGGAACGATTTCATCTAATAAGAGCTTTGTCTTACAGGTAGAGGCAACGCAACTGAAACGGCGGAATTTAACTTTCATACGGATCCTGAAGCTGCTTACGTTGTCTTGGAGAACGCACGCTGCCCAGTGACCATCGCCACGTGGGAAACTTGTTTAAATACCCATATCGAAATTGTGAGTTTTACTTATTTCGACTCTGAGCGAAACGAGCTCAAAGCCTGACTTAAACAGGAGTGGCGCTTCGACGTGCTTGGATCGAGGAAGACTCCTTTCATAGAACTCTTGAACCGAGCTGAGAGGAACGTGTATTCTAAGTCCCTTCCAGATTCGCCTTGGTTCCCCTGCGATTCGCTCATAGTTGTCGCAATGCTGTATCCCGAACAGGCAGTTGTGCGTAGCAGCACACATCATGCCACTGTGGAATTGTACGGCAGCAAAACCAGGGGGCAGGTTGTCTTGGACCACCTCAAGAAGAAGACGCCGAACATTACTGTGATAGAAGAACTCGACCAAGAGGTCATCAAGAAAGCTTTAATTGAGGCTGTAGAGAGCATCGTTTGACTTAACGAGTAATGTATTTTGTAAAACCGAATAAGCTATGTTTAACAATAAGTAAAGATGTAGAATTGTTCGAGTAGGTCGGAACCATTTCATTTTTTTTAAATAAATCAGGCCTTCAGTTTGTTATTTTATTTGTGCTCGCTAATAGCCTTAATCGCAGACTTTTAAATTAAAATCGATGTACTTGAAGTCTTTGAGGCGAAAGATAAAAACCTTCCTTCCAATTCTCTACTTACAAGGTGATTCAAGTATGACCCGGACTGATTTCTTTTTACAAAAAAATTGCCACACCCATGCCAGTCTTCAACGTACTCGCCTCCGGAGTCAACACATCTTTTCCAACGTTTCCCTTTTCAAAAAAGGCTTTTGGTTGGCGGTGTATTCACTCTCGAACAGTCTGGATGACGGCGGCGTTGTTCGCAAACCACATGCTTTGTAAGTCTGATTTGAGTCTTTCGAACAGAAATCACTTGAGGCCAAATCGGGAGATGTGGCAGATTCCATTTCAATTTCCGGAGGGTTTTCATTGTTATTTTGGCCGTATGGGGGTGCATTGTTTTGAAGGAAAGCTACCCGCTTTCTACCTGTTTTCCGCTTGGATCGGATCTTTTCCTTCACGTCTGTTGCCAGGATGTTTCAGTAATAAGCTCCATTTAGTGTTCTAGCGTTCGTCAGAAAGTCTACAGTTCCAGAAGAACGTTACCATCACTTTTTCTGCCGAACGGTTCTTTCGCGCTCTTTTGGTTTGGGATAACTGGTATGCCCCCTCTCATGTGATGACTGCTGGGACTCAGGAATGAAGTAGTGCACCCACATTTTATCGGTGGTCACTATAGACTTTAAAAATTCATTATCTTCTCTTTTAAATTGCTGTAGGAAACGACTGGCAGTTTGCATACGGACCATTTTGTTCACGCCCGTCAATGTGCGTAAGTTTCACCGTGCATTCACCTTACAATAATGCATTTTAACCATGTCTTCTACGCTATCAGTACTGATAGACAGCATTGCTTCAATTTCCTTGAAAACGTTGCGCCTATTGTCACGAATAATGTTTGGCTCGGTGGCGGCTGTTCGCGATCGACAGTCATGCTGTTCATTCTGCACGCGCTCTCTGCGATCTCTGAAGCATTTACACCACTCAAACACACAGATCTTTCTCACACTGTTGTTGGAGTCTGTGGCAAATTTTAGCGTACGAGACGTTTTCTCCAATGAGGGATTTGACCACCATATGTTGTTTCACACTCCGCGGCACCTTTTGTTCACTCATTACTCTAACAACTCCTAAACAAAACTGAACGGGTTTTATCCCGAGCAGGAGGGAGGGTGGAGCTTATGGCTCCATATTTCAACCACCTTGTACCTTACTTTCTTCTATTTATATTCTTTTGATTGATAACCATACCAGAACTACAAATAAATCCTCCGGACAAAGGGAACCTTCGGTACAAGCTCATCCTGCGTGTTAAGTAGAACGCTTGCTGATGCTGGCGGCATGCAGAACGCAATTCGCTTCAAAAACTTTTATTTAGTAAAACCGCACTTGAGTCTTATAAAAAAGTACAAACGCAAAAGAAGATAAATAATGTTAAATCGTTCTGATCTTGACAACATATTTACTATAAATGTTCTTGGAAACCCAATTTTCCTAATTGCAAAGGTTACTGATTTTGTTATTATTGATGGATCGTGTATATATCATCACCTGTTGGTTCTCTGAATATTACACATAGCTACTAATACTATAGATTAATGTAATTATTTTTTAGTCAGTTATTTAGTCACTCATTAGGTTGTATTAAGTTCTTTGTCCTTTACCTTCTCTATTTTTCTACGTTTCATTGAATGTTGGTAAGCTGTATCGACCGCTTTTCTTAAAGTCTACGAAATGATCATTATTTTCAGGTATTTGTAGCGGGTGAATAAGTCTATCTGATGGTTGGATGTTGATGTATAGTTTCGTTCCAGGACTCTTACGCATCTGTGTAATTGAACTTTAGGATTAAGAATCAAAGTTAATCGTATAAATGGGATTTTCTTTTTTGGGACTTTAGATAAGTTTGGTGTCTATGGTCAAGTTTTGGTCCTCCAAAGAATTTTTTTATCTTCTTTATAGTACTCTTCTTAGGGTTGATATTTATCTTTTAGCAACTAAAGCACTGTTTGAGAGGATTAAAGGTGAGATTTGGACAGATTATATTGCTATTGTCTATAGTTGAGGTAGTGTTATAAAGAACATGGCCGTCTTGTCTTTTACAAGGATGTTTTGGTGCTATCAACCTCAGAAATTAACCTGAAACATTTTACTACTTAGAAACCTCGCGCCACATTTTATTTAATTCCTTGTTTATGTCAAAGAACACAGTATCAAAGATTTTCTTCATGTTGAAACTTTCTTTATCACTCACAGATGTTGAAGATTGGTTAAGTGGTCTGGGTGAAATCCAAATCCACTCTTAAACAAACTGTAATGGATAATTTTGTCTTCTGCAAGGTTAACAGTAGGCTGTATTTTTCGGTCATTTATTTGTTGTATTAAGTGAATATTCTTATAAATGTTGATGTGTTTTTCTCCTCTGAAAATAAAATGAGATTAATTTAGGGTTTTTATAATAAAAAGTTATTTTTCAGGGGTCAATGTCAATCTGTGCAGTCATTATTTTTGTGACAAAAAATATATTCGATCTAGTCAGCGTAGCGGACGCGAGAGAGCGACAGCAACAGAGAGTCAGCAGACGCCAATCCGCTCTCTCGCGTCCGTTTCATTTTTTTCATTAGAAACGGTTTATTTGATTTTCCGTAACGTCGATTCAAGACGTGTTCTTCCAGATTAGTCGAAGTTTTAAAGAGGACAAAGATTTTTGGAATAATACTTTTGCTTCTTTCGCACATCAAACATTTTAACTATTATTTTTTTCATGAAATCTCCATTCTTGTTTGTATTCAAAGAACTCAGGCACGACTATTTTTTTTCTTTATGAACAAGTGCAATTGTCTCATTGCAGATTGATTTATAAGATGTTCCGTATAATTTTTGGAGAACCGTTGAATACACTTGGATCTTGCAACTTTCAATTACTTTGTGGTCTAGCTTTTAGCAGCCGTATTTGGTAGTACAGTAGATAATTAGGATGATTAACGCGTTTTTTAACCAACGTTTATTGTTTAGTCTCCTATAACTGAATCAACTTTCCAACAGTTGATACTCCAACATTTGGCAGGTAGAAGGTGGGAAAAATGAGAAGTATAAACCCATCTAAAAATATTTGTATATTGCCATTTTTGCATATAGGAGGATAAATCAACAAAAATTTTCCAACGGCGAAGTTTTCACAGAAAACAAGCGACGATCTAACATTTCTATTATTTATTGCCAATGACGCTTCTCAGGAGAATGAACAAAAACAAAAATTTATGCAATATGAGCGACAATGCGTTAGAAGATTTTTGCGATTACAATTTGACAATTGAACGTTTTAAATCCGAATGAAAATAATGCATCCCAGTGGAATAAACATTACGATATTTGTCCAAAAGTCAAGGAATGATTTTTTAATCCGATTGTCATATGTTAGATGTTGACTGTAACAGTTTCCTACTAGACCAATAACAATTTTTGTAGTTGTATTCATGACGCCGATCTATCTTTGCAATTTTTTTGTAGGGATGGCTTTCTTTCGTGTTGAACGAATTACGGTTAAGAAGAAAACTTATATGGGTGCAAAGTTTTCTTAGAAGTCAAGTGATGACTTAAACGATGGTTCATTGGAACCAACGAACTGTTGGAAGAACTGCTGTTTGCAAACTTTCTCTAAAAAATGAGCAATATTGCATTAGAAGAGTTGTGAGGTGATAAAATTCTGCTAGAAGGTGACGAGGCCTTGGAATAACTTTTAGGTCTGGGAAGTTTCTTTAAAACAACGAGCGATGGTGCATTGGAAGACTTCTACGGCAGCGAAGTTCTGTTAGAAGGCAACGAGGCTTTAGAAGAATTTCTAAGGCTGCGAAGTTTTTCTGAAAGCCAAGCGTTGGTACGTTGAAAGACTTCTGCCAAAGTTCTCTTAGAAGAAAATGAGGCGTTGAAAGAAGTCTTATGGTTTTGAAGTTTCTCTAGCAAACTGATGAACTATGGCTGTAAAGTTTGTCTGAATAATGAACTATGGTACATTAGAAAACTTTTAAAACTATCCTAAAAGGCAACGAAAGATTGGACAACTTTCCATGGTTAGAACGTTTTTCTAAAGAGTATACGCTTGTTTTACTGGGGCGAAATTCTGCTAGAAGGCAACGATATGTTTAAAGAAGTTTTGGAGCTACGAGGTTTCTCTAAATAATGAGCGATATTGCGTTAGAAGATCTCTGTGGTGGCAAAATTATGCTAGAAGTCAACGAGGTGCTGGAATCACTTTTAGGGCTACGAAATTTTTCTAGAAAACGGGCGATTGTGCGTTGAAACAACTTCTAAGGTGGTGAAGTTCTCTTAGAAGCCAACGAAACGTTGAAAGAACTTTTACGGCCTCAAAGTTTTTCTGAAAAATGAGCGATGGTGCATTAAAAGACTTGTAATGTGTCAAAGTTATTTTAGAAGGCAATGAGGCGTTGAAAGAACTTCTGTGGCTGCAAAGTTTCTCTGAAAGACGAGTATTGGTGTGTAAAGACTTAACGGTGGCGAATTCTCTTGGAAGTCAATGAAGCGTCGAAAGAATTCTCGTGGACTCGAGGTTTCTCTAAAAAATAAGCTATAGAAGACTTTTATGGTGACAAAGTAATTCTAGAAGGCGAATACATATTGGAAGAACTTCTATACTTGCAAAGTTTTTCTGAAGGGCGAGCAGAGGTGTTTTAAAAAACCAACATTAATAATTCTCCTAGAAGTAATTTATCGGTCGAGCGTTTCAATGATGACCGACGATGATACACCAAAAAGAAATGATTTATAAAGTGCTGAATTAAACGGAAATGTTGCCCTAGAAGCTAGTAACGATTTCTTCATTTAATCGTCAGGAGTTTCTATACCGAGTGCTACGGTGTGCTGGTAGACGAATGACGACTTTTGTAAAAGTATTCATAACCGTCATTTAGTGTTTCAATTTTTCAGGTGTTGATGCCCTCTAATAATATAAACATTTATAAGAAAAACAAGGGATGCTACGTTGGAAGACTTTTACGGTGGCGAAATTTCCCTAGAATACAACTAACGACTTCTCATCTTGCCAGTTGGGCGTTTTTAAGTAAAGATGCTTTTAAAAGGACGAATAGGTAACAAGGCATTCAAAGAATTGTTATGGTAGTAGGGTCTATTATAGAATTAAAAGGTTTCCTATTCGACCGGCAACTGATTCATTTCAAAAATCTTCTTTGATACAATTTTTATAATAGCAAAGTCCTTCTAGAAGACAATCAAGGATTTTATATCACAAAAGTATCTAGTGGTGCTCAAGAGAGTAAATAAGAAGGCGTTATAAAACATTAATGGTAGTAAAGCACTTGGAATCAATTAAAGGTCTATCAAAATGTTATCGTAAAAAATAATTGGCATTTATGTTAATATTTTTTACGCATTTGTTTGACTTTTGAACGATAAACAAGTGTCGAGAGCTCTGCCGCGAAGCTAAAAATAAACGGGTGATATCTGGCGACCTTTATACGGTTGTAAAGTTATCGCGTTAAACATGTTCCATATGTGCCATAAATAGGCCGGACCAACTCCAAATCCAGTTAAATTAAATCCATAAGATGTATGAAGAACTGAGCAACAAATACTCAGAGCTGGAAAATAAATTGTCTAACAACACTGAAGAAAAAAAAGCAGTTTAATACTACACCGATGAAGTAGAACTAGTTTATGAGACAGGATGGATTCGCCAGAAAAATAGGAAGAAAAGAAAAATTGATATATCGCTTACACCCCCCACAAAATAATCAAAACGTTTCGGAAACAAAACAACCGGTAGCCAGAAAAATACGCCCTCCTCCCCCGATAGTCGTGGATGGAATTGAAAACTTCAGTCAGTTACATGAACAAATTAGTGAAATGTTAAATGATTTTTAAATTAAAATAATTAATGATAAGAATATCAAAATCACCGTCAAGGATGAAGACAGCTTTAAATTGATTAGAGCAATATTAGAAGAAGAACAATATTCATGGCACTCATAACGAGAACAAACAAAACAGGCCAATTAAAGTAGTAGCGAATAAGTTACACCACTTATGCAAACCTGAGCAGATAGTCATGTCGCTCAGAAAGAGAGGATTTAAGCTGTTAGAAGCAATTCTAAAATTAAAATACATAACTAAACAACGTTTGAATATGTTTATCTTAGCGTTTAAATATGACGAGGATATTAACAAAATTTTTGCAATCACCGATATAATGGGGATTAGGATAGAAATTCTGCCGATTAGAAAATCGACATTAATATCACAATGTAAAAGGTGTCAAGCCTACGGGCACACACAAAGATACCGTGCAGAGGAACTCAGATGTGTTAGATGCAGCGGAAAACATTTAACGGCAGATTGTAATAAACCTAAAGATGTAAAACCGAAATGCGTTCACTGCGGCCAACAACACCCAGCTGATTATCGTGGATTTTTGATGGCCAAAGAATTGCAGAAAATGAAAAACAAACAAACTAAAAAATCTAATCTGTTACGACAGACCCAAAGAATCGAACGAATAAATGTAGAAAAAGCGAAGCAAAAAAATGAATCAAAACCCATAATCTACAGTCACGCGGTAAATGGAAAAACGGAAGAAAACTATAATAGAAAAACTATTAGATTCGATTCAACAATTGAAGCAACTCTTCAACAAATATTGGAAAAGCTAAATGCAATGGACGAACGCATTATCAAATTAGAATATCGCAATCAAGGAGCGATCCCTAAAAATAAAAATGGCTAACCAGTTGAGAATAATGGAATGGAACGCCAATGGACTACAGAAACATCAACAAGAGCTACAAATAGTCCTGGACATGGAAAAAAATTGATTTATGCCTCATTGCTGAAACACATTTTACCAGGGAGTCACATATCAAGTTTAAAGGATACAAGGTATATCACACCATTCACCCTGATAACGACGCAAAAGGTGGTAGTGCAATCATTGTAAAAGATTCCATTCTACATCACCAAGAAATAGGTTACCAAACAGACATAATACAGGCAACATCTATCATCGTTAAAGTTGAAACGTATGAAGTAATGGTTACAGCACTATATAGCCCACCAAGACATAACATCAAGGAAGAATACTACCTTAACTTTCTTAAAAAACAAGGATATAGATTCATTTTGGGAGGTGATCTCAATGCAAAGAACACCCAGTGGGGATCTAGGGTAATAACAACGAAAGGTAAAGAACTTTTGAGAGCATGTAACCGCTTGAACTGCGAAATACTATCGACTGGTAAACCAACAGATTTGAGCAAAATTCCTGACCTAATAGACTTTTTCATTGTCAGAAATATCTCTTCGAATTACATTTAGGTTGAAGTAGCATGGGATATGAGCTCAGATCACTCTCCCATACTTCTCACCTTAAGTGACACAGTAATTCAGAAAGAACTCCCACATAGACTAGAAAGGACTGACTGAAAAAGTTTCAGAATCAAACTTGAGAACTCTATAAATCTTTCTGTACCAATAAGAACTGAAGAACAGTTAGATACAGAAGTAGAACTGTTTGTCATGAACATCCAGCAAGCAGCATGGGAAAATACCCCTGAGATTAAACCTAGAGTCAAGGGTAATAATTACCCTAAAGAAATTAGGGAACTTGTATCTGAAAAAAGGAAATTAAGAAGAAGATGGCACCAAACAAGGGCACCAGTAGATAAAACCGCCCTGAACAACGCCACCCAACAACTAAAGAGAGAAATACAACGCATCAAAGAAGACTCAATTGAAAGCTATCTGCGAGAATTAACTAATGACAGTAAAACCGACTACTCCTTGTGGAAAGCCACCAAACGCCTAAAACAACCTACTCTTCAAAACCCACCATTCAGAAGGGCAGAAGGGCGCGGAATAACCTACAAAAAGCAACTAGATTTGCAGAACACTTGGAACAGATCTTCCAACCAAATGCAGGAGAAGACCCTCAAGATTGGACTGAACCAAGACAAGAGGATGTCGAGATACCACTCACCACTCCAAAAGAAGTTTTGGAAGAAATCAAAATGAATATTAATCCAAAGAAGGCACCCGGATTTGATTAAATCACAGAAGAAATTCTTAAACAGCTTTCAAAGAAAGCAATAGTAAAATTGACTTATCTTATTAACGCTACATTTAAATTAAGATATGTTCCAACGATGTGGAAAGTAGCGGAGGTAATAATGATTCTCAAACCAGGAAAGTCACCGCAAGAAGTGTCGTCATGCAGGCCTATTTCCTTGTTGCCGGTTACTTCGAAACTATTTGAAAAGTTACTTCTGAAAAGATTAAAACCGATAATAGAGGAAAAGAACCTAATCCCTTCGGATCAGTTTGGGTTCGGAGAAAATAGATCAGGTACACAGAATTACAGATGCTATCGAAAAGTCTTTAGAGAAAAAGAAAGTCTGCTCGGCAATATTCCTACACGTTGCCTAGGCTTTCGATAAAGTCTGGCACGAAGGCTTATTCCATAAATTGAACAAAACTTTGCCAAGACAACATTCTCAATTGTTAAAATCATATCTTTCAGGAAGATATTTTAGAATAAAGCAGGAAGAGGCCTATTCTGAATTAAGAGAAATTAAGGCTGGAGTGCCGCAAGGTAGTGTACTAGCGACATTCCTGATCTTGAACATAACACCATTGCAACGTTTGCAGATGATACAGCCATTATGGCAATAGGAAAAAATCATGAAGAGGCTGCTGAAAAGCTCCATGGATAGAATAAACACTTGGACCAGAACTTGGCGTATCAAACTCAACGAGAGTAAGTCCGTACATGTAGACTTCACCAATAAATTAAAGCAGCACATACCCATTAGAATCAACGATGCCCAGATTCCACACGCTGATTCGGCGAAATACTTGGGCATGACCTTAGATGCAAGGCTACGCTGGAAAGCCCACGTGAAAAAGAAAAAAGAAGAGTTTAACCTAAAATATAGAAAAATGTATTGGTTACTAGGAAGGAACTCCAAGTTATCCATTCATAATAAACTGCTTCTTTATAAGCAAGTTCTAAAACCAATATGGATATATGGCCTACAATTTTGGGGCTGTGCTAGCAAAAGCAATATACAAATCATTCAACGACTACAAAACAAAGTACTGAGAGACATGGTCGATGCACTTTGGTACTTCCGTAACTGTGACCTCCATAAGGACCTTGAAATAGAGACAGTTAATCAAACCATTCCCAAAATCGCAAGACGTCACGAACAACGACTTCTCCAACACGTGAATGCTGAGGCACTCCTGCTTCTCGACAACACCAACCTGACAAGAAGACTCAATCCTTCGAACTAGTATAGTGAAATGAGTGAAAAGCAGAGTACTTGTGCGGTAGTCACACGTTAAAATTAGTGTAGTTTAATTATCAGAACCTGAGGTGAACTAGTGAGCAGATCCTTAGTTAAGTTTCAACCTGTAGCAATTTAAGTTAGAAACAAATTATTCATTGATCAATGTTATGATCAGATTATAATGTCAAAAATGTACAGGAAAAAGACATTTAATACTAAAAATGTTATTTTTAAAAGCATTGTAACCAGATAATTATTAATCTGATTTTAACTTCTACACCTTTATGAGTAATATGAGCACTCGCGTCTATTGCCCTTCTTAAAATAAAGCTAAAAGGGCGTAACTTTGGCACCGCAGATGAAAGCTAAATCTTTGAAGATGATGGGACGACGTTCTCAACAGCGGCCATTTTTTTCTTACCTTTTGTCATTCTGTTCTTGACGATCTAATAGTTCTGTTACAAAGTCTGGATTACTATCAACAGAATAAAGCTCCGCTCGTTTTGGTCCACTGATTGATTATAGTTTGTATACTGCATATAAGATACATTTGATATTTCGATTATTCAGGCTAATTGGAGGCAAGATTAATTCAGACGCTTTGAGATTACTGACTATTATTAAAATAATATCCTTATCAGATACTTTAATAGAAATTCCCAGCCTGTACTCAATCAATAAGAAAGCTACTGTCTAAAAATTCGTCTATTTCTTGTGTACCTAAAAAGTTTAATGCGCCGACCAAGAGTTACCAGCAAGGCATTTCGTATTTAGGTTATAAATTGTCAGTAAAATGTTCGACAAAGTAGCATGTAATATTAAAATTGTTTTTAAATTTCCACGTGTTAAAGGCAGTTCCGAATTACAGTTTGCTATTTGGTAGACATTCTAAAGAATGTGTGTAAACCATCTACATCATTTTTCTCTTCTTTGAAACGACCTAATGGTAATATCCAACGTGGAGGCAGTTGTACAAAATTTCCGAGTTAAAACTCTTTATACAGTCGAAAACGAGTCATTTTACTAGCAGATAAGGGAATACTTCAAGAAGACTATAACCACAAAATGTCCGAACTCTAAAACATATGTCATTCTCAACAGGAACAATACTAGACAATTTACAAAATCAGATGTATCACTCTGATCCATATTAATTCTACTTAAATGCTAGCTAGATATTTGCGAGGTGCGCTAAAAGTATACATTAAGAATATAACCACCCACATTAAGTCGTAGGAGGAAGATTTAAAGTTCAGTTTTTAATACAAGATGCTTTTGATTGTCTTAAATAGTTTTTCCATCAAGGTCCTTTAAATACCTCGTTTAAGAAGAGAAACATGGGGTCACTACAGATTTTGATTCATTTTCATGATACTGAACCTCACTGAATGTAATCTAAATGATCGTTTGTGAAATATCAACGAATATTAAATTTTGCTTTCAGATTAGTTCTGTGGCATTAGATGCACTTAGACCAATTCACAATAGTAAAATACCAGTTCAAGAAAAATGGCTGAAAAATATTGACAGATGAGTATGTTATCCAAGGAGCTAATTCCAATTAGCGATTCGAGAATGAAGATGAAAAGTGTTATAAAACCCCACAGAAAAGTAAAATGGGTGCGAACAAAGATGGAAGAAAAAACCTAGAGATTTGGATAAGTAACAAAAAAACAATAGAACTGGAAAGAGTAGAATAGTACAAGAATCTAGGGGTGGTTATAACAGAAGACAGAAAAAACGAGAGTGAAATAGAGGCAAGACATGAAAGGTGATAGAAATGCGCATAGAAAGAGCCGTGCTAAGTTCTAAGGAAATTTCGCGAAACATGAAAGTGCGTATTTATAAATCTGTGCCAAGACCAACTGTAACATATGCTTGTGAAACGTGGGTCTAAATAGTGGAGGTAAAAAGGACAGAAATCGGATGAAAAAGAAGAAGTAACAAAGAAATTGAAAATCTTTTTGTAGAAAGGAATATAACAAACTACATAAAAGGACAAAGGATTAAATGGCTAGGCCATATCAGTAGAATGGATAACAAAAATATATATGACGTGCGAGTGTATGGGAGAAGAAGACATAGACCTAGGCAGAGATGGAAGAGACAAGTGTCAGATCGGGCAACCTCGAGAAGAATATCCAAGCTATGGGCATAAAGGCCTGTATATATATATATATATATATATATATATCGTTTATATGAAGGAAACGAATATATATATATATATATATATATATATATATATATATATATATATATATATATATATATATATATATATATATATATATATATATATATATATATATATATATATATATATATATATATATATATATATATATATAATATGGTTTTCTCTTCATTATAAACGTCTTAGGTGATTATTTGTTTGCAATATATCTATATTTTAGAATTTCTAAGTATACATCTTATGTATGAGATAAACATATTTTTTACAAGCTTTACAATTGTGAAGATTGAAAGTTTAGCTTTAGTCGATTTGGAAATATAGCCAATAGCATTTTTCTTGATAGCCGCTTTTGGGATAAAAAAAGAAAACCACTAATTGCCTTATATAGTAGAACTTCGATTATATACCTCCTAGACATGAGATTTTAATTCTCCCACAAAAAGACATTTATGTGATGTTCCTTCTTCCAAATTCTACATGTCATAATCAAATTGGCTATAACAATGTTGCTACCAATGAGGAATAATTATTGGAAAACAATTACTTGTTAAGGTTAATGAACCAAGAGTCAGATTTACACTACGTACAGTAGGTTAATTTTATTTCTTTTTAATTTTAGTAAAATAAAGTCATTGTGTCAACCTACTTTATAAGGTTTCAAATTGCAGATAGTCCTTTGTTAATATTTGGTGTTTTGTGTTAGTTTCTTCTACTTTACAAAGACAAAGGCATATTAATACAATAATACAACAAAACAGTAATGAATTGGTTAGATTTATAAAGCAAGTGAATGAGGTAAAAGCCCCAAATGTAAGAATCACATAAACTTTTAGTTCTTTTAACGCAGAGATGAATAAAAAAATTAGTGTCTATATTGCAACAAGTTGAAGCATAGAACTCAAAAATTTTGTTTTTAGGCTTGATAAGTGTGCTTATTACTTGATATACAATTTACGTGACATGGCAACCACCAACCAAATTTTTGTCTCGAAGATCATACGTAATGAAAGCACCGCAGAAAAAATTCTTAAGCAATTTTAATTTAAGCTAATCTAAGCCACTTCTTGGGATAAATTGAACTCATATCTTATGCAATAACTCGGCACTAATAAAATCATTAGTATAAAATATAAATTTTACTTCAATAGCAATTTAAAACTTGCCCTTTAACATAATAATCCAATTTATACTTTTTTAGATTAAATCTAATGACCCTTCTAACACAGATATGTTCAGCAAAGGTTTTCACTTGATACTTTTAGCTTCCATTACTTAAAAGGAAAAAATTTATGTAACAGTAGTAAAGTTCAAGTTTGAAATTTTTCAGTTGTCTTTTTTGTCAAGTCTACAGAAATGCAGCCGATTCTTGCAAATTTCAGTTAAGCGTAACTATTATAATGCTATATACAAAATACAGGAGATAGATATGGAAAGGGGAAAAGTGAGGGAGACAGAGAAGAGAGAGAGGGGAGAAAAAAACAAGAGAAAAGAAAGATAGGGGAGGGGAAAAAAGGAAAGAAAGAGGAATTAAACTATACTGATACTATCTATAATATAAACACATATTTAATTACATTTACTATAATTAATAAATTACAAACGTTTGTGAACATAAAAACTAGAATCGCCATCAATTCAGCTTCCTCCTTGCAGGTAATGGAATGTTTGAGATTTTGTTTAATACTTTTCTCTCGCTCAAGGATGATGGAGCTACAGAAAGTTTAATTTTTGATATTTTTTCGCTTTGTGTAAAGCATCTTCTTGTAGCATTTTCAGAGCTCTCACTACCAACATGATTTCGGATTGAAGCAGGTGTACATGCAGTGTAAGGTACAAGCACATTCTCTTTATTGATTTGTTCATTATTCGTCTGAGATTTCATTTCTGTCTTGAACATAGAAAGCCAGCTTGTAGGTGCCTCACTTGGGTCATTTGATTTGGTGCTTTCAGGGTCACTGGAGACAAGAACAACATCATCATCTTCATCACTGTCCAAACTTATAACGAGATCCACACTCTCTTTGCTAATATTTTTTATCACATCCTCCTGATCGTTGTGCAATAATTCATCAACATAGGGTACGGAATTTTCTTTATCACTGAAGCTGTCGTTTTCCTCTGATATGGTATTCAGATAGTTGCTAATGAATCTGTTTGTTGCGCTCTGTTCAGTCTTAAAATTTTCTTCTGCGTTCAGGTATTCAAACTTACTATTATCTGTTTTATTACACTGTATGTCATTATTATCATCCTGCATTTCCACATTATCTTGAGGATTTAATGGCGCATTACAATTTACATAATTCAATATAAATTTATTTGTTACTTCTTGCTGTTCCTTCTTCAATTCGATTACATTTTCTCTACCAACTTCACTTTCATTGTTTCTAATATTATCTTTAAGAGACAAAAACTGCTGCATTTCATCTGCAAGTGCACTCACCCTGAACTGTTTTGCGCAAGAATTATGATTTATTGAATTGTTTTGGCAATTTGCTTCTATTTCTGCTGCGGAATTTGTTTTGGACTCTCTTTTGAGCATATTAAGAAATCTATTTTGAGAAAATTCAACTCCCAACGCGTTTAAATTGTGCTGCTTTGAATTTATCGCATCATCCTGATCTTGAGTTTCCTTCTGAAGAATTTTAATCTCACTTTTTTGTTCAGAACATTGTGAAATTTCAGTTGTTTTCAAGTTTACACTTTGGTTTTTTTCAGTTGGATCCTTACCTTCATGATCATTTATGTTATGTTCAATGGAAGAATTTGAGACAGACACAGACGCATGTTCTTTAATTATTGGTAATGTGGATCGTGTACAATTGGGTTTTACATTCACTTCTGTGTAAGCATCCACTTCTATGGTGTTTCTCCTACGTTCAATGCTTCTTTTACGAGTATCCACACTGTCAAGCTCAATAGCTGGTTCATTTTTAGTAACAACTTCTTTGTCATCTATGTCATCATCTTCAACAAAACTGTCAGAAGACTGTCTCCTGGAGATCGCGCTTTCGAGTTTCTCTACTTGTACCTTCAGTTGCTGCGCCTTACGTCGCCACTTGCGTTTTTCACTGTTAGTCTTCTGAATCTCCACGCATGTCTCAAGTTTCTTCTTTGACTCTTCATTTAAGGTCGACCTCACGTTTTCTTCATCAGCCCTGTTCATAGATATGGTCAGTTATTATAAAAATTAGAAAATTTTCTTACCATTTCGCTTTAAGGGTGCTATTTATAAAGTCCATCGCATAACTGGGCAAATTTTTGCTTGTAAATGTGACTTCTTTCAAAATGTCCTGCCTGTACTGCTCCACTTTCAATTCCAGAATGTTCATTTGAATCCTAAAAAAACACAACCACTAATAAAAGTAAGCCCTAACACAGCAAAGCACAAACTTGTGCTCTTGGATTGTTTCTTCAAACTCCTCATGGCATGTTTCTGGCTGGTTAAATTGACTGCTAAGTTCAATATTATGTTTCCTCAACACAGCCAACTGCCTCAACCGGTTGTCTAAGTCCTGCCGCATTTCTCTGTACGTCTTCTTCATCTGCTGCAGACTTTGTTGTATCTTCATTCGGCTGTAATTATCGCAAATTAAGGAAGTGTTAATATTTATTTCGTAAGTAAAATTTCGATTTAGTAGAAGTGGTGTCAATAGAAAGCACTTGTTGAGTTCGAGCCCAAAAACTGTTTTATCCACCCGAAACAAGAGATAAAAAAGTTATATCACATTTTGCTTACTCCAAGAAAAAATTTGTTTAATGGGTAATTAAATCTAATATAACTTAAATTCAATTCAGTTAAATTTAATTTAATCTAATTTACTTTAACTTATCAAATGCAATATATCTAATGTTTTAATCCAGAAGCATCTACCATTCACAAAAACGTGTCTCACAGTAACTTAATAGACTAACGTAACATTAGCACTAAATCGACTCCCTGTTAACAAAGAATTTAATTCCTATTAGAACTAGCAATAACAAAAAAATTGTTGAGTTCATTACATTTAAGTCTATGGACATTACAAAAGTTGGCACAGAAGAGATGCCTTTCACCATAAGAGACAATGAGGTGGTCAAGTTGTTCATCACATGGTTGCCTTATCACAAATTGGAACAAGTTTTTTACAAGCTCTCTGGTTTTAACATTAGATAAAAAACACCTAACTTCATTGTTCAAGATACCACTAAGGCTGTCCAACTTGCCTATGTGGCCTCAAGAAAACCCCCTAATAGGACAATTGGCTTTAAAACGCAAGATGTCAATCAACGCAATAAGCCATTGATCATTACAATCAGATAAACCAACATGCTGATGTAATTAATAAAGTTTCCATCAAAACATGGAAACACTGTATTCAAAGTTAAGGTCATAATGATGTCTAGTCTAGCATATACAGAATTATTAGAGACCACTGGTGATGCCTAAGAATTATAATGATGCAGTCTTCAAAACCACTTTTATCTAGATATTACTTGACACAAAACTAACAAATAGAAATCAATCAGAACTCACACCATGGAGTTATTTTCTAGGCTCTGGTAAGCTGGTTGAATTAACATCAGCTCTATTTGGACAAATAAGCACAACACCAATGCATGGTTGGTTGTCCTCGACGTCAATGATCCGACTTTCATAAAAGATAAATGAAATCATTAAGTATATGAAATAATAATAAAAAAGGCACTAGATTAAAGACTACTTAACAACAGATATTGTTGGCATGATTGCTGTGAGCCACTTACCACTGTTTACCCTAATGTACAATAAGTTTTTCAAACTGGAAACATTCTCTAAAATGTGGAAGTAAGCCCATATCATGATTCAACTGGCAAAAGACCACTGTTCAGTCCAATTCGACTTTTGTCAGTATTTATTATTTAAAAATTTTTAAGGAATCTTTACTAAGGAGATCAACTTTTAAAAAATCAATTTGGCTTTACCCCATAAACGTCAACTTACAGTAGTATATAAAATTGTCTAAAAAATTATAATTAAAAACGCTAATCATACAGAATTGGAAGTCATTGCAGCTTCACAGGATATTAAAGAGGCTTTTGACAATGTATGGAAACCAGCAATTCTCAATGAACTCAAAACAAGGGATATCTAAATGGTGGCTATCTCTGCAAATGTCACATTATAATGAAGTTTGCCGATGTTGTGGTCACCATAATCCTCACCATAAATTCAAGTGTTGATCTGCAGGCCTACTTTTTAAAATTTCATCTTTGATAAACTACAAAATTTACCAGATGGCTTTCATATCCAAGTATTTTCTAATGATATCCTCATAATTACTACAATTAGAAACATCGATTTTCTCAAGTTCTGTTTTTCAAAAGTTCTCAAATTGATATTTCAATGGGAAGAGGACCACAAATTTTCTTTTGGAATGAATATGATGCAGATAAGCTCATTTACTGAAGTGACACAACATCTGCCTTAAAATCAGCAAGGCTGAACTAATACACTAAAGCGATATCAAATTCCTGGAAATAACCATCAATAAAGATTTCAAATTTCATCATGCTCTAACAATTTCTAGTGCATCTAACGTCCTAGGGGCATAAATGATAAAGAAAGTAAGCCAATAAATATGCGTAAAAAATTATTCTGTGCTCAACCAGTCTAGGGCTTAAAATCAGAAACCATCTGAAGTCTCTACATACAAGCAATCGAACCTGTCTTAACTTAGGGATGCAGCATATGCTACACACAATGGTTAAACTATCAACTTAAGAGCAATGTAGCCAAACGTTTATCCACAATCTTTTTATCGCCAATTTAACAATAATTGACCTCAGAATTAAAAAAATCAATGATATCGACAATGTAAAGCAGTCATATACAACAGAGCATTTTCCATATGACATCCTCTATCAGGGTTCTCTTCACTAACTTCCACATCCATTCTCCAGAATAACTGTTAGTCATCGCAATGCACCGACCCAGGAAAAATGTCCAAACTCCACAAGAATACAGACTTTTCTATTTATAGATGGCAGTAAGTTAAGATGGAAAAGTGGCTTATCAGTTGTATCAAGAAGACCAGTGAGGAAATTAAAATCTAGCCATCTTAAACCAAACTATGAGGGTTTCCCTCTGTTAAGAGAAAAACCAGAAACCAAATGCTCAAAAGTGGAACATTTAGAATCTGTAAACAAACCAGATTATTTCTGTTACCAGTTACCATTCAAATGAAATATAGAAAACACTGGCCCCAATGTTCAAGCTTCACAGTCATGCATAGATTTCATACAGAATATTTAATGATATTCAACAGCTATTTGATAAGAAATTTGATCAAATAATTGAAAATATGATCAACAGTTGCATGTCACTACAGACGGCATTTTCACGAACACTACTTAAAATTCAGTGTTGATTATAAGTTATTTAGTAACACCCTGTTTCCCAACATTAATGGAAACATTCCAAACATTCATCTCTTTTATGAATCAGACTTTAAAAAACGAGCTCCAAAAATTAATTACTTTTAAAACTGTACATTAAATTTCTAATTATTTTAGTCCTTATATTAATTGCAATGCTATTTTATTCAATTATTCTTATAAAGTCTTGTTACAGCGCGTCCAAGCAATATGAAGCCCCAGAAAATATGTAAATTAAAATCATAAGTGAGGTGTGAAATCGCTGTAAACCAATAAAATTCGAATAGTACAGCCAAATTCAAAATCGTACGCATTATTTTCATCGTTTTGGTTGTCATTGAGGATCGTTGTTTTTTCTTCATTTGCGCTATATTGGATATTAGTTTCTCATTTGTAAGAGTCATTTGTAATGTTTTCAAATTTACTGGCAAAATGCTTTTGATCCTGATTGCACTACGCAAACTTGCAACGCTACCATTCACACTCACTCGGAGCTTCAAAATGCTTGGTCGCACTGTACCTGAAGAAGAGTAGACTAACTCTTACATCCATCAACAAACGATAAATGTTAGTATCCTTCAGGCTCAAACAAAATAAAAAGCGAAACAAACCTAACTTACTTTAACTTTCCCTTAACCTGATCTAAGCTAAATACTAAAGTATTACAAGGATTTCACCAGATGTGTATTCAATCAATTACAATTTAGGTAGTCTAGTTTTACTGATAATATGCGACAGATGAGTTCAGTGGGTAAAATAAATTGTCTTTGGATAATAGAACTCCACCTGTCATTTCTATATCAAAAATGCGCCCTTCCTCATACCTGTCCTCGACTTCTGCAAAAAGAGAATTGCCTTTTCTGTTTGCATCCAGCGGCTTATTCTTGGCAGACTCGAGCTCCAGCTTCGCTATGACAGAATCCTCCTGGAGGCTGTATATCAAATTTTTAAGCGTGACCAGCTCCTGACTTTTGTTCTCAAGCTCCTGCTTCGCCTCGTTCATAGCAGCACGTACTCTCTGAAATTACACTTGAAATTACAAATAGAGAGCTGCTTATGGGACTAACATCACGAGTGGCCTCCACAGTCATATTTTGAGTGTGCCAGTGATCGATGGCTTTATGAATTTCAGCCGTGTTGTCGTTCAGTGTGTCTATTTCCTTCTTTAGGTGCGAGTTCCTTTCCGCATCAGAATTATCTCGTGAAGCTTCTTTTTGGTTGCTCTCAACAGCGTCTTTAGAATGCTTGGTAATTTCCTTGCACAAATCTTCAATTTGGTCGTTTTTCTGCGACAAGTCAGAGTTGGACTTCTCTGTCAGGTGTAGGATGTCATCTTCTAACGCCTTAATTGTGTTCTGCAGTTCCTTAAAAGAGACTTTCTCACTTGACTGCAGTATTTCTATTTCTTGCTGATAGTCGGCTTCCATGGCTTCTGCGAGGGTCAGCTCCTTCTTGCAGTGGTGAATCTGCTGGTTTTTGTCTTCCAGCTCATTCTGAAGCGCAGCTATGCTGGCTTGAAGCACGTTAGGGTCCTCTTCAGAGGGGAAATCCATCTTAAAAACGCAAAGCACAGAATTACAATTATTAAAACGCTTTAGACAACAGGAAATGTCGATTCTTTCGTTAACTGAAATGCCGGTACTTGGGTGACGTTTGTATATCAAAATAATTCGAACTTAACGGTCAGTAAAGCGACCTCTGCAGGAATAATTGAAACTAGTAAATTTAGGCCATTTCTATTTCAGACTACCATGGATATTTTTTTATTTATTACTATTATTAACTGGTCTTTGTAAGTTGTAATTTAAGATTTGATTACTATAATTTACTGAATTTAACCTTAACGAATCAATAATTTTTTTTTTAGACGTAAAAACCATGTTAACACTTTTCTCATTTATGTTTATCCATATTTGTTGTCTGAATAGGTTCATAATTTTTGCGTAGATTTTTGAATTTTAAAGTAATATTTAACGCAATTGAAGGTATACTTTGATTATAACACCTTTAATGTTTAACTTACATTGTTAATATACACATAAATATATAAAGAAATTCTTGTGAGGAGGTGTAATCACATTATAATTTACAGAGCCGCACACAGCTAGTGTATAGTCTAACCAATGACGTAACAATATGTACGAACTAGAGTAGGAGTTATTAACTTTTGAAAGAAAGCCTGTAAGGCATAAGCAAAAGTTAATGTAATTACGACCTTGTCTATCAGTGTGTGTGTGCCTGTCTGCCGATACGATATCTCCGGAACTACTAGACCAGTTCACTTCATTTTTGGTCAGAATAAACCTTAGGTCGGTATCTTCCTTCTCTTCCTCTTCCTCCTTTAATTTTAAATTTACAGCTCTTATTTGACCCGAGATACGGGTGTCCCAAGGTCACATGCATGACTTGCTTCGCTTTCAAAAGTTGCCTTTCCGGATTTTACGTTCCTCTTGTTTACTACTTATTTATTTCAGATACATTAAAGAAAGTAAATGATGTAGTTAATTTTTTAATTAATAAATTTAAGTTTTCCTTTTAAATTTATGCCATCACTATTTTTAAAAAATTTAGCAGCTTTGAACTTAATAACCTTTACTAGCCTCGTAAGGAACGCGGCCTCTCCTCTGAGCTTTCTAATTTTTGATAAATCCAAAGCAGATTAATTAGAATTCCATGATCAGTAGGAAATACTTAATCTTTATCGGCCATTGTAATTATATTAGAAATATTCATAAGAATTTTTAATGCAATGGTTTTCTGTTGCCTTCTGCATTTTTATGTTGTTGACCAATTGTTGGTCGATCTGCATTTAGGAATGATTTTTTATCCCAAAGACAAGGGGGTGTCCTTGCTCTTGCTAGTTTCCGCACCCGTAGTTGTTGGCCATTAAGAGAGATCGTTTGCTATCTAGTAGAGTTGTTATTTGGATTGGATCTTACTCCGTTCCCATCACACTTCACACCTTGATCTTACACTAACTTTATTTGTTCTCTAATATCTTTCAACGCTACCATTTTCAAATTATTTTCAACCACCTTCAACTAGCGTGTCGTAGGTCTATATTTTGGTCTCATCCCTTTAAAGTTGCGTCGCAGGATTTTTTTATTATTTCTTTTTTTCATCCTTTGTATGTGATCCAACCAACTCACCCTGTTACTCTTTTTTCAATTATCACACTTGGTGCACCGCACCGCTTTCTAGCCTCTTTAAACCGATTTAATCTGAATGAGATACATCATTGAAAATGGTTTCTTATTATTCCACACATACTTATGTGTATAAGTAAACCGTTAAACTTGTAAACTTAAATTTCGTTGCAATAAAATAATTAGAAATGATTGGAAAAGTGTAGTGAAAAGAATACTACGAGTTAGACAGTCAAATATATAGTCAAAGATTGTATTAATCTGCTTGTTCTAGACTGTTCTAAAATATTGGATAACAATATAAAATTTTTGTAAGAAAATATATAGTTCTAGGTACTAGAAGAGAGTTATAAATGGACGTTGTATCTTTTACATTGTTACCAAGGACCTTCATTCTGTGACGTAAAGGATAAAACATTCATTATAAAAAACTAGGCAAGATAAAATTTCAATTATTTTTTTATTATGATGATGATTTAAAATGACTGCCTTTACTAGAGATGGTCATTTCAACCCTTTTCCCGAAATTCTCAATTGAGGATTTTATGATGTCCGCAAAAACGACTAGAACCTTTCTGTGATGCGATTTTTGAGTTCGTCTATACACTAGAGTTTGTTTCGATAAAGCCTATCCATAAGAAGAAATCATGGGTTTAAATCAGGAGAATTTGGGGGCCACTCGATGCCACCTTCTATCTTATGGGGGGCGTCCAGACTTATGATATTGTTTCCAAAGTCTTTTGTGGCAATGTCAAAGATGCCCCGAGTCCGATGAGCGGTGTCTCTATCTTGCTGAAAACAGTATTGGCTGACTTGTCTTTTATCTCTTACAATTGAAATAAATTTCTAGAGAACTTCTGAGCGATCAACTTTTTCATTCATATATTTTGTGAGAAATAGTAGGTTCACAATTCCATAGTGGAAAATTGCACACCATACACTAACTTTTTTCTGGGTGTAATCGACGAATTTCGGTTACATGTGGGTTTTCGGTGCCCCAATGCCGGTAATTTTGTTTGTTGACCTAGACATCTAGTTAAAAATAGGCTTCATCCGTGAAATGGATGTGTTTTATGTTCAAATTTTTGATCCAAACTATCTCCATAATCACTTCTGCAAAAGTGAATTTTTTGGCAATATTGACCGAAGAGTTTGTAATTGAATCTTATACGGAAATATATTTAATTTTTTGGTGAGGATAGTATGGATAGAGTCTATACTCACACTGGGTTGAACTGCGCCTTTAGGACCGAAGTTGTGGACTCTTGTTCATAAAGCCCCCGAGCTTGTTCTACGATCTCAGGAGTGGGCACAATGACTGGTCCCCCGTTCTTGGCTAATTTGTCATTCAGTACACTTCCTAACTTCAAACTTTTCAATTAGCTTATTTTAACATGTTAAAATGGACAATTTAATTATAGAGCAAGTTTTATTATGGTAGTGTGCGTGTCAAATGGCCTTGAAGACAGCTCCATCAACACTTCGGTCCTTCTCGTAAAAGCGGTCACAATGAAAACCTTTTCTTCGGTTGAATAGCTGGTCTTAGCTGATGCCATATTCAGTGTCGACCTAAAGTATAAACAAAACACAAAACATTGACCTAGCTATAACTAACGTCAAACATAAAATTGGCTGAAAAGATTGAACATGGTAATAAAAAACTCATTTGCGTGACATAATAAAGGTATAATTCTCTTACTTTGGTATATATTGCTTTGATCAGGAGGTTTGTTGTTTTGTTTACATTTTTTTCTCTATTTATATTAGTAATGTGTATTGTTCTATTACAAGAATTTGTTATCATTAATTGAAACATATTGCGAGTTTTTTTTTAATCTTTAAAGTTGCATTTATATTTTCTGCTTGCGAATGCTCACTGCATTTAGCACTTTGTTCCAATCTTTCAGTTGGTAGTTTTTGGGTTTCTTCATTCCGGGGAAGTCAAATTTGAATATTTGAAATAAAACTAATTTTGTTTTTCCTCAGTTTCTGTAATACATTGTAACGTTACTGCTCTTTATGGTGGTGAATAAAACCTGCAAATTTACTTAAAACTACTTATTAAGTGGCGAAGCGAAGCGGAGTCACTTACTAACTTTATGTTGTCCGTCCGTCTGCTCGTCCGCCCGCCCGTCCGTCCGTTCGTCCGAGCAAAAACTCGAGAACTGGGAATTTCCAAATTCTGTTTTCACCAATCGACAGGTGACCAAAAGGCTTGTGTGCTGGTGATTTTGAAACTGATTGGTCCAAGGTCAGCGTTAGTTTGGGAAACTGCTTCGCCACTTCGCTATGCGTTGCAAGCTTTGCAGGTTTATTTATTTTACTTACAGATTAATAACGTTATTTATACAACACTACTTATAACAATCTATGTAAACGTCGCACTATTTATGTTAACACCGCTCCCGCACGAATTCGCTTGTTTGCGTCACTTCGAACCCGGAATTCCGCGCCCGTCCCGCCAGGCAATATTTATGTCTATTCGGCGATATTCGAGAATAGACGGGAACTCCCGAGAGGTGTCGCATTTGAATCTTCTAGAATTGCGCGTCAGCTGGATTTCTAGAAGTGTCAGGTTGTTATAACAAATGGTATACGGATGTCCATCAGCCACCCTGCTAAGAGGAGCGTTCAGAAATTTGCCATCACACTATGTGATTTGGCTAAATCTTTTCGTTGACTAACGTCACCAGGATTATTAAATAGTGAGTCAGTCTTCTCTATCTAAGTTTTCTACTTCCAATAGATGTATTTCTAGTTTTAAAAGAAAATCTACATTACTGTACTGTTTCTCTCTTTCATCTAAATTTCTTTAAATTAAGTTCTGTGATAATAAAAAATCATTGCAATGGTTTATGATTTGTTACTATTGTAAACTTCTGATTTGAACATTTTTGTTGTCTATACTATTGTATAACACTCCATTTAGGCAGCAAAATAATTTTTTTTTTTTGGTCAACATTTTGCTTGCAAGCATCACTGGATTGTCTTATAAGTTTACCTTGTGACATCGTGGTGCCTTTTCCAGCATTTCATGGGTTAGTAGTATTTATAAATTTTTTCTTGAAAATTTGGATAGCTGAGTATTAGTGAATTCATTATTATCCTTGTAATATTCATAAATATGTTAAGAAATTTTTAAGTGTGTCGTATCTTAGTGTTCTCCTTTAAAAATATTATTAGTGATTTCGTTATGGCATCACAGTTTTTAACAAATCGTTTATAGTATTCAGTTAGTTTTAGGAATGATTTGACTTGTTTCGTCGTTGTTAGTAAGAGAATTTTATTTATTTTGACGACTAATTTTAAATTAAGTTTGATTTCATTCGGAGTTATTATGTGTTCTAAATATTTAACTTCTCTCATATAAACTTCTGATTTCTTTATTTGTACTATAAATTTATAACTATGCAGTCGTTGGAATATTCTCTCAATATTTCTTATATGTTCTTTTAAAATTATGATGTTATAATATACCATAAGCCGTAGTGGTCTAGTGGATACGTTACTAAACTACGAAACCTAGAGATACGGGTTCGAATCTCGCTCTCACCAATTCTATCACTGGCATTTTTACGGCCCAGCTCGGCTGCAATAAATAAATATGTGGAGGTCAAACTCTGGGGTAATAATAGGCGGTCGTTACGTAGCGCTAGTCACATTACTACCCTTGTGTACCGTGTGTAGCAGATTTATTCTGTTACGACCCCAAAGGGCTTTCATGGCCTGTTACGGAGAACTGTTATTATTGAATATACCAAGCAGATTTTGTCTAATAGTCTTATTAATATATTATTTATCATTTATTGTTTACCTGCAAATTACGCTCTAATTTTTTTAAATAAAAATGGAATTTTTAAAAAATGATATTATTTGTTATTTGTGGAGAAAGCCGTGTCTATCTTTATTTGCGATTTCAATTTGTCGATATCTACTTGTTAGATCCCCCTCCCCCTCTCCCTCTCACAGGTTTCACGGGTCACATCTGTTTCTTTTGGTCTCCAAAAGATTTTCCCATTGCGCTCGGTCCTGCCATTCTTCTTCTTATATATTCCTCTATTATCGTTCGTATCCCTTCCTTCCAACTGGTTTGGTATGGACATGTTTAAAGAATGGTCGAGGGATGAATACCAAAAATGGCTACGGAATGGATACCTCCGAAAAGGAGAAAAAGAGGAAGGCCGAAAAAGAGCTGAAAAGAAAGGATACTTGTTAAATCTAATTTTAATAATTATTTTAATTCTCCTAACAAATGAAAAATGTTGTTGATACTTAATTTAAGCGAGTTTTTGAATGTTTACTACTATTCTGTAGTTAAAATTGCCGTTTTTTTTTTGAATTAAAAATATTGGTGAATTGTATGGTTAGTCGCTTTTCTCAATAATATTTTGTCCTTTTCGCTCGCGAATTTATTCCTGTAATTATTCACAGTGAATGTAGGAAATCTATAATTTTGTAAAAATCGGTTCTTTTGGTTTTAAAAGTATCTTGAGTTTACTCATGTTGCTGAAACTTAAGTATCTTCTTTCTTGCAAATTTGAAGTCAAATCCGTTAACAATTTTTGAGGCTTAAATCGCCCGCATGGAGGTACGACTAGCGGAGGCCGTTGCTGTGCAGTCGTCGCGCATTATCTTCGATAAAGGGCGATTTGGCAAGCACCGCGTCTTAGACGAATGCCGTTATTGCCCCTTATTCGAAGTGAACGCAAGTATTTAATTATTTTTAGTGATTGGGTAGCCCACCCGTCAGGCTTCTGAGCTCGAGCAATGTCCGTCCGCACCGCGGTTAGACGTCTCAACCTCGCGGTCACGCTTTATTTTATTATCATGCTTTCAATTATTTCATATGAATCGTAAGTTACATATGTCTATTCGTCTCAGATTTGAGTTTTTATTAGATTTGTTAATTGCTTTTCTGTTGCAAAGGGGTTGGTGTCTTTTCATTCTTTCATGGCGTTGATGGGTTCATTTCAAAATGTATTTGGCCTGCGTTTCTTAATTGAATTTACAGTAGGCTTCGTTTCATTTCACAATGATGTAGAAAAATGTTTGGATCAGTGTTTCCTCCTATTTCATCCTCTTGATTAATTGAAGATTTTACGGATCTATAGAGGCTGCGTTACATCGAAAAAAAGCGTGAACTAAATAAGCCAGCAAAAACTAACACGGAAAATTGATTTTTATCAACGAGAAACTAATTAGCTTCGACTAGGAAGACAACTAATTGGCATCAAACGAAATGTTGTAATTGCTCATACAGCTTATGATTATTTTAAAAATTATAAGTACGTAGAAAGCTTTTACCCAAACGCTGCAGAAGTGCTAAAATCACGTCGGCCATAGGTATATAAACACATTTATTGCCTATTTATGATGACCAGTGTTAAAATTCAAGGTTATTATGTAACAGAGTGGAAACCAAATAAATCCTCTAACAGTTAGAAAATTTCCAGTAAATCAGAAAGTTATAGTTTTATTTTTCTACAAAAGCAGCAAAATTTACAATTTCTGATTAATAAGATAATTGCATATTTTCACGCACTTTTCAAAAGATACCTAATAATATACATTTTGATTGCTGTCAATATTTTTATATTACAATCACCTAAAATCATGCGTGAGCGAGTTTATGTTGAATGAGTTTGTGCGTGCGTGTCTGTGTGTTTGTTTTCCACGGTTAAATAGTATATCAAATAAATAAACAATTAGGATTAAATTGAGTCAATTTTAAAAAATTCTTGACTTATTGACATTATCAAAAGAGATTGGAATTAGATACTCGAGGTTTCAATTTGCCTGCTACCCAAGGACAACTGTGAGTCTTAGAAGGAGAACGATCTTTTGTGTTCTCTACTTTGCCGTTTATATTATCAAAAATAAAGCGAGTTTATGTTGAATGATGTTTAGTAGCGAAATATACGTGTGTGTTTGCTTCTTGGACGTGTTAAATAGTATATCTAATGAATAAACAATTCGTTATGAGTCAATTTTAAAAATTCTTGACTTATTGACATTATCAAAAGAGATTGGTAATTAGATACTCGAGGTTTCAATTTGCCTGCTACCCAAGGACAACTGTGAGTCTTAGAAGGAGAACGATCTTTTGTGTTCTCTACTTTGCCGTTTATATTATCAAAAATAAAGGTTTATGGGAACATGTTTAGTAGGAAATATACGGGGTTTGCTTCTTGGACGTGTTATGTCACTAATGATTTCTTATAGTTAACGTTTCCAAGGAATTGGTAAGTGTTGACTATTGGTCCAGTATTGAGGGTTGTTTTTCTATTTTAATTGCTTTACAAATGATTCGTGGTGGTAGAATAGAAAATAGGAGCAAGTATTTTTGCCTTGGAAAAATTAAGAAGTGTCGTCAGTTACCCAAAAACATTACATATTTTCCAAAAATTTATAAGCAAGACATTTTTTACGACCCATTGTCGGCGATTTTAGTTTTCCTACACACAACTTAGCCCTTTTCTTCTTAACAAAACGTTTAACGACAGTTTCTACTACACTGTCTATCTGAAATTTAACTTATCTATACCAACCATTATTTAAGTGACAAACTGAAATTAAAACCCAAATATAAAACGAATATTTGGAATACTCTGACCTACATCATTAAGAATGTTAATAAAAATAAAACTAAAACTCTCAAGCTTTCCTAACAAGTAAAAGCGTTTTTACCTTGCATTACAGGCATCACTGATAAAGTAGATCACATAATAAACAAGCAAAAGATACAAACAATTTTTACGATTAATAATAAAATAGTTGACATTATCTGTCTAATTAAGGACCATTACCTACACCAATTTAAGTTGTGGTGACTGATTGAAATTAAAAAAAAATTTCCTTGTGGCAAAGCCCCCAACTGGTAAGTAAATTTTGTAATGTAGCGATTTGATGTAACTCTAATCAGAATTTAATGTGTGTTACGCGTAAAATCAAAAATATTTCATAATTTCCCATTTCTATATCTGACCCCTTTAATTTTTTGACTTAAACTACTTATTTATTTTACTTTCAGGAAATTAAATTACTTAATTACATATGCTTTACAACTGTATTTATGTATAACACAATTTATATCATACTACTTGACTTCCGTGGCTGTTTCGCTGTATGATATTTAAGTAATCAGGACAGGTTCTGCAAAGTACGGAAACTTCCAGGAAAATATCTGGCAATTTCCGCATTGTTCGAGTCCTCCCACGTGCACAAGCAATGCGGCTGGAGGGCATTATGTCCTCTGCTCGATCGCAATGACTCACTGACGACATAAACTGTGGCCGTGGATGTCTACGCGACGGTGCACCTATCGGGGGCGTCCGAAAATTTGTTACAACATATTGCAAGTATCCATATTTTTGAACTACAATAATTTGCACTGTTTTCAAATGTTTGTAGCGATTTGCAAACACGTTTTTTATCATAGTAACAGTCACTTGTGCCGATTTAGTTAAATTGGTTGTAGTTTTCTATTTATTAAGCCATAAGTTTTGGTGGTGATGGATCTTAACCACTATTATGTGATAGTAACATAGTTTTAAAGATAAGCAAGGGAGAGATTAGAATTTAAAATATGAAAGTAAATCACTTGTAGCTGTTAATATTTGGTAACTATTTATGAATAACATTAGCTGCTTGAGCTTCTTTTTAAAAATGTAATACATACATAACTTCCAATAAAACAAGCACGTAAAATGTATCAAAAATTGTTCCTGGGCTTCTTTAGTTGAGTTATTGACGACAAACTTCGTTTCGTTTATTGGTTTATGCTTTGACGTGGGTCTTGTTGGGGTTCTTGTGAACAAAGTCAAGTTTATGAAAGTGATTGAGCACAGCTTGATGGGATGAAACTCTAAGAACCGATTAAGATTACTACTGCTTGATGAAGGCTCATCTTCCAATGCTGTCGACAAATCTCAGCTGTTCAACTTCTATGGCCGACCAGAGCGAGCCTTGTTTTGAAGATCACAATTACTGTCATTGACGCGCTTGAACCATTTGGTCTCTGTTCGCTGAGTAACTGCTCTCTCGGCTTTCATTTCAGCAGTTGCCTCCGCAGCATCTCTTGCGGTCAGACTTTGTATATTTGAGCAACATAAGCTTGACAAGTTAGCAATATAAGCACTATAAATGTTAGCAAGACCTTTAAGGTACACAAGAAACACGGATACTTAAAATCCACCTGAGAATCTGTTTAAGATAATGAGTATTGAGGACAAGGGACCACCATCAACAGATTAGAATTTGTTGATAAAATTTATAAATTAATTTATTCATTAAAAGAGTTAGAGCCCTTCTCTACGACATCTTACAGAAATTCTTAACAGCAAAATTCGTTTTTCGGCTCTTGACATGCGAACTAAAACAATAGCTATTTGGTAGATCAAATTCGGAAAATTTTTAATACAATTTCGTTTATTTATTTTACGTAATAATCAAAAATTTAAATACTGTAATATGCATTATACAATTTCTTGATGTATGTATTTCTATAAAAAATAGTTTTTTACGAGATAATAGCTGGACTCATTTTCTTTGCACACATTAACATTCATATTACGTGTACCTTGTAAGCCTTGCACCTGTTTATTTAGACGAAAGCAAAGCTACGCAGACAGAATTTAAGTGCGGCTTAGAGATACAAATTTGTTTTACTTTATTATATTTATTTGGTTTCAAAAATTGTTTGAATAAAGCGATGTTTCGTCAGTTGTCCGAGAAATTTCTGGAAAAAGCTAAGACAGAACCGAACAAAGATCCAGACAGAATAGAACAGGATTTAGATCACATCGAAAAATGGCTGAAGAAACAACCACGCTTGAGGGTGAAGAAGGGTAACTTATCTGTGCGTAGGTAATCTATTAAACTTAATTTAGCTTATCTTCAGATCGCCAGTACTTACTGAACTTCTTACGCAGTTCAAAATTCAGCTTACAGCGAGCCAAGGAGGCCTGTTGGTCTCTGCAGGATTTTAAGAATGCAAGGTCTCACAAAAGTTGGGCCTTACATAATGTAAGGTTTGAATATGGCTTAGTTAAGTTTAATGTTTCCTCCCCCTAGAGGAGTATAAAATGTTCGGATATGTTTTCGCGGTTAACTATGTTTAAACAACTTAGTTCACGGGCTCAACCGCGTTAGTATCCAGCAGTAAAATGTAATTTTTAAATTCTATCGCTAATGGGGAAGAACTATTAGAGAAATATCCGATAAAGAAATAACTTGCATACAAGACGATTTTAACGTAAAAATTAGACAAACACAAGAAGACGAGAAAAAGGGATAATTGGTCGGAAGACACGGTCTAGTTACAAGGAATGTATAAAAAACAATTTAGCCATCACAAATAGTCTATTTCTTTAACATCCAAAACGACACTACATGTGGATTTATCTCGGAAGACAATACAAGAATCAAATTGATTTCTTCGTCGTAGCTGCCAGATGGAAATAAAGCGTCAATAATGTAAAAACTTTCGTTGAAATCGAATGTGTAAGTGATCATAAACCCTTGCTAGCTAAAGTTAGAATTAATATAAAAACAAAAAAAAGAGAAAAACTACCTCGTTGAAACCTGAAAACATGGAACAATTAAAATAAAAACTGGAACAAAATTTACTAACCAATTCGGACAACTTAAGTCAGACTAGCTCAGAAGAAATGTAGCAAAGGCTCAAAACTACGTTATTAACTACCAAATAACAAGTGTTACAACAGAACAAAAACCAAACAATGCATGAACGACGAAACTTGGAGCGTAGTAAAAGAAAGGAAGACTTTCAGACAAGCAGGCATAAATACAGAAGAACGAAGAATGGAAATTAGGAATATCTGAGTGGAAAAATACAACGGTTATGTAAAACGTGACAAAAATTGGTGCATCGTGTGGTTGGTTCTCGGGTTACAAGGCCGTGGTCAGAGTTCAGAAACTCTTGACGTTTCGTCCACAACTGCGGCAGACATCTTAAGAAGAAAATCTTTTAAAAATTAAGTGAGTGTCCCATGCGTTTTCGCTTTTATACTCGTTCGAGTATGGTAGGGATGGTCTGTTTTTTGCCCCTTGAGAGCGATAAACCAAGCCCTAGGTAGATTGAATTAAATTTAAAATTGTTAAAATTATTTTTATATTTATAAATTTCCACCGCCTCTCTGTATAATCTCGGGTAGTAATTCCTACAGCTGGATGAAACTTGTGTTTGCCCGAATTCTATCTCGTGGTTAGGATTTTCCAAAGCATGTTCTGCAACTGTTGATTTATTCGTCATTTTACTTTCAAACCGTGAAGACGTGCTTTATCGCTGTCCCAAGTGTGTGAAAGATTAAAGTGCATTTATCCAACGAAAAGGTCTTATAATATCAACTTTAAAAGCAACATAAATTTTAAGTTACTTTCAATTTATTAAAATAATCGAAAATATTAATAATGATAACCCAATGGAAATTCAAACGCTAAACAAGCGTAAATCTGATTCATTAACACCGCCACTTAATGAAGTGCAAAAACGCTACGCATGGACCCCAAACATTCCAACGCAAAACAAATATGATCTAATTGCCAATCAAGAAGTTGACCCAGTTGATAACCCTTACGATAACCATAATCAGCAAAACACAAACGGAAAACTGAAACTTCGGCAACTAAACCCAAAATACCGCCTATCTATCTACACAACGCCATAAATCACGCAGCCCTGACTGCAGATATTAAACAACTAACATCAAACGAGTTCACGACCTTTTGTAACACAAACACCTTAAGAATCAACCTAACTGAAGAGAATGACTACAGAATTTTAACAAAACACCTTAAAGATAACAACATCAAATTTCATACCTTCCAAAACCCGTCGGCAAACCCGTCAATGTCGTGATCAAAAACGTACCACCATCCATAACAGAACAAGAAATATTCACCGAACTTAGCAAAACCCTGTCAGTTATCAAAGTCACACGCCTGCTTACAAAAAATAAACAGCCGCTTCCAATTTGCGCAGTCGACTTGAAGGATAACGAAAACGCTAAGAAAATCTTTACATTAAAAAGCATGTACCACTCAATAGTCACAGTAGAACCGAGAAGAAAGCCATCAAACATTCCACAATGCCACCGCTGTCAAGGCTATGGGCATACCAAAAACTACTGTACATTAGATCCGCGCTGCGTTAAATGTGGCGATAGCCACCAGCATCAACAATGCAAGAAAAAATCTGAAGAAACACCCAAATGTGCCAACTGTGGAGGACCACACCCCGCAAGCTATCGCGGCTGTAGCCACCAACTAGAGATAGTACAAAAACGACAAAATAACATCAGCAACTTCAACCAATCCAGCACAAGACACAATAGGAACTATTTTGTCAATCCGAACCGCTCATACGCAGATCAAGCTCGAAACACTGCACCGACCAACTCCACCCTTATTAACCCTAACCAGACAACCGATCCAATGACCTCACCTAACATAAATAATATAGCCAAAATCCTTGTTGATCTCCTTACCTCCCCATAATTAAAAATTTTATCACTAGTACACTCCTTCCTCTACTCCTCAATGGATCCTAAATCGCAGAAAATCATCGAAAAACTATCAATCCTAAACTGGAATGCTAATGGCGTCAAAACTCAAAGATCAATCCTTATAACCTTCCTTGCCAGACATAACATAGACATTGCGTGCATCACAGAAACCCACCTATCTGAAGTAGACACGTTTAAAATTCCAGGATACCAAATTCACAGAGCAGATAGAAATGCCCAAATAGCTGCTGGTGGCTATCCTCATTAGAAAGAAAATTTGCCACAATCCTGTCCCCGAAACAAAAAACCTAAGCCTTGAAACAATAGGAGTTAAAATAAAAATAAACGATCAAAACCTCACACTAATCAGCACATACAGACAGCCGAACAAGAAATTAATGGAGGACGACATAAAAACCATCTTCAACACAAACGAGCCACTCCTGATGATTGGAGACCTCAACACCAAAAACCAATTATGGGGATGCAGAGCTAACAATCCCGAGGGAATCAAGATGGAAGGCTACTCCTTCCAAATAACAGCCCCCGAGAATTATACCTACTACCCGTATCGCAGTGATCACCAGCCGGACATACTAGACATAGTACTCCAAAAAAACTTCGATAAACCAACTTTTCAAACTGTAGTAGAAGAACTAGATTCTGACCACCTACCAGTTATAATAACATTTATTAGCTCACCTCAGCTACTGATACAACTAATAAACGGGATAATTAACTGGGAACAATTCCAAGCCATCCTAGATGATCAGCTGATATGCCCAACCGGTCTTATCAACCACGAGGACATTGATCTAACCATACCCAAACTAACAACATCAATAACTGACAGCGTGCAAAGATCAACACTAGCGCCCAAAACTAACAAAAAACCTAATCACCATAGCTTGCCTCGAGAAATCACAGCACTAATCAAAAGAAAAAGTCAAGTCAGACGCGAATGGCAGAGAACCAGGATACCGGAAACAAAACGATTACTGAACAGGTTAACACACACCTTAAAAAGATGCTTGGATGAGCTGAGAATCAACTCATATCAAAAATACATAGAAGATCTCCAACCAGGTGACATCGGAATGTGGAGAGCTACAAAGCGCATATTAAAGCAAAGAGAGGACATCCCAACATTAAGCGTGAATAATACACTACTTGCTACTGACGAAGAAAAATCAACAGCCTTTGCTACCCACTACGAAAGTGTATTCACTCCAATAGTCACTTGCGCTCCAAACCACGCAACATATATAATTAATCACGTTGAAACTCATCTCCCAGTAGTTACAGAACCGATAACTCCCTCTTCTACCCTCGAAATTAAAACAATAATCTACAGTCTCCCTAAAAGAAAAGCTCCTGGGCACGATCTCATTACCAACCTAATATTATCTTAGCTCACCACCAAAATCTTAGCCTATCTAGCAACAACTTTTAATGCATGTCTTCAGCAAGGTTATTTCCCACAAACATGGAAGCATGCACACATACTGGTGATTCCTAAACCAGGTAAAGACAAAAAGTTGATTAGTAGCTACAGGCCAATAAGCTTACTGACATCACTTTCCAAAGTTTTCGAGATCATCCACTCCCGGCTAATGAATGAATTAACATCACTCAACATCCTACCAGCATTCCAATTCGGCTTTAGGAAATCACACTCTACGCAGCACCAACTCCAACGCATAACTGAAAAAAATAGAAGAGGGCTACGAAAACAAAGGTTATACAGTTGTAGTTCTCCTCGATATAGCCCAGGCCTTCGACAAAGTCTGGATCGAAGGCCTAAAAAGCCAGATCATCAAGATAAAAATTCCCAGCCACCTTAAAGCCATAGTCTTCTCCTTCCTAGAAAACCGCACTTTTGCGGTGCGCATAAACTCCGCAACTTCTGAAACAAAGTCCATCCATGCAGGCGTACCTCAACAAAGCGTACTGGGACCACTATTATTCAATATTTTTACTTCAGATATCCCTAACATAGAGGCAACCCTAGCGTCCTTCGCGGACGACACCGCAATCTTGACCCAACACACTGACCTTGCCTTAGCTATTGAAAAGCAGCAGACTGCACTGAACCAAATATGCTCGTGGTTCAACCAATGGAATATGCACATCAACCACACCAAATGTCAGGCAAAAATATTTTCCCTCAGAAGAATGAGAAACCCTTCCAGCTTAACAATCAACAACACTATTGCCTGGAATCCCGCCGATGCCGCCATCAAGTATCTGGGAGTGCTCCTTGACACTCGACTTACCTGGAAACTTCATATTAACTACAAGTTAAACCAAGGATACGCGCGATTGGCACAACTTTACCCTCTCATTAATAGAAAGTCATCTCTTAAGCCCAAATGCACCATTATGATGTACAAATCTCTAATACGACCGTTGGTGCTATACGCATCAACAATCTGGAGCAAAACTGCAAAGTCAAACATAGAAAAAGTCCAAAGACTACAGAACAAAATTCTCCGCATAGCAGTGAATGCTCCTTGGTTCATTCGGAACGAACAACTACATTACGAACTAGACATACCAACAATCCAAAGCTACATCGCCGCGAGTGCCAAAAAAATTCTTTGAAAACTTACGTAAATGTGAAGGTGCAGTTCTATACAACTTAGGCAGACCAAACATACACCAAAGACTCAAACGAAAATTACCACAAGATTTATATCTAACCGAACTCGACATTGATTAGTTAATATAACAATTAGTTAACATACTTGTAAGGGTACAACCTACCTCAGAAACTATAAAAGAACGTACTGTTATTGCTTACCTTACTATTATTATCATTGCCATGTATAACATGTAACTGATTGTTGAGCTGGCAAATAAATGATTAAAAAAAAACTGTTGATTTATCGGATTGATTGAGGCGTAGATGACGTTTACGTTCCTTGATCCTGGTAGTAACCATTCGGCTCGTAGTCTCGATGTAGACTTACTCACATGAGCAAGGTATGCAGTATACCCCTGGTGCATCCCGTGAGTTTCTTGTATCTTTGGCTGGTCTAAGCAAATCCCGTATCTTGGTGGTGGTAGTGTAGATAATTTCCACTTTGTCTTTATTGAGAATTTTTCCTATCCGGTCCGTAACCCTGTTGATGTAAGGTAAAAAAGCTTTGCCTACCGTAGCCGATTTTGGTTGTGTTTCTCGTGCACATTTGTTAGGTTTGATTGCTCTATTTATCTCCGTCCTCGAATAGCCATTCCCTTGTAAGGCTTGTTCCAAATATTTGAGTTCTTTATCCAAAAACTGTGGTTGGCATATACGTCGTGCTTGATCTAACAATGTTTTCACAACCGTTCTTTTTTGGCTTGGATAATGATTCGACTCCTTATGAAGGTATCTGTCCGTATGCGTGGGTTTTCTGTACACTGTGTGTTGTAAATATCCATTCTCCGATCTCAACACCTGTATGTCTAAGAAAGCAATCCTATCTTCCGATTCCAGTTCCATGGTAAACTGTATGCTTGGGTGTATAGAATTTAAGTGTATGAGAAGTTGCGGTAAAGTCTCCTTTCCATGTCTCCATATCACAAAGGTGTCATCGACGTATCTTAGCCATATCGCGGGTTTTAAAGGTGCTGTATTGATGGCGATCTCTTCAAATTTCTCCATGTAGTAATTGGCGATTACAGGAATAAGTGGGCTATCCATTGCTACTCCGTCTTTTTGTTCGTAATATACGCCCTGCCAAACAAAGTAACTGGACGTAAGGCACTGCTGAAATAGCTATAAGATATCGTTAGGAAAATTTTTCTTCAGGTGATCCAGGGTATCTTGAATCGGTACTTTGGTAAATAGGGAAGTTACATCGAAGCTAACCATTAGATCCCCCCCTGTAGTTGGATATCTTGAAGCTGGTTGACAAAATGCACGGAGTCCTTGATGTAACCTCTGGTATGTCCAATGTACGGTTGTAACAGACTGGATAAGTATTTGGCCAACTTGTAGACAATGTTGACAATGGGTCGCAGCGGTACATCGTCCTTGTGTATTTTGGGGAGCCCGTATATTCTTGGGGGCAGCGCCTCTGATGTTATTAGTCTCTTTTTGGTGGTGTCATCCAGAGAGGAACTTTTTATCAATTTGTTCATGTCGCCTAGTATCCGCGATGTGGGATCACGTTTGAGCAGAGTGTAAGTGTTCGCATTGAGCAGTTCGGTCATCTTCTTCGTGTAGTCCTCCTGTGCTAGTACAACAGTAGCGTTCCCTTTATCTGCTGGTAAAACAATTATGGTATCATCATTCTTGAGTTCACGTAGAGCCTTTAATTCCGCCCCGGATAAGTTCTTCTTAGGTGGCTTAGCACGGCGCAGGATGCGTGAAGTCTCGACTCGTACTTCCTCAGCTTCGTCTGTTGGAAGCTGTAATGTCCTCTATCGGAATCGATTTGGGTGTTACGGCAAACTTTTCACTTTTGCTAAGAGCACTGATGGCTTCCTGGCTAAGCTCGTGTTTGGAAAGGTTTATTACAGTTTGCTTATAATCCAGTTGTGTGGGAGCGCTTTTATTCTGTAAACGCTGAAACTTAGAAGATTGTCTAACGGTGGCGGCTGCTCCGTGTTTCTCCGCAGAATAGAACGTGATGCGGTCTACAGTATCCCAGTCATCTTTATGGATTTTTCTGGCCAAGCTTGCATGGACTTGCATCAGTTCTAGTGAACACAGAGCGAGGGTTTTTCTAGTAGCGTGCACTTGTTCTCTGACTAAGGCAGCTTCCGTTTTCCGATAAATTCGTTGGGCTTGAGAAGTGCGCAGGTGGTGTCTGACCTGTAAAATCTTCTGAAGATGTCTGCCGCAGTTGTGGACGAAACGTCAAGAGTTTCTGAACTCCGACCACGGCCTTGTAACCCGAGAACCAACCACACGATGCACCATAACACCGGCCGTGAAAGCCTTTGCATCAAGGTAGCAAAAATGATCACATACAAAGCATGCGTGAAGAAATCGAAAGATAAGCTAATACCAAAGAAACCAGAGACCTCATCCAGCGCTCAAATTAATTACCAGGAAATTTAAACCAAAAACATGGAAAGTAGAGACAAAGAGGGGAAAGTCGTTACTGAGATAGATGACGTAGTGGAGGTATGGAGAAAATACTGTGAAAACTTTAAATTGAGCCTGCCTGTGAAGCTGTCCTCATTCACGCATGCACATTACATCGCGGCTGCGCAAACTGGTTTTATTTTACTAACGTTGGCGCGATATTTTTGGGGCGCACCATGTATATTTATAACGTAAGCATATTTGAGTTCAACATGGAACACTAATGGCTGTACCTTGTTTATTATTTATATTCGTATACCGGTTTGGAGTGGTTATGGGTTTACTAAACCGGCAGCTTATCATCTCGGCCTGTTTCAGTTGTGACTGACGCTTATTTGTGACTCTTGGGCGTTTTCTGACTTTCTACAAACCATCAATTAGGTTCTTAAGAAATTTGAACTTGGAGTTCTGTTATATAAAGAACACTGTAAAGTTGCCTAGGCACTAAAATTTCTGTTGAAGCAGGTGCGTTCTCAAAATATTGTTTATATTCATTGTTGGTGGTAAAAAATCTCGATGTGATTTGCTTAGGTTGCATTAGTTATATTTGTTTATTATAGTGAGCTGGAGAACTTTGATACTAGTTATTTATATAACCTTTAGTAAATGCGTCAATTGCATCTTACCAGAATGTTGACCCAATGGTTGTTAACCATGAGTGGCGTTTGACATCACAGATATATTTAATTTGAAACAATAAATACAAAAAAAGTAAATCAAATTTAATGCGTGCAACTCCAAAACTGTTTTCATTTTATTTTGGTCTAACAACTGAATTGTTTATCAATTAGTACAATGGTCGTAAGTGCCGCAAAAGAAAAAATTGACAAAATAAAAATAGAATTTTATTAATACGGCAGCCGTCTTTTGAAATACGCATTTATGTGCTGTTAAAAACACATGGTGGCATTTGTAAGTAATCAGATTTTAAAGTTCTTCATCTTCATCTTGATCGTTCTGACTTTAAGATTACATACCTTTATATCATTAGAGGTGCACTAGGTATTGTTAGTGATTTAAGATACTTTTTCTTTTTCTGCACTTTTATTGCAGCTTGCTTAAATCAACACATTTATTACTAATAGTATAAGGAGTATAACTATCCAGAAGTTAAAAGGAATGAAATGGAGTTTGAAGAATATCTTGACCTACCGTAATGTGAAACTAGAGCTATGATAATATTAGGAGAACAAGAGACCAGAAGATGTTGACAAAATTTGCCAATTAATTCATTCTTTAAAACGGTTACAGCTCTCTACAATGTCTTAACAGCAAAATGCGTTCTTTAGCTCACGGCATACGATAGAATATATGATGTCTCAAACTATTCAGGAGACCAAATCGAGAACTTTCTAATGCAACATCGTATGTTTTTTATATAACAAAAAATTTAAATAATGTAATATATATTTTCCATCGTTACTCAACCAACTTATTTTTAGATTCAGATTTAGAAAGCATTTAAAATAGCTTTTTATGTGTTAACGCTTGAATTTTATTACCCACGTTAACGTTCATAGCCGGCTTACCTTCTAAGCTGTTCATTTAGATGAGTGCAAAAGTACGAGGAGGGAGTTTCATTGCGTTCTAGAACCATAAATTCGGTTATGAACAATCGGTTTTAATTCCTTATTTTTATTTAGTTATTTTAAAAGAAGATTCATTTGGAGAAAGCTATGATTCGCCAGTTGTCCGGCAAGCTTCTGGAAAAAGCCAAAGCAGAGCTAAACGAAGATCCAGACAGAATAGACCAGGATTTGGATCACATCGAAGAATGGCTGAAGAAACAACCTCACTTGACGGTGAAGAAGGGTAACTTACGTGTGCGTAGGTGATTTATTAAACTTAATTTAGCATATCTTCAGATCGCCAGTACCTACTGAACTTCTTGCGCAGTTCAAAATTCAGCTTGCAGCGAGCCAAGGAGAAGATTGATTACTTCTATTCTGCGAAGTCTATGATACCCGAATTTTATAATAAGAATCCGCAAAGCCCAGAAATGGAGATCATAATAAAAGGAGGGTAATGCAAAACGCTGTTGCCGCATTTTGTATCTAACGCTTTGTTTAGGGTGATTGCTCCAATGACCAAAACTTCAATGGGACAGCCGTTTCCTACAATCTTAGTAATGAACTGGAAGAGAGCAGATCCCGAAAAAATGCCTTACGTAAATTTATTTAGAGCCTTGCTCATGTATTACGACGTTTTATTGCAAGAAAACGACAACTTTTCCGTTTGTGGTTGTTACGTTCTATGCGACATGAAGGGCTTCTCGCTGAACTACGTAAAACAATTTACCCCAACGGTTTGCATGAGGGTCGTGACGACCCTCCAAAATGCGTACCCTTATCGGCTGAAAGGGGTCATATTTATGAATATGCCGAAAGTTTACGAAGTAATTGTCCATGCGTTGTGGCCGTTCTTAAGCACAAAAATCAGGGAAAGGGTATGTAGTTGTGTCGCTGCTAAATCACCTGCTGAAACTTTTTCTGCGTCAGTTTAAGATCTTCAACGAAAATGAAACGGATAAGTTGTATGATATCATTCCGAAAGAGTATCTTCCAAAGGATTTTGGTGGGGAAGGTCAATCTATCGAAGAATTAACTGGTCTGGTAGATTTTTATTGCACATGATGATTTTGTGTTTACGTTCTTTATTTTTAGCCGAATGGCACCAAATACTAATTAATTACAGGGACTGGTTTCGCGAAGAAAATGAGTGCGGCTGTGATGAGGCTAAGAAAATTGGGTCTCCAATTATAAGCGAGATGCTTGGAATTGAAGGGAGCTTTAGAAATTTAAATGTTGACTAACTGTGCTCTTATACAGAGGTGTCCAACTGAGGTTTTTTGATAATTTTGGCTTTGGAGGTTCGGTCGGACCGAAATAGAATAGGTAATTTTCAATTAGCCATGTAAATTTTCCTACTGAATTGATCGATACACAGCACCTGGTTTTTTAAAAAGTCTCAGTAGGTCACTTTTGGATTGAATATGTAAAAACAAATTTGTGTCTAAAATATATTTCAAATTGTATAGAGAAGAATTAAAGCACCTGCAGATACATTTTGATTAGTCGGCTTCAAAGTTTAAGCTGTTATAATTTCTTTAGATTTTGCCATGTTTTCTCGGGATGTTTGCAATTGTAGGCAAGCTGATTAATCTGAATTTGGCTTCACTCTAAATGTACATACTGCCAAAAGTTGTAAATTAAAGGTTACGTAGAAAAAATAGCAAATTTAATCGCGAAACAGCATGTTCGTACTGTCAAAATGTTTCATCAAACAAATTCATCACTTATTGCTGCTTTGCTAAGGTAAGGTTTTGGTCGTCATAATGTGTCTAGTATTAGGTACATGTTAAAGGTAGTCCCAGGTGTGACCGTGCTCGTACTGTTTGTAAACCGGAGAATATTGAGTTTTACAAAGTGTGTAAGAGAGTTCCAGTACATTTACCAAGAGTGCTTCCCAAAACACAATCATTCGTCAAACACTTTGGCATCTAAAGCCTTTACAAATCCAGTCGACTCAAAAACTAAACCTACAGACCATCAAAACGTCGCGAATATAGTTATCCATTACTGGAGCTTAATATCGCCAAAATTTTGGTTGTGTCTTTCCGATGCAGAGTTCAGTCGCTTCAGTTAGAAGAAGTTAGAAATCAAGAAAAAGGCAGACTTAGCTCGTATTGCTGACAAAATCAACCTCGCGGAACTTTGGTCAGAAGTTGAAAACGAAAACGGTCGTTCCAATGTCCTTTCCACTTCACCAGGAGGCCTTGATGTGGCAGCATGGGTCAATCAGCAAGCAGATCAGGTGCAAAAAAATGAAACTTCACACTACTTAGCGCCATCAGTAGTTGAGACGATTGTGAAAAACAGCCTCGAAAAAGCCAGCAGATGAGAAGTGCGCCAGAAAATATAGCTATGCAATATGTGATGAAGACGAAAGGACCTAGCAGTAATATGAGGAACTTTGTAACTGAGCAATCTAAAGCCGGAATTCCATGGAAATCCGAACGAATAGTTAACCTTTTATGACCGTTTCAAGGAGCTGACGGAATTGTGAATTCAGATAAGGAATATATTTTTCGGCTTCAAAAGTGTTTCAACAGAAAAGCAAAGGAATCCGTGATGTCAATGTTATCCTCTAGTAGCAACATAGAATAAATTGTTGATGTTTTGCAAAAATAATTTGGAAGAAAGGAATAACTAATCAAGAAAACGTTGGAACGGGCAAAGTGAGCACAACCACTGACAGAGGGGGATTTCCAATAGCTTGTGGATTTCTTAGTTGTCGTCAAGAATTTGTGCGCTACGGCAATGTACCTGAAGAACTGAAGACTGTGCAGGAGTTTCAAAGAAAGTTATCACTTTATTTTCAGCTAAAGTGGGGTCGTCATATTGTAAAGACGGCCAAGAATGCTGATCTTAAAGAGCTGCCGTTGATTTTTGGACAAGGTGTACTCTGCAGCAACTCTCTTGTGTAAATCAGCCTTCTCCCAGAATCAAATAAAGCCAAAGAGTCAGGTTATGGTTGTGGCTGATTCTCGTTGTCCATCACGCGCACAATCTAGAGAAGTTTAAGAAGATGAAGGTCTGTGATAGATGGGACGCCATCAAGAAACATCGAGTCTGTTTTCTGTACCTGGAGGGGGACGGGGTCATTCAGGGCTGAAGTGTTCCAAAAGTTACAAATGTGAGGTAGACGGTTGTGGAAAGGGTTATCACCGCTTATTCCACAAAACAAGAAGAAAAGGTGACAACGCTACAAGTTCCAGTTCGGCAGAAAAGAAGAAAGTTGATATCAATACAGAAGATACTCAGTCAGGTGTATTTGGAGTTGTATCGTTTGTACAAAAAATGCCGTTAGGTAAAGTATTGTTCAAAATTGTTCTAGTCCAGTTGGTTGGCCCAATAGTCAGCTCCTTCTCAGCGCCTTCTTTGACGAGCCCTGCTAACGATGATCGAAGATGATTTTTCACTATCCCTTGTAGTTGATGGAGAGTGTAAAGCATTAAACTTTAACTGGATGGCAGGAATGCATGAGCATGACGACACGTCCAAGGTGGTCAATCTTAAGATTGACGATCAACGAGAAAGAAGAATTTGAGCTGGTAAGTGTGCGAACCAAGTGGAGATTGGACTTGCCGGTACTATCGATGTCGTCTTACAAGCTGCTGAAGAGGTGGAGATATTTAGAAAGTGTACCTTTTTGTGATGATGCATAAGAAGCCAGTGATTGTGACAGGAGCATATCGCGCCCACCTGTTGCTAGGAAGAAAACATTTTAAAGGTTCTTACCTTGGCTGGATGGCACATAGAAGAAGCAGAAGCCTACCATCAACCTACACATCTTCCCGATTGCTGCGGACGTGGACCCAGATGTTACTCTGGATGATCTTGTAAAGTAGCAGTTTAAGATGGAAGCCCTTGGAGTCGTTAATAGTAAGAAATTGTCTAAGGATGACAAAAAAGCTGCCATGTTGATAAAGACAAAAACCCGGCGCATTGGTGATAGTTGAGAAATAAGTGTAATGTGGAAGAACGGTGACCTAAAGTTACCAAAAAGAAAAATTGAGATCTGTTTTCGGTTGTATTGCAAAAATAAATTGAATTAGTCTCAACGATAGACTGCTTTAGGGATCAGATCTGATGTCCCTACTTATCAACATTTTGCTGAAGTTTTGTCAATGGGAAGTCGCCTTCAGTGGAGATATTAAGTATATGTTTCACATGGTCAGGATTTGTGAGAAAGACGTTGGTGCACTACGTTTTTTTGGGGAGGGGCAAAGACAGGAGTGGATCTCCTAATATCTATTTGATAGACGTCATGGTGTTTGGAGCAGTTAGTTCATCGTTCCGAGACCAGTGGATCAAAAATAGAAATGGGAATTTGGGGAGCTGTATCCAGAAGCAATAAATGTCATCATTAACCATCGTTATGTTTACGACTATCTGAATAGTTGTAAAACAACAGAACAAGCCATCAAAAAGATTATGGAAGTAAAGGAAATTTATAGACGAGGTGAATTTAAGATTCGGGGATGGATTTCCAATGACAAGGATGTGTTGAAAGCGGTAGCGCCGGGTAATGATTTAATTTCTGATGCAACTTTAGACGCCAAGGAAGATAAATTCTTGGATTGCAGTGGGGTCCAAAGTTTGACGTATTTCAGTTTAGGACATCGTTTCAGAACGTTGACAGCAAGATCGTCAGCGGAGAGAAACTACCTGTCCGATAATGAGAGTACTTTTATTGGATGAGCGAGCAGCTGACATCTGACCTAGCAGTAAAATGGAAGAGTTTTTTGGTTATAAAGACTTCAGATGCAAAGATAAGGCAATGTTATGTTCTTCAAATATCTAACGACGACCTGCAGCTGCATGCTTTTGTGATGTCAGTCAACAAGCCTGTTGTACGGTGGTCTATTTAAAAAAAAGATTGTTGAGAAGCATCTTTGTCAACATTGTGGTAACCAAGTCCTGCGTCACACTAATTAAGCTGGTGTCCATTTCGAGGTTGGAGCTGCAAGCCGCCTTAGTACGAGTCCGGTTAGCTGATCACATTAAGAAGAATTTTGATCTGAAGATCAGCACGATGTTGATGTGGACCGATTCCCGAAAGGTTTTTTGTTGATTGCGTGCTGTGGATTCTAGTTGCTTTAAGCAATACGTGACATACTGGATTGTGACGGAACTAGGGATGCGACTCTTGCAAACATCACTCTAGTGTAGGTTTAATGGACTATCATTCTTGTTGCTGCCCGAAAAAGAGTGACCTAAGGAAGGTAGAGTCTGCCTGGATAAAGAAAAAGATAAATTTGAAGTTTGTAAGCAATGCTGTCTAGTTGCTACAGAGAAGAATTGGTTACCTGATGTCGACAGGTTTAGTTGCTTCATGAAACTGGTTCGAGTCACTGGAAAATGTGACAGGATTTTAGGTTACTTTACTCCACTAGAAATAAAGAAAGCTCTTTAACTGTGGATTCTTCAAACTCAGGAAGACTTTTTCAGTAACGAGTTGTAAGAGTTGGAAGGTGAAGCATTCTTCACGCCTAATGAGATTTTCTCCGTGTCTGAAGGATGGTGTCATTTGCGTTGATAGCCGCGTTAAGAAGTCCCCTAATGTGTCAGTTACAGCTAAGTATCCTATGATCCTTTATTCGGCGCATCACTTCACTTAACTGCTCATCAGGTGGTGTCATAAAATACATGGACATCATGGAATTAACGAGATATGTAACAAGCTACAACAGCGTTATTGAATACTTGGACTCAAAGTGCTGTGAAAAAAGTTGAATTGCTGCATGGTGGCAGCTTTTAACGCTCAGAGTCCTGCACCTTTGCCTATCTCTTTATGATTTGTAAATCTGAGAGGGAAAATGAACTACTGTAGATAAGGTGCGATATTTTAAGAACGGATCATTTTATAATGAAGAAATAAAGAGAATTAGAGAGCGTTACCGTAACAAGATAGAGAACTGGCCGATTATTCAAACTGAAAAATTTAATTTGAAAAATATGTGGTTTCACCAAAATACAGCTCTATAAACTATTGGTAGGATCTAGCGTTATTTAGCGATATCTAGAAGCACAAGATCTATAATATAACAGTTCATAATACAGAGAATAATTTCATCAGCGATTTAGATCTAATGGAAAGTAAGAAAATTTGCTCACCTATGGACCATGGATTGGTGAACAAAAGAGGAAGAATGCGGATTTCTGATATTGGAGATATTCACAGATAGAAATTCTGATCAGAATTGTTTATTTTTCAGAAGTTAGAGCGAACAGTTCTTACAAATTATTAAATGAAATGTTGGTAGTTAAAAGAAACTTCGGATAAACAATGGTGGATAAACTATAATCAGAGAATAATATGGAAAAGACAAGCAGTTTAATCGTAGCGTCCATAAACTGAAGCCATTTATAGATATATGAAATTTTAAAGTTTTTGGTATCAAGGATCTAATCGAAGTTAAGGCAATTGGTTTTGGACGAGATGAAATTGATCAAGCTGCTTTGCAAATGGTGAGAGAATACTTCGCCAAGTTGTCATTTCAAGTTGTAAGTTTAATTTTGATTGGATATATTAATTTTACTTCTAAACTTTTACAAATATTCTGGAATTAGAGTCAACGAAGTGTAATCATGGAGTGGACTTACCGTCGAAGTTTTAGTATGCTCTCACTTTAGTGAATTAATAGAGTAATTTGGGGTCGACAGGTATAAGTAACCTTAATAACCATGTTAATTTTTAACGTAAACAAACTCAACTAGTTAGGAATAAGTTAATAATCTGTTGTCATCTAACTCTTGCCTCCCATAAAAAAGACAATTGTGATTATAATTGTTCAAATTGTTTTAAGTTATTAATTTTTGGAGACATATTTACGCTACGTTTTTTGTTTTTTATATCTTCTCCAGATGTTTGCATAATTTTAAATTTTCTTTTCGATGAGGCATAAATATTTTATAGCCTTTCCTTCTTTAGTAGTCCATTATTATTCTTCAGTCTATTTTTGTTCTTTTTTATTTCGCTATTATCACAAATATTTTCTGCTTTTATTATTAATAATCTTTAATTTTATTCATAGTTCTTTTCTGTTTTTGTTTTTCTTTTTTTTCTTTTTTTACTTTCTTCTAATGTATCGATGATATTTTTGCTTGTATTCTTGTCCATTAATTTGCACACTCTTATTTTTTATTATTTTTCTAGTTTGAATTTGGTTGGATTTCCTAGTGTTTTCTGGCTCTATCATATTATTTATTGTTGAGGACTTTCTTCTGCTTAGTTTTTGTATGGTAATTTAAAGCACCCTTTAACTGTTTTTTCTTGTATCTTTATTTGGTTTATCAACTATGATTATACTAAATATTTCTGATTTTGAGTTCGCTATTTTTAACTACGTCTTCATTATTCTTCTAGACCGTAACTCTTAGCCCACAAATTTGTCTTTCTATTCAGTTGCTTTTAGACACGACATCTGTGGTTGTAATTGTTCTCTCTTAACTACTCTCTTAAATATTAAAATGTGACTGTCATCTACATCCATAGAGCCTCACCTTTTCCTTTTGTTTCTTATAATTCTAACAATTTCTTATTTGTTTTGTTAATTTTTTTAACTACGTTTTTAACAGTCTAAATATATTGTAATTCAGTCGAAGGTTTTTAAATAATTTTTCCGATTGTCTAATAAACTTAACGATGTTTTTATCAGTTTTGTTGGCTAGTCAAGTCGTTGTTTGTGCTTTACTTATACGTCGAGGCTTGTAAACAAAATTTTATCGAAAACAAATTATGAGGTAAGCGCGTAGTAACGTCAGATAGCGCCATTTTTAGTCGAACCTAAAAATTTTAGTAGCCGATTTGTCTTAGTTGCTTAGCAACTTGAGTTGGTAGCACCGCGTTCTTTTGCACAATGTTAAAAATTGAGCACCGAGCCCTAATTAAATTTCTCACTACAGAATGTTCGACTCTCAGTGATATTAAACAACGTTTATATGGTGTATATGGTGAATCTTTGATTGAATGAGCAAAAAGATTTTATTTGGACCGAGAAAGCATCGAAGACCTATCACGTGTAGGTCGTCCAGTTAAAGTTCTTTGGGCAGAAGACATCGTCCTGCAATAGAGGTGTTTAAAAGTAAAAGGATAATCGGCAAGGCTAAGACTTTCCGATGCAGTTGCGCGACACAGTAAATAGTCAGTACCAAATGGGTACCTTGACTTTTGCTAAGAGTAGTGTCTAATCTGTTGTGAACAATTTTGAAACCTCTGTTGCAACAACACAAAAAAAGTGCGTCAATGTTAAAGAAGATAAAATCTTGATCCTGTACGATCATTTCCCAGCAAAAAGAGAGCCAATGACATGGGTCAAACCAGACGAAAAACAGCTAAGGAAGTCGATCGACAAAAAAGTTCATGGCAACGATCTTTCAAAGACAATTTTGCCAATTGATATTAAGAAAAAGAACATATTGGTAAGCGGAGAGTATTACTCCAGCTTATTGCACAAATTGTGAGACGTTATCAAGGAAAAGGGGAGTGGTATGTTGAGATGAACTGTCCGCTTTTACCTCTGTACAGAAGGCCGCAATTACGGAGGTTGTTGTAAAGCTCTATATCTTTGAGGAGCTTCACCAACGATTTTATAGCTAAAATCTAGCCCCCCGTGACTGCCATCTATTTTCGAAACTGAAGAAAGATCTTTGAAAATTCAATAACGATGATAAGTTGGAGGAAACTGTTGTGGAGCATTTTACAGATACAACTTTAGAATATCCTCCTAAGGGTATTGAAATGCTAATTTGCAGATGTAATAAATCTATTTAAATTCTTGAAGACTATATTGAGAATACACCAAAAACTTTGGCATTTACCTCCTATGTGATCGCAGAAGAATTTGACTTAGTAGACTGGTGCGACAAACTGTGCACTTGATCTCAATGTGTTCTAATTCTAGTTATTTTTGGGCTATCTCTCAAGCACTTATTTATTATGTCAATTAAATAAAATCTCCAATCTTAATATTTTGCATTATATAATGATATTCCTTAAATGCCTGTCTGCGTTATAAAGTTAGGGGTAAGTTATGTTAAGGCTTGAAAACTTGCTTTTAAAATTAAAATTCCTAGGTTGCTACAAAGAATCAATTTCAAAACAATGTAATTTTTTTTGTAATATAATTAGTTTAATTTTATCGACTTGCATTAGCATTCCAAGCAAGTTTTTTGCTAGTTAGATATTTTACGTTTAACAATCAACAATCAATTTTAATTTTATCGCATTAACAAAAAATTTGAAGAACGCACATATAAGGCGAACGTGGAAACTAAAAAGAGTGATGTCACAACAGCTATGATTCGCCCGTTGTCCAGCAAGCTTCTGGAAAAAGCCAAGGCGGAACTAAATGAAGACCCTACTAGGATCAAGCAGGATCTGGAGCACATCGAGGAATGGCTGGAGAAACAACCCCATTTAGTAATAAAAAAAGGTAATTTATGCAGCAATAATAACACCACCTTAACAATTTGGTACACCCCAGATCGCCAGTATCTACTGAATTTCCTGCGCAGTTCAAAATTCAGTTTGCAATGCACAAAGGACAAATTGGACTATTTATATTCGATGAAATTCGCAGTTCCAGAAATGGGTGTTAAGAATCCGCGAATTCCGGAAATGGAAACTATAATAAGAGAAGGGTAATGCGAAATTTGCTTGGGGCGTTCAAAAATGATTGTACTACAATTGTTTTTCCTTACAAATTTTTATTTGGGAGAAGTGAGTACACATTATATTTTTTTCAATTTAATGTCCGCAGTTTCGCCATCGCTCCAATACTTTCCGTAAAGTTTCTGGAAACTATTTTTTTAATGTAGCATGACACTATTTATGGTCAGCCGACTGAAGCTCGTAGTTGAGAGACTTTTGTCTTTTTGGTTGCTTCAAACGAAGGTTCGAAAGCAGCACGGTGTATCCGAGAAGCTGCAAGATGGCTACGATTTGGCTGCGTATTGTCAAATTGAAGAGTCGCAATTTAATTTCCCGCAGCGTTGTCAAATACGCCGCTTGAGACAATGGCTTCTATAGACTGGTGTTTTTCCAAAATCTTATGCCTGAGTGTCTGCAACAACTAAAGAACATTTTCGAATTAACACTACAGCAAGTGCTGGTAAGCCAAAGTGTAAAGACCTTTGTCTGCTCCTGCAGCTTTTGCCTTTTTTAGCATGGTTACTGCTGCTTTTGAACTCTGATATCTAGCGAAAACCAGTTATGTGACTCGATTGCGTATTCTCATACGACTAGAAACTACATTATCTATCTCTCTCTACAATTTTCTGCTTCCATGGTTTTCCGCTTTCCACACAACTCCACTCTTATTACTGCACATTACCTTTCCTTCTGTAATGCACAGAAGCAACGCCTTTTCGTGGCGTTGTCACACTTGCATTGGGTGCGCATCTCAATTTGCACACAAACAGAGTTTTGAGAGAAAAAGAAAGTACCACTCATTTTTGAACGTCTTAATTAATTTAATCTAATTTTTAGTTATTTTTTAGAGTCATTGTGCCAGTCACAAAAATTGTGTCAGAAGATCCATTTCCTGTAGTCCTTCTGATTAGGTGGAAGAAAACGAATCCTAAAAAAATGCCTTATGTAAATTTAATTAAAGCTTTGCTCATGTATTTGGACATTTTGCTTCAAGAAAACGATAACTGTGCGGTTTGTGGTTGTCTCTTTGTGTACGATATGAAGCAATTTCCTTTTAGTTATGTAACGCAGCTAACTCCATACATTTGCATGAGAACGATAATGGTTCTTCAAAACGCATACCCATACCGACTAAAAGGGTTGCTATTTTTGAACACTTCAAAAATTTGTGAAGTCCTCATTAACGCAGTTTTGCCTTTTTTGGAAAAGAACATCAAAGAGAGGGTGCGTGGTTATATTACTACTAAATTACCCAACTATTAATTTTTTTTAGATTAAAATCTTTAAAGAAGGTGAATTGGGGAAGCTGTATGACTTCATCCCAAAAGAATTTCTGCCTAGGGATTATGGAGGAAAAACTCGTTCGCTTAAAGAACTAACTAGTTCGTTTACTTTTTTTATTGGAGTAGTTACTTATGTAATCATCTTGGTGATTTTTAGTTGAATGGCATCAAGTGTTATCTAATCACAGAGATTGGTTTCGCGAAGAAAATGAATGCGGTTCTGACGAATCGAAGCGAACTGAAAAGTCTCTTGTTATAAATGACATGTTGGGAATCGACGGGAGCTTTAGAAGTCTAAGAGAGGATTTGTAATAAACATATTTGAAGACAAATGTAAATATGTATTTTTTTGTGTCTTACACTAGCTGACGCATTTATATTTTCTCTTATATAGTTCTCACTGAAGTTACGGAGTAGCTCCCCTTTTTGTGTTTATTTAATATATTCGGTTAGACAACTTAACCGATTACCCAGCTACGTATACTTTATTGTAGAGCTTGCAGTGAGCCTTGCTTCGAGCTATGAACTAGGTGTGAACTTGACGAATACCGACTCTACTGAGAACTAACTAACACTGATTAACTTTAGCTAACTAGTATTAAGTAAAGGGTTATAATTGTTTATGTGGCTTACGATTTTCTGAAAGTTGTAGATAAATGTAGTTATCACCTATTTATGACGATCGTAACAAAAAAGAATGGCATCGTAATTTATAACGTTTTCTTGTTGTAAGAGCCAATTAAAGAAAAACAATATTTTTGTGTTGGACAGTGAATACACGTAGTGAAATAAATTTGACGGACTAAAATGTTGCAACGGGCGTAAATTAAAGAAAGAAAAACCTAGTGAAATTTTACCAGAGCATATCCAGTGCTAAATACATCTCAATACCAGCAATGGTGCAAAAGAACTCAAATTCGTTTATTTTGTAGTAGTCCCCTATAGTCCTTATTCTTTTAAATCTTTAATAACCTTTAACCTTTTTTTTGCTTCTGTTATACCTAATATAAACTTAGACCAGAAATTCTGTAAGTTAAGGATATCCACATTCACGTCGGTTGTGTTAGTGCAATCCGTAGTTGTGACGTTAACAAAAGTGTTTTAGTAAAGGTAAACGCATTCTTACCTTAATAGTGTTCGATAAATTAAGGGCCAATAAGTGTTGCTTCCAAGAGTGCCATGGGGACACCCGCCATGGAAAACTGTGCCTGCGTCTTGGTGCAAGTCTACGAAGTGAATAAGTTAATATGCCAGTTGTAGAGTCAAAACCATCGACAAAGTTACACAGTTACCATAATCCCGGCTCAGCCCGTAAAGGTAAAGAAGTTCCATCCGCAGCCTGCTATGACAACCTGGTTTTGCTCACCCTGGAAACTTCCTACAGAGTAGACAATGTTTCCTTCTGCTTCAGAGTCTTATTCACTTTAAATGCTCCTATCATTCACTCTGGCGAAGGAGGTGGTATAATATTCATAGTTTCCATTTAACAATCCATTCGCTTTGCCAACAATCCTGTTCACCCAGGAGATTCAAGAAGTCTCCTACTCTCAGAGCTAAAAAAGCGAATAAGTGAGAAAAACGAGGCGCGACGGCGCGCATAGCGATCCCTGGACCCTGCTAACGAGCACGAGTATCACAGGACCGCTACAGAGGTTAGGACCGACGTTGCGAAGCACTACAACACCACCTGGAAGGGCAAGTTGGAGGCACTCGACGTGGTCGACAATAGCTTCTGAAGAATGGTCAAGGTACTCCGCAACCACGGGGAGCGTGGTGTCATTTAGATCAGTTAAAATTAAGCTGAGGTCCTCACTGATAACCTGGAGCGCCATTTCAACTACGTTGACCGTTTTGCGGCAAAAGCTCCAGGAATACTTAGGCCTGGCAACCTACAAAGAAGTTCTCCGAGCCTTGAAGCCCTGCAAGATTCTCGCCCCGGATGGGACCCCAAATTACGCGCTGTAGGCTCTCCTAGCAAATGCGATTGTCTACGTACTCACCACTGCCTACGTTTCCGCCACTTCCCAAGTCTTTGGAAGATGATGAATATTATCATGCTCTTTGAGCCTCGGAAATTAGAAACTTTTCCCTGGTTCCTTCAAAACCATCGGGTAGTGGAACATATCACTGAGGGTTATACCAAGAAGAAACTACCTGTGCAGTTTTTCTCGATATGGATAAGGCCTTTGATAAGGTATGGCACAACGGCCTAGTATACAATCCCGTTACCGATGGCCTAGCTTGTTCGACCCTTCCTCCGGAAGGAGATTTTGATTCCAGTTCGGTGACATGCGGCCATGAAAGAGGCGATTTTGAGCCGTTTTCCCCCAAGAATTTGACCTGTCCCCGATGCTATACAACGTGAAGGACATGCTAACAATGCTCTCCACTACATTGTTCCAGTATATAAACGGCACGGCGGTAGAATCTTGCTTACTGAGGACCGCCTTTGTGACTCAGTGGATCCAGGCGGAGCTCAATCAACTTGAAGACTGGTGCGACAGGTGGAGAATAAGAATAAAGACGAAGAAGAGCTCGGCGGTCCTGTTTTTTACCTGGTGAATCTCAAGATCGTCGGAAGAGAGATACCCTGGAAGAAAGATTTACACTATCTCGGAGTGATTCTCGACCACAAGTTAACCTGGAGATTTCACATGGATATAGCGGTCACTAATCCTCAAAGCCAACTGTCAAGTTGATCATTTACAAAACGATCATCCGTTCTATCGTGACGTATGTGGCTCCAGTTTGGGGCTCGGTCATAAAGACGTTTAGGTAACCCAAAATAAGGCTTTAGAAGCCTTTTCTAATACCTTATGGTTTGTGCAAAATCATGATCTCCATAGAGATGCTGAACTACCGACAATCTAGAAATTTATCTTCAAAAGCGCTTAAGACCTATACAGCTCTATTTAAGGCCACGTTAACTCCATCGTCCATAACCTATACAATTATTAGGTCAACAAAGGTGCCCAGCACAAGCGCCCTAAGATTTTGATTCCTTCCCGAAGGGACATGGATGCGACCTACACGGCCACTATTCACGCCAGGGTTATGAACAGGACAGAGATTAGGAGCTGGTTCCAGGGATCTCAAGTCTTGCCAGTGAAGTTAACGTCCTTCTGTGGCTTAACATGCAAAATTGTCCATTTCTCTTGAATATACTTTAATTGCAGAGCCGCCACGGCAGCCAAAGTCAAAAATATTTTTTCTAGGTTCCCCATCATTAGAGAAACATAATGGAGTTTTTCATTTTTAAATTAATTACGTCTTGTATTTGAAATACACCGGGACGGGTAAACGAAGAAAATCAGCTACATTTTGTTCATTAAAAGAGAACATGGGTAGAGAACATATTCTTAAAAAGTACTTTAGCTAAAGGACACACACAGACTTTTGATATACAAAAAAGATTTCTTTAATTTTGAGATTTCTGTAGCTGCTTTTTGGTTCAAGATGGTGGCTGAAATCAGAAAAGGGGAGCCTTTTTTTCATGAATAAAGAAACAGAACGGCATTTTTTGTTTTTAATTTGGTTGTGCGGCTTAGATAATGTATAGGTGACACACAGACATATATGCATTATTTTTTTAATTTTGGTGTTTTTCGTAAGATGATGGTCGAAATCGGAAATAGTTCTCCTAGGCTTCTCTAACAAGGGAGACAAAACGGTGTTTTTGGTTATTAATTAAGTTATGTCATTCGGTTAATACAGATAGACAAACGCAAACAGACGGGCACAAATAGATAGATGCACATAAAAAGATCCAGAAAGTGAGATGCAATGAGATAGACGTAGACAGATAGATGTAGACAAACAGACGCAATCAGACAGACGCAGAAATACAAATGTAGGCAAACCAATATAAACAGACAGATACAAATAAATAAATGCAACAGACAAGCGTATACAGACACAGATAAATACAAGCAGACTGAGAGAATACATAGGCAAAAATTTATGTAATTTTGAGTTTTATTTCAAGATAGTCAAAAATGAAGACTATCTGACTTCGATTAAGATTCTTGAATTTACAAAGGTTTATAATAAGCTGTTCCAGCAAAATAAGGAGAGGTGGGGGAATTTTTTTATTATAACTTAAAAACTGTTCGAGGACTTCAATAAAAATTTAGAATAATTGAATAAGTAAGCTTTCGAACTTCATCCAGTAGCTATAAGCAACTCCACAAAGAGGGCTTTTTAAGGAGCCAAAATAATCAAAATTACAAGAGTTTTGGGAATGCCACTGATCAATACCATGAGAAAACCGAGTTTTGCAAAGACATGAATTGTCATGTAAATGGCTTTTCAAGGTTCTTTAAAGGGCTCTCTACGCAGCCGTTTCGGAATTATCTCATTTAGGATGTTCTTTTAGCATTGGACAGTAAATGTTTTTTTCTTCTCACAGTTGTAATAAAAGCGATCCATAGATATTCATAGATTTATTATCTAATTTGAGCCAAGAATTAAGTTCATGGTGTTCATGTGAGTTACATTACAAATTCCTATTTCATCCATTTTTCCCTGTTACTCGAAGTTCTTGTGTTAACGTCACAATGATTTGTAACCATAGAAGATTCTATAAGAAAGAAACTTATTGTCACATGTACAATTGTTACTGCGACCTTCCGTGAGTATGCAAACCAACATACTTATCAAATGACCCACGATTAATGAATTGTTATTAATCAACCATTATGAGACTTATACTTCACGGGCTAAATTTATAAACTTGGTGAGTGCTTACCTTCACCGTATTTGCGCTAATTTGTTGCTTAGCATCGACTGTTTCTGCCGAAAATTATTACTGGTGTTGAAAATAAGCTTGTATAACGAAGAAAAAAAAAGATTTGGAGTCTCAATAAACAAGCAAATCTCCTCAAGAGATAAGCAACATATGCAAAATAAGAGATAATGTGAAGGAACTGATGTAAAATGAGTCAATACATGTTGATATGATTAACTACATTTATTTATGTAATAATAAATTAACTATATCAAAGCATACCGACTTTTAACGCGTGTGTGATGTAAACTAGGAAATTAAAATGGTTTTTGTTTGTTACTTAAAAATATGAAATTTTTTGTTTTATTTGTAAATTTACAATCTACTCTATAAGGAACATTAAGTAAATATGATAACACAAGTAGGCGTTGTTAGGAGAAACTACTCACTAGTGATATATTCATTTAGGAATCCTTTCACCTTAGGGTGCTCGTGAGGCCAGATTCTATTTAACCTTTTTACAGGTAGATGTGCGATGGACAACCGATGAATCGAATCGTTGTTGTGATCCTGGAGTCTACTGTAGTAGCATCGGGAAAACCTGGAATTTTTTTCCGCGACGAATAGTATGCCAAGGTCCATTTGTAAGATTTGATTTGTTTCATACTGCGGTGCATCTGTTACGGCATGGAGCATCTTGGATTTTTATTTTAACAGGTACTGGAATATTTGAACCGATTTGGCTGCGTTGATTTTAATACACCGATTATCAAGCCATTAGTTGATTAGGTTTAGATGCCGCTGAAGGTTTTCAGATGCTAACACAGGTTCTTCATGTGTAGATAAAAGTAGTAATCTATTTTCTGGTAAGTTAGCAGTATAAATGAGATATAAAAGGGAGGCAAGTGCTCTATCTTGTGGGACACCAATATTTATAGAGTGGTAGCGGGAAAGTTAGCTGTAGTCCTTAACTGTAAAATATCTGTCAGTAAGGTAGGATTTCAGAAGAAAATAATCACAATTTTGGAGTAGTCTTTTTAGTTTGTAGGATAACTCAGCGTGCTAGATTTTATCAAACGCCTGGGCAACGTCTAAGAACACAGCTCTGTAGTAATTTGTTTTTCGAGGCTACGTGCTATCATTAACTATCCTGTGCTGTGAAATGTCCTTCTCAAAACCCAAACTGGTGTATAGTCAAATATCGTCCACGTTGTTCAATAGTCTTCCAAGAAACACTTCTCGAACAGTTTTCCTGGTATAAATAGGAGAGTGATCGTCTTGTAAGAGGTTATATTTTCTGGTCCTTTTCCAGGATTAGAAACCATTTTATTATTATACTTCTACAATACAGAGTAAAAAGACATGCTTAACATGCGATTATATATAGTTGTCAAAAGTATAATGGCTTTTTGGAGAACTCTTTCAGTATTTGCTCTATTACCAAGTCATATCTTGGTACTTAGTAATTGTTTAGCTTTTTTATTTTGAGATGTATTTCCGCTGGTAAAAATCGTCTATATATATATAACATTAGATTGAAAAGGTTAAAATACATTCGATGAGTGCTTAGAAAAAGTTCCTTGTTAGAACCAGCCCATGTGATATCAGTTTTTCGCCTAGGAGATATGGTTACTTTAAATCGTTTAAATCTTTTTGCAGCTCTGCAAATGGTGCTCAATGTTTGTGGTGCAATAAAGATATTTTGACAGTCCTGTAGGGAAGCAGGAGATCGTCAGGTTAGTCTGTTAAGATTTAGTTTATCAGCTGCATTACGTATTCTTTGTCATCTCAATCGAGCTCGTCTTTTCTCAACTATTAATTCCTTTATGTATAGAGATGTGTTATTGGCATGGTGAGCGGGTTCAGTTTGGTTGGGTGTGGCTTCCCATGCAACTTCTTGGATAAGAGCAAGTAGGTATTGGATTGGTCGGTCTAAGTCTTGAAGTAGTTTAAGTTAAATTTTGTTTCCAATATGTTGTTGAAATTTATGCCAATCAGTGTGTTTTAATGTATGTCTAAGAGTCAATTATTTGTTGATAGGTCTAGTACTTAAATTAAGTGTTACTGGAGCATGATTTTTGAACTCGTTTGGAAAGGCAGTTTCCCTCACATAAGGCACACTTTGCTGGTGTAGTTTTAGGTTTTGTGTACGTTTTCGAGTCGTGTTGTTCCCATATTTGGCACATATATTTTCTGTTACAGTGAATTCTTGAGTATTCAGTTTTGACATCTAGTACATTGAATGATGCCTGTTCTCTTATGTGATGGCCCAACTTTAATTTTACTATTGCGCTAAAATTTTGTTTAAAATACTTCCTTATTGTTTTCTCCTAGTTCAAGAATAATACAAAACAATAGGAGTGGATCATTGGTTGTCTCATATTTATTATGTTGAATACTTGATGATTTTTTTAAATTTAGCTTTAATTTCTTCGTTAGGAATTGAATGACAGATGTGTGATGACTACCCTATACGCTCGTTCATCTTTAGGTTGATATGTATGATGGATTACTTGTTCTTCTTTTAAGTGTCTAACAATCTGTCTGTTTATATCCGAGTGACTGTTATTCTTTAACGTTTTTGCGTAAAATTGTTCATTTGCAGCAATTGCTGAGATATGCTCAATCATTTGATTATGATTAGTACCGCCGTATATATATATTGGAAGTAGTTTGATTTGTTCGGTTGGCTTGCTATAGGTTTGTATCTATTGGGTGTCCTAAAATTCACACAAGATTTGAATTTCGCGCTATTGGTGCGGTAAAGTGTTGCCAACACAAAAAAAGACAGCGTAACGGCTGACAGTTGAGGGTTATTAAAAATAGAGCGCTACACGAAAGAATAACGTGTTTTCATTATTGAGCAATATTTTAAAAATAAAGAAAGTTTGGCAGCTACAATTTGAAATTTTTGTACAAAATTTGGTTAGATTAGTGATTTAAATTTATCAACTGTGCAGAGATTAATTAAAAAAATGTGGAAGACTGGATCAATCATTGACAATAGACACTATGGCCGCCCTTCAACAAGTCGTTCAACACAAAACATTGAAGCAATTCGTGAGAGTGTTGCTGAAAGTTCAGGAACATCAATTCGGCATCGTGGTCAAGAATTGGACATTTCGAAAAGCTCTGTACAGCCTATCCTCAAAAAAAATTTGCATATTCATGCTTACAAAGTTCAATTCACTCAAGAAGTGAAGCCAACTGACCACGCTTAGCAAAGAGACTTCGTTGAATGGATTATGGAACAACAAGTGGACGCTGATTTTTTGGATAAAATTATTTTTAGCAATGAGACTCATTTTTATCTTGAGGGCTTTGTTAATCGTTAAAATTGTTGCATTTGGGGTTCAAAAAATCCACGAGTAATTATTAAGTAACAAATGCATCCACAACGTGTCACTGTTTGTTGCGGATTGGGAACTGGAGGCATCATCGGACCATTCTTCGAAAATGCGGCTGGTCAGAAAATAACAGTTAATGGTGCTCGCTATCGCGACATGATAATCCAGTGTTTTGTGCCTAAATTGCAAGATGTGGATGTAGACGCCATGTGGTTTTAACAAGACTGTGCCTCATGCCATATAGCCCACGAAACAATACAATTACTGCATCGGTCATTTCCTGATCGTATAATTTCCCGTTTTGGTGATCAGAATTGGCTACCCAGATCGTGCGATTTAACGCCGTTGGACTTCTTTCTTTGGGGTTTTTTGATGTCTAAGGTTTATGTCAACCAGTTCACGACCACCCATGCCACTAAGGAGAAAATTAAGCGCTATATCAACGATATTCAGCCACATTTATGAAAAAAGGTTATGGAAAATTTCAACAAAAGAGTGCGCATGTGCCAGCAAAGTTGTGAAGGCCACTTATCCAGTAATCTATTCCATACGTAACTATACTGTATAATTTATGAATCAACAAAATTACACCTTTTTAATTAAAAACTTCTTGCGTGAATTTTGGTACACCCTTTATTATTGGTAGTGATAGCCGCTTAGTCTAATGCAATACTTTCTGTTCATCTATTTAGTCTTTTTCTTTTTTTTTAAACTTTCCAGATTTATTTATTAGCTTGTGTTCCGTTGATTTCATTTTGTTCATTAGGTAGATATTCATTTATTGGCATAGACGGATAAAGGATTGATGCATTATGGTCTTGATTAGGAAATAATAATAGATTGGGTTGAACTGTTGCTGACTACCATGTGGTAATTGGTACTGGTGATACGGAATCAGTTGCTGATTGATGGCTAGATGAGTAATGTACTCATAGGTTAAATTTAGATTAGTCGTTTGTATCGGGAACATAACCTTCCATTTGGGTGTCGAATGTAATTTATTTTAAAGTAAATTTGCGATTTATCGGCAAGTGCGTATATACACTGATAATAAAATATGTATGTATACCCTTGACCGCAGTCTAACGCGCATTTCCATTATTTCACAACTTGAAAAATTACGCCACCGCAAATAAGTTCCAATCAAATGATAACAAAAAGCAGGCCAAACTCTGCACGAGCACGTCTGCTCACTTCGAAACAAAGTCTAAAAGTCAAAATAAGCCAATAACGAACACAACTAGTTCTCATTGATATTTCAACAGGTGAAAGCAGTCCAGGGCGGTAAGTTTTATTGGCTATTTACAATTTTGTTAAGGGGGTATTATAGTCTAGATAACCGTTTTTAAGGTGATTTTTGGGAATTAATTGTACAAAAACGGTTAAACCTACTGATCTCAAGTTTTGTCTTCATATTTATTAATATTTAAGGTAACATCTAAATTTCTTATATCGCTTTTTGTAGCAAACTGTGCAAGATATACAATACACAACGCTGGTTATGTTGCGAAATTTCGTTTCTATCGGTCGTGGTGATTGCTACAGTCCTCGTCATCTGAAATAAATGACTCTTTTTTTATTTTATTCTGTAGACATGTGGTTATCGTTAGAACCTCTAATAAATAATTTGAAAAAAAACTGACAAAATGGCGACGCTTGAAAGAAAATATTCTGATTTTTACTAAAAAATTTCACTTATCACGGTCCGAAAAAAATAGTAATTGTAAACAGATATAAAAGTTAGAGGTTCGAACGATAGCCGTACATGTGCACTACATGTATAAAAAATTAGAAGTCGATCGGCCCAGTAGTTTGCGAGAAAAATACGCGCCCGACTTGAAAAATGTTGTTTCGAGAAAAACGCGTTTCAAGTTTTCTTCTACTGACTCTGGATTTCTTCGTATTGCCAAGCCGCAGTACGTACTTTTTTTATTTAACTCAGAATATACATACAATCTTCCAAATCAAGCTGGACAACAACAGCAATTTCAATATCAGACTTATAATGCACCACTACAATCTTTTCAGCCACATCCTCAATTTACTCAATACCCACCAAATCATTATCTACAGACGACAAATACGTACCCAATAAATGAACAACAACCTACCACCCTTCTCGCCTGTAATGAAGCGGGAAACGAATGGCACGTAGTCAACCATACCAAAAAAGGAACTAGAAGACCTTAAGACATTATTGGCCAGACAGCCCTGTACAAACAAATAATAAATACGACCCACTTGGTATAGAAATAGATGAAAATAGCACCACGCAAGACGAAACTACTTCGAAAGTTCCTAAACCCCCACCTATCTACGTATCTGATGTTTAAAACGTCAAACCCCTAATAGGGCTACTTAACGAAATTGTGAATAAAGAACATTTATCACTCAACAGATACTGAATATATTTGTTCGGAACCCGAATTGATGACTGGGAATTAAGTTTTGTTTCTCTATAATTGGTTGTAGTCGTTTCAACAAGAGCTTTTATAGAACTTTAGATAAGAGAGCTAACAAACTTATAGGCCTATAAGATTCTATTTGTAGCGGATTCTTTCTAGGTTTAGGTACTATAATAATTTGAGCCACTTTCCATTGGGTAGGGAAGTATTCTGCCCTTAAGACGGCATTGAAGATGTACGTGATAGCTTTGATACATTTTTCGGAGACTTCTCTTAAGACTTTCCCCGTGATAAGATCAAACCCTGGAGCTTTCTTCGGGTTAAGATCTTTATGGATGATTGCTTTGACTTTTGTAGTTGTAATAAACTTAAGTGGTGGGCACATTTGAAATGGAGAATCGAGAATTTGCTGAATGTTGGTTTCATCTTGAGGTGAAGTTGCAATATCATACGGTTGAAATACTGTCGAAAGGTGCTCAGCGTATGCAACCGCTTTCTGTGTATTACTGCGCAGCCAGGTACCGTCGTTGGCTTTTAAAGGCGTTGTTGTAGTTTGTGGTCTTCTAAATTTTTTGGTCGCCTTCCATAACGAGTAATCCGTAGCCTGTGTAGGACTTAGTGTGCTTAAGTATTCCTGGATAGAATCGTTTTTAAGTTGTATCAGAACTTCATTTAACTTTTTATTGATTTTATTTAATCTTCCCTTGTCATCAGGGGAATGTGTTAAGTGCCATCTCGCTCTAGCTCTCCTTTTTTTGGGAGATTAGATCTTTAACAATTACAGGAGCTGTTTCTTTGATCTGCATTTCTAGTTGATCAGGTGTGGATTGACAGGCTGCTACTTGTATTGATTTGGTTGAGGTTTCAACTGCTACTTCGATGTCGGTTGCAGTTTTTAGTGGAAGGTCTAGGCTAATATGCTCGTCCAGTATACTACGGAATAGAACCCAATCAGTTTTTCTGCTATAAAGGGATGGTTGTTTTGATTTTTCAAGTATTTGGGCGTACATAGTTATTATAACCGGTGTGTGATCTGAGCTGAGCTCTAAGCATGATTCCACTAAGAATTTTCTTGTATTGAAGCCTTTGACGACACAGAGTTCCAGGAGAACCAGGAGGTAGTCTATGGGCATCGCTTGGCCAGTTCCTTTTCCATTGATGCCTTTGTTTTTTTTAGCATTGCGTAGTCTCGTACCCGTACGTATTTTTTTTCAACGACATAATTTTCACCATATACCTCCGAAACAGATTTAAATTTAAACCTTTATATCTCGATCAATTTGACGAATTTTATTGTAATATTTTACGGACACATTCTCAAGACCCCAAAGTCTAAGAAAATGCTAAATAAAAAAATCGATTTTTTGGACCGGCTACACTATAATACCCCCTTAAATTATTTACAATCTCACTTGCCACAACTTAATTTTTCATATAAAAAATAGTTTGGAAGGTCTAATGATTGTTTATTTAGTTGTTTATTTAATTTAATATTTGTTATGTAACAATTAAAGATTAAACGAATTTTATTATGTGCTTTCAGTGCATTTGTATAATATTCATTTATCAGGGACTATCTGAATCGATCGCTTTGTCATTTATTTATGATTTAAATTTTTACTTCAAGGTGGTTCAAATATAACCGGGAGTGATTTTTTTTACAAAAAAAGTTGCCAAACACTTACTTACACATACTAGTCTTCAACGTACTCCCCTCCGTTGTCAACTCATTTTTTCAACGCTCTGGAAGTATCTGGTTGGCGGCGTTCCCACTCCCGAACAGTCTAGACGACGGCATCGTTATCCGCAAACCGCATGCCTTGCCAGTATAATTCGAGCTTTCGGAACAGGTAGAAATCACTTGGGACCAAATCGGAACTGTACGGCGGATGTGGCAGGAGGGTTTCTATTGTTTTAGCCGTACAGAGGCGTGCATTGTTTTGAAGGAAGGTTAGCCGCTTTTCACCTGTCTTCCGCTTAGACCGGATCTTTTCCTTCACGTTTGTTGCTAGGAGGTTGAGTAATAAGCTGCATTAACATGGATAACTCTCTGCCAGTCTAACAAGAACGTTGCCATCACTTATCCTACCGGACGGCTTCTTCGTGCTCCCTTAGGTTAGAGAGAACTGATATGCCGCCACTCGCGTGATGAATGCTGGGACTCTGGAATAAATTAGTGCCCCCGCGTTTCATTGATGGTCACTATAGACTTCAAAAATGCATCACCTTCGTCTTCAAACTACTGTAGTAGATGACTGCCAGCTTGCATATGCACCATTTCGTTCACATCCGTTAAAGTGCGTGGTACTCCCGTGCATTGACCTTGCGATAGTGCAGGTGGTTTTTCACCATGTCTTCTACACTACCAATACCAACGGAAGCATTGCTCCAAGTTCCTTGATAGTGCTGCGCCTATTCTCATGAATACGCGCATCAATGTCTGGCTTGGTGACGGATGCTCGCGACCGACGATTATGCGGTTCGTTCTTCACACGCTCTCTGTCTTTTTTTTAAACCATTTACACCACTTGAATGCACGGGTCCGTGAGAGACGCTCGTTCTCATACTGTTGTTAGAGTTTCTGGTAAATTTCAGCGGACGGGGCGTTTTTTCCAATGATAAATTTGATTGGAATGCGTTGTTTCACGCTCCCTAGTACCTTCTGTTCGCTCATCACTCTGGTAACTTCCAAACAGGATTGAACAGGTTCTAATCCAAACAGGAGGGAGGGTCGTACTGCTGTGCAGTGCACAGATCAGTCTTGCCCATATTTGAACCACCTTGCAATAATAACCTACTTTCACTATATATGTTAAATACAGTTAAACCGATACGCTTCTTGATCTATCAAAAAATGTTATTGCCTCGCGTACATTTGGGTTTTAATTAATTAATCTTAAACGGTGATTTCATAAGTTATGCAATTACTTCTGATAAGCAATTACGACTGTAAAAACAAATCATTGCTGCAAGAAATATATTTAAACATTGAATTTTGAACGTTGACTAAAGTATAACCCACTCTGGAAATATTTTAATAAATACAGATAAAGACCAGCAAAATCTATTTTTCCGTAATATTTAAACAATTGCACTTGTTGTGTGTGGGTAAGTCTTACCTTAATTTTATTTTTTAAGCATCAAGATTTAACATAGGAGCATCCATTTGTATCACCTTATAAACTTGATTGAGCGCCAAGTGATTATTACCTATTTACAAATAAAAAATACTAAGACGGTTTACTCTTACGGATGAATTAAAAAAGGTGAACGGAGATTTTCTTCAACAAATTGTTTCGAAGATATTTCTTTGTTGAAAAAACGCTGAAAAAAGTATGTAAGGTGTAATGAATGTTGTGCTCTTCTAAACAGATGCTTAGATCCAATTTTTGTTTAGAAAAAATTGAAGCTTAACTGTAGAATAATATTTTTTAAGTTGCAGATCGTGCAAATTTACTTAAAACTACTTTTTATTACAAATTAGGCAAATTTATAACATTATTTGTGTACACGCACTACGTACGAGTCTGAATTCGGAATGCGCCGCTGTCCCGCCAGGCTACAGTTAAGTCTATTTATAGATATTCCAGAACAAGCAGCAAACCACCGGGAAACGTCGTACTTCTACTTTGTGGAATATTCGTGGATGCCAGCTGCATTCCTAGAATTGTCGGGCGCCGAGCGTTACGCTACGCAGAAGTCGATCAGCTGAGTTACGGGGGGCGTTCAGAAATTCATTACACTGTCACCCCTCTCCTTAAGGATGAATTTTGTCCTTTGTTGCATTGATACGTCAGGTAAAAGTAACAATCTACAGAACTCCGAAACAGCTCTTCTATCATGTTCCTAATTGTTTTCCGTCGAAGTTGTCCAGTCCGCACAAAGTTTCGATATTGCTAGGTTCCAAATATTTTCATTCAACATATGACTACGTACCGTCATCATTCCCACAATGCGCGATAAGTTAGTTTGTCTTGCGACGATTCTTTGCCCGTAAGGTAATAGATATTTCTGCACCGTGATGCATGCGCTACATCTTTCCGTCTTCTGGGCATTGCTTTCTTAATTTTTTCATCGAATCAAATTTTGCTCGAAATATACTGGCGATCCTTTTGGACATTTTCAGATCACGCGCCATACAATGCTCCAGTGCATATTACGCTGGTACGTGAAATAGGTCTTGTTGTAGTTCTAGGGTAACACCATAACGCACTAGCTGAATTCCACTTACTGATCTCATTAAGTCTTCGACCCTGCCTCACATTTCAAGGACATCAGATCCCCTCACCGCAGCGTTTCATCTCCGATGACAGTCGACATGGTCGATTAAAATAGACGATCCTAGACTTGGCGCTGAGTAGTTTCCGGATTCGGTACACGACATCGTTTATTTTCTTCATCACCTCGTATGCACCTTCGTAGAAACGTTAAAGTTTTGGAGACAATCCACGTCGCCGCTTTGGGTTATATAACCATACTCGGTTGCCTTCTTTACAACCCACTCTCGATATGTTGACGTCATAGGCATCCTTCATCCGGTCTGACGTAGTCTTCTCCGACTATGTTTTGTTCAGGTTTACTTTTAAAGAGTAGGTCATATGGTAGCCTCAGTTAATAACCAAAGAAAACATTGAATAGTGTTTGACTAGTAGACTCACAGACAGACAAACGATACGGCAACAGGAATAGATAGAGATATTGGTTTCAATCTCGTTGATGGTTAAAGATGACTTTTGAACAGTACTTTGCTATTATCCTGTTCATAACCTCAAATATTCTATCTAATTTGGGTGTAACGGAGTCGTTCTAGTGTTTCTGATGCCCAGTAGTTTGCATACTCTAATGAACACCATTTTTGTTCGGATTTGGGACCGGCAACGATCGCTCCTGAGCTACTCAATCCACCCAGTTACCACCGCAGGAGTTTCAATACCTTCTTCTTCTTCTTCTTCTTGCATAGCGCTTTACGTTTATTTTTAAACGTACACCTCTTCAATCTCTCTCCATCGTTCTCGGTTGCTTGCTTGTTGAGTCTATTTAAAACCTTCTATTAATTTGATGTGTACCCAAAGTATATGTGGTCTACCCCAAGGTATTTTAAAATTATAAGGTCTTTATGTTAATATAGCTTTGTGCCATATATCTGAATTGCTTCTTGCCACATGTCCTTCATATGTCCATTTTAGTTTTGCGACCTTTTCTGCCACATCTGTTACTTGGGTTACTTGTATTATCTAGTTATTAGATTTTCTATCTTTTAATGTTATTCTCAGCATTGCTGTGTTGTTTTTAAGATGTTTATATTTCGTTCCGTCAATGTCCAATTTTCCGCTCCATAGCACATCACAGGTAAAATACATGTATTGAATATTTTTGCCTTTAAATCTATGGGGATCTTTTTATTTTTCATTGCAAAGTTTAACTTTCCATGACTGATTCACCTTTATTTTTATCTCTACGGTTTGATTTTCTTTTGTTAATACGATTTTTTGTCCTAAATAGATTTATTTTCCAATATTTGTTTTCTGTTTGTTATAATCTCCCCTTCGTTATTTATAAGAGGCTGTATATGTTTTTGTCCTATATTTGGTCTCAAGCACATTATTGTTTTTGATTTTTTCTATTGTTTCATTTATTAGTTTATCTTGCTGTATTCTTCTAAATTCCCTTATTCTTCTTCGTATTATTTTATTAATCTCCACGTATTTAATAGTCTCTTTTTTATGTTGTTTGTTTAGTGTTTTTTTCTATTAGCTTCTTAATATCCTCATCTAATTGAGGTTTTTTAGGTTTATTTATCCCTTTAGTTAATTATTTTATACTGTTATTTATTATAAATATTATTTCGTTGTTAAGTTGGTCAATATCTATTGGGGATTTCTCGTTTATTCGTTGCGTTTCTAGTTTTGTTTCTATGGTTGTTTTAAAATCGTTACCTATTTCTTTTAACGTTCCATGTGTTATTCTTATGTTCTTTTTAGAATGTAGTTTTTGTCTTTGTAATTTTTTGTCTGTTACTACCTTTGATCTGACTATTCTGTGGTCACTTTTAGTGTCAAGTCTATTTAGTACTGTAACATCTTGCACAATATTTTCATAGTCCGTTAAGATGCAATCGATTTTATTTTTCGTGGTTCTGTTTGAGACGATCCTTGTCCATTTTCGATTTTTACTCTTTTTGAAGAATGAATAAAAATTATTAGTACTTTCCTTCGTTCGTTTTGATGACCAACGCCGTGTTAGCTTGATTTACACCAACATGTCTTGCTAGCGGGATCAAAAAACAACCCTTCACGAAGAAAAAATATCTTTAAGGACTTTTACTAAAGGAGTATTTTTAAATATGCACAACAATACAAGACCAAGGTTTCCGAATTTGTACCATTAATTGTAAGTGTAGTTTCGAAGTGCATCTTACGATGAGATTATTTTTGTGCAACATTGTCATAATTATTTTGTTTGTTACCTATTCTAGCTTGAGCGTTCAAGTAATGTGGCTGTGCGTCGCCTGGCCGACATTTCGCAGTGAACCTTGAACGTTCTGATATTCCTATTTAACTTCAACGGCATTGTGAGTAATAAATATATTGTAGGACACACCCTGAATTACTAAACTTAATTAAAAAACTGCAACAAACGTCAGTCATAACCTAGATGCCACGCTTAATATCATCCGCAATCACGTTAGATTTCCCGAAAAAAATCAAATAAATATGGCGATTTTAATGAATATTACGATGTATAAATTGAAAATAACGTTGATAACAGTCTACAGTTGATTAAAAATTGTAAAATAAAATACCTAACAAATTTTGCTACTCTTTTGCACATGAATAAAAACCAGGTGTTTTAAATGTACTAAGCAGTTGATCATTAGTTAAAAATTGATGAATCATGTATCATCAATGATCGTAAAAGATTTAATTGGTTAAAGAATAAACAGATAAAAATCCAAAAGAATTTAAACATAAAAAAAACAAAATTTATATTGTTGATAAGACAAGTGTCTCATTCAAAATCATTGTTATAAGCATCGATTGTAGAACGTTGCAATATTATTATATGTATAAGTGACGATTACCACTAGTGTGTCTATGAAGTTAAAGTGTGTTTAATCCCCGGTTGAGATGCCTGACGAGTGGCCTATTCAGTCACTAAAAATCGCTTAGTGCCTGTGTTCACTTCAAACAATGTGGTCATCTAAGGCATGGTGCTTACACATCACCTTGTATCAAATATAGTGCGTATAGACAGGGACGCCGAAAATATGAAAGTTTCAACTTATAGGCTCGCAAGGCATGCTCCTACGAGCGTATTTCAGTCTCACCACAACCAAAGTTGTAATTGGAGATATTTGATTTAGCCTTTTGATTTCAAGTAAAAAAAGAATAATAATTTTTGTAAAATGCTAACCACCAAGTAGAATAATCAACAATTATATCAGTCCCTGTACAATTTATCGATTGACTGTCGTGTTTGTCAATGTTTTACCCAGTTCCCACAGGGCAAGCAATAAGTTCAGAGACCTCACTAGTTTGGATTGTATCACACTTTCTTGTGGGTCATGTATAAGAAGGAGTTGTTTGATAGTCTTGAACCTGAAAATATCTGTTAGACCGAGACAAACTTTGACTAAGTATAATTTTTATTTTGTCCTGAACAACAGAGAAGAGATGAAGTTTATTCTCCTTATTTTGTATTACAATTTCCCATATACTAATATTTCATAGTAATAGTAACAGTTATTTTGTATAGTTTTGACATTAAAAATAAAAAATACATTATTTATTAGATGATAAAATAAAGCATTTCCAGAACAGAAACTTCTGGTAGACTAATGTTTTACATTAATTCAAAAACGCGTTCCACAATGTGTTTTGCTTTAGACAATTTGGTTTTCTCATTAAGAATCGATAAGAATCTTTTTGACTACCTTCTATATACCATTAACTTGGCAGCTGAAACGCATCCGGCACTGTTATTTAAAAGAAGACTTTGTATGTGTACTTTTTTTTCACAAAAACAACCAGAAGTATAATCAAAATACCGTTTTGTGATCTTTAAAACTTTGAGATATAAAAAGTAGTACACATAATACGCATATTTAACATTAGAATTTGAATGTTTTGCCTTATACATGTCATACTTCACAAGAATGTAAATAAAGTTTTAATAGTGCATTTTCAGTATCATATGAACTAATATTGTCCGGCCCGTCAAGAGAGAAACATTTCTCATCCGAAAAAATTTAAGTAGAAAAATCAGTCCCGAAAATTATGCGTCGCTGTGCAAAATTGAAAAACACCTAGAAAGTAATCAACAACAGAATAGAGACAAAACAATTATTAATATATCAAAACTTATGTCATCATCATCATCATCTGCCCAATTCAGCCCTTTGTTGGACGTAGGCCTCTCCAAGCATCTTCCATTGGTCCCTGTTTTTCGCCTTCTGCATCCAATTGTAATCTGCTACTCTTTTGATGTCGTCAGTCCACCTGAGAGGGGGCCTGCATCTATGCCTTTTGCCTATTCTTGGTCACCACTGCAACTTATGTAGCAGCGAAAAATGGATTTTTGAGAATAAATTGGCAACAATAAATTTTTTGTAATTTCTCTTTAATTTTATAACTTTTATCGTAATGTGAGGCTACCCTAAAAATTTCATCAAATTTGGCCCAACCAATCTTGAGGTAGAGGGTGTACCAAAACTTTTGCTCTGTGATTCATTAGGCGCCAATGAACGGTAAAGATACAAGGCGATGGACCAAAGTCGAAACAATTACTAAAAAAATCTGAGATAATATGCTGAAAGTATAAGGTGTAACCATCGGTCTAGAAATTAGTCGAGGTCTCAACAAGTGGCCCTTTCCCAGCTGCATCCATCGCTGATAGAACAATGTCGTTCATCTCGCCTTGAACAAATACAAAACAAAAAAAATTTCTGAGGGTGTAGCATTTTGAGCGGGTGTTGACTTTAATAAAATTTTTTATGTCTATTAAAATAATTCTTTGTTCGGAACTATTTGCTCGACACCTTCTTATTACAACTGTTTGACTACGCTGAATGTTATACTCACTGCTAAAATATGTGTTTGCATAAGCTGACCCTCAACTATAAGTAATAATTGATATGAAAATAGCAATAATAAAATGATACTAATAGATCCAGACCATTGACATTAGTTTAATTTATTACAAATGTATGAGTTACCATAGTAAATTTTGTCTTCGGAACGTATCACAACCTTAGCATTGATAACATAGTAAATTGCTATTGACTTTGGCTTATTATTAAATTTTTAAATCAAACGACGTCTTTCGCTTAACTACTTACTACTTATGTGAATTTTTTATATATTTTTTATTTTTAAATATAAAAAAATCTCTGACCTACAAGTTCTTCTTGCAGTAGTTAAGTTTAATTATAATGGCAGGTTATATAAGTTCTGACATATACCAGCGTAGTTTACATCAAACTTTAGTTTCTTTTTTGTCGAATTTGGGTAGTTGTATGAGCCCACACATTGTCATACGGCAAGCTAACGTCTCGGCTTAGAAATTCACTGCTTAGGATGATACGCGTCCCTCCCTGTTTAACACATTTATATTTAATTCAATAACGTAATACAATTAATTGTTATTATTTATGTTTATTTCCGTAGAAAAATGATACGTCCATTGTCCGACAAGCTTCTAGAAAAAGCTAAAGCGGAATTATTTGAAGATCCCAGCAGAACCGAACAAGATTTGGAATACATCGAAGAATGGTTGAAGAAGCAGCCCCACTTAAGAGTAAAAAAAGGTAATACTTGCATACACACAAAGATTTTTCCTTAATTTTATTGAATTTCCCCTTAGATCGCCAGTACTTACTAAATTTTTTGCGAGGTTCAAAATTCAGCCTACAACGAACAAAGGAGAAGATAGACTACTTTTACACTGTGAAATCGATTACACCCGAACTCCATAACAAGGATCCGCAAGACCCAAACATAGACATGATAATAAAAGAAGGGTAATGTTAAACATACTATAGCTTATTATAAATTTTATCGCTAAATTACAGGGTTGTTGTGCCGATCACCAAAACCGCAGCGAAGGAACCGTTTCCCGTAGTCGTGCTGGTTGACTGGAAAAAGTCGGACCCCGAAAAAATATCTTTCGTCGATTTGTTCAAAGCTGGGCTTATGTACCTTGATGTTCTGCTACAAGAAAATGACAATCTTTCTGTATGTGGCTGTTACATTTTATATGACATGAAATCATTTCTTCTAAGCTACGTAACGCAACTGACTCCAGCCATTTGCATGCGAAGCGTAACGGTTTTTCAAAATGCGTATCCATTTAGGGTAAAAGGGCTGATATTCATAAACACTTCTAAAATGTATGAAGTATTCATCAACATGTTTTTACCGTTTTTAAGCAAGAAAATCAAAGATAGGGTATGGAGTTCCATTATGGCTAGGTTATCAATTAAAATTCTTTCTATATCAGATTAAAATCCTCGCCGAAGACGAAACTGACAAATTGTATGATATCATTCCCAAAGGATTTTTGCCCAAGGACTATGGCGGAGAAGCTCAGTCTGTCGAAAAATCAATAGGTTTATTCACTTTTTACTATTGTAAACGTTAATCGCTAATGTTCATTTTTATAGTTGAATGGCACCAAATATTACTTGATCATAAAGATTGGTTCCGTCAAGAAAATGAATGCGGTTGTGACGAGTCCAAGCGAGTCGGACAGTCTCCACTCAAAACCGATATGCTAGGAGTAGAGGGAAGCTTTAGGAACTTAAATGTTGACTAACTCTATTTGATTATCATAATATTGTTCATTTTTTTCGTTAGAATTACAAAATGCAATAACGATATAAATGTAAATGGTAAATAGAAAAAAGTTATGTATATTAAACTACAGTAAACTGATAATATATGGAAAAGAACAAAAAACGGGTTGTCATCCTCTGTAATGAAGCAACGGCCTCTTGCTTATTATATGCTGAAAGTGAACAAAAGCATACACATCATTCTAGAGGACCGAGTAACCATTTGTTTAAATACTTTCTTCTCTATGAATCACTGTAATATTATCAAATCCCACTAAATAAAATACTTTACTCAAAAAGTGAGACTAACATTTAATGCTGTCCGGCCGTCATATAAACACCTTTGGCGTTCGTAAATTACATTCTCTGCTTCTTCTAAATTAACGGGCTGGGCTCGCCACCTGCCCAGGGTAGCCGAACATGGCTCACAGTACCGCACAACTGTGTATGGTTAGAAACAGACTAAATAGGTTATTTAAAAAAAGAAAAAAACTTAAAAAGTTAAACAATTATTCAGAAGTAAGTAATATCAGCTTGTCTAATATATATTCTAGTTTATTCTTTTCTGCACTTAAATAAGCAATCAGAATGCCCTAAGCAACTCGACCATCTTCACCAAAGTTTACTGTCAACCAAATTTAAAAAACAACTTAAACTAAACTAAATCCCAGAAAATTCCTTAGAAAACTTCCAAGGGTATACTTACAATACATTACTCAGAGTTACAATGCGGTCTTTTTAAATAGTAGGTGTATAAATAAGTTCTCAGCTTTTTTCTGCAAAATTAAAGTTTTATTTAAAAACATACAAAAAAAGCTTAAGTATCAAAGTATTCTCCGTTGGCATCGATGACCTTTTGCCATCTTTCGGGTAGCTTGCGAATTCCCTGGTGATAGAAGCTCACCGGCTTCGAGACGATAAAGTTATCGATGCGTTTTTGGACTTCTTCTGTTTTGAAGTGCGTATCAGCCAAGTGATGCTGTAACGACCGGAATAAATGATAATCGGAAGGGGCCTTGTCTGGGCTATACGCCGCATGTAGGAGAAGTTCCCAGGCTAACGCGAAGATGTGTTCTAGCGTCGCTTTCGCAACATGTGGTCGGGCATTATCATGAAGCAGGATGGGTTTATATTTCTTGTCCAGTAAATGGACTCTTTTCTTCGATTGCGTCGCTCAAATTGATGAGTTGCTGTTGGTAGCGATCCGCCGTAACTGTTTCACCTGGTTTCAAGAGTTCATAGTACAGCACACCTTTCCAATCCCACCAGATACAGAGCAAATTCTTTTTGGCGTGGATATTGGACTTTGGAGTCGATGTCGAAGGTTTGACAGGGTCTACCCATGATTTTTTGCGCTTGGGATTGTCGTACAAGATCCATTTTTCATCGTCCGTAATAATCTTATGCAGAAAATCCTTTTTTCGGTTCCTTGAAAGAAAATGGAGTGCGGTGTCACGCCGTTGATTTTTGTTGTCTTCGGACAGTTTATGCAGAACCCATCTGCCTTCCTTTTGTATCTTACCCATTGCATGCAAACGTATGGAAATGGCTGGCTGAGTGACGCCAAGCTGTTCTGCAAGCTCTTTTTCAGTTTACGTATTGTTTTGATCCAGCATTGTCTGCAGCTCATCCGTGTCAAATGTTTGAGGGCATCCAGCGCGTGGTTGATCTTCAAGACTAAACTCTCCTCCGCGAAATCTTTGGTACCACTTTTTGCACGTTGAATGACTCACAGCATTCTCACCATGTGCAGCACAAATCATTTCGGTGGCTTCAGCAGCGTTTTTCTTAAGATGAAACGCGAAGTGGATAGAAAATCGAATATGCTCTTTTGTGATTGCCATTGTAAACACAGCTGATTATTGAGGTTATGTGCATCAAACGCCAAATCGCATGATGTTTCGAAAGACCAAATTTCATTGCTTTAAAACCGCAAGAGGGCGGACTAATACGTTACATGTAAACTGTGATTTGCGTCCTGTGAAATCTAAAGCTGAGAACTTATTTATACACCCACTAGCTATATTTACACTTTGGAGAAAAGTAGTTCAATTATCATAATACAAAAACCTAGTGAACCACCACAGATATTAAGATCTTACAAACCTATCACAACAATGACAGATACCCTGAATGGCAGTAGTATCCAAACATCAATTCGGCTTTAGTTTTAACCACCCTGCCAATTACAGAGGGTTGTAAATTCATATACAATTACAACAGAAGCTGTACCCACCACCACGCCAAAAAATTAATAAAATACTAACAAGAATAGTTCAACCTGAACTCACATAACCTACTCTCAAGCAGCAAGTACTCCTTGTGGTCTACAGCACACTAACATGATTCAAAAAAAAGAAAGAACTTAAAAAGTTAAACAATGGAGTTTTTCCTATCTCCCTTATTTATTCAAAATTAACTAATATCAGCTTCTCTACTCTATATTCTAGCCAAGACAACCAACAAAATCATTTGATGAGGCAAGCGATCGAAGCAAAAGACTAAACCACAAGAACTACGCTTGTCTGATAGTCCTAAAGAATATTTATGCAGCTCAAGTGGAATTAAGGGCCTAAGGAAACATATGCGCATCAAGTATACTCCGAGAAAAACTTGTAAATCAAAAGCGTGTTCACGAGTACAAGAAAGCTTGATCTAGCCATCTCTTCGGCCATCTTCCTCGTGGTCAGGTGCCTTCCGTACGTCCTTCCACCCCAATTTTCAACGAACTTAAAAAGTTCGTTACTGAATTCTATGTATGTCGGTCTGTCGGTCTGTCTGTCGCTGTCACAAAATTATGGATTTTTTAAAATTTTAAAATGGATTCTTATAGGAAATTTTACGCTGATTTCAAAATCGAAATCAAAAAGTTTCTATCTCGAATAGTTTTCGAGATATTCGACTTCGAATTTCGGGAAAATTTCGACATTGCGATTTTATGAGTAATTCTTAAAGAAAATTTTACGCTGATTTCAATAATGAAATCGAAAAAATTCTATGTCGAATAGTTTTCGAGATATTCGACTTCGAATTTCGAGAAAATTTTCAACATTACGATTTTAAATGTGATTCTTATAGGAAATTTTAAGCTGAATTCGAAAATGAAGAAAAAATACTATGTCGAATAATTTTCGAGAAATCGAAAGGTTTTTTTAAGTTCGTTCTGGGATTGCTTACAGAGCAATCTCTTCGCCGGCCCCATGTTTTAATACTATTTTTACTATTGTTCTTGGCTTTGTACACATTTTGGTGTCGTAGTCATCACCGCATTTGACACATTTGTACTGTCTGAGGCAGTAAGCCTTCGAATGGCCGTAATTTTGGCACCTTGTGCATTGTATGATATCTCGTCTTTTATGTGGGGCTTCAACAGTTATTCTACAGTTGCAGAAGAATTTTAAATCATAAATAGGTGTGATGGATAATGTTTTCGTCTCTTAAGTGCCTGATAATATTTCTGTATGTTTCGGAAGTGAGTGGGTTGAGTTTAACTGTATTGTTAGCAAGTGTTTTGCTGTAATATTACTCATTCTCAGCAACTTTAGCAATATTCTCAATCATTCTGTTGTAGTTTGTGACCCCATTTATAAATATAGGAGGAGGCTTAATAGCTTTGGTTGTATTTTCATTTCTTCCAGAACTCCGAGGGGTGCTTGGTTCTATATTATGGCCAGATAGTGGTTGGAATCGATTTTGAGTTATGGTTTGCGGTTGCATCGTAGGAATATGTTCGGCAGGTTTGTTCGACCGTTTACTTTTTTTCGTCACTTGCCAAGAGTGGGAATTGGTTTCTCCATCTACTTCGATGTCATCGCTGTCGTTAGTTTGCATTGTCGATGGGTCATCAGAGTTAGCTGCTATACTTAAATAAAAATCTGGGGTTGGAAGTTGTAGGGGAGGAAATGATTGGTTATGCGAATGATGGGTAGGGTTAAATTGTGTCTGAAAATTCTGCTGACCGCCATAAGGCGTCTGTTGGTAGGTTTGTTGCAGTTGGGGCTGGTTATAACTTAAATTAGTTACATATCCGTAAGTGGCGTTAAGATTGCCAGTATTAATTGGATATGTAAGTATTACTCCATTAGTTGAAAATCGAAAACTTTAGTCCGTTAATTCAAGTATTTAATCGGTGCGCTTGACCTAAGTTCAGCAGCGAGGCGCGCGATTATGGTTATTGCGTAAAGCAATTCACCGCACGTCGTTCACTTATCAAGCGTGTAACACTGCACTTTCAAAGATAGTAGAGCACGTCGAGCGTATGTTTACTCTTTGAAAGCCAACTGGCAACTAAATAGAATATTTGACAAACTTATTTGGCACTCTGTTAGAAAATAAGCTGTTACTCCCATATTCCGTCACAACAAAGCTACTAATGGTATGCAAGTGTGTGCTAAATTTTAGGAATAAACCCAGTAATGTACAAAAGTTATGATTGATTAAATTGGACCATATCCGGTTTTTGCTACTTTTGTTTTTTTTTCGAGAGCAAGTACCGGGGGAAATGTAATAACTCATACTACACCATCTGATAATAAAGTAAGACCCCACTTTAAAAAATTGAAAAATATAAAATGTTTGATAAAAAAAAGACTTAATAAAAAGGTATGTTGCTAGTACGTAGTAGCAATCGTATGAGCGTTTTCTTCGTTCCAATAAAATTCCATTTTAGGTAAAGCAATATTCATCGATAACCAGCCGGCAGCTCAGAAAGTAATAATCTCGTGTGTACTGGCAAAAATACCTGCGCTTGTTATAATCTTCAGGTAACAAACCTTGCACAAGCATAACGTAAAATGCTTGCGCAATGTTCGCCATACGCTTGTATGTGTGTATGTATGTATGTATGTATGTATGTATGTATATATACACCCAATCGCCTACCCTCTCTATCGTTCCAGAGGTTTCCTTGCAATCCTCTTTCTTGCATTCCTTCATTGATGCCACTTTGCCAAAGGGGATACTGGTTGCGAAGACACTGGTTCAAACTGTTAACGGGTAACCTTGGACGTTGAAGGCAAGCACAATTTTCGGTCATTGTGTGTCGGTCTCGTCGGTGGTTCGTCAAGTCGATAGCAAGCAGCCAAGATCAGGCAGGGTATCTGAAAATTGAGAGCAGTTATTGCCACATCCTGCAACGATTGAGTCCTAACCAAAAGGCAAAACTTAGAGATCTGTTACACCGGAATCAAAACGTATTCCAATACGATAAGGATTCAAAAGGCAGGACAAATATTGTGTGTCACATACGACAGAATGCTAGACGATTGACACTAGCCAAAAGAAAAGTATTTGAGAAAATAGTTTCAGATATGGAAAAGGATGGCTTGATTGAACCTTCGACAAGCCCGTGGATTTCATCCATGGTGCCACTTAAAAATAAAAACGGGTCCACCAGGTTTTGCGTTGACTACCGTCGGCTCAACGATGTCACAAAAAAAGATAATTATCCACTACTGCGCATTAATGATACGCTACGCACTCTGGCCGGATTCAAATGGTTCTCAACCTTAGATCTGTAGAGCAGATATTGACAAGTTGAAATGGATCCCAAAGATCACTTTTTGACCTGTTCTCGACTTCGTAGGTCAAAATGTTTGATACCATTGTGTTCAGCGTGTCCTTATTAGTGAAGATCAACCCTTATCTTACAATCCCGAGAAGTCACATGTCCGGGTATAGGAAACCGCCTATTAGCCTTTCGAATCAACGATGTTCACAAAAGTATGCGAGCTACTGGGCATCAAGAAAACCAAAACGACTTTGTTACACCCCCAGTCAAATAGAATGATCAAGCGCATGAATAGAACAATGTGGAAGCACCTTTCAAAAATCGTCTCTGGCCATCAACGACACTGGAACCAATACTTCTATCTGTTCCTGTTGGCATACCGTTTGTGTGTCCATGAGTCTACTAGTCAAATACCGTCCAATGTTCTCTTTGATTTTGAACTGAAGCTACCCTGTGACTTACTATATCAGCAAAATATGCACTAGCGCATTGTGTGACGCGTGATCTAAAGATGTCCAAAGAGAGCGCCAGTGTATTTCGAGCAAAATTTAGTTCGGTGGAAAAATTAAGGGAACAACGCCCAGAAGTCGGAAAGACGTTGCGCATGCATCACGGCGTAGGTATATCCACTAGTTTGTGACCAAAGAATTTTCATAGGATAAACGAACTTATCGCGCATTGTAGGAAACACTGACGATCGGTTGAATGAAAATATTTAGAACCTGATAATATGAAAACTTGCGTGTGGATTAGACGGCCTCGACTGGAGAATAGTTAGAAACATGATATTAGAACTGCTTCGAGGATCTGGCGGGATCGACGTCCTAGTTTGCAGCTGCCATTTGTAGCGTCAGGTAATTCCACAGAAGACCATGGGCTGTTACTTCTACCTGACGTCTTAATTCAACAAGGGTCAAAACTTCAAGTACCTCTATGAGACATTCAAACGTCGGGAGAGAACGCCAGCGACGAATCCAAGTGCGGGAGCTATGTTGAAAAATAGTGTGCCATTTATATCACTAGTTGTATGAATTGTGTATATAAATGGCATTGTTAATCTGTATAACCTGTAAGTAGAACAAATAAATAGTTTTAGTTAATTTGCCCGTTTTATTTACCACAGCAAATAGCAGAAACGTTACAGTATCTTCGTGGTTGAGACTTCAACATTAGACTTTTCTATTAACCTGGTTTCAAACCTAGCAAGCCCTTTGTGGCTTCTTGCACCAAGTTCTAACATAATCTATCTCGACGTAATATTAATTGTGAATCGTTTTGTTCTTTTTCCCAATATCTTTGCAACCTTCTTCCACGATTGCCTTATTTAGTTCATCAGTATTTGTCGTCAGTTCTCGTATACCGCTATGCCTCTTAGACACCTGTTTGGCAACTTCAGATTTTACTGCTTGTAAGAGTACTTCAATCAATGCTTTTTGTCTATCCAGTCTCATTATTTGTTGTCTTTCTCAATTTATAATGCCGTTAATAAATGTTCGAACAGCTAATATATGATGTTCCATAAAGTGTGCCGAATTTAAATTGGGTAGCATTTTCCAATTTCGAAGTTAGCAGGCCTGTTCTTATCATTTTTTGCTATCTATTATCATTCAGACTAATTTAGCATTGACTGTTGTTCCAGTAAATTAGAGACGCGTGAATGTTGAAATCTTTATACAAAATTCGATGTATCAAAACTGTCGGTTTTCTAGGGCTCACAATAACACCATCTTGCACAACAGCGACTTTTTTGCTCTGTCCGACGAGACTGATTCCGTTCAGGCGATTTCACCGTTACCACTGTATCTTCCTCATTAGTCTTTAAACTGTAGATTTGTTAAGTGTCTCATTTCTCCCGAGATTCGCACCAAGTTTTTGCACCGTCTGCGTGGAACTTCCACCGCTTTTGTAAAATGTGTTAAGAATAATAACACGGTGATCTGTTGTAAACTATCCCATGATGAAAATGAATTAAAACAAACTAATATACTGGAAAAACAACCAATGCTAAATTAATCAGTGCGATAATAGACAACAAAAATAATAAAAACGGGCCCACCAACTTCAAAACAAAAAAATGCCACCCGATTCAAATTCGGCGCCATTTATGGAACACGCTTTACTTCCAGAAAGTCGCTGTCGGGCTTGAAATGCAAACAAGACTTGCTCGTCTGTCTCAAATTCTTGAAGAGTTTCGACAGATTTTTGTATTTAGTTTGTAAGCTATATGTGGTGAAACTTCCTCTAGATGGGCATGGCCGTAACGCATCTCAAGGCATAGGACAAGTTGGTTATAACTTTCTTGCTCTGGGCGCAATCTGTAGTATATTGAGCGCATCGCCACGTAGAGCGACATTTAAAGTAGTTACTTTTTTCATTTTCTGACCATCCATTCTTTCTGTCAGCGGTATCAAACTGTTTTTTATAATTTACACACAAAAAAACTTTAGTCGGCATCACATCAATGCTTATAAATAGCTCCTGCACTTGCTGACTTTATTGGCTGTCCTCATCAGAGATACCAAAAGTAATCTTGATTTCAATTTCGTTTATTCTCTTTCCAAGGGCATCAATTTTCTTGTCATATATATCTATATCGCCTGCTATGCTCCGTTATCTTTGAAAATGTCGAGTGCTCAGCTACAGAACACGCATTTACTGCAAGGTCGCTATCCTGTATGCACATTTAGTTTTTAACTTCTTATTAACAATATTAATAATACTCGGCATAAGCAAATCGATCCCTTAGCTATGTTTCCAGCGGGAAATGGCTGCGGTCCCTGTCCGCCGGGCGCATCAGGCCAAACTCCCCCCCAGAAAACTACGGGTTTACTTTTAACTTACCTATTACTTAAGGATATCAATACCGATTACAACAAAGCCAGTGCAGTATTCAACCCAATTCACAACAACATCAAACATTAACACCACCTTTCTATGTAATAAATTCTCATGCACTTCCATTCCCTCAGACTACGCAAAACAGCACAAATAAATACGTAATGAATTCCACAAGCTATCATCAACACGATGTTACGAATACAAACGAGAATGACCAGTCTAGTGAAGAATTCGAAACAAATTCTATCAATTTAGAGAACGAAAGCACACAAAACAAACCATCAAAACCAAAACATGAATGGCAAATAGTCAAAAAAAAAAGAAAAAGGAACAACTTTCCGAAACAAGCCTATCGAATAGATATGAGGCCTTGGAAACAAAGTAACAACACAAACACCTAATAATTAGTTACCAAAAACCGCAAAACCTCCGCCATTCTATATCTACGGAGTAAATAATTACAACGAGATGATAAACAATATGCTAGAAAAAGAACAATATTATACGGCGACGTTAGCAAATAATATTGTTAAAATTAATACAATCACGATAGATTCGTACAGAAAACTTACTAAAAATCCTAAAGATGAAAACATAATATATCATACCTAAGGATGCTCGCTGTACCAAGCCATACAAAGAGCTAGAAACATACCCTTTAGGGGATTTACAAATAAAACGCCTCCACAATAAGCCCCATTAAATGTACGAGATTACCCACCAATTGGACCACATACGCACAACATAAACAAAGAGGTCACAAATATTATAAAAAACCGACCAACCTAATCACAAGCAACTGGAGGAAGACCTAGTAATCACTTAAACAATGAACATGGACAATAAACATCAACCAAATATTTTTAACTTCTTCGTGGAATTTAAAGCAATGTTTACCCAACTTATCAACCAAAATAGCATGGTTCTAAACATGCTTTCGACTGTAATAAACAAACTACCTTAAAATGGCGACCTTTTTGCTCATTGTCCTTTGGAACGCCAACGGCATTTCAAATTATCTTCCCGAACTAATAAATAGGCTCCTTATAAATGGAAGATATTGACATCTTACTTGTACCCGAAACCCACGCTACACCTAGAACAGAAATCAAAATCCCACCCTATACTGTATACCTTTGCAATCATCCAGACAACACGGCTCACGACGAATCAGCTGTAATTGTTAAAAATACAATTGCTCATTATGAATGGGAATTTCATGAGACTAATAAAATACAAAGTGCTAGCATAAAAGTTTAAGTTCTTTCTCATCCACTAACAGTTGCAGCAGTCTATAGCCCACCCAGGCATGCTATTTCCACTGAAAAATATAAATACCTACAACCTCTCGAAACTAAGTTTATCATTGGAGGAGAATTAAACTCCAAAAATACTGCTTAGGGATCGCGACCATCCCAAAAGGACATAATCTGCTGCATGGCAAGCTGCGCCTAATACAACAACCAACCATTTGAAAGCTATATTTTCCGTTATATATGAGACTATGTTGCAGAAAAATGCGGAGCATGGAAGAAGTGGCAACGAAGTAAAAACGAACATGATAAAACCTCATACAGTAGACTCACCCACCAGCTTCACCAGGCGCTAATGTAAGCGCGAAATGAGGCATTTAAAGTATACACCACGCAACTTATTCGATCCACCGTATTATATATATTGCTATGGATACCAATTCTACGACCTATTGGAATTGGTATCCATAGCAATATTTAAACTTTGATTGTGACAGATATATATGAATACAAACAGTCGTTTTAAATATATATGATTTGTCGAATATCCCCCTCCTCCATGTAAAAAGAACAATTTAGCAATGCGTCAAATGTCAAAACTATGAAAAACTGTGACATGTGTTAAATGTACAGAAACTCACTACCCCAAAGGATTTCAAAAGAAAACTAGTGATAATTAGGTTAGATGTGTAAATTGTGGCGAAAACCATCCCGCCAACCTTACAGAATATATAATACACAGACAACTACAAGGAAAACTTTTATTATGACTAGAGAGATTTAAGCACATTGAATTGTTGGGGTTACATATGCAGAACGAACAATGCAAAACATGTACTTTCTACAATCTACACAAAACACAACTCCACAACCACACGCCACTAACAGTCAAATGACATGGAAAAACTAAAGGCCATGATTCAATACTTAATTACGCAAACGGGGGCATTATGAAACTCTAAACCACATTAATTAGTAAAATGACATAATGGTGCATCTTTTAAAAATAACTCTTTGGAACGCCAATGGGATTTGCCAGCGCGCACAGGAGTTAAAACTTCAATTGCAAAAGTAAAATCGAATTTCTAGACTACAATATTTACAACACAAATCATCTTGATGGAACTACCAGTGGTAGTTACGATAAAATTTAACGTAAAACGCTGTGAATTAAATAAAACGAGAAAAACTACTCACAATCCACTACTATTCTGATCGACAAAACAGCAACTCTAAAAATTTCCGCCGTTTGTAGACTGCCAAAATAAAATAGTCGACAGAAAAGAAGATTACGCCTTTTTCCTCAAAAATCTAGGAAATGGACTCTTTGTATACGGAGAACTTTAACGCGAAACACCAACTCTGAGACTCTCAGATTACAAGAACTGACAGACGTAAATTACTGTCAGCTATATACGCAAGTAACCTGTACTACTTATTTTCATTTAGATATAACACGCATTCGCGATCCACACTTTACAACACCATTTTCTTTTGTTGAAGCCATTTGTAATAAACTGTGCTACTCATAAAATCTACAAATAATTTGAAGCTGCACTTCTTGTTGAACTTTATACGCCATCACGATCTACCGAAGCTTTTTATATCTTCAATTTTTTATTGTCAGCAGGAGGCCGATAGAATAATAATCCTTTGGAAAAGCTGCCGATTGATTTGGTTTTTGTAGTACCACATGCGCTTCGTTATATTTCATAGTTGTGCTTTTAGTAGTATTAGAATTTACTCTCTTGTATATATGATTGCCAAAACAATTCCACCACAAAGCTAAATAATGGATATATTCACAAATTATACCACTCGAGAAACACATAACTACTACATTCAAAGTATCATTGTTATTAGCAACATTTTCTACCTATTAAATTATCAATTTTCAAAGATTCAAAGTTCAGATATACTATATCCTGCGAGGAGAAACATCTTACAAATTTTGGTAAAACCGCTTTCAGTTTAAAGAGGTTTAACGTTATGGAGGAGCGCAAAATAAGAGAGCTCCAATTACTAAAATCCTGCTCCACGACTGCTTCACAGGAATGAAAAGAAAAGGCTGCTGTGTGGTAGAAGCAATTTCTGCGAAGTACATGGGAATTTCAAATAAAGACATCTAAACTCTACAAAAGTGCTTAATAAGAATTTATTATATTACATCTTGGCAATTATTGATTCCAGAGAAATTATTCTATATTTCCTCCAAAAAGGTGGAATGAGACTTGATTAAAGAAAACTAATATATGTGCGCATGTATGTTTCTGAAGATAAAATGGGCTGGTAAGGAAACGCTACTTTTTCCACTTGGCATACAGATTCTTATTGCCGTACAACAACTTCGCAAAAAGAAGATCGGCGTAGTTGAAGATTTGGACAATCCTGCGAACTTTGTTTCTCCCAAAAGTTAGAAACATTTCTAGCAACGGTTAACTAGCGGTCATTCTCAACAAGGCGACAAGCAAAGCGGATATTCTATATTCTCTTCAGTTACCCTAGTCCTCGGGTGACATTGGTGACCTTAATTTTCAACCGCTTTTCGTCTTTCCAAAAATTGTTCAAGCCCCGCTTACACTTGAGCTTTTAGGATATTTTTCCCAAACTACGCCTTAAGTCATCTTTAAATTTTGGATTACATTTTGGGTACAAAACGAGAATGATGTATTTTGCTCTGATATCGCGATAATGACTAAAGAAGCGACAGTACGAAGTACTTTACGGAAAGAGTCCCCTCCATACATACAACGCTTAGAAGCCGCGCCCATTCCAGCCGAACTTTTGAAGCGTGTGGACGTGCTTTCGCGCTCAAGTGCCCGTGAAATAAAGACGTACCACACTACTGTCGCAAGTGTGTAAAAGGTCAAGTGCTATTATTAACGAAACTGCTGTCATATCAACTTAGCATGTAAGTACATCTTTTTTTTCAAAATAACTGAAGACTTAAACAATGACAGCCCAATGGAAATTGAAACTCAAAACAAATGTAAATTTAGCTCAACACCTCCGCTAAAAAAAAAGTGCCAAAACGTTATTCATGGACTCCAAATATACCAACACTTAACAAATTCAGCGTATTGACGAATAAAACTGATAACCAAAATGATAGCGGCAATTAGTACGAAAATGCAAACGATAAAACAGAAACCCCGATAACAAAACCAAAATTACCTTCTATTTATCTATACATCAAGATAAATTATACACTATCGACTAAAGATATCAAAAAATTATCAACATGAGAATTCTCAACTCATTGTAATACTAACACATTAAATATAAACTTAACTGAAGAAGACGAGTACATAAATCTAACTAAATAATAATAGTAAGGCTTTAACGCCTCGCGTGGGCGCTCGACCTAGCAAACTAAAAAGTTAAGATTCTTATATGTTCGCTCTCCCTGTCCGGTAATCGCACACCATATCTGATGCGGGGCGATGTGACAAACACCGCGTCTTAGACGACCGCCATTATTATGCCTTATTCGAGTAGACGCAGGTACTTAATTATTTGTAATAACTAAGTATAATTAAGGATAAACCCAGGTTCGTCAGCATCGCTGCCCGCCCCTCATCCATGGGACCACGCTGACTTAAATCACCTTTCAAAACCCTAATGGGAAACCACTAAACGCCGTGATTAAAAACATACCGTTGTTCTTAACTGATCAAGAGGTTTTCAACGAACTTGCCAAATCAGTGCCACTTTCTAAAGTCACACGCCTCCTGACAAAAAAAAAATTGCCCGCTGCCAGTATGTGCAGTGTGTTCTTCGCGGGCGTCTTCCCATCTTTTCCTTGGTCGTCCTTGTTTCCTGGAACCGAAGGGTGTCCACTGTGTGATCTTCCTTATCATTTTCGTTTGTTTCGTAGTCGTTGTGTTTTTATAAATCTTCTATTTCTTCTTAATCTTATTTCTCTCTCTTGTGTTTTGTTAGGTCTTAGTATTATTCTCATTATCTTTCGTTCTACAGTTTTCAGGTCTTCTTCTTTCTTTTTGGTTATTGCTATCGTTTCCAATGCATATGTTATGATGGGACGTATCAAGACTTTATATATCTTTATTTTTGTTGTTTTACTTAGTGCCTTGCTTCTTAGTAGGGTTTTATTTGTGACGTAATCCTGGTTTCCTTTCGGCAATCTCCCTTTTACTTTATTCTCTCCAGTATGTCCCATTGTGACCCCCAAATCAGTAAAACTATTAACTCTCTCAAAAGTGTTTTTCTGTGTTTTTAAATAGGCTTGTGTGTATTCTGGTTCTTTCCCTATCTAAATGTATTTTGTTTTGGTTCCGTTTATTTCTCGCACTACTTCCCATAAAATCAAAATTTTCATAGACAATATTTCAATAAAAAAGTCCCCTAGTCCTGACCTCATTCCAAAACTAGTCCAAAACAACTCACCACAAAATCCTTAGCCTACCTCGCAACCACTTAAAACGCATGCTTTCGCCTAAGCTACTTCGCACAGGCCTGGAAGCATGCTCACATATTAGTATTCCCCAACCCAGGAAAGACAAAAAAATCAACAGCTACAGGTCAATAAGCCTGCTACAAACATCCTCAAAACTATTAGAAAAGATTATCTACCCCCCGCCTAATGAGCGAACTAGCCTCTCTCAACAGAGTGGCGAAAGAGAGAGAAAGAGAGCGGAAGAGAGGGGGGAGAGAGGAAGAGAGAAGGAGAGAGGGAGAGGGAGAAGGAAAGAGAGATAGTTTATAACTTGTACAGCTTTCAAGTTTGACCTAATGTATTGTAATCTTGTAGCTAAAAGACACTTATGATTTTCTGGTGTTTATTTTATTGGAAAATTAATTTCTTCTCTTGCATAAATAACTCTTCGAATGGCGACTTTATGATATACCATGCTGTCGGCTTTTATTCAAATATCACTTTTATTGACTTTACCTATTCTTTCTTGTTGTTGCCAGATCTCCAGTAGTTCTTTTAATAGTCGCCCGACCACTCGTAGCCTCTCCAATATTAACTGACGCACTAGAACCTTTGCATGTTATACCCGATCGACTCACTTCAGATGAACTAGCTGGTCTACTGAAAAATTTACAAAGCTTAGCCTTGCGGTCTATGTCCACTGGTTCAATTTGATCATGTATGAGCGCACTAAAGATACTGCCCCCTTAGATCGTGTCAATGTACTCTTTTTGCTTCAAAAGGTTTGGCGAAGAGTTAGTTCCAAGAGCAAAGAACTTGATCCAGTTTGTTTTCGATCACAATATCTTATTCTTAAACTTGACCGTGCTATATTTGTCTGTAAAAATTATGTTGATCATTTCAAAGATTTTCTATTATCGGTTTTTCTTAAATAGACATAGATGATATAAAAGATATAAGATATTACCAATGACTTGTTTCTTTTAAATTATTGCTTTCAATATGTTTCTGAGACTTTTTTGATCTAAAAATAGCCTTGATTGATGTGCACTAATATGTTATCCAATATGATGTAGTTTTTTTAATGGCTCAATTTCCAGGGGGCATTTAATAAGGGATGAATATAGCTTTTTAGGACAAAAATCTATTAACGTTTCCAAACAACTTTAAAATCTTGCTGGCTAAAAACAGTCAAAAGAATACCGTAAACAAAGGTTATTTGTTTGAGAATGGGTATTTCTGTGCTTTTTCATAGAGAAAAATTTGCTTATTTAGGAATTCACTTTAGTTTACCACAAGCTGTAAAGAATAATATTGTTTTTTTTTCAAATTCATATAGATAAAAATAATTCGGATAAAACCCTGACTAATCTTAAAAAAAATTTAAAAATTTGTGCTCCTCATAGATTAATAGTGGATAAATCTAAGATGTTAGAGGTGATTTCAGGAAAAATTAATTATTAAAAGAACTTTTGGAAATGTGATACTTTCATCTGAAAAATTTGGAAGCTGTCAAAATTAGGACAGGTAAAAGAAATCAACAAATCCTTGTGTTTACATTAGTTTATCTTGTATTTGATGTCCTAAAGCCACCGGAAAACCAAAACAAAACCAAGACCATAATGCTAAGGCTTTCTATTGTATTTAGGGGAATAATTTTAATAAACAATAAAAGAATGCTAATATAGTAAAGATGGCAGATCTGGGTTTAATCCTAGACTTCGATACCTGGCGTAAGTATCCCCGCTTACTTCTAACAAGGAGTAATGATATAGTCACGATGTTTGACCAATCTCCTCCTATTAGAGATAATGCGCGATGACCAAGCAGCGAGGGGGAATATATGAGAGCGTTAACCTACAGTTTGAAAGATCATATTCGCTCTCAAGGCATTAAGGCGTCCTTATTATTATATTATAAAAGTAGTAGGAAATTAGGACTTTAGGGAATGCTTAAGTAAATACAACAAAACATTGCAAAATCAAAATTTTTATGACACTTAAAGCTAATTTGATTCTAAACTATTTAATAATAATATGAACACAAACTGAGTGATCTACAACTGACAATTTAAATATTAAGGATTACATAGAGGAAGAATTTTTTTCTTCTGATATAAAATCCTGTAAACGTTTTATAAAATTAAGTTTTAACCTTAAAAACTATAGGTGGCATGAAGATAAAATGTAACAAAGTCACTTGAGGTTGGCCAACACTCATACTCATATCGATAGAAGAAATAAAAAGTCCATTTTTTAAAATATTTTTCGTTTATGTCTAGATACTGCTGTCATAATTATGATATTTCTTTGATTCCTTTAGCCCAACAAAAAATGTATTTATTTTTCCCAAATGGTTTTTAATATTACCGGGAAAAACCTGTAGGCGCACTTTAATCAAAGTTGCACTGTCAAATTGGCTATGTGGGAATAAGCATTGGTATGAAAAATATTGTTTTAAATGAGGCAAGCTTTCCTAACAATAAGACATTTATCCGTCAGTACCTCTTGTCTTTCGTCAAATTGTTAACGATATTCCTACACTTCTTGTATCTTCCTTATGCTAACTTATAGTCTTCTCAAAATCTTAGTTGATCTAACATTCTCCTTTCCTGATCGCAGCAAGAATTGTATTTATTCGAGAATAATGCAAAATAATAATATTTGCAAAATAAAATGTTTGAATCGCTCTGTTAGTACAATAATTGTTATTTTTCCCGCAGAAAGATGCTACGTCCATTATCTGGCAAGCTTTTGGAGAAAGCTAAAGCAGAATTAAATGAAGACCCTGAAAAAACCGAGCAGGACTTGGAACATATCGAAGAATGGCTGAAGAAACAACCCCATCTAAGAGTAAAGAAAAGTAACAGGTATATGCAGTCATCAACAACATTTTTCTTTATTCCTAATATTCTTAGATCGCCAGTATTTACTAAACTTTCTGAGAAGCTCGAAATTCAGCTTGCAACGAGCAAAGGAGAAGATAGACTACTTTTACACTATGAAATCGATCGCACCCGAAATTAACAACAAGAATCCGCAAGACCCGAAAATAAAGTCTATAATAAAGAAGGGTAACACGTATATATATATATATATATATATATATATATATATATATATATATATATATTATATATTTATCATTTCTTATTCGATCTTTTAGAGTTTTAGTGCCATTCACCAAAACTGTGGCGGAGAAGCCGTTTCCCGTGGTCCTGCTGATTAACTGGGAAAAAACGAACTCTGGTATTATGCATATTTCAGATATTATAAAGACTGCGCTTATGTATTTCGACGTTTTACTGCAAGAAAATGATAACTTTTCGGTATGCGGGTGTTACCTTTTGTTCGACATGAAGAAATTTCCCCTGAGTTACATGAAACAGCTAACTCTAGCCCTTTGCCAAAGAGCTGCAACGCTCTTTCAAAATGCATACCCGTACCGACTCAAAGGGGTGATATACATGAATACTCCCAAAGCTTATGAAGTATTCATTTACGCATTCGTGCCATTTTTGAGCAAGAAAATTAAAGAAAGGGTGCGTAGTTTGATTACCATTATATTGATTATAAAAATTCACTCTGTGTTAGATTAAGATCTTCAACGAAGACGAATTGGATAAGCTGTATGACGTCATTCCGAGAGACTTTCTACCTAAAGACTATGGCGGGAAAACTGAGTCTGTTGAGAAATTAAACGGTTTGTCTTAATTTTACTGGCGCAAAAACTAATTGTTGGTTTTGCTGGTTTTTTTTTTAGCCAAATGGAACCAAATATTATTGGAACATACAGATTGGTTTCTCGAAGAAAATCAATGTGGTGCTGATGAGTCTAAGCGAATTGGACCTTCTCCGTTCAAAAGCGAGATGTTTGGAATAGATGGGAGCTTTAGAAACTTAAATGTTGATTAACTTTGCTACGTATTTACGCCATGGGTGAATAAATACAACAATTGGTGGGTGTTGTTTGCAGTAATTCTAAGCTGGGAATACTTTTTACTTTGAACAATTATTTTACTTTCTCTGGAATGCTTACTTTTCTTGCTTGCTGTACACTAATTTTAGTTTTGTTATAATAAAAAAGGATTTATTGTACCTAATACTTCTTTAACTCATGACTCAATAGTAACAAGTTTGTCGGAATAGCAATACATAGGTACCACTGCATGGATAAATCAACAGCAACAATAATGTGTATTAATAATGCTCTGGCTTCAAATACCTGACTAAGCAATGTTAATGCATCAAAATAATATAAAAACAATAAATAAAAATAAGCTTTAAGAAGCATTATTTAAAATGAGAGAAACATCGCAAAATGAACTGCCTAAAATTACTGTAGCGCTCAAAAAATTCAAAGCAGAAAAAATTTAGATGCTTTGTACAAACTTCACAGATTCGCGTCCAGAAATTGGAATAAATAGGTATAATCCAAAGCATAAGGATTATACACAGCATGAAACAGGTGAGAATGAACAGGCGATTAGAGCATTCGTTAATAAATGGATAGTGCAAAAAAATAAACAAAAAAGAAATAAAAACAGGAAAATAGGTATAGCGAGAATACCTTCAGAGCAAAGAACAGACTCAAAAATTAAAACTACAAAGGTAAGGAACACTCCCTCCAATTATGATATATGGCACAGAAAATATTAGACATGCAGACATATAACACATTTTTAGACTACCCGGCAGGAATGTGGAACAATCTTTAACTAAACACATAAACAGAAGAAAACCAGGAAAGTTACTAGATTTCTGAACCAAATAAAAACAAATGGTAGTTCTACAAAAGTAAATAATTACAACCTTTGAAAGTTCTTGTCAAAATGTTTCTGAAAGTTGTGACATGACCGAAATTAAAGAACAATTCCAACTGTAAAAGTGTCCAATGTTCTTTAACGAGAAAAAAACAATGTTCAAGATTAATTTCGCTGGTGGAACACCAGTAGAATAAAATTATGAAGTTAAGACCATTCCGAAGCTAGAGTTAACAATGAGTTCCTGAAAAATTCCTAAATGATGCTACAGGGTAAAAACTGTTAGGCGTGGGATCATACTAGAAAGTTTTTGTCAGACTGTGCATGATAGCCACAACATTATTAAGTCAAAATTCCAAATAATACTGGAGAAGCTAAATCTCTAAAAGAATTCCATTTTTTACTTTCCAGTATTAATTTTGTTATTTTCTTTCCGTAGGTTTTGGTTTTCCTCTTTGTTTTTTTGTGATTTGTTTTATTTCTGTTAGGAAAGTTTTCATAAACCTTTTTAATTCAATTTGTTGGTCTGGTACCTTCATTTCTTTTAACTGGCGTTCTCTGTGTCCGCCTACATTTCTTAAATACGTCTTTGTAATCTTTACCCGTACTCTTCACAATCATATTAATTTTATGTTTGGTGCGTCAAATTAAAATGTTAATAAGTAATAATATTCCTTAATGAGTGTATTTCCTTTATACAATTTTGTTGTTTGAGTTGCCTATTCAAACACCTAAATAATGTAAAGTGCTATCACCCAAATTGATCTTCCAAAAATGATAAATTTATCTATAGACGTTAGTTTACTTTATTTCTAATATTAATATTTAGACTTTAATAATAACCAATTTGTCCTATTTGATGAATGTTTTCCTTCTAGTGCTCAATCTATTTAACTTCTAATCTATTATACCAAATGACCAAAAGTTTAGTTTATTTACTGACAAGTGTCTGCACTAATACAAAGACCCTTTATGCTTTCATATATTTTGTAGAAATATTATTTATCGCAGAAGTCTTCAAGCCATGATTTCTAAAATTTCATCTAGATTTTTGTTTCGTGTCCTCCAGATCTCAAAATCAAGCCCCGTTTAAAATATGGAGTATAGCGCAATCGCGTGGGCAAAATAACTACCTATTCGGTTAATATGTCTGCTAAAGTTGGACAAATGGACAAATTTGATCCAGGGGGTGGGAGAAAACAATATTTTTACATCTTTTATAACTTCTAGAGTTCTCGCCAGATTTAAATCGAATTTACCACGTTTGTTCCTTGCGTATATACCGAGGTACAGGCCAACAATAGATGAGATAAGGTTATGAAGACATATGACTGTATACAAAGCTCGTATTTAATTCTAATTAGATTTGCATCAAATGCTACCTAATCCATCTAACTCTTGGGACGCTGCTACAAGAATTTTTTTTATTAAATAAGAACTTTGACCTAAAGAAGTTTGCTAATTATAGTTTATTCGAACGTTGCACTGTTCCTTCACCACCGATGCATAATTTTTTCAACTTCTTTCCTGAAGAAGAAAGACAGCGCCATATTTCTAGCATTTACAAGCATTCTAACCTCCGACACATTTCGCCAGCAGAAGAAAGTGTAGAACAATGTTAGTAAAAGCAGTTTCGTAGGCAATTTATTATAAAAAATTAGTTTTAAATTGTTTTTTCCATAAGATTAATGTGTATAACAGTTCTTTTTTTTGGATTTATAGGATCAAAACTTGTTGAAAAGCACCTTGGTCGAATAAGTTATTAGAAATTCAAAGGGTTTTAGTTTGTTTTCTTGAATGTTGCTTCAACAAAGGACCTAATTAACCCATAGGCTGAGTAAGCTGCAAGCTAGAGCGCCAGAATTTAAAGAGCGTAACATTTTGAATTGAATAAATAAAAAGAAAGTTCAATCAGAGAAGCTTTGAATAGGTTATAACTATTAAACTCTAAAATACTTTTCAGAATGAATAATCCCGTCCGCGCCGTCTAGCCTTAAATTCCAAAACCGCGCGTTTATATTTACAGCGAAGCAAATTGGTACTCGCGGCAATCGAATACGAGAAGTCATACAGTGGTACAAATAAATTAGTGTGGTTATAATAGGTTGTCCAAAAAGTTTCTATTGCCCTTTTATAAAGCCTTTATTTTCACATTAATTAAGTTCGAACACAAAACAAAATTAATAATTAAGGTATACACTTTTGACTTTGATAATTTCCTGCCATTTTTTCAGGAAAGAAATCAACAATTTTTTTGCTACATTGAATGAAAAATATGTCGCTCGGTGCCAAATCGGGACTATATGGTAGATATTCAAGAATCTCTCCTCTTCTTTGTCATTTTGACAGTGTAAAGTCTTGCGTTGTCGTGTTGAAGAATGACTCGCTGACGATAACCCAAACGCCTGGAAGATCTGGTAGTCCGACCGGCTGTCATGGTTTAACCCTTTGCAAGTAATTCATAATAAACGATGCCGTCACAGTTCTAAAAAAGAATTAACATTCTCTTCTTTTTTCGAAAATCCACTCGTGTTTGCAAAGATTCTTAAAAGCCACCCGCTTCTCGTCACATGTGATAATGTCAAAAACAAGGGTTCACAACTATACCGATCAAACAAACGACAAGATGCATCAAGACATTTCTTCTGGTCAACTCGTTTGGCACCTATTGGACTTCTTCCATTATTTCCCTGCTTCCTAAAAGATGTTGTAAATTGTTTGAGGATTAAAGTCGAAGTCACCGGCCCAACATTCGGCAAGTCATCAATGGATTGCCTTCAGTTGTGTTGAGTTCAGCTTGACGATAGATTTCTTGGGGGAATTCGACAAAACTTTCTTCGTCTTCTTTGAACTTTGCGAATCAACGGCTAGCAGTAGCTTCTCCAACAATGCCGTCTCTGTAAGCTTTGCAAGCATTTCTGCCGGCCTCAGTAGCACTCATGTGTGGATTCAATTTATATTGAAATTACAGCAATCAAATATCTGCTCATGAAGCTCCAGCCTGTAACAACCGTGCAAGTGTTGCACATCAAAAGAAACGCAAGAATATTCTACATCAGCAAGTGCAAAAAAATTTAAAGAAATGACCTAGATTAAATTTTAATAAATCTGATTAAAACTTTGGGCAATTTGTTAGTAGTAACTCTTATCCATTAACTATTGCGTGGCAAATATGGTCAAGACATTAAGTAGAGCAAAATTTAATAAACTTTCTAAAGAGCATATTAAACCGCAAAATGTTGGATTGAAGAAAATACCAAAAATAGACACTTTTCTCTTATGTGTGCAGCAATCACAACCATTACCATCGACTTTAGCGACTTCAACTTCAAATTGTAGTGCATAAAATATACACTTACAAGAGGCTTTCAGAGCTCTGAATATACTCTCAAAGTGGTAGACCCTATTATATCACTCGATGACTCGGCGTTGTGGTTTGTAAATGACGAAATTTGTTAGTTGGTAGCCTACAATGACATTCAATACAACGACGACTATAACTTAAAAAATCTGGTGTGAACATCACACGACTTTCCTTATCCTATTATTATTATTATAATAATATATATATATATATATATATATATATATATATATATATATATATATATATGCCCTGCGCGGCTCTCGTCCCGGAACTTGTTATTTTAAACAAGTAGCAACGGTTTTGTTTTTAGTTTTTTTTCTCCCATAAACAATACGAAACCCGCATAAATTATTTGCTCACACATTTTCGAAAATTAAAAAGGACCAAGGGAAGCGAAATTTTTCCCCGATCACGAATCCGACCGTCAAAAGTTTGCAGGTTGCGCCCCGTGGCCGCGATACTGTCGAACAAGGACAAACTTATACATTTGAACGGGAGGTAAACAAAGACAGACGAGGTCCCCACACATCGGGCCCGTCTCGTTCAGGTTGGCCGTGGCTGTCGGGTAGCTGCATATCGTACGAACAGATGCGTATTTACTAATTTAATTAATAGTTCCCTATCCGTTGTAAAAACGAAGCCAAAATGTCTACAATACTAAAGTTAGGTTACGAAATGTCAGAATCAAAACATTCTGTTTCTGTTGCCAACATTAATCTAGGGAAAAATTAAAAATTACTGTAAATGAAAGCAAGAAAAGTTTATTCAATTTTTTTTCGAGTTCCTATTTTCTCAACTTTTATTTTAAATTCATGTTTATCTCATGATAACAAATCATTTTTATTCTGTTAAATGTTTTGTATCTTCAACCGTTTAGATTCGCGACCGCTTTGCGACCGATTTTGGGACCTTGCGACCAAACGGCTCGGCCGATTTTTACCAAAAGCTTCGCACTGCTTCCCCTACCTACAAGTAACTTGCATACCAAATTTCAAGTCTCTTGCTCTTACGGTTCTCGAGATATCCTGTTTACTGACAGACAGACACACACACACACGAACCAATGGCTAAAACCAACTTTTTTGGTGTCCTGGAGCTATATTTCGTCCAGAAATGTGAAAAACTGGGTAGGTCAAATTTCCGCCGATTACATTACTTTCCTTATTATAGGATAAGGAAAGTAAAAAATTATATAATAAAAAATAATTTATTAGTAAAAATCGAGTTTCACTAAGAGTGAATTGTGCAATAGCAGACTGGTACAAGGAAGATACTTTGTGGACTGCCAATTCATGGTAATTATGAAATATTAGGCTTTGTAAAAAAATGAAGACTTTCTTGGCTGTGTAGAACTGGTTTTAAAATTCAACCCTTTTATGGTGAAACATGTAGCGAAATTTTGAAAATAAAGATAGAACTGTTTTCTTAAGCTTATTAAAAACAATTGTTCGTACCAACCTCCAATTACTTTATTTGAATTTTAAATTAGGGCCCGCCGTCTTTTGTCTCCCTCCTCTATACGCGCTTTAATTTTAATTTGAGATAGTGGCGGCAAATTTGCCCGAGTACGCGATATATAAATACGGAGTGGCCTTCAGCCGCCCTGACTGGCTTTTCACTTTTTCGCTCGCTTCGTTTTGAATTTTGAGTTGTGATGGTTTAGAAAGCGGGCGACCGGCTTTAAATTAATCGTGGCCGAGAGTTGAAATTTTGCCGGTGAGAAAACTCGGTACGATTTCCCTTTGTATCTGACCCGGCAAGGAATCAAGAATGAACCTCGTTGCACCAGGAAAGACGACGCTTCCGATCGGCTCCGCTGTGAAGATTAGAGTAACTTGTCCTATCTATTCACCCACACTCTTATTTCCTCTTCCTGGATCTCCCAAGATTACAACACAAGTAACCGATTTATGCAGGACAGCGCCGCTTCCAAAAAAGGTGAATGTTTCAGCTTTGGCTTTTGTTTGAAGTTTCTTTGTTTAAATTTAAAATTACAATACAGTCTACTTTTGGCTGTAACAACAACCGTCAATAAATTTATTATACAGTTAGAGGATCAACTTAAGACAGATATTGTCCAAGAGATTGTAAATGCCAAGTATTTTCCATAATTGTGGACTCAACGTCAGATGTGTCGCATAAAGACCAACGAGACACACTATGTGCTACCTACAGAAACTCCTGTTAAACAATTTTTGACATTTATTTTTAATTGTGACCATAAAGGTAATAATCCGGTGAATGCTGTAATGTCATAGATTTTGTAGGACTTGATCTAAATAACTGCACACGACAGAGCCAGAGAAATATCTGAGTGCTACAAAGATTTTCAGACTAGAATAAAAAAAGTAAATTCCCTGGCTATATACATCTCTAATCACTCTTTACAACTAGTTGGATCTGCAGGTGCAGAGAACGGCAAGTAATTAAACCAAAAAATAGGATATCTTGCAGTCTCATTAAAAAAATTGAAAAATTAAATAAATATTTTGTTTAAACAATGAACTTTATTGTAATTTTTTGATAACGTTCCAAATATACAAAAATTTAAGGAAAGGCAGGTGGATAATTGCCAGCCTGATACGCCAAAAACCTTAGTCAGACCCTGTTTCAACATTTTGAATTTAAAAACAACTTAATTGCATTTTGTTAATCCTTTAAACTGTAAATTTGCTGTGCACCTAAATAATCTCCTAAATTTTAGTTGTTGGCGAAGGTGTTTTTTGTGGCTAGCCAAATGACAAAGCAGTAGGCTGCCTCATACAACTTCTTCTTTTAATGGGTTGTTGACACATACTTTTTTAATATAATTTAGATAAACAGAAAAGAGTGGCCACAAGACCAATACGAAAGTGTATTTTTCTTTCAAATCTCGCTTTCAAACTTTATGATCTAAATTTAGCTCACCAAAACTGTATAATGCATAAGTGTAAGAACATCTGAGTAGTAGACGAGGCATCAATGTGAATTCTTGAAGTCTCGGTATGCTCAAATCTTCAAGAATATAGGAGTGACTGTACATGGAGAAATTGTAGATGCTGTAAGTGCAACAATGTCTTCACTGTCTGACTAGGGGCAGACGGTAGCAGCTTATGATAAGGCACTGCATTAGGGTAAGCCTTTCTCTACCGAAAACATCAGTTTTCTAAATTAGCTAAAATCTGATTGCATTGAGCTAGCGTAGGTAAGAGCGTTGTAAATATATTTCAAATCTAGAGCTTACAAAATGTCAATAACAGTACAGATGCTTCAAAAACATTCTTCTGATAGACTTACGGCATCAAACGCTTTAGCTACCACGAAAAATATTAGGTCTATGCAGGTTTAGCTCCTTGAATCGTTGAATGTCCTAGAAATGATAAAATGACATAACCAAAAACTAAGTCAACTTTCAGAAGTCAATACAAAGTTTTCGATTGTCGTCTTATGAAATCTTTATCCTCATCTGATGTGTTTACTGTATATATCGCGACTCTGTTGCTAACGTCATTGACCTTTTTTCTATACTGAAAGCTATACATTAAGAGGTAAATGTACGAGATGCGTTCAAGTTCTAAGGGCTCCAAATTGTTTTTTTTTAAAAAGTACTTATTCAAGAAATTCGAAACTTCTATTACTTCTCACCGTAATCTGCATATAGAAGGTTCGCTGGCCAGGTTGTGGCCAATGTTCTTGAAATATACGACACTCCCTCTGTTGGATGAACCACAGATAATTATGTCATCTTTATATTTCTTCTCCAGACGCTTTTTCATAGTTTTAACATGTAAACGAGAATTTTCAGGTACCTCATCAAGCAACTGTCCAAGAGAAAATTGATACTCGTCACTGTTCTCATAGGGAAGAGTGAATATAATTTCCATGGGTTGATCTATGTTGGGAGTAGGTTGTCCCGGCTTTTTGTGGACACGTGCAGGTATTTTATAAAAATTTTGAATACACTTTTAGTGGTATATTCCGCGTTAACCGCAATTCAATCTGTGTCCATATTATTCAACGTGCTCATATGGTCTTGATTTTTTTCTCCGTTCATCATCTCTCTGTCTTCCACATGACAAAATTGTGCTTGCTACCTCTGGGAGCGTCTCTTTGGCCAAATGATTGCGCCTTTCCTTATGTAACTTTGTTTGCGTTTGTCTGCACTCTTCAGTAACCTCTTCTTTGCATAAGAAGCACTTGTTGAAATCACGACGTAAAGAAGCCAAAATCAATTTCTTTTTGCTTTAGTTTCTTTGGCAAGCAGTGTGAACTGTAATTTCCTCCACTCATTCCAGTAACTGTTAATGTTCAGGTTTTTTGCGTTTGACATTGGAAGCAAGAAACATAGCCACTCCCCTCTTTTTAACTGCAGCTACTTCACATTCTGCCAAACTTTCCAAAAATTGACTTCAAATAGCTACAACGAAACTGAACTGAAAAGAACCCCTGCTTTACTAACGTAAAAGAAGGATCACTAAGAGTAAATTTATGAGGGAAGAAAGGGGTCACGAGGAATCGATCTTTCACTCTTCCCTAACACCTGTGCCTAATCCCGTTACCTGAGGAAGGGGTTATGAGAGAACATTCCATTATAATAAATTCCCTAACAATACCATTGGCTGAAGAGGGTGAAAAGTTCTGCACCTACCATAATTTACGTAGAAATATTGAAAAATAAAAGTTATAATGCGAAACCTGCATTTTTCTGCTGTTTTTGATAATTTGAGAAATTTGTTGTAGCTTTGGACCAGTGTACCTCGGTAATTAATCGGTCAAAAAATACTTTTGATCAATACCATTTAACAAAATTTTAATGATATTCAACTTTATAAACAAGTGTATTCCTCTAAAAACAGATGGTTTAGATGTTAGCGAAAAACTGAAAAAAATCCGAAAATTTTGAGGTTTTTCGGCTCCCCCAAGTTAGCACAAGGTCTTCGAAGTCGAAAACTCAGATTCTTTTCTACAGAGTACCCACAAACAACATACCAAAATATCATTAACTTCGAAATACTTTCCAGGTACCCCCCTTTATTTATTACCTGAAGGCCAGCGCAAGATTTTGGCAGCGATACTTTGTACTTAATAATAAGCCTAAAAGGAACAAAAACACGTTGTCTATCAATACAACTCTTAATATCAAATGCAGTGATTAAAGGGCCGAATCAAACTATTTGTAGGTATAGCAACGTATCCAAATGCCACAGGCCTAACTAGTTCGCTCAGTTCATTGATTCGCCTTCTACATAAACATAAACAACATAAAAAAATTAGAAATTGGGTCATTTACAGGCATTTGCATTTTAAATAGCATAATCAAGGCAAAGTTATGTTGACCTCGATCTGGTCTGGCAACTTTTGATAATACTCGGACGTTGACCAGAAATTTCATACAACTTGAATCCAGTTTTAACTAAGATTTAGTCAAGTGAAATACTTCTAGAACTAAAACCTGTAAATAAAAACATCCGTTGTAATATTAAAAACTGCCTGATGTTAACAACCAATAGACAACAACTAAAACATGCCGACTTTACGGCTTCTGACAGAGAATCTATATTTTCAATAAACAAAAACAGCTTAGGTTCCGCTTTAGAAGGTTATACTGAATAATCGACAGCAGGTCTAAGAACCATCATCAGAAAACAAGTTACTATTATACAAGGTTGCGTTAAAACCTATCTGAGTGTATGGTATTTCTCTTTGGGAAACTGCTAACATCTCTAACTTGGCTATCATTTAGAAGTTCCAAAGTAAAGTTCTATTTACCATAGTTTATGTTCCATCGTATATGTCAAACAAAGTAATTTCAAATAATTTGTGCATACCCACTGTAAAAGAAATGATACAAAGCTCTACTAACAAATATAAAGACAATATGTTGATACATCCCAACCAACTTGTCAATACGTTAGCGGACGAAACCGTTAAACCAAAACGCCCAACATGACTTAATTTTTAATTTTAAACTTAAAATTTTTAATTATATGAATAATTATATCAAATAATAATTTGTAGTTAATTTACCTACCACTTTTAACTTTACATTCACTTGTAACATACAGTGAAAATTGTAATAAAGTGATTAATTAGGGACTTGCTCTACATGTCCAAGAGCATTTGGCAGCTTCAACTGCTACTTGCACTAATGCCTACTACACAAAATATTTATTGTTCTTTCTAAACAGGTCAGATTGTATAAGAATAGCTTTGTGAGATTTATTAAGGCAGTGATCCTTGACTGAGCAAAGAGAGTCAACCTTTTTATTGTTGGTCGCAAAAAGCATGTCGGGAAACCCGATGAATTTGGAAATGGAAAATTTTGCAATTAAATGGATAAGATAATGGAGATTGGCATTTATTATATAAACAATGTATTAGATAGCGCTTGGTATGGGTATATTTCCCGTAGACAGTGTAGTAAAAGCTGTTATTTGAAAGATTGTTTTGTTCTGTTTCTTAATAAATTTGATATTGGTGTAAATTTGATTTACGTGGAACCACATGAAACTAGATAACCAGAACATTATCAACATACAGTATCCAACAAAAGACAAGGCCGTTTTGTTTCAAAATTGATTATTAAAAGCTTCATTGTGATAAGTGAAAGTAGAGAAGACATAGGTATGGAATATTATATATTATTAAATATGATTGATGAATTTCATTAATTAAAGGGTTTTAGGAATTGGGATATTAGTAAATAAAGAAAAGAAAATTAAAGCTAATTGTAATATTGGCTGTATATAGAGAAAAAGTTTGGATATTTATAGGAAATGTTAATAATTGTGTGCCAGAAGCAATTTCCGCGAAATTTCCATCAACGATTCTCCGAGACACACAGGACTAGCTAGAAATTATGGAGAAATTTAAAGAAAGACATCTGAACTTCACAAAAGTACTTAATAAAAATTTATTATACTAGTAAAAATCTACTCTAAATATTTGGTTAAGGCTTTCACTGACAATTGAAGAAAAAATGAGCCAATAATCGTTATATCAGCCATATCTAAGCATGATGACATTGGTTCGGCTATATTCGGTTTCACAAAAATCAAAGTTGTCCCGCATGCGCCTACTAACGGCAAAAACTTTTCACCTAGTGCATAAAACACTGATAAATAGCGCAAACTGTCTGATCACTTTATAATAATTTATGTTTTGGCCTACGACAGGTCAACCGCGACTTAAATAGAAAATCTAAAATCTTTATGTGAAGTTTGATAACAATCCGGTTCGAATGGGATATTGACCTTTAAAATCAGTTCACAACATTAGGAGGAGTGCAATGTTAGTTACAAACAAACATAGTTACATTTTTGCATATATATAGAGTAGAAGGTATCTTCACAATTACAGATTTCTTAAAAATTACGTGAAAGGTAAAAGCGCGTAGTATTTTCTTATCAGACCTATTTATTTTGTCGAAAAAACTCTTTAAATAATAAAATGAAACTTCAATTGTGACTTGATTAAAGAAAAATTTTATAATCTGTAGATATCAGTAATATACGTGCGTATGTATGTTTTTGGAGATAAAAAGGGTCGGTAAGGGGACGCTACGTTGCCTCATGGCATACAAATTCTGATTGCCGCACAACAACCTCACAAAAAGGTCACCAAATGATACCATTGCTGTTGAAGATTTAGACACTTTTAATTTTGTTGTCATACTGTCTCACGTGATAAACCAGCAAGCGACCATAACTTGGAAAATACTTTTAAAAATTAGTTTTTGTCATATACAATACGCGACAAAAGTTTTGGTACACCCTCACGATTGGTCGGGCCAAATTTGATAAAATTTTTAGGGTACACTCGCACCTTGATAAAAGTTATAAAACAAAAGAAAAATCACAAAAAGAATTTATTGTTGCCGAGTTATTTCCAAAAATCCATTTTTGCTACGACAAAAGTTTTGGTACACTTTGAAAAACCACTAAATCTGACCACCATTATTATCACCAACAGCTAATAAGCGCTTGTTCACATCAGCTTAGAGTTTTTTGATCATTTTCTTATCTGTTTGTTTAGCGTAGCGCTTGATCCGAGGAAGTAAATCTTTTGAACTGCCAAATTTTCCTTGTTCACAGACATTGTCTTATAATACTCTCTAGGCGTTTTCGATTAAGTTCAAGTCAGGAGTACGAGTTGTCCTGAACACCTTCCTCGTCAAATAACTTGAAAACTTTGTGCGCTGTATGTATGACAGAGTTGTCTTGTTGCCAAGTCCAAGCTCTTTGATCCATCTCGCGCTTGCACCAAGAAAAAAAGTTTCGTGTAGATCTTGATTCAATTGTATTGTATTTGTTTGGCACTTGCTACAAATATATGGTTTTAGTATATGAACTAAATATGGTTAGGCTTAAACTCACTTTGACACTTAATTCGTTTTAATTGTGCATTTTCAGTATCATATGAACTAATATTGTCCGGTCCGTCAAGAGAGAAACATTTCTCATCCGAAAAAATTTAAGTAGAAAAATCAGTATCAAAAATTATGCGTCGCTGTGCAAAATTGAAAAACACCTAGAAAGTAATCAACAACAGAATAGAGACAAAACAATGATTAATATATCAAAACTTATGTCGCAGCGAAAAATGGATTTTTGAGAATAAATTGCCAACAATAAATTTTTTGTAATTTCTCTTTAGTTTTATAACTTTTATCGTAATGTGAGGCTACCCTAAAAAGTTCATCAAATTGGGCCCAACCAATCTTGAGGTAGAGGGTGTACCAAAACTTTTGAAGCGCACTATAGTTGAGAACACTTGTGAAACCCATTCTTATTATCTATTTTCAAGCAGACCTAGTAGAACTAAGTCCTTCGCCATTATTTTATTCCAAAATAAAAAAACTTTTTTATCTTATGACAAAAAAACAAGCAAAACGGTATGCTCTGTGATTCATTAGGCGCCAATGAACGGTAAAGATACAAGACGCTGGACCAAAGTCGAAACAATTACTAAAAAAATCTGAGATAACATGCTGAAAGTATAAGGTGTAACCATCGATCTAGAAATTAGTCGAGGTCTCAACAAGTGGCCCTTTCCCAGCTGCGTCCATCGCTGATAGAACAATGTCGTTCATCTCGCCTTGAACAAATACAAAACAAAAAAAATTTCTGAGGGTGTAGCATTTTGAGCGGGTGCTGGCTTTAATAAAATTTTTTATGTCTATTAAAATAATTCTTTGTTTGGAACCATTTGCTCGACACCTTCTTATTACAACTGTTTGGCTACGCTGAATGATATACTCACTGCTAAAATATGTGTTTGCATAAGCTGACCCTCAACTATAAGTAATAATTGATATGAAAATAGCAATAATAAAATGATACTAATAGATCCAGACCATTGACATTAGTTTAATTTATTACAAATGTATTAGTTACCATAGTAAATTTTGTCTTCGGAACGTATCACAACCTTAGCATTGATAACATAGTAAATTGCTATTGACTTTGGCTTATTATTAAATTTTTAAATCAAACGACGTCTTTCGCTTAACTACTTACTACTTATGTGCATTTTTTATATTTTTTATTTTTAAATATAAAAAAATCACTGACCTACAAGTTCTTCTTGCAGTAGTTAAGTTTAATTATAATGGCAAGTTATATAAGTTCTGACATATACCAGCGTAGTTTACATCAAACTTTAGTTTCTTTTTTGTCGAATTTGGGTAGTTGTATGAGCCCACACATTGTCATACGGCAAGCTAACGTCTCGGATTAGAAATTCACTGCTTAGGATGATACGCGTTCCTCCCTTTTTAACACATTTATATTTAATTCAATAACGTAATACAATTAATTGTTATTATTTATGTTTATTTCCGTAGAAAAATGATACGTCCATTGTCCGACAAGCTTCTAGAAAAAGCTAAAGTGGAATTATTTGAAGATCCCAGCAGAACCGAACAAGATTTGGAATACATCGAAGAATGGCTGAAGAAGCAGCCCCACTTAAGAGTAAAAAAAGGTAATACATGCATACACACAAAGATTTTTCCTTAATTTTGTTGAATTTCCCTTTAGATCGCCAGTACTTACTGAATTTTTTGCGATGCTCAAAATTCAGCTTACAACGAACAAAGGAGAAGATAGACTACTTTTACACTGTGAAATCGATTACACCCGAACTCAATAACAAGGATCCGCAAGACCCAAACATAGAGATGATAATAAAAGAAGGGTAATGTTAAACATACTATAGCTTACTATAAATTTTATCGCTAAATTACAGGGTTGTTGTGCCGATCACCAAAACCGCAGCGAAGGAACCGTTTCCCGTAGTCGTGCTGGTTGACTGGAAAAAGTCGGACCCCGAAAAAATATCTTTCGTCGATTTGTTCAAAGCTGGGCTTATGTACCTTGATGTTCTGCTACAAGAAAATGACAATCTTTCTGTATGTGGCTGTTACATTTTATATGACATGAAATCATTTCCTCTAAGTTACGTAACGCAACTGACTCCAGCCATTTGCATGCGAAACGTAACGGTTTTTCAAAATGCGTATCCATTTAGGGTAAAAGGGCTGATATTCATAAACACTTCTAAAATGTATGAAGTATTCATCAACATGTTTTTACCGTTTGCAAGCAAGAAAATCAAAGATAGGGTATGGAGTTCCATTATGGCTAGGTTATCAATTAAAATTCTTTCTATATCAGATTAAAATCCTCGCCGAAGACGAAACTGACAAATTGTATGATATCATTCCCAAAGGATTTTTGCCCAAGGACTATGGCGGAGAAGCTCAGTCTGTCGAAAAATCAATAGGTTTATTCACTTTTTACTATTGTAAACGTTAATTGCTAATGTTCATTTTTATAGTTGAATGGCACCAAATATTACTTGATCATAAAGATTGGTTCCGTCAAGAAAATGAATGCGGTTGTGACGAGTCCAAGCGAGTCGGACAGTCTCCACTCAAAACCGATATGCTAGGAGTAGAGGGAAGCTTTAGGAACTTAAATGTTGACTAACTCTATTTGATTATCATAATATTGTTCATTTTTTTCGTTAGAATTACAAAATGCAATAACGATATAAATGTAAATGGTAAATAGAAAAAAGTTATGTATATTAAACTACAGTAAACTGATAATATATGGAAAAGAACAAAAAACGGGTTGTCATCCTCTGTAATGAAGCAACAGCCTCTTGCTTATTATATGCTGAAAGTGAACAAAAGCATAAACATCATTCTAGAGGACCGAGTAACCCTTTGTTTAAATACTTTCTTCTCTATGAATCACTGTAATATTATCAAATCCCACTAAATAAAATACTTTACTCAAAAAGTGAGACTAACATTTAATGCTGTCCGGCCGTCATATAAACACCTTTGGCTGCTTCTTCTAAATTAACGGGCTGGGCTCGCCACCTGCCCAGGGTAGCCGAACATGGCTCACAGTACCGCACAACTGTGTATGGTTAGAAACAGACTAAATAGGTTATTTAAAAAAAGAAAAAAACTTAAAAAGTTAAATAATTATTCAGAAGTAAGTAATATCAGCTTGTCTACTCTATATTCTAGTTTATTCTTTTCTGCACTTAAATAAGTAATCAGAATGCCCTAAGCAACTCGACCATCTTCACCAAAGTTTACTGTCAACCAAATTTAAAAAACAACTTAAACTAAACTAAATCCCAGAAAATTCCTTAGAAAACTTCCAAGGGTATACTTACAATACATTACTCAGAGTTACAATGCGGTCTTTTTAAATAATAGGTGTATAAATAAGTTCTCAGCTTTTTTCTGCAAAATTAAAGTTTTATTTAAAAACATACAAAAAAAGCTTAAGTATCAAAGTATTCTCCGTTGGCATCGATGACCTTTTGCCATCTTTCGGGTAGCTTGCGAATTCCCTGGTGATAGAAGCTCACCGGCTTCGAGACGATAAAGCTATCGATGCGTTTTTGGACTTCTTCTGTTTTGAAGTGCGTATCAGCCAAGTGATGCTGTAACGACCGGAATAAATGATAATCGGAAGGGGCCATGTCTGGGCTATACGCCGCATGTAGGAGAAGTTCCCAGGCTAACGCGAAGATGTGTTCTAGCGTCGCTTTCGCAACATGTGGTCGGGCATTATCATGAAGCAGGATGGGTTTGCTATTTCCTTGTCCAGTAAATGGACTCTTTTCTTCGATTGCGTCGCTCAAATTGATGAGTTGCTGTTGGTAGCGATCCGCCGTAACTGTTTCACCTGGTTTCAAGAGTTCATAGTACAGCACACCTTTCCAATCCCACCAGATACAGAGCAAATTCTTTTTGGCGTGGATATTGGACTTTGGAGTCGATGTCGAAGGTTTGACAGGGTCTACCCATGATTTTTTGCGCTTGGGATTGTCGTACAAGATCCATTTTTCATCGTCCGTAATAATCTTATGCAGAAAATCCTTTTTTCGGTTCCTTGAAAGAAAATGGAGTGCGGTGTCACGCCGTTGATTTTTGTTGTCTTCGGACAGTTTATGCAGAACCCATCTGCCTTCCTTTTGTATCTTACCCATTGCATGCAAACGTATGGAAATGGCTGGCTGAGTGACGCCAAGCTGTTCTGCAAGCTCTTTTTCAGTTTACGTATTGTTTTGATCCAGCATTGTCTGCAGCTCATCCGTGTCAAATGTTTGAGGGCATCCAGCGCGTGGTTGATCTTCAAGACTAAACTCTCCTCCGCGAAATCTTTGGTACCACTTTTGCACGTTGAATGACTCACAGCATTCTCACCATGTGCAGCACAAATCATTTCGGTGGCTTCAGCAGCGTTTTTCTTAAGATGAAACGCGAAGTGGATAGAAAATCGAATATGCTCTTTTGTGATTGCCATTGTAAACACAGCTGATTATTGAGGTTATGTGCATCAAACGCCAAATCGCATGATGTTTCGAAAGACCAAATTTCATTGCTTTAAAACCGCAAGAGGGCGGACTAATACGTTACATGTAAACTGTGATTTGCGTCCTGTGAAATCTAAAGCTGAGAACTTATTTATACACCCACTAGCTATATTTACACTTTGGAGAAAAGTAGTTCAATTATCATAATACAAAAACCTAGTGAACCACCACAGATATTAAGATCTTACAAACCTATCACAACAATGACAGATACCCTGAATGGCAGTAGTATCCAAACATCAATTCGGCTTTAGTTTTAACCACCCTGCCAATTACAGAGGGTTGTAAATTCATATACAATTACAACAGAAGCTGTACCCACCACCACGCCAAAAAATTAATAAAATACTAACAAGAATAGTTCAACCTGAACTCACATAACCTACTCTCAAGCAGCAAGTACTTATTGTGGTCTACAGCACACTGACATGATTCAAAAAAAAGAAAGAACTTAAAAAGTTAAACAATGGAGTTTTTCCTATCTCCCTTATTCAAAATTAACTAATCTCAGCTTCTCTACTCTATATTCTAGTTTATTCTTTTCTGTATTCAAATAAGCAATCAAAATGCCCTAAGCACCTTCACCTAAATTTACTGTCAACCAAATTTAAGAAACAACTTAAACTAAACTAAATCCCAGAAAATCCGTTATTACTGTAAGAATCCTCAAAAAACTTCTAAGGGTAGACTTACAATACATTACTCAGATTTACAATGCGGTATTTTTAAATTATATATTTTGTCATACTTCAGGTTTCGTTCCAGTAAAGATTTATTTTTCAAATTAAAATTAACATCTTGTGCTATTCAGAAACATTTAAATTAGCCCTTCATATGCATTCATCGTTCTATTATATTTATTTTAAATGTATTACTGCAAAATGTAAAAAAATACAAATTAAAAAAAACGTTTTTTTGTTACAGGCCCATTTGGTCTGATGAAATAACTAGAAAAAGAATAGTCGCGTCGATAAATTCTTATGAAAATTTATGTTTGTAGAAAATTATTTGATTACCCAACAATTTTATACTAATGAACAAATAACAGATATGAAACATAGATTTTCCTATATGAAGTCTGAAATAAAACCTCGATGGAATGCAGCTAAAAATTGGTATGATATTTACATGAAGAACAATGAGAATTGGTTGAATGGAGTATTTGAATTTCCGAACATATTGACCAAGCCAAGACAACCAACAAAATCATTTGATGAGGCAAGCGATCGAAGCAAAAGACTAAACCACAAGAACTACGCTTGTCCGATAGTCCTAAAGAATATTTATGCAGCTCAAGTGGAATCAAGGGCCCAAGGAAACATATGCGCATCAAGTATACTCCGAGAAAAACTTGTAAATCAAAAGCGTGTTCACGAGTACAAGAAAGCTTGATCTAGCCATCTCTTCGGCCATCTTCCTCGTGGTCAGGTGCCTTCCGTACGTCCTTCCACCCCAATTTTTAACGAACTTAAAAAGTTCGTTACTGAATTCTATATGTCTGTCGGTCTGTCTGTCGCTATCACAAAATTATGGATTTTTTAAAATTTTAAGATGGATTCTTATAGGAAATTTTACGCTGATTTCAAAATCGAAATCAAAAAGTTTCTATCTCGAATAGTTTTCGAGATATTCGACTTCGAATTTCGGGAAAATTTCGCCATTGCTATTTTATGAGTAATTCTTAAAGAAAATTTTACGCTCATTTCAATAATGAAATCGAAAAAATTCTATGTCGAATAATTTTCGAGATATTCGATTTCGAATTTTCCCGAATTTTGAAATCGAAATCGAAAGGTTTTTTTTAAGTTCGTTCTGGGATTGCTTACAGAGCAATCTCTTCGCCGGCCCCATGTTTTAATACTATTTTTACTATTGTTCTTGGCTTTGTACATATTTTGGTGTCGTAGTCATCACCGCATTTCACACATTTGTACTGTCTCAGGCAGTAAGCCTTCGAATGGCCGTAATTTTGGCACCTTGTGCATTGTATGATATCTCGTCTTTTATGTGGGGCTTCAACAGTTATTCTACAGTTGCAGAAGAATTTTAAATCATAAATAGGTGTGATGGATAATGTTTTCGTCTCTTAAGTGCCTGATAATATTTCTGTATGTTTCGGAAGTGAGTGGGTTGAGTTTAACTGTATTGTTAGCAAGTGTTTTGCTGTAATATTACTCATTCTCAGCAACTTTAGCAATATTCTCAATCATTCTGTTGTAGTTTGTGACCCCATATATAAATATAGGAGGAGGCTTAATAGCTTTGGTTGTATTTTCATTTCTTCCAGAACTCCGAGGGGTGGTTGGTTCTATATTATGGCCAGATAGTGGTTGGAATCGATTTTGAGTTATGGTTTGCGGTTGCATCGTAGGAATATGTTCGGCAGGTTTGTTCGACCGTTTACTTTTTTTCGTCACTTGCCAAGAGTGGGAATTGGTTTCTCCATCTACTTCGATGTCATCGCTGTCGTTAGTTTGCATTGTCGATGGGTCATCAGAGTGAGCTGCTGTACTTAAATAAAAATCTGGGGTTGGAAGTTGTAGGGGAGGAAATGATTGGTTATGCGAATGATGGGTAGGGTTAAATTGTGTCTGAAAATTCTGCTGACCGCCATAAGGCGTCTGTTGGTAGGTTTGTTGCAGTTGGGGCTGGTTATAACTTAAATTAGTTACATATCCGTAAGTGGCGTTAAGATTGCCAGTATTAATTGGATATATAAGTATTACTCCATTAGTTGAAAATCGAAAACTTTAGTCAGTTAATTCAAGTATTTAATCGGTGCGCTTGACTTAAGTTCAGCAGCGAGGCGCGCGATTATGGTTATCGCGTAAAGCAATTCACCGCACGTCGTTCACTTATCAAGCGTGTAACACTCCACTTTCAAAGATAGTAGAGCACGTCGAGCGTATGTTTACTCTTTGAAAGCCAACTGGCAACTAAATAGAATATTTGACAAACTTATTTGGCACTCTGTTAGAAAATAAGCTGTTACTCCCATATTCCGTCACAACAAAGCTACTAATGATATGCAAGTGTGTGCTAAATTTTAGGAATAAACCCAGTAATGTACAAAAGTTATGATTGATTAAATTGGACCATATCGGGTTTTTGCTACTTTTGTTTTTTTTTCGAGAGCATGTACCGGGGGAAATGTAATAACTCATACTACACCATCTGATAATAAAGTAAGCCCCCACTTTAAAAAATTGAAAAATATAAAATGTTTGATAAAAAAAAAGACTTAATAAAAAGGTATGTTGCTAGTACGTAGTAGCAATCGTATGAGCGTTTTCTTCGTTCCAATAAAATTCCATTTTAGGTAAAGCAATATTCATCGATAACCAGCCGGCAGCTCAGAAAGTAATAATCTCGTGTGTACTGGCAAAAATACCTCCGCTTGTTATAATCTTCAGGTAACAAACCTTGCACAAGCATAACGTAAAATGCTTGCGCAATGTTCGCCATACGCTTGTATGTATGTATGTATACACCCAATCGCCTACCCTCTCTATCGTTCCAGAGGTTTCCTTGCAATCCTCTTTCTTGCATTCCTTCATTGATGCCACTTTGCCAAAGGGGATACTGGTTGCGAAGACACTGGTTCAAACTGTTAACGGGTAACCTTGGACGTTGAAGGCAAGCACAATTTTCGGTCATTGTGTGTCGGTCTCGTCGGTGGTTCGTCAAGTCGATAGCATGCAGCCAAGATCAGGCAGGGTATCTGAAAATTGAGAGCAGTTTTTGCCACATCCTGCAACGATTGAGTCCTAACCAAAAGGCAAAACTTAGAGATCTGTTACACCGGAATCAAAACGTATTCCAATACGATAAGGATTCAAAAGGCAGGACAAATATTATGTGTCACATACGACAGAATGCTAGACGATTGACACTAGCCAAAAGAAAAGTATTTGAGAAAATAGTTTCAGATATGGAAAAGGATGGCTTGATTGAACCTTCGACAAGCCCGTGGATTTCATCCATGGTGCCACTTAAAAATAAAAACGGGTCCACCAGGTTTTGCGTTGACTACCGTCGGCTCAACGATGTCACAAAAAAAGATAATTATCCACTACTGCGCATTGATGATACGCTACGCACTCTGGCCGGATTCAAATGGTTCTCAACCTTAGATCTGTAGAGCAGATATTGACAAGTTGAAATGGATCCCAAAGATCACTTTTTGACCTGTTCTCGACTTCGTAGGTCAAAATGCTTGATACCATTGTGTTCAGCGTGTCCTTATTAGTGAAGATCAACCCTTATCTTACAATCCCGAGAAGTCACATGTCCGGGTATAGGAAACCGCCTATTAGCCTTTCGAATCAACGGTTTTCACAAAAGTATGCGAGCTACTGGGCATCAAGAAAACCAAAACGACTTTGTTACACCCCCAGTCAAATAGAATGATCAAGCGCATGAATAGAACAATGTGGAAGCACCTTTCAAAAATCGTCTCTGGCCATCAACGACACTGGAACCAATACTTCTATCTGTTCCTGTTGGCATACCGTTTGTGTGTCCATGAGTCTACTAGTCAAATACCGTCCAATGTTCTCTTTGATTTTGAACTGAAGCTACCCTGTGACTTACTATATCAGCAAAATATGCACTAGCGCATTGTGTGACGCGTGATCTAAAGATGTCCAAAGAGAGCGCCAGTGTATTTCGAGCAAAATTTAGTTCGGTGGAAAAATTAAGGGAACAGCGCCCAGAAGTCGGAAAGACGTTGCGCATGCATCACGGCGTAGGTATATCCACTAGTTTGTGACCAAAGAATTTTCATAGGATAAACGAACTTATCGCGCATTGTAGGAAACACTGACGATCGGTTGAATGAAAATATTTAGAACCTGATAATATGAAAACTTGCGTGTGGATTAGACGGCCTCGACTGGAGAATAGTTAGAAACATGATATTAGAACTGCTTCGAGGATCTGGCGGGATCGACGTCCTAGTTTGCAGCTGCCATTTGTAGCGTCAGGTAATTCCACAGAAGACCATGGGCTGTTACTTCTACCTGACGTCTTAATTCAACAAGGGTCAAAACTTCAAGTACCTCTATGAGACATTCAAACGTCGGGAGAGAACGCCAGCGACGAATCCAAGTGCGGGAGCTATGTTGACAAAAATAGTGTGCCATTTATATCACTAGTTGTATGAATTGTGTATATAAATGGCATTGTTAATCTGTATAACCTGTAAGTAGAACAAATAAATAGTTTTAGTTAATTTGCCCGTTTTATTTACCACAGCAAATAGCAGAAACGTTACAGTATCTTCGTGGTTGAGACTTCAACATTAGACTTTTCTATTAACCTGGTTTCAAACCTAGCAAGCCCTTTGTGGCTTCTTGCACCAAGTTCTAACATAATCTATCTCGACGTAATATTAATTGTGAATCGTTTTGTTCTTTTTCCCAATATCTTTGCAACCTTCTTCCACGATTGCCTTATTTAGTTCATCAGTATTTGTCGTCAGTTCTCGTATACCGCTATGCCTCTTAGACACCTGTTTGGCAACTTCAGATTTCACTGCTTGTAAGAGTACTTCAATCAATGCTTTTTGTCTATCCAGTCTCATTATTTGTTGTCTTTCTCAATTTATAATGCCGTTAATAAATGTTCGAACAGCTAATATATGATGTTCCATAAAGTGTGCCGAATTTAAATTGGGTAGCATTTTCCAATTTCGAAGTTAGCAGGCCTGTTCTTATCATTTTTTGCTATCTATTATCATTCAGACTAATTTAGCATTGACTGTTGTTCCAGTAAATTAGAGACGCGTGAATGTTGAAATCTTTATACAAAATTCGATGTATCAAAACTGTCGGTTTTCTAGGGCTCACAATAACACCATCTTGCACAACAGCGACTTTTTTGCTCTGTCCGACGAGACTGATTCCGTTCAGGCGATTTCACCGTTACCACTGTATCTTCCTCATTAGTCTTTAAACTGTAGATTTGTTAAGTGTCTCATTTCTCCCGAGATTCGCACCAAGTTTTTGCACCGTCTGCGTGGAACTTCCACCGCTTTTGTAAAATGTGTTAAGAATAATAACACGGTGATCTGTTGTAAACTATCCCATGATGAAAATGAATTAAAACAAACTAATATACTGGAAAAACAACCAATGCTAAATTAATCAGTGCGATAATAGACAACAAAAATAATAAAAACGGGCCCACCAACTTCAAAACAAAAAAATGCCACCCGATTCAAATTCGGCGCCATTTATGGAACACGCTTTACTTCCAGAAAGTCGCTGTCGGGCTTGAAATGCAAACAAGACTTGCTCGTCTGTCTCAAATTCTTGAAGAGTTTCGACAGATTTTTGTATTTAGTTTGTAAGCTGTATGTGGTGAAACTTCCTCTAGATGGGCATGGCCGTAACGCATCTCAAGGCATAGGACAAGTTGGTTATAACTTTCTTGCTCTGGGCGCAATCTGTAGTATATTGAGAGCATCGCCACATAGAGCGACATTTAAAGTAGTTACTTTTTTCATTTTCTGACCATCCATTCTTTCTGTCAGCGGTATCAAACTGTTTTTTATAATTTACACACAAAAAAACTTTAGTCGGCATCACATCAATGCTTATAAATAGCTCCTGCACTTGCTGACTTTATTGGCTGTCCTCATCAGAGATACCAAAAGTAATCTTGATTTAAATTTCGTTTATTCTCGTTCCAAGGGCATCAATTTTCTTGTCATATACATCTATATCGGCTGCTATGCTCCGTTATCTTTGAAAATGTCGAGTGCTCAGCTACAGAACACGCATTTACTGCAAGGTCGCTATCCTGTATGCACATTTAGTTTTTAACTTCTTATTAACAATATTAATAATACTCGGCATAAGCAAATCGATCCCTTAGCTATGTTTCCAGCGGGAAATGGCTGCGGTCCGGGTCCGCCGGGTGCATCAGGCCAAACTCCCCCCCAGAAAACTACGGGTTTGCTTTTAACTTACCTATTACTCAAGGATATCAATACCCATTACAACAAAGCCAGTGCAGTATTCAACCCAATTCACAACAACATCAAACATTAACACCACCTTTCTATGTAATAAATTCTCATGCACTTCCATTCCCTCAGACTACGTAAAACAGCACAAATAAATACGTAATGAATTCCACAAGCTATCATCAACACGATGTTACGAATACAAACGAGAATGACCAGTCTAGTGAAGAATTCGAAACAAATTCTATCAATTTAGAGAACGAAAGCACACAAAACAAATTATCAAAACCAAAACATGAATGGCAAATAGTCAAAGAAAAAAATAATAAAAAGGAACAACTTTCCCAAACAAGCGTAGCGAATAGATATGAGGCCGTGGCACAAAGTAACAACACAAACACCTAATAATTAGTTACCAAAAATCGCAAAACCTCCGCCAATCTATATCTAAGGAGTAAATAATTACAACGAGATGATAAACAATATGCTCGAAAAAGAACAATATTATACAGCGACGTTAGCAAATAATATTGTTAAAATTAATACAATCACGATAGATTCGTACAGAAAACTTACTAAACATCCTAAAGATGAAAACATAATATATCATACCTAAGGATGCTCGCTGTACCAAGCCATACAAAGAGCTAGAAACATACCCTTTAGGGGATTTACAAATAAAACGCCTCCACAATAAGCCCCATTAAATGTACGAGATTACCCACCAATTGGACCACAGACGCACAACATAAACAAAGAGGTCACAAATATTATAAAAAACCGACCAACCTAATCACAAGCAACTGGAGGAAGACCTAGTAATCACTTAAACAATGAACATGGACAATAAACATCAACCAAATATTTTTAACTTCTTCGTGGAATTTAAAGCAATGTTTACCCAACTTATCAACCAAAATAGCATGGTTCTAAACATGCTTTCGACTGTAATAAACAAACTACCTTAAAATGGCGACCTTTTTGCTCATTGTCCTTTGGAACGCCAACGGCATTTCAAATTATATTCCCGAACTAATAGGCTCCTTATAAATGCAAGATATTGACATCTTACTTGTACCCGAAACCCACGCTACACCTAGAACAGAAATCAAAATCCCACGCTGTACTGTATACCTTTGCAATCATCCAGACAACACGGCTCACGACGAATCAGCTGTAATTGTTAAAAATACAATTGCTCATTATGAATGGGAATTTCATGAGACTAATAAAATACAAAGTGCTAGCATAAAAGTTTAAGTTCTTTCTCATCCACTAACAGTTGCAGCAGTCTATAGCCCACCCAGGCATGCTATTTCCACTGAAAAATATAAATACCTACAACCTCTCGAAACTAAGTTTATCATTGGAGGAGAATTAAACTCCAAAAATACTGCTTAGGGATCGCGACCATCCCAAAAGGACATAATCTGCTGCATGGCAAGCTGCGCCTAATACAACAACCAACCATTTGAAAGCTATATTTTCCGTTATATATGAGACTATGTTGCAGAAAAATGCGGAGCATGGAAGAAGTGGCAACGAAGTAAAAACGAACATGATAAAACCTCATACAGTAGACTCACCCACCAGCTTCACCAGGCGCTAATGTAAGCGCGAAATGAGGCATTTAAAGTATACACCACGCAACTTATTCGATCCACCGTATTTATATATATTGCTATGGATACCAATTCTACGACCTATTGGAATTGGTATCCATAGCAATATTTAAACTTTGATTGTGACAGATATATATGAATACAAACAGTCGTTTTAAATATATATGATTTGTCGAATCTCCCCCTCCTCCATGTAAAAAGAACAATTTCGCAATGCGTCAAATGTCAAAACTATGAAAAACTGTGACATGTGTTAAATGTACAGAAACTCACTACCCCAAAGGATTTCAAAAGAAAACTAGTGATAATTAGGTTAGATGTGTAAATTGTGGCGAAAACCATCCCGCCAACCTTACAGAATATATAATACACAGACAACTACAAGGAAAACTTTTATTATGACTAAGAGATTTAAGCACATTGAATTGCTGGGGTTACATATGCAGAACGAACAATGCAAAACATGTACTTTCTACAATCTACACAAAACACAACTCCACAACCACACGCCACTAACAGTCAAATGACATGGAAAAACTAAAGGCCATGATTCAATACTTAATTACGCAAACGGGGGCATTATGAAACTCTAAACCACATTAATTAGTAAAATGACATAATGGTGCATCTTTTAAAAATAACTCTTTGGAACGCCAATGGGATTTGCCAGCGCGCACAGGAGTTAAAACTTCAATTGCAAAAGTAAAATCGAATTTCTAGACTACAATATTTACAACACAAATCATCTTGATGGAACTACCAGTGGTAGTTACGATAAAATTTAACGTAAAACGCTGTGAATTAAATAAAAACGAGAAAAACTACTCACAATCCACTACTATTCTGATCGACAAAACAGCAACTCTAAAAATTTCCGCCGTTTGTAGACTGCCAAAATAAAATAGTCGACAGAAAAGAAGATTACGCCTTTTTCCTCAAAAATCTAGGAAATGGACTCTTTGTATACGGAGAACTTTAACGCGAAACACCAACTCTGAGACTCTCAGATTACAAGAACTGACAGACGTAAATTACTGTCAGCTATATACGCAAGTAACCTGTACTACTTATTTTCATTTAGATATAACACGCATTCACGATCCACACTTTACAACACCATTTTCTTTTGTTGAAGCCATTTGTAATAAACTGTGCTACTCATAAAATCTACAAATAATTTGAAGCTGCACTTCTTGTTGAACTTTATACGCCATCACGATCTACCGAAGCTTTTATATCTTCAATTTTTATTGTCAGCAGGAGGCCGATAGAATAATAATCCTTTGGAAAAGCTGCCGATTGATTTGGTTTTTGTAGTACCACATGCGCTTCGTTATATTTCATAGTTGTGCTTTTAGTAGTATTAGAATTTACTCTCTTGTATATATGATTGCCAAAACAATTCCACCCCAAAGCTAAATAATGGATATATTCACAAATTATACCACTCGAGAAACACATAACTACTACATTCAAAGTATCATTGTTATTAGCAACATTTTCTACCTATTAAATTATCAATTTTCAAAGATTCAAAGTTCAGATATACTATATCCTGCGAGGAGAAACATCTTACAAATTTTGGTAAAACCGCTTTCAGTTTAAAGAGGTTTAACGTTATGGAGGAGCGCAAAATAAGAGAGCTCCAGTTACTAAAATCCTGCTCCACGACTGCTTCACAGGAATGAAAAGAAAAGGCTGCTGTGTGGTAGAAGCAATTTCTGAAGTACATGGGAATTTCAAATAAAGACATCTAAACTCTACAAAAGTGCTTAATAAGAATTTATTATATTACATCTGCAATTATTGATTCAGAGAAATTATTCTATATTTCCTCCAAAAAGGTGGAATGAGACTTGATTAAAGAAAACTAATATATGTGCGCATGTATGTTTCTGGAGATAAAATGGGCTGGTAAGGAAACGCTACTTTTTCCACTTGGCATACAGATTCTTATTGCCGTACAACAACTTCGCAAAAGAAGATCGGCGTAGTTGAAGATTTGGACAATCCTGCGAACTTTGTTTCTCCCAAAAGTTAGAAACATTTCTAGCAACGGTTAACTAGCGGTCATTCTCAACAAGGCGACAAGCAAAGCGGATATTCTATATTCTCTTCAGTTACCCTAGTCCTCGGGTGACATTGGTGACCTTAATTTTCAACCGCTTTTCGTCTTTCCAAAAATTGTTCAAGCCCCGCTTACACTTGAGCTTTTAGGATATTTTTCCCAAACTACGCCTTAAGTCATCTTTAAATTTTGGATTACATTTTGGGTACAAAACGAGAGAGATGTATTTTGCTCTGATATCGCGATAATGACTAAAGAAGCGATAGTACGAAGTACTTTACGGAAAGAGTCCCCTCCATACATACAACGCTTAGAAGCCGCGCCTACTCCAGCCGAAATTTTGAAGCGTGTGGACGTGCTTTCGCACTCAAGTGCCCGTGCCATAAAGACGTACCACACTACTGTCGCAAGTGTGTGAAAGATCAAGTGCTATTATTAACGAAACTGCTGTCATATCAACTTAGCATGTAAGTACTTCTTTTTTTATATAGCAAAATAACTGAAGACTTAAGCAATGACGTCCCAATGGAAATTCAAACGCAAAACAAGCGTAAATTTAGCTCATTAACACTTCCGCTAAAAAAAGTGCCAAAACGTTATTCAAATATACCAACACTTAACAAATTCAGCGTATTGACGAATAAAACTGATAACCAAAATGCTAGCGGCAATTAATACGAAAATGAAAACGATAAAACAGAAACCCCGATAACAAAACCAAAATTACCTTCTATTTATCTACACATCAAGATAATTTATACACTATCGACTAAAGATATCAAAAAATTATCAACATGAGAATTCTCAACTCATTGTAATACTAACACATTAAATATAAACTTAACTGAAGAAGACGAGTACATAAATCTAACTAAATAATAATAGTAAGGCTTTAACGCCTCGCGTGGGCGCTCGACCTAGCAAACTAAAAAGTTAAGATTCTTATATGTTCGCTCTCCCTGTCCGGTAGTCGCACACCATATCTGATGCGAGGCGATGTGGCAAACACCGCGCATTAGACGACCGCCATTATTATGCCTTATTCGAGTAGACGCAGGTACTTAATTATTTGTATAAACTAAGTATAACTAAGGATAAACCCGGGTTCGTCAGCATCGCTGCCCGCCCCTCAACCATGGGACCACGCTAGCTTAAATCACCTTTCAAAACTCAAATGGGAAACCACTAAACGTCGTGATTAAAAACATACCGTTGTTCTTAACTGATCAAGAGGTTTTCAACGAACTTGCCAAATCAAAAAAAATTGCCCACTGCCAGTATGTACAGTGGATCTAACCGATAAAAAAAATGAAAAAAATCTTCTCCCTTAAAGGTCTTTTCCACTCAATTGTCACAGTGAAACTAAGAAAAAAGCCATCTAACAATCTTCAATGCCATCGATGTCAAAATTACGGCTATACCAAAAACTAATCCACTTTAGATCGTCGATGCGTAAAATGCAGTGATGCAAACAGCGGATGCCGGCACCCTGCAAGCTATTGCGACTGCCAACACCACTTCAAGACAATGAACAAACGAATGTCAGCTAACAACAATAATAATCACCCTTACACAAGATACGATAGAAGTAACCTAATTAAGTCAAGCCGCTTATACTCAGAACAAGCACAAAATACTACAACAGCCAACCCCAATCCTAATATGTCAATAATCAAACATGCATTCCAGCGACTTCTTTTGGTATAACTAACCTAATCCTATCCATTAGCAACCTAATTACCCCCTTTCTTCCCCAAATTAAAAATTTCATCATCAGTTCAATTCTCCCCTTACTCTTTAATCGACCATAAATCTCCGATAGCTACAGAAACAATAACAATTCTAAACTAAAGCAAAGATCAATCTTTATAACTTTCCTTGCCAGGCACAACGCTTAGATCACTGAAACCCATTTATCTAAAGCTGACTTGTTAAAATTACCAGGATACCAAATGTACTGCAACGATAGAGTCGCCCAAATAGCAGCCGTAGGAATAGGTAGGCTCATCAAGAAGAAGATCATGTATGATCCCATCCGTAACCTTTTCCAACTAAACCTTGAAACAATTGCAGTCGCAATAATAAGCGCTTATCGATAAGCCAACAAAAAGTTAAACAAAAGAGACCTAAAAACCACATTCAACACAACAGAAGCACTCTTGATGAAAACTCCAAAAATAAACTATAGGGCTGTCGAGCAAACAACTCCGAGGGAATTAAAGTGGAAGGCTACGCAACCAGCTAAAGTATCTTCTCACTTTCAACAATCATGTAGAAATAGACAACGTAACAAGCAACTTAACAACTTCAACAGCAACCAGTACTCAACAAGCAACATTAGCTATCAAACCTAAGCAAAAACTTAACCACCACTACCTACCAAGCCAGACGTGAATGGCAAAGAAACCGAAACCCTATCTTAAAATGAGTCTTGAACGAACAGCGAATTAATAACTACAAAAATACATTGAAGATTTTAATCCAGGTGGCCCGAGAAAGGAGGACATACCAACGCTAGCAGCAACTAGCACAACTCTTGCTACTGACGCTGAAAAATCAACAGCCTTTGCAGACCATTACGAAAGAGTATTCCTAAATCCACTTGTGGCCCAAACCACGTTGCATACATAATCTACCACACATTTGAAAATAAAGTAAACAAAGACAGCTGATATGGAATGTGGCCTGGCCTACGTGTGGTTTGCCCATCTTCGGGATCGTTTTGCACACCTTACCTTCGTAAGGTTACTACATCGACTTGTCCCACTATTATCATTTGTAAATAAATTGTTCCACGTTCACACCTTACAAAAATCTGAGGAAAGGTGGATAAAAATTGTAAGCCTAGGACGCCAAAAATGACTTTTTGTGGGCAACCCTTCGTTTATTACATCAAAACTAACCAACCAGTAATAACCGAGCTGATATCTCCCACTGATCATCATCATTAAGCCGTCCAATTCTTAGAATTATGGCTAACGCCAAGGCGTTTCCAATCCTATTATTAAGGTGGACTGGTCCTCGTGTTCCTGGATCTTCTAAAGTTTGTTGTTGGTCCTGACAGTCTCAGTTATTTTCTTCCATTCCTTCCTATCCCTGCATTTCGATCTCCAATCTTCTATTCCCATTACTTTTATGTCTTCTTCGCGGGCGTCTTCCCATTTTTTCCTTGGTAGTCCTTGTTTCCTGGGACCGAAGGGTGTCCACTGTGTGATCTTCCTTATCATTTTCATTTGTTTCGTAGTTGTTATATTTTTATAAATCTGACATTTCTCCTTCTTGTATTTTGTTAGGTCTTAGTATTATTCTCATCTTTCATTCTATAGTTTTCAGGTGTTCTTCTTCCTTTTTGGTTATTGCTATCGTTTCCAATGCATATGTTATGGTGGGATGTAGCAAGATTTTATATATCTTTATTTTTGTTGTTTTATTTAGTGCTTTGCTGTCAGCGTGGTCCCGTGGTTGAGGGGCGGGCTGCGATGTTGACGGACCCGGGTTCAATTCCCGGTGCTCTCTGATGCCTGGCGGGTGGCCTACTCAGTCACTAAAAATAATTGAGTACCTGCGTTCATTCGAACAAGGGGTAATAATGGCGGTCGTCTAAGGTGCGGTGCTTGCCACATCGCCCCGCATCATAGATGGTGCGCGACGACCGGGCAGAGAGAGAGAGAGCGAACGTATGAGAGCCTTAACCTCTCAGTTCGCAGGCCGTGCTCCCACTCGGGGCGTAGGGCCTTACCATTATTATTACTTAATGCTTTGCTTTTTAGTAGGGTTTTATTTGTGACGTAATCCTGGATTCCTTTCGGCAATCTACCTTTTACTTTATTCTATCCAGTATGTCCCATTGTGACCCCCAAATAAGTAAAACTATTAACTCTCTCAAAAGTGTATTTTTGTGTTTTTAAATAGTCTTGTGTGTATTCTGGTCCTTTCCCTATCTTCATGTATTTTGTTTTGGTTCCGTTTATTTCTCGCATTACTTCCCATAAAATCAAAATTTTCATAGACAATCTTTCAATAAAAAAATCCCCTAATCCTGACCTTATTCGAAAAGTAGTCCAAAGCAACTCACCAACAAATCCTTAGCCTACCTCTCAACCACTTAAAACGCATGCCTTCGCCTAAGTTACTTCGCACAGGCCTGGAAGCATGCTCACATATCAGTATTCCCAAACCCAGGAAAGACGAAAAAAAATCAACAGCTGCAGGTCAATAAGCCTGCTACAAACATCCTCAAAACTATTAGAAAAGATTAGCAATCCCCCGCCTAATGAGCGAACTAGCCTCTCTCAACATAATACCATCATTCCAGTTGGGTTTTAGAAAAACCTGTTCCACACTACAGTTACAACGCATCTCCGAAACAATAAAAGAAGGCTTTGAAAACAAAAGTTATACCGTAGCGCAACTGTATCCTCTTCTTAACAGAAAATCCTCACTCTAAATATGCCATCCTGATGTATAAATTACTAATAAGGCCACTGATACTATATGCATCATCTATCTGAGGCAACACATACACATTCAATATACTAAAAGTACAACGTCTTTAAAATAATATTCTCCGAATTGTAGTGAATGCTCCCTGGTACATCTGGAACGAACAGCTACATTATGAAATAGATGTACCTACACTTCAAACGTATATTAGCGCAAGTGCTAACAATTTCTTTAAAACATTGGTGAGTCCGACGGCGCTATTCATTACAATATTGGCAAACGAAACATCCATTACAGACTCAAACGCAAGCTACACCAAGACTTGCGTTCACCCGATCCTGACAGTAATTAGCAAGTAAGATAAATCTCACACAATATATAAAATCAAATATTTATAAATATGTTCTTCTATATCATATTAACAATATAATAATCAGTGCCATGAATAACATTGTAATTGTTGAACTAGCAAAATTAATATAAAAAAAGAAGCTGCGCCCACGTAATATAATTATTCGTTTTTTTTTCTTCAGAAGAATGATACGCCCATTGTCCGATAAGCTTCTAGAAAAAGCCAAAGCAGAATTATTTGAAGACCCCAGTAGAACTGAACAAGACTTGGAACACATCGAAGAATGGCTGAAGAAGCAACCCCACTTAAGAGTAAAAAAAGGTAATGCATGCATACATTAACGGAATTTTTTTTAATTTTGTGAATTTCCCTTTAGATCGCCAGTACTTACTGAATTTTTTGCGATGTTCAAAATTCAGCCTACAACGAACGAAGGAGAAGATCGACTACTTTTACACTATGAAATCGATTACACCTGAACTCCATAATAAGGATCCACAAGACCCGAAAACAGAGATGATAATAAAAGAAGGGTAATGTTAAACACAGCTCACTGTAACTTTTAACGCTGTGTTGTAGGGTTATTGTACCGATCATCAAAACCGCAGCGAAGGAACCGTTTCCCATGGTCACGCTAATTGACTGGAAAAAATCGGACCCCGAAAAAATATCTTTCGTCGATTGTTTAAAAACTGGGTTTATGTATCTTGATGTACTCCTGCAAGAAAATGATAATCTTTCTGTATGCGGCGGTTACATTTTATTGGACATGAAGGGATTTTCTTTAAAATACGTAACGCAACTGACTCCAGCTATTTGCATGAGGACCGTAATGATTCTGCAAAATGCGTATCCATATAGGCTAAAAGGGCTGATATTCATAAACACTCCAAAAATCTATGAAGTTTTCGTCAACATGTTTTTACCGTTTTTAAGCAAGAAAATCAAAGATAGGGTATGGAGTTCTATTACGGCTAGGTTATCAATTAAAACTCTTTCTATATCAGATTAAAATCCTCGCCGAAGACGAAACTGACAAATTGTACGATATCATTCCCAAAGAATTTTTGCCCAAAGACTACGGCGGAGAAGCTCAGTCTGTCGAAAAATCAATAGGTTTATTTATATTTTACTAATATAACAATCAATTAATAATGTTTATTTTTCTAGTTGAATGGCACCAAATATTACTTGATCACAAAGATTGGTTCCGTCAAGAAAATGAATGCGGTTGTGACGAATCCAAGCGAATCGGACAATCTCCACTCAAAACTGATATGCTAGGAGTAGATGGGAGCTTTAGGAACTTAACTGTTGACTAACTTTATTTCCATATATCTATTGTGAGGAAAATATATTAAACACAAAATAAAATGTCATTTTTTATTGTTAGAATTATACAATAAACTAAAGGTATGAAGATAGACATTATGCGAATTAAACAATAACAAATCCATATAATATAAAAAAATAAAAAAAGGTATAAAGGTAAATGGTAAATAACAAAAAGTTATGTTAATTAAACTATAGTAAACTTGTAACATATGGAAAAGAATAAAAAATGAATTGTTAAAAGTTGACACCGTAGACAAATTTTTAGTTCAAACCACAAGCCTCTGTATTGAAGCAACGACCTCTTACTTATTACATGGTAAAAGTGAACAGAAGCATAAACATCATTCTAGAGCAACAAAACACACTTTTGTTTAAATCCATTTTTTTCTTCTCTATGAATCAATGTGATATTATCAAATCCTACTAAATAAAGTACTTTATTTAAAAGATTAAACAATAGAGTTCTTCCTAGCCCCCTTATTCAGAAGTAAGTAACAACGGCGGATACGCTTTTGTACTCCAGATTCTAGTTTATTCTTTTCTACACTCAAATAATTAATCAGAACGCCCTGAGCAACTCGACCACCTTCACCAAAGTTTATTGTCAACTAAATTTAAGAAACAACTGAAACTAAACTAAATCACAGAAAATTTCTTATTACTGTGGGAATCCCCAGAAAACTTCCAAGGGTAGGCTTACAATACTTTACTCAGATTTACAATGCGGTCTTTTTAAATAGCTATCACCAAAACCTAGTGAACCAATACAGAAATTAAGATCTTACGCACCTATCACGACAATGGCAGATAGCCTGAATGGCAGTAATATCCAAATATTAATTCTGCTTTAGTTTTAACCACCCTGCCAATTACAGAGGGTTGCAGATTCTTAAACAATTACAACAAAAGCTGTACCCATCACCACGCCAAAAAATTAATAAAATACTAACAAGAATAGTTCAATCTGAACTAACGTACTCTCAAGCTGCAAGCAATCCATGTGATCTACAATACGCTAACATAATTTAAAGTTATACAGAAAACACACCGTAACAACAAATGAGATTCCTAAATTTAGATTACGATGGAAAAATTAATGGAACAGATGTGTATGATGCTAAAATTGTTAATTACTGTTGTCGGTAAAATGTCCAGAATATATATTGCCCTTATTTTTTTGTATTTGATTTTCAGTTCACACACCATTTTTTCCTTTTATTCCAGGGAACAATTAGACACCTTCTGCCGGCCTCTCGTCCTCACAATAAGTATGCTGTAGTCGCTGTCGGAGTCAACTGCGAGTGAAGTTAGGTTTATAATTGGAAAATTGGTCATCGAAATATTTATTTAATTGGCAATGTGTGTCACCAAATTACCAAAAAAGAAGTTTTCCATCGGCAAGTACTAGCGCTACTATTCATAGAAGGTCAAACTTTCTGTATGTGAAAGCGCCAACTTAGTAATGCACGAATGCATCATTTTTGGGGAGAAGACAAGGATTCTTACAAGGGCGACACCTCATTGTGTGGAAAAGATTATGAAGGTGTACTTTTATTGGTGCAATCTTCAAAAATATGCCCACCGTAGGTCAGGTACGTAGGAGGAACATAAATGCACATTTATATCAGTTCTAAATAATTGATTTGGCATTGCTCGCGGTAATGCTTTGGAAATTATAAAATTTGAAGAAGACAAAACATTTTTATTAAATCAAAGATAGTCGAAGCAAACAAGATCTTTGGGGGCTCGATATGAAGCTAGTAAAGTGTGAAGAAAGGTCGTTATTGAGAGATGGGGAACATGAGAACAGATGGGCCAAGGCTCATTATAGTTCAGAAAACGCTGGCAATTGCATGGATTTATCAGAAGAATCGTCAGGTATCGAAGATATTTCTGATCAACCCGGACCTTCATTAAATATTTCCCAGACGTCTTTTGAGGAAAACATAATGTAGGTTTGGGATAAAAAATGTCCTTGGAAGAAAATGTTCAACTTCAAAATTAATGGCTGATAAATACATGAATCAGAGAAATGCGGTTTTTATTCTCGAAACCGCTGAGTCTTAGAGCATAACATAAACTGAAAATTATTAAAAAAAATAAACCTACTTTTGTATCCATTCATTGGGATGGTAAATTGCTACCTGCTTTAAATGTGGGAGATCTAAAATGTGAAAGCCTACCTATAATTGTTATATATAACGAAGAAAAATTGCTCAGAATGCAAAAATTAAAAAAATTCTTCAGGAAAGGAACAAACTATGGCTGTCTGGAATGTTCTAAAAATTGGGGATTGGAAGATTAAGCTCAAATTCTCTGTTCTGACACGACCAGCTCCAACACTAGTCGTATCAACGGTGCGATTACATTTCTGGAGCAACATGCAGATCGGGAGATGACATATTTCCCATGTCAGCACCACATGTACTAAGTAGTGCTACGAATTGTTTTCGAACATGAGTTACCTCAAGTGACTAGTAGTCCAGATGTTGTTTTCTTTAAAAGAAAAATGGAAAAATAAAATTGTATGGACAGGTATATATACTTGGACGAAATATGTAGTGAGAACGAAATACTGAATAATGTGAATTATTGGTTTAATACACTGAAAAATTGAAAATCAAAGCTCGATTATCGGGGGCTCGTTGAATTATGTATAGTTTTTATTGGGAGGAACTCGGACTCGACTATCAAAATCAGGCCACCAGTGGTTTTACATCATGCTCGATGGATGACAAAGAGAATTCATTCCTTTAAAATGTTTTTATTTAAACAGAAATTGGCTTTAAAAGTGTCTGAAGTAACGGTCTGAAGAACATTTGTTCCTTTCTTGCGACGGTGTATGTTGAAGCATGGTTAGAGAGTTCATCGACAGTTGAAGCTCCATTTAATGATTTATTGTTTTTAAAAGATTTAAAAAATATGAAAACATAAATAAAGGAATTTTGCAAATACCTGTGGTATTTATATGAAGAGTCAAGCATTTTAAAAATTATTGATAAAAATATGAATATTGCATCCACAAAGCGCATCCTCATAAAGTTTCCCTTCTCTTAGGTAAGATTTAATTTTAATAATATCTATTTTATTTGGTAGGTATACTTTTATTAGACATTATTCTTTGATTTTATAATGCTAGTCAAATTTAATCATTTATCAAATGTTTATTATAACAAGGTTTTCTACTATTCATTTAAAAATTTTGTTATTAAGAATTTAGATATGATATCAAATAATTAGTTCATTGTTGTTTTTTTCAGAAAAAACAATAACAGCCTTTATATCTCATAAAAGTATAAATTTGTTAAAGAAATTATTGTAGATGTCGACATAGCTTTCTGAATCTCAGGCCAGATCTCTGAGATAGGGACGATTCTTATTTACAATCACTAGAAACATTCCGTAATCTCAGTGTTAATGATACAGCCGAAGAAGGGCTAAAATTGATACAAGAATTTAATGGGCTAAGTCCAGAAACAATTTCTTCTCCAATGTGCCGAAGAACACAGAAATCAGTACCCAGACTGCAAGAAACTTACTCTTAAACAAAAATGTATTTAAATATATTACGAAAAACCAAATTTGTTGTTTTATATGTCATGTTAAAGATGCCATTTACTAATTTTATAACAACAACCTATAATTGCCGACAAAAGTGAGCTGAGAACACGATCGCAGAGCTACTAACAGAAATTATTGCACGGTTTGGCTACAAAAAGGCCCAATTTTATCTATCTGCGAATTGAAATAGAACATTGATCAGGATCATGGGCGAAACGTGACTGACCTGGCTAGAGAAATGGGCATGCGAGAACGACGGTCAGTCTAGCAGTGCACTACAAGTCTTTCGTCCTGAGAAACCGCCAACTGTTGACTGAGAAGAACAAGAAAGCCTACGCACTGCTGCATTAAATCAAGCACGACAGCGCCGCCTTTCAGAGACTCTTTATCTAGGACAGGAAGGTAAATCGTCAAAATGACCGTTGGATTTGCCAAAATAGGTCTGAATTACCTACTGTCATCCTTACAAATTTTTCCGCCCTAATGATGATGCTTGTGAGCACCGAAAGGAATATTATAGCGTCCCACAACAGACTAGAGACAGTTGTCAAACCGTGGATAGAAGAGGTAGCCGCTAGGCGTAAGTACATGTTTTAACAAGGCTCCGCTCCGGTCCACAAGTCAGGCAGTCCCAGGCATGACTACAATCATTTGTATTACTACTGGTCCAACTGCAATTTTCTTGACTGCTACATATGGGCCGTGTCAATGAGAGTCATTATAACACAGGACAGCTTAAAAGCCTCCATCATGGAAGTAATCACATATATGGACAAGGAGAAAGTTGTTGGCCTAAAACAGGTTTAGGTCCCAGCTCGAGAAGACCATGGCCGCTGATGGGGCTATATTGGGTAATATAATTCTTAACACTATTTAAATTTTATGTAATTAAATTTAATTTTTCTTGTATTTTAAAGCACCAGGTTGGCGTGGCAAATTATTGCAAGAAGTTGCTCTCTAATGTTTAAAACTCATAACAGTTATCTTCAACGTTATACTTAAAATATTTCCCTGTCCAATAAATAATGGGGTAAATAAATGTGATTCCAAAACCGGGAAATAATTTAAACAGAAGTCTCTTGTCGGTACTATTTAATTTTTATGAAAAGCAACTGCTAAAACGACTCGGGCTGATACTAGAAGATCGAAAAGTCATAATAACCGCCAATACTGATTTAAAACCCAATACAACTGGACACCCATATAAAATTGTTAATGACTTTAAATTCTAGAAGTGCGACTCTACTATGTTGTTGTTATTTGACAAAATTTGATTTGAACGCTTACTGTTATAAACTCAAAAATGTATTGCAGCAACATTTTTACAAAATTATTAAATCCCACTTGGGAGGTAGATAGTTTCTGGTTAAACAACGCGAGAAGTTATCAGAGCTATATCCTATTACCCCCGGAATAGCCCAAGGCCATGTGTGAGGCTCAGTTTTATATACTTTCTATACAGTCAATGTACCTATAGTCGAGGCAAATTAGTAAAAAAGCTCGAAATGTTTTGTGGGTACACGTATCGATACGTTCCAGGACGCATTCGATTCGAAAAAGTCTCAGAAGAAAACGTTACCACATATTTTGTTATGATGTAAAAGTGCATTTTTGCGCGCAAAAAATGCATTTATTTGATGTTTTTTTTTGCAGACCCTAAAGCATATTTTATTTCTCGCTTAATATTGGCCAAAATAAAGTCTTCCCCATTACTCAGCGGTTTTTGGGGTCGTTGATCACGAATATGATGCTTAGAAAGTGCCCCGATGCACTTGGAGGGGAGCATAATCCTGGGGATGGGGGGCGATTTTGGGGAATTACCTCAAATTTGTTTGTTTTTACATTTAAACTTTATACAAGAATCTTTGGGTCGCTGATCACGATTATGATGCTTAGAAAGTGCGCCGAGGCAGACTTCTGGGGCTGGGGACGATTTTAGAAAACCAGCTCAAAGTTGTTTGTTTTTCAAGATTAAACTATCTATATAAGGATTTTTGGGATCACTAATAACGATTTTGATTCTCAAATTAAGCTAAAATGCACCAAAGTGAGAAAAAACTGGGAGGCAGGGTCACGTTATATAGGAACTAACATATCAGACAAACTTAAATTCGGCAAATTCTGTTTCAACGCTTGTAAGTTTTGGCCTATTTTGCAACAAATTGAGGCGACCCTGAAACCTACTACTTTGTAATTGGGCTTCAAATTGTCCTTGAGGTGTCGGATAATCAAAAACTTCGAATTCAGCACACGGTAGGTATTTGCAACAATGTAAAAACGTGCCATTTTCCCCTAAAACTTGCATATGGAAATTTTCAATTAAAATAACAATTTTTGTGATATTTTTTTACATTATCGGAAATATCCACGTGTGCTGAGTCGGACACTGCCGAATTTAAAAAAAAAATGCAATCAAAGTGTCAAAAAGACCTCATTCAAAGTTTGAGGTGCCTGGGACCCCTCTGTAACTTGGCAACCACGCATCTATTGATTACAATTAATAGCTCATTTAAAAGAGAGTTTCAAGTACAACAAAAATGTGTTCTGGCCCAAACGGGAATCCGTTGCACACATTGCATGTGGTTGTTTCATATGTGCAAGATTTTTACAAAAAAATGCATTGTTTGCAACGGATTCCTGTCTGAGCCAAAACAATGTTTTGTTGTACTTGAAATGTTCTTTTGAATGAGCTATCAATTTTAACCATTGGATGCTTGGTTGCTAAGTTACAGCGGGGGCCCAGGCACCTTGAAGTTTAAATAATTTTGCAGAAAAATGATTATTTTTATGACATTTTATAACATTATGGGAATTATCTACTGTATGATGAATAGCAAACTAACGAATCTTGGTTTCCCGATTATCCGACACCTCACAAATGAAACAATGCACTATTCGTACCCTGGTGCCCCAGAGTATTCTTTCCCCAAAGGGCATTTTCTTGTTTTGGTTCATTGGAGCTTAATTTGAGAATCAACATCGTTATCAGCGACCCCAAAAACCCTTATTCAGACAGTTTAAACTCGAAACACAAACAAATTTGAGGTAATTACCTAAAATCACCCCATCCCTTAGAATAATGCTCCAAATTCATCGAGCCACTTTCTAAGCATTATATTCTTGATCAGCTACCCCAAAAACCCTTGTATAGACAGTTTGAACTCAAAAAACAAACAAACTTGTGGTTACTCCCCAAAATCACCCCCATCTCCAAGGTTATGCTTCACTCCAAGTTCATTACAGCATTTTTTTAAAATCATATTTGTTATCAGCGACCCCAAGAACTATTACTAAGACAGTTTAAATTCGGAAAACAGACAAATTTGAGGTAATTCCATAAAATCACCTTATCCCCTAAAATTATGCACCCCCTCCCCCAAATGCACCAGGGCATTTTCTAAACATCATACTCGTAATTAGCGACCCCAAAAACCCTCAAGTGAGGGAAATGAGCTTATTTTAGCTTATATTAAGCAGGAAATAAAATATTCCTTAGGGTCTGCAGAAAAATGCATCAAATAAACGCATTTTTTGCGTGCACAATTGCACTTTCGTATTATAAGAAAAAATATGTGGTGACAATTTATTTTCAGGCTTTTCCGAATCAAATGCGCCTTGGAACCTCTCGATACTTGTACCCACAAAACATTTCGAGCTTTTTTACTAATTTGCCTCGACTATAGGTACATTGACTGTATAGAAAGTATATAAAACTGAGCCTCACACATTGCCTTGGGCAACTACTACAGCCACATTTGCTGATGATGCGGACACATTCGATTCAGATACTAACATTGTTGTTGCATTTGCAAATCTATAATTCGATCTAAATCTAATTTAAATTAACAGCTTCAAATCATCAATTATTACATTTATGATGAGAAGAACTCGCTCAGCTATAACTTGGTATAATACCGTGGTTCCGAAAAATAAAAATGTTAAATATTTGGCTGTACATCTGGACGGGTCGCTCACATGGCAAAAATGTATGTTTACTTGGTATCAAATTCAATCAAATACAAATACTAGTTGTTGTTGTTTTTGTTTGTTTTTTTTTGGCGCACTTACTTTGGCACTGCAGCCTCAAGGGCTTATTGTGTCTACTAACATGTACTTAATAATAGGACAATCATATTCACCTATAGGTTGAGCGAAACTCGAACTCGCCCGCGCCGGCTCGAGGTCAGAGGAGCGATGATCTTGACCACTGAGCTAACGGCGGCAGCCATAAATACTAGTTACTAGACAAGAACTGAAAATGGAAAATAAACTCCTACTTTACGAGGTCGTCATAAGATGCATTAGGACTAATGATATTCATTTGTGGGGTACTGTGAATTATTCTAACATCGAAATCGAAGATTCCAGAAAAAATCACTTAGGTGTAACGTCAGTACACCGTAATACAAAATCACCTTAATATCCAGTGCAGGAAATCATAAAAAATGTGTCAAATATAAAGGTAAACCCTTTGCCCGTCCTAATAATTTCGCCGTTCTACTGTTAGACAACAATAATGTAATGTAGACGATTAATCTTTTAAAACTCTTCGACTTGTTCAGTAAATTGGATTAAATGTATTTTTTGCATGCATGTACGTAACAATGTTTAAATTCGTTGTCAAATAATTACTTGGATAACCTTATGCATAAGAAAATCACCAGTAAATTTTTGTTGGCTAATTTTTAAAGTAGATTATACCATCTGATCAAATTTGATCCGGATTGGTCCATTTAAACCGCGCGCGTAAACTAAATAGGTAAATTTTTTTCTAGGTTGGTACACCCTTCTTTGATATTTGTGTGAAGTTTGAGCGGGATACGTCAATTAGTGTATGTTTGGCAGCCATTTGTTTACGACGCGAAAAGTTTGGCGATTTTTACTATGGAAAAAAATTGAACAACGAGTTTGCTTGAAATTTGTTTGACATTAATTTATTTCCGAGATATTTTTTTTTTTTTTTTATTATTATTTACTGCATATTTACAACTAGTCTAACTAGACTAACAAGCAAATGAGTTAATGTACATAGCATGTGGGGAGGAACACCAAGAGTGACCTCCTGTCATTACAAGGTATACAAGTCTTATTACTAATTTGTTAGGTCACTAAACTTTGTCCGTTTCAGGCGTCTAACTGCGTTTGCATTATTTAATAAGTCTGTCACTAGAACACTAGGGTGATCACTAATACGATCGTTGTATCTGATGCAGCAAGCTTTGATGACATCTTTAATCCATGGGATCTTTAGATCGTTATGTAATGTCCGGTTGTTCACATACCATTCGGCGTTTGCTATTGCGCGAAGTGTTTTGCTTTGAAATCGCTGTAATATCTCGATGTTCGATGACTTAGCAGATCCCCAAAACTGGATCCCATACGTCCAAATCGGTACTAACGTGGTTTTATATAACAACACCTTGTTTGTTAAACTGAGCTGGGATTTTCGTCCGAGGAGCCAGAACATCTTCTTCACGCGGATATCTAATTCTTTTCGCTTAGTCTGTATATGTTTTTCCAGTTTAGTTTGCTATCGAGATGGATACCGAGATATTTGATATCTTCTTTGTGTGGTATGTTAGTGCCGTTGAAGATTATAGGAGGTGGAACAACCTTGCGGAGGGTGAAGACCACTGAAGCCGATTTGTTTTCATTGATTTTGATGCGCCAGATCTTTATCCAGTTTTCTAAAGCTTTCAGCGCATTTTGCAGGTATATTGATGCCTGAAGTGGATCTCTGTGTGAAGATAATACAGCCGTGTCGTCCGCAAACGTAGCAATTAAAACATTGTCGGTAACAGGAAGGTCTGCCGTAAACAACTGGTATAATGTCGGTCCTAGTACGCTGCATTGTGGTACACCTGCCTCGACTGAGTAGATTGGTGAGTGGCTGTCATTGATTTTGACCCGAAAGTATCTGTTTTCTAGATACGACTTGAAGAGCAGATAGTACTGTTGCGGTAGGGTTTGCTTGATCTTATATAGGAGGCCAGGGTGCCAAACTCGATCAAAAGCTTGGCCCACGTCTAAGAATGCTGCTAGGCATAACCGTTTTTCCTCGAAGTCTTTTTCTACCTTATCCACTATCCTATGGACTTGTTCCAATGTTGAGTATTTTCTGCGGAAACCGAATTGATGTCCGGAACTAAATGCAATTCTTCTATAATGGGTTCAAGTCTTCTTAGTAGAATTCGCTCAAAGAGCTTAGAGAGGAGTGGTAACAGCGAAATCGGTCTATACGAAGCTGGTAATTGAGCTGGTTTTCCTGGCTTTTGAATGACAATTACTTCGGCAAATTTCCATTGGATTGGGAAGTACTGAGTTCTTAAGATGGCATTATATATACGTGTTATAGCTGCTATCCCTTTTTGGCAGTTGACGGAGTAATTCGGACGTAATTAGGTCATATCCCGGTGCTTTGCCAGTTTTAAACATTTAACTTCTGTTTGGACTTCGTTGGGTGTACAGTGTCGAATGGGTAAATGGAGTTGGAGTGGTGATTTAAGGAATTCGAGAATTTCGTAATCATCTTGTGGAGTTCTGTCTGATTCGTGCGGTTGAAAGGTTGCAGCTAAGTGTTCGCCGAATACCACCGCTTTATCTTTGTCACATCGGGCCCAAGAGCCATCATTTTTACGAATAGGAGGGATAGGGATAATAGGCTTTTCAAATTCCTAGTTGCGCGCCATAAGGAGTAGTCATGGTGTTGACTGGGGATAAGTTTCGCACGTAATCATTGAACGTTTCGTTTTCTGTTCCTTGATTAATCTTTTTAGTTGTGTGGTGAGAGTGTTTAGTTTATTTTTGTCTCTTGGGTGTCTTGTTTGTTGCCAGATCCGTCTTGCTTTTCGTTTGTCGCTGATCTTTTGTCTAATTTCTAAGGAGTAGTTGTTAGTGTTTTTGTTACATTTATGTTGTAGTTTTATGGGCGTAGCTGTCCAAGAAGCATATTGTAAGGTTTGTGTTAGTCGTTCTATTGCCGTTTCAATTTCATTTGAAGTGTTAAGTACTGCTGGAATCGATAGATGTTCATCAATATATTGTCGAAAAATGTCCCAATCCGTAAGACTGTTGTGTAGGCTGGGCCTTGCAGGCTTGTTGATTATGCAGCTACTCAACGTGCATATTATAGCAGAGTGATCCGAGTTTAGATCGTAGCAGTCAGCAACATCGATGTAGTTGGGCGAAAATTTTTGTAATAAGGAAATCTAATGCATCCGGCAGTTTATTCAGATCGGTTGGCCAATATGTGGGTTTACCTGTGCTACTGCATTATAATGATTATTTAAGATGGTTTTATATAGTTGCCTTCCCTTTGGGTTAATTAATCTGGAACCCCATAAGGGTGTTTAGAGTTAAAATCACCACCTGCTATGAACCGGTCTCCTAGCGTCCTGAAGAAGTCTTCGAACTGGTTCTGCGTTATTGAATGCGCGGAGGGCAATATACTGATGATACTGTTATGTCTCCAACGTGGTCTTTAATTTTGACATTTGTGGCTTGTATATGATATGTTTCAAATTTATCCATTTCGTAGTGTGATAATTTGCTGCTGATTATAATTGCCGTTCCAGCGTGAGCTGTGTTGTCGGGATGACAGGTGTAATAAGTTCTGTAGTTGTGGATATTGAGGTAGTTGTAATTAGAAAAGTGTGCTTCAGATACCAAGAGCAAGTCGATTTTTTGGGTGTTTAGAAACGCTTCTACTTCTAAACGGCGTTGTAGAAGTCCGTTTGCGTTCCATACGGCTATTCTTAGGGTATCCATTATTGGGAGATTTTGGTTATCAGGCTAGTGAGTAGGTTGAGCATCATAGTATTTTGTTGCATTAACTGGCTAAACATGGTTTCAAATTTGGAAAGGAACTGAGACAGGGAGATGTCATTGCTGTTTTGATTTTGATTTTGAGTGTTGTATGAGTCTGACGTTGTTATGAAATTTTGTTGTCCAGCCACGGCTGCGGCATAGCTAGTTGGAAACCTGTTTGCCCTATATGTGTTTGGTTGAATTGTGGCCGTCTTTAGAGCTTGTGGTGCTTGCATCCTAGGGTTGGCGGTGTTGTTTCCTCTTTTAACTGAAGTTGTTGGTAGATAGAGCATCCTTTATAGTTTGCTGGGTGGGCTCCATTGCACAATGCACATGTAGCAGGAGTGTCTTTTGGCTTTGTACACGTCAGGTATTGTGGTTACCACCACACTTTACGCACGCGAATGGTTTTCTGCAGTAAGTTTTGCTGTGTCCGTATGCTTGACAACGAGTACACTGGATGATATTGGTTTTTTCCTTGGTGGCTCAACTGTAATTATCATATTTAATAGAGATCTAAGTTCGTATATCTCTTTGTTGTTACTGGCAGGCTCGAGGTCAACAAAGAATAAAGGAAGTGGTGTTTTGTCTACCCTGTGTCTTATATTCATTAAATTGCGTACAGTATGTCCTTCTCTTTCAATTCTTCTTTTATCAACGCGGTATCGACTGTTGGGTGAAGGTTTCTGATTACAACTCTATATGCCCTTTCTTCTTGAATCTGATAAGTATGAAAAATAATTTTCTCGTCATCAAGATGTCTCACAAGTTTTCGATATGTTTCAGGGTTATTAGTATTTATCTTGACGACGTTGTTTGCTAGTGTTTTTGAGTTGTATTGTTCAGTTTTTAATACTTTTGTCAGATTTGTAATCATTGCGTTATAATTTTCTACTCCGTGTATATATACTGGAGGGGGTTTCTTAACTGCAGCTTGTGGTTCGTCTCTAGTTGTTTCCATTACGTTATCTTCGTGTATGTCATTTAATAAATTAAATCTGTTGTTATCGATGATTTGGCTTTGTAATTCGAGGTTATTATCAGGGGAGCGTGGGCATCTTTTTCTCTTTTTCATTACTTGCCACTCATGAGAGCTCGTTTGGGGTTGGTCATCGTTTGTTGCGGTCATTTCAGGTGCTGCTTGGTTATTGTAAGGCGGCTGTCCGTAGGGCGGCATGGTCGGCTGCCCGTAGGGGACATTCTGCTGGCCGGCGGGTACCTGGGGCGGCGCGCCGCCGTACATCGGCGGGGCGCGTTGGGATAGCCGCGCCCGGGTATGGCTGCTACTGCTGCTGCGGCGGCGGCGGGTAGCCGCCCGGCTGGCCGTAATACGCCTGGTTAGGGTTTGAAGCGTAGGGGTTCCAAGTCGTTATCAACTTTAAGACTTGACAATTACGACCACATGCATATATCACTCTATTTTCAACGGAACACGGCAATTATTTATTTTCAATATTTGTAGTTGACAGGTTAGCTGATATCAGAGGTCACTTGTTAATCTCAGCGCAGTTGATAGCAAAGCACTCAGACACACTTGCTTACGCTACGAAATTCTAGCGGGTAATGTTTATATTCTGAAGATGTTATTTTTGAGTTGATTGAACTGTTTCTTTCCTAATATTCATTACGCGGACACTTTTTGCACCGAAAATCAGTTATTTTCGCGGAGCTGACTGACATGCGTGTTGACAGTTTAACCGCCGGAACCGGAATCATTTCCGAGATATTGAAAATGAAAAATATTAACTTATTTAATAACAAAATATTCAAAGTAACTGTTCAAAGTGCTATTCGTTTTGTTGAATGCATCATTCAGCACAACGAATCTATGCTTCTCTGGCAAGTCTTGTAGCATAAGGACGGCCCCTAATAGTTGCTGCAGCTTCCATGTTGCGATTTCTTAGCTCTTTTTGCGTGCCAATAGTCGTAGAATAAAGCATAAACTTCATCCAACCGCACCCAAAATAATCTAATGGCGTTAGATCAGGAGATCGTGATGGCTCTTTAAGTGGGCCGTTTCGGCCAATCCATCAGTTACCATATGGTGTGTTTAAATAATCAGTGACAATGGGAGAAAAGTGAGCAAGAGCACCATCATTCATCCACATCTCCTACCTATTGACTATCAGAATGTCTTCTAGAGGCTCATACATATTATTTTGCAAAAAATGCAAATAAGATATTCCTGAAAGCCTTGTTGATAAAAATAAGGGACCGATGAGATTGTTACCAAGAAGACCACGCCAAACATTTAATAAAAAGGTATGTTGGTAATGTATAGTAGCAGTTGTATGAGGGTTTTCTTCGTTCCAAGTGTGGATGTTTCGAAAATTAATAATCCCATTTCAGCAGACAACCTAGGAAGTTTGGATCTCGGGTGCATTGTACAATTAACCACTCGCAGAAATAACAAATTTTGCACACGCGTAACGTGAATTTTCTTTTTGAAATCTGTTATATACATGGTAACATAGTATGAGACAAAATTGCTGTTAGGATAAATAACGTGAGAGACAACGGATCCAACAATCCTCTCTCAGTGATTACTCGTAACCAAGAGTTAGGTTATCTACAATATATTATAAATTATGATCTTAACAAATAATTTGCAGTTAAGTAAACTTACAAGGCAAATCAAGTGGAATGAATCTCCTAGTGGGTTTGGGTGCGTTTCCATTATTTGTTTGTATTTTACATTACATTTCACTATTTCACTATTCACCGTTGCAATATTTAAGCCCTTCCTTATTTCCTGATTCAACACATAATATGGAGCGTCTGTAATTGCCGTGAGCACAGCTGTCTATATTTGAGTTAGAAACAGTTCGCCACATCTCAATGCCGAAACTCCACATAGGTTTTATTGTCTTCTTGTAAACAAGTGTTTTATTACGTAGTAACAATACCGATTTGCATCCCAGTAGCCAGTAGTGTTTGCATAATTTGCATGCACCAAGCTGATATATTTTTTTAAGATGTGTGTACACCAAGTTGGTCCCTTATCTAAATCCATTCTAAGATATTTACGCTGTCTTCTTGAGGAATTGGTTGGGACTATCTCTGGAAGAATCTCTGCAACTTTTAGTAAAAAAACATGTGCTGCTTTGTTTTGATTTTGCTCAATTCGCCATTTGTTTGTCCATTATTGTATCTCATCTACGTGCGGTTGCAGCAATCTAGCAACTTCTATATGGTCTGGGTGTCTTGACACAATTGCCGTATCATCAGCAAGTGCTGCTATTCCTATATCTGGGGATGTTGGAAGATCTGCAAAAAAGATGAGGTAAAGAATCGGCCCCAGAACACTCCCCTGTGGGACGCCAACTCTTATTGGATACAATGTACTTATTGCTTGCTCTAGTTTAACCTGAAAACATCCCTCTTCTAGATAAGACTTCAAAATGGTGAGAAAGTGTTTGTTTTAGTTTTATATTGCAGACCCTTATGCTAGATCTTATCAAAGGCCTGGATGACGTCTAAGAAGGCAATGGAGCAGTAACTTTTGTTTTCAAATGTCACATTTATGATATCAACTGGCCTTGTTGTATTGTAGAATATTGCCCTCTAAAGCCGAACTGATGGTCCGGTATATGATTAGATGTTTCAATAATTTCCGTCAGCCTACCTGTCTTATAAATTAATATTATTTTTGAGACTTTCTACTAGGATGGAAAGTAAGAGAACTCAACCACAACATTGAAAATATATGTAATCTTGATTAGACCTTTTCTAGGTAGATTCTGTATGATTTGACCCGTAATAAGGCGATTTGTTGGTTATGGCCTTTTTAATTTCATTTGACGTAAATGGGTTGATAAGGTAAATAGAGGAATTTTTCGACTTCGTCGTCTTCACTATAGGCAGGAAGTAACTGGACAACTTGCTCTAAGTAACGGGCAACTACATTTGCTTTATCTAAGCCGGTCCGTGTCCAGAGTCGATCTTTTTTTCTTATCGGTGGTAAAATTTGTTTCGGTTTATTTAAACATTTAGTTACTTAGTCTGTATCAGCTGTTGGGGTTAGATGTGACAAACAGTTCTCAATAGATTCATTTTGAAAGCGACTAACCAACTCCTCTAATTGCCTCACTGTTCTGTTGAATTGTTGCTAATTAGCTGGGTGGTTCGTTTGTTGGCGTCGTTTTTCTTAGATTTTTTGCCTTATCAGAAGGAGACAACAGTATTTATATTTTATTGTCGTGAAGGCAAGCGTTAGTTCTAATACCGCTTTCGGAATTGTCCTGTTTAGGGCTTCTATTGCGTTTTCTAGGTCCTCTGGACTTTCTAGGACAAGTTTAGTTTGGCGTTTATTATGCCATAGAACATTTCCCAGTTGGTTATAGGAATAGAGGTTTTTCTTTTCGATCAAGGTTCCGCTAATTGTTGTTATTGCGGGTGTGTCTAAGGATGCTTTAATGCTGAGATAACCATGTGCAATCTCTCCTGTGACGAAAAACTCGACCAGATCTAGAAGTTTCTCTGGATCAGTTGACCAGTACGGTGGTTGAAAAGTGGATAGGCACCCAAGTTGTTTTTATTCTATTGCTTCCATTAATACACAACCTCTTCCAAGTGGTGAAAGTCAGGAACCCCATAGCGTGTTTTTCACGTTGTAGTATCCACCAGTCAGAAAGCGCTGATCGAGCGAATCGAAAAATTTGATAAACCCTTCTTTGTCACCTCTGTAATTTGGTGGGCAGCAGACTGCCGAGATGCAAAGCGATTCCAACCAATTATTCACCATTATACTTATTGCTTGCCGTACTTGCGGAGTTCGAAGTGCTTTAGGCATGGCTGTTCCTCCTTTAGCATTCCTCTCTGCATCTGTGTGTTTAGTGTCGTAAATAACGTATAAGTAAGTAGCATAAATAAAGTTATTTCATCATTATGATTTACAAGGCCATTTGCATTCCAGAGTGCCATATTGCATAACGGAGCCATTATTTAATGAATGGTTCCCAATATTCTTTTATTTCTGCTGTCAACTCATTAATTATTTTTTGTCAATTATCATTTCTTGTAATGACATGATTATATAATTAGCATTCGCTAACTGTGCATAAATTTGGTAACGCGAAATGAATACAGTTGTTGCTCGCGCAATGTTCGCCATACGCATGTCCATGAAACATCGGAACGAAATGGCAATCTTCTGGCGCTAGTACCAGCAGATAACTGAACAGCATAGAGTATCCCTTCCTCAACGTTGCCATAAATTAAAAACATGTATGTTTGTTCTGCAAAAGTGAACAAATTTGTGCTGTATCCAATGGTAATAAAAAACTGAAGAGTATTCAAAGTATTAACTCACACGAAAACGCACAGAACTAGTTAATTACTTACACAAATACTAATCAACACAATAATTAATAACATATTTAATGGTCTGTAAAACTTATCTTTCACTTTCAATACCTCGGTAATAAACAAATTTCAAACATGTTTATATAAACTTTTTGTTTATTTTGAGCTGGAGAACGCATCTCTAAAATGGTGCCGTGTAATTCCGAAACACCCTGTACATGCCGATCATTTACAGATGTTTGCATTTAGTTAGCATAAGCAATGTTAGCTGTAAATATTGCTTTTCCTCTGTTGTTATTGGGCGTTTAATATGTTCTTTTTCACCTCATGTGTTGAAAGTCCAGTTTCTACTAATATTTGGAAATACAAAATAGTTCCGCTTGAGTGAGTTCCATTTCAGGTTCCAAGGGTAAAGTAGCGGTTTCTAATAAACCGCATCACTTATGTAACTTACTATAACAGTACTTTTTCGTTTTTTATCTGTAACAAAAATAATTTAATATCTCAAGCAAACTGAATTTGTTACATCAAAATACACGTCATGATTACCACATATTAGTATTAGATTCTGTAGAGAAATCACATTGTAACGTTTTTGCTCTTACAGTCAGTTAAGTAAAAGTGTCTTGGGCATAATTAGTAGTTGGTAAACGGTATCGCCCTAATTCTTTCGTAAGGCGACAGAGGGGATCTTTGTCCTCGATGCTTTGCCACTAAAAAGAATTGTTGCACATTCATGCTCGTTTTGCAGCAGTTCTGGTGATAAATTCTCCACTTCTTGTCGCATGTTTTCCTGTGGCTTGTTCATATAAACTATGACTTCAAAAAAAACCAACGAAAGAAATCTGGGACGATCAAATCGGGTCATCTTGCGGGCCGGTGCAATTTTTTGTATGATTGTTCCGACTTTCTCTTTTGTTTCACTCTCGTTTTTATTTTCTTCTTTTATCTGCTTTATTTCTAGCCCAATGAAGTGTAATTTTGTATCTATTTGAGATATACTCCCCTTTAGTTCTGGAGAGGCAGGCGTGTAAATAGCCGCTCTCGTGGATGCGGTGTGGGATACGAACCGATGCGGCTCGTAAGGACAAAAAAATGGAGAGGCAGGCGTGTAAATAGCCGCTCTCGTGGTGCGGTGTGGAAACGTAGTACGGCCCGTAGTGGAAGGTCAGCCGATAAGGCCAAAATCGTCCCTTAAACGGCCGTCGCGTTAGCGGATGGGGGCGGCTACCGATATCAACCAATGAATTGCCAAATCGCTCACCTGAATCGGCTTCGGCTTCGGCTTCGTCGGCGATTCCAAGGTGGCCACCTCTGCGTTGCGGATCTGGTATCTGCGGGATGTTGAGACACGACCAAATTGGCCGAGCTGCGATGCGTGAATATTTGCGGGGATGCGAAATGCGAATTTATGCGGACTGAGACACGACCGTAGTGGCCGCGCTGCGGGGCATGAATGCGAATGTATGCGGGTTAAGACACGACCGTATTGGCCGCGCTGCGGGGCATGAATCCTTGCGGGGCAAAAGCCCATGCCGTTTTGTGTGCGACGGCAAAACGTAGCTGATATCAAAGGCTCGCATGCCGCCGCGATATAAAGCGGTTCAAGGGCGAAAAGGCCGCCACACCATACTCCCCGCCTTGAAAGGTCCTGAGCTTTCAAAAAAATTGCTACTTTATCAAGGAGCTATTAACAGCGGTTTGAAACAATATTGTCATTAAATTCCTGAAATTAACTATTATATTTCAGGTGCGTTAAATTGCGGTTAGATTTATATCGTAACAAACTATATATAAATGCCCTATTAATACACTATCTATATATACATGAATTAGCTAAAATATTGTTTATTGGGTTGGCAAAGGATATAGCTTGGTGACAGGACGTCTGTATGTACCTGACCCGGTTTTTACTGAAGCTACGCGGATTACACCATCCGATCCGGGAAAAGTCTCTGTTATAACGCCTAGTGGCCAAGTTAAAGGAGGTACATTATCTTGACCCAAGAGAACAACAGTACCGATCTCTATTGGGCGATCGGGTGATCCCCACTTCTGCCGAACTTGCAGCGTGTGCAAGTATTCAACTCGCCATTTTTTCCAATAAGACAATACAAGCTGATCTAAAAGCCTTTTGCGGTTTGTTAAGTTCAAGCTTTCATCTGTCAATTCAGAAGAAGGTAAATACTTGAGGGGACTGGACATTAAGAAATGCGCCGGAGTGAGCACATCCGGTGCGCGTGGCGGAATCATTGTCCACTCAATGCGTGTTTTAAGAAGCTCCCTTTTGATATCAGATTGGGCAGTGGAGTTTAACAAAAAAGAATAAATTTCGCCGAGCTGTGCCTTAGCTCCGACAAAATTGGTGCCATTGTCTGAGTATATAACAGACACTGGACCGCGGCGGGAAATAAATCTTTTGAAGGCGGAAAGAAACGCATCGGATGTAAGTTCCGATACAAGTTCGATAGGTATGGCTTTAGTAACCATACAGACAAACAAACAAATGTAAACTTTCTGAGAGGGTTGACCCCTACGGCGAGTAGGTATATAAGCGACAGGTAAATTAACGTGTATTTTAGCAATACGATTGCTGACAAAAATAGACCACCTATGTGGCGACAAGTGGATCCACGAAAGCGCTATTGTAGAATCCGAGAAGGCGTAAACACCTGTAATAGGTAGACGAGCGGAAAGTTTGTCGCGGACCACGCGAACAAGCTTGGACAGCAGCAAAGCGGCGACAAGTTCTAATCGAGCTAGCGTTGTTATTTTAACTGGAGAAACCTTTGACTTTGCACATAAAAGCCGGACGGTGATATTACCTTCAGGATCAGTGATGTGTAAATAAACACAACAACCGTAACCACTGAAGCTCGCGTCACAAAAGGCTACGATGTTCACTACGGCTTTTCCCGCAATGCCAATATGGCGCGGAATTTTTAGAGAAGAGAGTGCGGAAAAATCGCGAGCAAAAGCTGAAAAGCGACTGATGATGGATTCCGGAGGAACCTCATCCCAGTCTATTTTAGCTAGCCATAGTTCCTTAATAAGAATTTTGGCGTACAGCACAACTGGAGCTACAACGCCAAGTATGTCGAATAAGCGGGCAACTAGCGATAGAATCGTGCGCTTTGTGCATTTATCTTCTACAGCGATTGTTGTCAAAGCAAAGTAATCGTCAGCAGGATCCCAGGTTAAACCAAGGATTTTAAAATTGTAAATATCGTTACCCATGCCAGAAAAATTTACTGGTAAGCGGTGAGACTCGGGAAGAACCTCCAATACAGCGGGTGAATTAGTGGCCCATTTGACAAGGTCGAAAGAGCCTAATTTAAATAAATCGATTAATTCGCGAGACAATCGCATGGCAGTCTGTTCATCGGGAACCGAATCGACATAATCATCCATGTAAAACTAATTTTCTACCAGTTTAGAAGCCTCAGGGAAGCGGTCACTATGCTCGCACGCTAAGTTGCGTAACGTACGCATAGCTAAGTAAGGGCTAGGCTTTAGCCCGAAGGGTACGCGGTTAAAATTGTAAGTGCGAATAGGTTCGTTCCTACTGAAACGAAATAAAATTCGTAAGTATTTACGATGGTGCTCGTTTACTCCGATGCGCAAAAACATTTGTTTTATATCAGCGGTCATTGCTATTGGGAATGTACGAAAGTCGAGTAACAACGAGAACAAGTCAGCCTGCAAATTAGGTCCGACATGCAAAATGTCATTAAGTGACAGCCCTGAGTGCGTTTTAGCACTAGCGTCTAAAACGATACGGATGCTGTCCTTATCTGGTCTGACAACGGCGTGATGCGGTATGTAGTAACCCTCCTCTGTCAATTCAGAGTCAGGCACCTGGGACAAATACCCCTGCGTTATATAATCGGCGATAGTTTTATTATAATTTTCTCGATCTAATTCATCTGGACTAATAAAACGTTGAGGTGGAATTTCCTCTAACCCAAAGAACTTCCGTAAACTTGACTCAATGTCAACGTTAGCAAGCGCGGTAAACGAAGATGTAGTACTATGTAGGCAGGTTGCATCATAATGACATGCAATATCTCCCATAAGCACGTAACCAAAGCTGGTTAATATAGCGGGTGGTGCGCGGTTACCAGAATCGACCCTATCTCCCAAATAAATATAAGGAAACAGTTGAGCACCAAGAACAACGTCAATTTCTCCCGGTACATTCCAGGATAAATCGGCAAGCGGTAAATTATTTAAATATGACATATCTTCATTTAATGTAATGAAATTTGCGGAAGTTTGTCTGTAATACAGTCAACTACTAAAGCACGAATGTAATATTTGTTGTTAGGATTAATTCGTGATTCTATTGCGAAATCAATAAAACCGTGTACAGGTCGCGAGGTCATACCAACACCTTGTAAAGATGAATTGCGTAATTTAATTATGGGAATGTTCAAGCGTTTACAACAATCCATAGTAATTAAGTTATTTTGTGACCCGTTGTCTATTAAACACCTGACGACGAGCGTATTTCCGTTTTTACCATGTGCATAGATCTGTGCGGTCGATAACAATATAGCCGAACTCGAAGCCGCTGAACTAAGCGATACGGAAGACGTGTCGTGAGATTGTGATACTGATTGCGTTGATATGGGCGCACGGTCAGCTGCTTGCGGTCCAGCCGCCACAGACGGCTTATTAGGGCGATCATCCTTTAAGTTCGAAAAATGCAGTAAAGAATGATGCGGTTTTTTACAAATTTTACAAACGTTCCGTGATTTACATTTAGTTGACGAGTGAGATAGACTTAAACAGTTTATACAGCCGCGTTTCGCTTTAATTAACTCGAAACGCGCTTGCGGTGATTTCATATTTTTAAATTCAATGCAGCGAAATAGCTGGTGTTCTCTGTCGCATAGCGGGCAACGCGTATTAGAAATCTGTTCACTCGATACAAACGACTTGCAGGCACCTTGTGCGCCACGGCCAAGGCTGTGATAAGGTAAACTGAAATTTGCGCGCGGCTTGGTCTGCGAATTATTAGCATGCGAGCGCTCGAGTACTTTGACATAATCTTGCGTAAATGAAATAAATTGTTTACAGGAGGGTAATTCTATTCCGCTCACCCTATCTTCGAATTGTTGAAGCGTTTGGGGATCAAGTTTTCTTAAACCACAATGTAACAAGACAAAATCTAATAGGTCGGGAATGTCTAACTGTTTTAATGCGGCGATGGACGCGGAATATTTTTCTATATATGTATTCAAACTAACAGCATTACCGACGCATCTTTTGATGTCCAGAATGTTATTTAGATAATGACTGCCTAAACTACGTTTATCTTGATACCTTTTAACAAGACTATCCCATATAATATTATAAGTATCCCCTGTAGGAATAATACCTGCGGTTAATTTTAAAGCGTCATGAGTTAATTTACTAATCAAATACTGCACACGCTGCGCGTCAGTCAAATTTGTATTTAAATGCACATTGCTACGAAATATTTCGTAAAATATTGGCCAGCTCTCAGTCTTGCCATCGAAAGAAGGCAGTTCAATTGGCGGTAATTTTACGATACCTCTTTTTTGATCTAATGTAAATGTTTTGCTGTTTGACAATATAAGGTTGCGTTTATATTTAATACTCGAATATAAATCTTCAATAGAATTTAAACATGAGTAGTCTGGAGGAGTCTGATCAATTTCAAACTGCAAATTGTTAATTTCATCAATTATTGTTTCAAACCTGCTGTATAATTCACTAATAGATTCTGTTTGAGATAAAAATAAGTCGTTTGAGCGTAATTCATAATTTGAAATATTTTTTTATATGTTATATAAACGATTAAATCGTTCGAAAATCGCCTCTTTTTTGGCAGTTAACTGAACTAATTTTAATTCAAGCTTATCCATAAGGGAACTTTACTTGAATAAAGCGTAATAAATTGTATCTGAAACCAATCCGGCTTGAAGGACCAAAAATGGAGAGGCAGGCGTGTAAATAGCCGCTCTCGTGGATGCGGTGTGGGATACGAACCGATGCGGCTCGTAAGGACCAAAAATGGAGAGGCAGGCGTGTAAATAGCCGCTCTCGTGGTGCGGTGTGGAAACGTAGTACGGCCCGTAGTGGAAGGTCAGCCGATAAGGCCAAATCGTCCCTTAAACGGCCGTCGCGTTAGCGGATGGGGGCGGCTACCGATATCAACCAATGAATTGCCAAATCGCTCACCTGAATCGGCTTCGGCTTCGGCTTCGTCGGCGATTCCAAGGTGGCCACCTCTGCGTTGCGGATCTGGTATCTGCGGGATGTTGAGACACGACCAAATTGGCCGAGCTGCGATGCGTGAATATTTGCGGGGATGCGAAATGCGAATTTATGCGGACTGAGACACGACCGTAGTGGCCGCGCTGCGGGGCATGAATGCGAATGTATGCGGGTTAAGACACGACCGTATTGGCCGCGCTGCGGGGCATGAATCCTTGCGGGGCAAAAGCCCATGCCGTTTTGTGTGCGACGGCAAAACGTAGCTGATATCAAAGGCTCGCATGCCGCCGCGATATAAAGCGGTTCAAGGGCGAAAAGGCCGCCACACCAAGTTCTCTAAACATACTCACAACTCTTTAAATGTCAGCCATTTTATTTTATTTACTCAACTATTAATCGCTCAAAAAGACAAGCCCCAGTCGTCCAACGTCTGACTTTTTTGATACACAGTTTATTGTTTATATCATATTTTTGTGTTATCTAAATGCGTGTAATTTTCTTTCTTACTTTAGTACCGAATGTGTTGGTTATCCTTCTATTTTCAAAGAGGCCTTGCACTTGCAACTAGGCTTTATTTGCACTTCTCTTTATTCCTATCTATCCTTTTTGTTTACTTTTCGCCCCTAGATTTATTAAGATAGCCTCCAAATTATCAAATAGATCCGTTTTATTCCTTACTTGGATGGTGAAAGTGTTGCCTATCTTCCAGACTTCGGTATGGGCCTTGGGCCTGGTGTTTGGCTTTATTATCACTACTAAACGTACTTCATAAAATCTGCATCCTTATACTTTACTTATTTTCTTAACCTCCAAAATTCTATTCAAAGATTTTAATGTACTTATTACTGGTTGTGTAAGGTCGTCTAAGGCACGATGCTTGCCATACCGTCTGGCATAGGAGATGGTCCATGACGACCGGGCACAGTGGCGAAAATATGAGAGCCTTAACCTCTCAGTTTGCAACTTGTGCTCCCACGCAGGGTGTTAAGAGAGTCTTATCATTATTATTATAACACATATTCAAGTATGAACCGCACTTTACACCAATAAGATGAACTAGCTATATTTTCGAGACAGACTAATAAACCTAATAAATTTTAAAATATCAAATAGCAAATCTGATATTCAAAAAGCTACACTAGCGCTAACCAAGCTACACCCATACCAAGGAAAAATTCCAACACTAATAACTATCCTTTAACGATAAATAACACAATGATTAAAAACAGGCGCCTCTGAAAACGCTGGAAAATTACCCATTTAGAAACAGACCAACGAGCTATGACAACACAACTAATGAAACTTCTATTACAATATAAAAGAACATTCAACATTACGAGGCGCATTCAAGTTATAACACCTCCGATTTTTTTCCCTCACAAACTAATCACACGAAAACTATGAAACTTGTGTCACTTCTCGACGTAATCTTCCTACTGTACACATTTTTCACAACGTTGACGCCATAATTCCATGGCCGCTGCGAATGCTTTTTTAGGAGTCTTCTTTGACTACTGGAAAATCGGTGATGCAATAGCGGCACGACTAGTAAATTTTCCATCACGGACAGAGTATTTTATTGTTAGAAACAATCTTTAGGAGCCAGGTCAGATAAGTAGGAAGCATGAGAATTCACTACAAAGTTGTTGTCACAAAGCCTTGTGGTCGTCTGTCGGCATTTATGGGGGACACTTTTTGCATTTTCAGTTCACGTAAATGCCAACTTTGGAGGCGATGTGTTCCAGACTCATTCGGCGATCCTCCAAAACAAGTTTTTCCACTCGCTTGATCATGTCGTCAAATTGGCTAATGCGAAGCCGAGATTGTCTTGGTTTGTTGTCATACGACGTTCTGCCTTCTTTAAACTGTCGCACCCACAAAAGCACATTAGACACATCTATAACACCATCGCCACATGTCTCCCTCAACTAGCGATGAATTTCGATCGGTGCCACACCACGCAAATGGAGAAAACGTCCTCACTCTCGCCGATGCCGCTAGAGTCCTGTGTGCCATGCAGTGTTGTCATCTCTGTCACGCATCCACAATGAGTATGCGCGTACCTTAAAGTAAACCGCATGTTTCTATCTGTTCTCAATCCTGAGAAAAAAATTCGGAGGTGTTATAACTTGAATGAATCTCGTATTTAGCTAGTCTAAAAGATACCTCTAAGTATCCGCGTGGAAAGAAATTTAAAAAATTAAGAGCTATAACACATACCACCTACTATAAAACCAGACGGTTAATGAACCGGCTATAGTAAAAAGAAAACAAAAAACCTTCACTGACAACCAATGTATTTATATCTTTCTCCAAACAATGTCCTGAGAAAAATGCTAAAATTATAGACTTGCCTTTACCAAATGAGCCTATCGATCAGCTTATTTAAGTTATCATAATTTCAGTAAATAATCAGTAAAGAAAGTAACGGTAAAAAGGCCCCAGGCTTCGACGACTTCATCACCGAGATAATTCCCAACAGCTACCTGAAACTGCAATTTAAGCTATCACACAAATATACAATGCTATTATTGCAATCAAATACTTTCAAAACTTCTGGAAAGTGACTCAGATAATAATGGTGTAGAAGCCACAAAACTTACTGTTGTTACCAGGTCGGGCTCGGGCGGTGATAAATCAGGCTACGACCGGCAATGCGTGTGGCACGGAAGGCTAAAAAAACGAAGCGTCGGCTCCAACTTACGAATTAGAATTATATTTACGATCTTACAAACTTAACCTACCTTACGCTAACTTAACCTACGACTTAATGTACGCGCTGAAATGGGCAGCGAGCTGGCGCAGCGAAGCCGGGCCGCGAGCTAGGTGCAGCAGCGGGGCCGGTTCGGAAAGCGAGCAGCAGGTCCGAGCAACAAGCAGCAGGTCCGGGCAGCGAGCAGCAAAAGAAGCCAAAAGAGACTCACCTGATGACACTTGATGGTTTCTTCTTAAAGGGCTAACGACTGAGCGAATTCTTTGGTGCCTCAGGTTTTAAGGGCTCAGCTTGTGCCCCACTGCTGCTGGAGTCCAGAGTTTAGGGTGGAAGCATGCTGAGCCCGCTGTGGAATGCAGGGCTTGTCCAGGATTGGTGGACCCCAGGGGCGCCTTTGCGCTGATTGAAAAATGCACCGGCGCCCTTGGTCTGGTTGGTAAATGCCGTGGCGGCTATGGTTGGTGGCGTTCGGGTCGACTCGAGATCACTTGGCACGACGCGGCGCGGTAGGTCAAGAATCCCAGTGTTGCACACGGCGACACAATGTCGGCCTCAGGTAACATTCATTTAGGATTATAAATTCCAAAGGAGAGCCTTTGAATTGCACACGGCTCCACAAAATTCCAGGCCAGGTAACATCAGCCCCGGCAAAATCGGGACCAAGTAACACTGCATACCAACTATTCACGGCCGACTTACCAACTACGAGATTAACCTTAATTGTTATCTCCGCTGTTTTTGCCTTGCATATCAATCCTACAACTGTATCCCGCAACTTACAATACTCTCTCAATAATGTTCACCAACGGCTTAAGGTTTGGAAAATTAAAGTGAAGGAAAATAAATTCTAATACGTCATTCAGTGGACAACAACTAACACCTGCCGACTTCACAAAGTATTGGGTTTCCATTTAAACTGGTTTTTGACTTAGAGAATCTATATTTTCAATAAACAAAAACAGCTTAGGTTCTAATATATAAAGTTATACTGAATAAACAAAAACAGATCTAAAAAACACTATTAGAAAACAATCTCTATATAAACTACTATACAAGGTTGCATTATATATTGCAAGGATATATGGTATCTCTCTCTGGGGAACTGATAACATCTCCAACCTGGCTATCATTGAAAGTTTCCAAAATAAAATTCTACTTCCTATGATTTATAAACCGTTATATATTTCAAACAAACTAATTTCAAGTCATTTGTGTATACCCACTGTAAAAGAAATGATACAAAGCTTCACTAACAAATATAAAGACAAACTGTTGATACATCCCAAACAACTATTCAATACATTAATTAACAAAACCGTTAAATCGAAACGTCTAAAGCGATTTAAACCAAATGCACTCCTAACGCGATTAATTTTTAATTTTAATCTTAAAATGTACTTTACTTTTAATTCGAATAATAATTTATAATTAATTTACCTACCACTTAACTTTTCATTAAAACATTCACGTGTAATATGGACTAGTGAAAATTATAATAAAGTGACTTATTAGATACTTGGTCTACATTCCCAAGAGCGCATTTGGCAACGTCAACTGCTACTTGCACTAATTTGTATCACGTACCCCACAAAAGACATTGTTCTTTGTAAACAGGTCAGACTATATAAAAAAATTGAGATTTATTAGGGCAGCGATCCTGAGCAAATACAGTCAGCCCTTTTATTGTTGAATTCGGGTAACTGTATGGGCCCAAACGTTGTCGTAAAGCAAACTAACGTCTCGAATTAGAAATTCACGTCTTACGATAATAAGCGCTCCTGTCCGTCTATTACATTTATATTTAATTCACCCACATAATAAAATGAATTGTTATTTGTTCCTCAGAAAAAATGATACGCCCATTATCCGGTGAGCTTCTAGAGAAAGCTAAAGCGGAATTATTTGAAGACCCCAGTAGGACCGAACAAGATTTGGAACACATCGAAGAATGGCTGAAGAAGCAACCCCACTTAAGAGTAAAAAAAGGTAATGCATGCATACATCAATGGAATTTTTCTCAATTTAGTGAATTTCCACTTAGATCGCCAGTACTTACTAAATTTTTTGCGAAGTTCAAAATTCAGCTTACAACGAACAAAGGAAAAGATCGACTACTTTTACACTGTGAAATCGATTACGCCCGAACTCAATAACAAGAATCCGCAAGACCCAAAAATGGAGATGATAATAAAAGAAGGGTAATGCTAACACAGCTCACTACAACTTTTAACGCTGTGTTGTAGGGTTATTGTACCGATCACCAAAACCGCAGCGAAGGAACCGTTTCCCGTGGTCGCGCTGATTGACTGGAAAAAATCGGACCCCGAAAAAATTTCTTTCGTCGATTTGTTCAAAGCTGGGTTTATGTACCTTTATGTTCTGCTACAAGAAAATGACAATCTTTCTGTATGTGGCTGTTACATTTTATATGACATGAAATTATTTCCTCTAAGCTACGTAACGCAACTGACTCCAGCCATTTGCATGCGAAACGTAACGATTTTTCAAAATGCGTATCCATATAGGGTAAAAGAGCTGATATTCATAAACACTCCTAAAATGTATGAAGTATTCATCAACATGTTTTTACCGTTTTTAAGCAAGAAAATCAAAGATAGGGTATGGAGTTCTATTATGGCTAGGTTATCAATTAAAATTCTTTCTATATCAGATTAAAATCCTCGCCGAAGACGAAACTGACAAATTGTATGATATCATTCCCAAAGGATTTTTGCCCAAGGACTATGGCGGAGAAGCTCAGTCTGTCGAAAATCCGTCAAGAAAATGAATGCGGTTGTGACGAGTCCAAGCGAGTCGGACAGTCTCCACTCAAAACCGACATGTTAGGAGCAGAGGGAAGCTTTAGAAACTTAAACGTTGACTAACTCTATTTGATTATTATAATATTGTTAATTTTAGTTAGAATTACAAAATATACTAAAGGTATAAATGTAAATGGTAAGTAGCAAATGGCAAAAAGTTATGTTAATTAAACTAATAAACTCATAATATATAAAAAAGATCAAAAAATAAATTATCAAAAGTTAACATCGCAGACCAATTTTTAGTTACTTATTACATGCTGGAAGTGAACAAAAACATAAACTTATCATTCTAGAGCACCAAATATACCTCTTTGTTTAAATAAATTTTTTTCTTCTACATGAATCAACGTATTATCAAATCCCAATAAATACAGTACTTTACTTAAAAGATTAAACAATAGGGTTTTTCCTATTCCCGTTATTCGGAAGTAAAGAACATGAGCTTCTCGGTTCCATATTCTAGTATATCCTATTCTGCACTCAAATAAGTAATCAGAATGCCCTAGCTAAGTAACTCAAACCACCTTCACCAAAATTTACTCTCACTCAAATTTAAGAAACAACTGAAACTAAACTAAATCCCAGAAAATCCCTTATTACGGTGAGAATTCTCAAAAAACATTCAAAAGTAGGCTTACAATACATTACTTAGATTAAGCCAGTAAATAAAGCCCAAAATCGACCCTTATATTTAAATTTTTTTCTTAAAGGCCGATTTTGACGTATGAGGGCTCATTTTCTTGGTTATGATTTCTAGATCAAAGTGCAAGGGTTTTTGTTTATGACTAATTGTTTATATTGCTCTGAACGACGCTATTATTTAACATTAATTATTGTTTATTAACAATATAAACAATTAGTCAGAAACAAAAGCCCTTGCACTTTGATCTAGAGATCATAACCAAGAAAATGAGCCCTCATACGTCAAAATCGGCCTTTAAGAAAAAATTTTAAAATCAAAACCTTTATTTACTGGACTAGATTTACAATGCGGTCTTTTTAAAAATCTATATTTTCCACTTTTGCGAAAAGTAGTCCAAATGGTCCTTATACAAAAACCTAGTAAACCACCACAAAAGGTAAAATCTTACGGATCTATGAGGATAATAACAGATACCCTGAATGGCAGTAATACCCAAATATCAATTCGGTTTAGTTTTAACCACTCTGCCAATTATAGAGGGTTGTAGATTCTTAAACAATTACAACAGAAATTGTATTCACCACCACGCTAACAAATTAATAAAATGCTAACAAGAATAGTTCAACTTGAAGTAACGTACTCTCAAACAGCAACTAAGCCCTCTAGTCTATAATGCGCTAACATGACTCAAAATTATACAGACAACATACATTAACAAACAAATGAGAAAAAGTTAGCTTCACATAATCAACAACCTACGACTTCTGACAAAATGAGCAGAGAATACGATAGTAGAGCTGCTAACAGAAACTAGCTTCCTTCCATTTCTTCATTAATGCAACTTTTCCAAAGAGGATACTGGTTCAAACTGGCAGCGTGGTACTAGTCCGCGTGATGAATGTTAATAGGTAACTTTGGACGTTGAAGGCAGGCACAATCCTCGGTCATTGTATGTCGGTCTCTGCATCTAGCCAAGATCAGAGTCAAGAATCGACAGCAGTGATCGCCATATCCTGCAAGTTTAAATCCTAACCAACAGGAAAAAGTTTGGGAATTACAGCGGCGATAAAAACCATGCCCGCTGCAGCAATGGAGACTCTTCTAGATCTCCCACCTTTGCACATAGTAATTCAGGGGGAGGCAAGATTAGATCACTATAGGCTGTATCATTCACTGTACAAAACAAACACGGGTACAGGTCATACAAGAATAATTAACAGTCTGGGGGGCCCTCTGCTTAAAATGATGACGGACTACATGACCTCAAAAATATGTGACGACTTTCTATTTGAGGTGATAATGCAGGATCGAAATAGGAGCGAGACTTTTAGACAGGAAATTGTACCTGGTAGCCTAATCTGGTACACAGATGGTTCTAAAACCGAGCTGGGTACCAGAGCTGGAATATATGCTGAAGCTCCCAGGGTAGAGCTAAGCTTCTCCCTGGGTCAGTACGCTTCTGTCTTTCAGACAGAAATATACGCCATACTACAGTGTGTGCGTGAAAATCGTAAGAGGCCTTACAAGAGCAAGCGGATCTATATTATATCAGACAGCCAGGCAGCTTTAAAGGCTTTATTAAGCACAAAAGCATCATGTAGACTGGTATGGGAATGCATCAACGAACTCAATACACTGGCAGAACATAACACACTAAAACTGTTATGGGCACCTGGGCATTGCGTATCTATGGCAACGATAAAGCCTATTAACTGGCCAGGCAGGGATCTAGTGAGGCTTATATAGGCCCAGAACCTGCATTAGAAATTTCACGAAGTGCTGCCCGAAGCTTTATTAAGGAGAGAGCGCGCACTCATCATCGAATGTACTGGAAGAACCGACCAGGACATTATTTCAGCAAAACCTTTAATAAGGGGCCTTGCCAAAAGAGAGCTGCAGAACTCCTTAACCTAAGTAGGCCACAGTTAAAGACAACCATAGGGTTTCTCACAGGACATGCGACTGTAAAAGAACACCTCTGGAAAATTGGTAAATTCAATGGTGACCTTGCATGCAGACTTTGTAGCAAGGAACCAGAAACAGCCTTACACATCCTATGCAAGTGCGATGCGCTGTGTAGGAAAAGGCAACCTATATTCGGGAAACCAATCTTGGAACCGGAAGATTTCCAGACACACCCTGTAAAGGACCTGTATCTGGTGATTCAGGGGACGTCAATTGGTTGTGAATTTATTTAATTAGGGTAATCACACTAAGCTATAGGCTGCAGTGAACATGGATCCATTAAGGAAGACACCCTAAACGCAAAGAAAACAGGCCAAAGATAGAGATCTGTTGCACCGGAGTCAAGACGTGTTCTAATACGACAAGGATTCAAAAAGCAAGACAAATATTGTGCGTCACAAAAAAGACCGGCGATGCAACTCCCATACGATAGACTGCTAGGCGATTGCCACTGACCAAAAGAGAAGAATCTGAGAAGATAATTTCGGATATGGAAAAGGGTGGCTTAATTGAACCTTCGACAAACCCGTGGTCTTCGCCCGTGGTGCTAATTAAGAAAAAGGATGGGTCCACCAGATTTTGCGTTGACTATCCTCCACTCAACGATGTCACAAGGGATAATTATCCACTACAGCGCATTGATGACGCGCTACCCCCCTAGCCAGATTTAAATAATTCTCAACCTTAGATCTGAAAAACGGATATTAACAAGTCGAAATAGATCCCAAAGAAAAGACAGTTTTTTCTATTGAGTCTGGGTTATGGCAGCTCATAATAATGCCATTTGAACTATGTAACGACCCTTTGATTTTTAAAAGATTAACGAAGACAGTTCTTAACGGGCTATCCTGAAAAACTTGTGTGGTCTGTTTGGATAACATCATAGTAACTGAAAAAACTATCTAAGAGCACCTAAAGAACTTAGAACGGCTATTCCAACGAATGAGAAACGCAAATCCGAAATTAAGTCCAAACAAGTGCTCTCTCTTCGGGAAGAAAGTAATCTTGAACATATAGTGAGTGACGAGGGTATGGCAGCTGATCCAGAGAAAGTTAAAAGCGTGAAACAGTACCAAAAGACAAGCACGAGGTTAGAAGTTTTGTGGGACTGCGCATTTACTGCCAATGATATATATTTGAATTTGCCAACACTTCGAAGCCTCTGACGCAACTAACGGAAAAGGGTCGAAATTTTGAATAGAGCGAAAAGTGTCGAGGATCTTTTGAACACTTGTAGCGTTTCTTAGTAAATGCACCAATACTGAGTTACCCGCAGCCAAAAAAAAAGTTTATTTTGGATACAGATACAAGTAATGTAAGAATTGTAAGCGTATTGTTACACTTACAATAATGATCAATAAATAGTCATCGGTTATTTCTGTAAAACTTTATCAGAGACTGAACCCAACTATTGCGTAACTAATGAGAGAGCTCCTTGCTGTTGTTAAATCTGAAAAGCCAAGTTGCAAAATAGATCAAAATACTCCCGCAATACCACTTTGAAATAGAGCATAGAATTGGGAGTAGTCATCGTAACGTCGACGCCCTGTCAAGAAGATCGTGTCCAGAAAACTGCAGCCACTGTAGCCGTACAGAAAAGAAATTGCTCCTATGCTGCGAACAACTGCGGCTAATGACTTATGGCGATTGAGCAAGTTAAAACGTAACCAAAAAGAAGACCCGACTTTGAAATGGAAGGAAGCCGAGAGAAAACTCAACCAGACATAAGTGACTCCGTATTCGCCAGCAGTAAAATCGTATTGGGCACAATGGGATTCCATCACCGTAGAAGACTATGTTTTACAGCGCATGCTGGAGGGGAAGATAGATTTCAAAGAAAACTCCAGTTGTTAGTCCCAAAGAAGAAAGTTCCAGAAGTGTTGCAACAACTCCATGATTGTGTGTCTGTTAGCCATATTAGAATTGCAAAGACTGTAAAAAAGGTTCGCGAGCGATTTTACTGGGTGAATTGCAAGGAAGATTTTAAAGATTAGCCCCGGAAATGTATAGTATGTATAACGAGCAACGGCTCGCAGAAGAAGCCGAAGGCACCAATGAGGCAATATAACGTCGGAAATCCCTTTGAGAAAATTACCATTGACGTAGCTGGTCCGTTCCCTACAAGTGACAGTAGAAATACATTTATTCTAGTGATGATAGACTATCTCAATAAATGGGTTAATGGTGTCATATGGGATGTTGTTGTCTGTTAGTAGATAAATTATGTTTGGTTGCCGTATTAGTGTTTGGTGGTCTGCCACATTATTGCATCTCGGGGTTGTAGTTCCTCTATATATTTGTGATACATTTTGAGTTTATAATCATCTACTTTCATTCTAACTTGGTGGGTTAGTTCATTGGTAAGCTTTTTTAAATGTGGCCTGCGTGTTCTTTGCCACTCACGTCTTGTTTTGTTTTTAAGTTTGATTAAGTTTACAATTTCTACTGGTGTTTGAGGATGTCGTCTTGGTTTGTTAATATTTGGTGTTATTGCTGATTGTATGCTAGTTCTTACTTCATGTATGTCGTTTGTGTGTATGGGTTTCTCATGTTTTTGCCTAATTCAGTATGGAAAATATCTCAGTCAACTTTGCCTTCAATTAATTTAGGTATCATCGGTATTGATGAGACGATCACTGGTGATCAGAATCAAGCTCATTTAGCTCGTTTGATAAATTAGTTTGTTAAAGTTTTTGAACAGAACCATATCTAATATGTCTGATTTATGATCCGGTCTTCTGGGATAATATGTATAATCTGTGGAAGTTGTTATTTGTATTCCGTGGTTTATAATAATATTATTTAACCTAATACCATTTGGGTTTGTAGCTCTGCATCCCCAGTCCGTAAGTTTGGAGTTCAAATCACCTATGACTAATGTTTGATGATTGCCATTAAATAATATAGTGATATCGCTTTCCAGAATTTTTTTATTTGGTTGCTTATATATATATTATAACTGCATCCTTTAAAGTTTACACGCTATGGCGGTATATTTTGCTTTTTTGGACATTGGGTAAAGTTGTGGTTGCCTGTGCATTTCACACATCTGGGTTCCATTCTACAATAGTTGCGCGTGTGTCCGTACCGTTGGCATTTTTTACATTGAGGAATGTCGGTTGATTTTCTTCTAGGTTCAACTTCAATTATGCTGTGTTGTATTTTATGTAAATTCAGAATCCGTTTCTCTTTATCTATGGTATATAAATCCACCGCACATAAGGGTATTGGTTTTTGTCTCTACTGTAAAGGCGTACTACCTTTATGACCGGGTAGTTTAACTCTTTTAGTTCTTCTAATACTTCATTTTCTGTAATCGATACCGGGATCTAATGATAACTGATAGATTCTCTGAGTCTTTAAAAGTATGGTAGTTAAGATTGTTGTCTGTGTAGAATTTAGTCATCTATCGTGTTTAGATTGATTTTAATTTTATCATCTTTTAGTGCAGTATCAAATTCTTCTGTTGTTTGCTCTTTAAGATTCTTGATTATTTCTTGGTATTTTACATTTGCTGCATAGTGCAAGAATATTGGTGGTATTTTTATTTTATTATCTTGAGGTGTATTTGTGACACTATTTTGTTGATCGGTTTCCATCTGGGCGATTGCGGCTGCGTGTTTACCTTGATAAATTATAATGCTGGAATTTTGTATACTATCATTTGAAAGATAATATTATACATGTGATAAGATTAGTGGGTTCAAAATAGTATTTCTTATTTGTTCTCTTACTCATTGTCATGTGGCTAGGAACCCCAGCTGGGGTCCGCTTCTGTTTGCACTATTATTACACTTATAATTAAAGTTCGCTTTTACACGGAAACGATTATAAAGGCTAGAGGTCAAACGTTAGCACTGCGATAACAGATAATTAACTATAACATTATTCCATGGAATCCTACAGACACAGCAGTCATATACCTAGGGGTACTACTCGACTCACGACTAACCTGGAAGCTTCACGTAAATCTCAAGATCAACCAAGGTGACACGAGACTAGATTAAGTGTATCCTCTTATTAACAGAAAATCATCACTCAAGCCTAAATGTGCCAACTTGAATCTGGAGCAACACAGCCACATCCAACACACTAAAACTGCAAGCAAAGTTTTTAATATAAAATTCTCCGAAGAGCAGTAATGCTCGTTGGTACATCCGAAACCAACAGCTACGTTATGAACCAGATGTACCTACAGTTCAATCATATTAACAATATGTTACAGCTAATGTTTATATTACTGCTATCATCAATGCAATGAATAACGTTGCAACTGTTGAACTGCCAAAATAAATACAAAAAAGAAGCCGCGCCCACGTAATATAATTAATCGTTTTCTTTTTACAAAAAAATGATACGCCCATTGTCCGGTAAGCTCCTAGAAAAAGCCAAAGCAGAATTATTTGAAGACCCCAGTAGAAATGAACAAGACTTGGAACACAAAGAAGAATGGCTGAAGAAGCAACCCCACTTAAGAGTAAAAAAAGGTAATGCATGCATACATCAATGGATTTTTTTCAATTTTGAGAATTCCCCTTTAGATCGCCGGTACTTACTGAATAGTTTGCGAAGTTCAAAATTCAGCCTACAACGAACAAAGGAGAAGATCGACTACTTTTACACTATCAAATAAATTACACGAACTCAATAACAAGGACCCACAAGACCGAAAAACAGAGATAATAATAAAAGAAGGGTAATGTTAAGCACAACTCACTATCATTATGATTATCATTACATCATTACATATATTTAATACGATTGTTTGTACTCATATACATATGTCACAATCGAAAGTCATTGACTTTAAACTTTTTAATTCGTATTTAAGATTTCATATATCAAGTGTTACGCAGTGAATATGGGTTTCTTCCTAGTAACTTTTAACGCCGAGTTGTAGGGTTATTGTGCCTATCACCAAAACCGCATCGAAGGAACCGTTTCCTAGGATCACGTTGATTGACTGGAAAAAATCGGACCTCGAAAAAATGCGTTACAATGATTTGTTCAAAACAGGGCTTATGTATCTTGATGTTCTCCTACAAGAAAATGATAACTTTTCTGTACGTGGCTGTTATATTTTACACGACATGAAGGAATTTCCTCTAAGCTACAGGCATGAAGTCCGTAAAGATTATTCAAAATGGGTATCCGTACAGGCTAGAAGGGGTGAGATTCATAAACACTCCAAAAATCTATGAAGTCTTCGTCAACATGTTTTTACCGTTTTTAAACAAGAAAATCAAAGATAGGGTGTGGAGTTCAATTATGGCTAGGTTATCAATTAAAACTCCTTCTATATCAGATTAAAATCCTCGCCGAAGACGAAGCTAATAAATTGTATGACATCATTCCCAAAGGATTTTTGCCCAAAGACTACGGCGGAGAAGCTCAGTCCGTCGAAAAATCAAGAGGTGAATTCATATTTTATTACTGTAAAAGTCAATTAATAATGTTTATTTTTCTAGTTGAATGGCACCAAATAATACTTGTTCACAAAGATTGGTTCCGTCAAGAAAATGAATGCGGTAGTGACGAATCCAAGCGAATCGGACAATCTCCACTCAAAACTGATATGTTAGGAGTAGATGGAAGCTTTAGAAACTTAAACGTTGACTAACTTTATTTTAATATTTTAATTGTAAAATTATCAATTTTTTATTGTTAAAATTACACAATATACTAAAGGTATAAAGGTAAATAAAAATTATGTCAATTAAATAATAGTAAATCCATGATACAGAGGTTTTATCAATAATTAACACCGTAAACAAATTTTTAATTCAAATTACAAGTCTCTCTAATGAAGCAACAACATCCTACTTATCACATACAAAAAGCGAATTGAACCACATAATCATCCTAGGATACAAGCATACCTCTGTTTAAATTTATTTTTTCTTTCATAAGATAAACATGACATTATTAAATCTCCCTAAACCAAGTTCTCAAAAGGTTAAACAATAGGGTTCTTATTCTCTAGATTCTTTCTTTATATGGCATAGGAATTTTTGCGTTGACCTTGTGGACGTTACCTATATTAAATAATCTAATTACAGGCTCTCTTTTCTTTTTAGTTGCTCTTCTCTTTTCTGCTCCTCAATAGATGTTTGGGCATATCAGATGTTTAATGAATAAAAACAATGGCAAGTTAATATCTTTATTATCTATATTATATATTTCCTCTATCCTCACCCACAATATACCGACAAATGTTCCAACAACCCCATCATCAAAATAAAATTTCTCCATCGTCACATCAAACAGAAAAATGGAAAATCTTAAAAAATCAACAAAAAAATCTAAAACTAGGCGAATAATGACAAAACAAACGAAAAGAAAAGATTATTTTCTTAACTCGCCTTTACCTACGAAGGTCATTCAATAATTAAAGAGACAAATTGGAGTGGGGAAAAGACTGTTGGTAGTACAAGTGTGATACATTTAGGATCTTAAGTTGGCCTCACTGGGATGAGTTCCAATCAGCTGATTGATCAACATTGCTCTGTTTATAACCTTAAAGTGAAGTTAAACGATGTCGAGTCTTCTTGAAAATTCCACATTGGTTGAACGACGTTCTGTGATTCGTTTTTTGATTGCTGAAGGTGAAAAACCAGCTAATGTATACTCTAGAATGACTAAAGTGTATTATGAAAGTTGTATGAACCGTGGAAATTTTTACAAGTGGGTAGAACACTTCAAAAGTGGTCAAGAATCAGTGTCTGATGAACACCGTTCTGGCCGGCCTATTGAAGTTTCAACTTCCTCACTTGAAACTCGAATTGATAACATTATTTTTAACATCCAATACTACTCAAATATGCTTTTGAAGAAGGTGAAGCCAGCCATGAGAGAGAAATTTGTGGGAAATTGGCTCCGACACCAAGACAAAGAGTTCTTTGCAGCCGGTATCAAAAAAGCTAGTAACTCGTTGGGACAAGTGCATAAATGTTGATGGGGATTATGTTGAAAAGCAGGAAAAGTCTTATTTTGTAGAAATAAACAGTTTTTTCTTCAGGTCAGTTTGTCTCTTTAATTATTGAATGACCCTCGTACATTAAATCCGTATGAAGAATTAAACAAACCGATTATTATAGCCTCTTGAACATAAATTATAAACAAATGTGAACAAACCACTCCTCTGTCTTCGTCAAAGAGGTAACTCCTAGCGAATTCCTTAATACACCTAATAAAGGTAACTATAAAATAATTTATCTTAGATAAGATATGCAAAAATTCATTCCAAAACACCAGATAGTTACTCCATAATCAACAAAAAAAAAATCCTACTAAACGACCTTAAAAAAATGCCATTTGAAATTAGTTGAAGAACTTCAGATACAGAAGGAACTAAATATTCGAGGTAAAAAGCAGTTTGCATCTTCCCAACCCTTCCATTCGAACAGATAATGCAGAATGAACCAAAAGCAGTAAGGACAAGGCTAATAGATTTGCTAACCATCTTTCCATAGTTTGTCAACCTAATCCTTAGTAAATAATCATGGTATGGAAAGTAAAGTATAGAAATATCTAGAATTCCCCTATCAGCTCACACCACTTTACCAAGATTTACTGTAGCCTTAAACTAAATCCTAAAAATTTCCTGAATACGATTATATTAAATATCCCCCAAAAAAATTTCAAAAATCTTATTATGCTCAGATTTACAACGCAGTCTTATTAACTGGTTATTTCCCTATTTTGTGGAAGGTAGCCCAGATATGTTTTCTCTCCCCCTCTCTCTCTCACACACACACACACACTCCCCTCTCTCCCTCTACCCCTCTCACTCTCTCTGATGGCCATACCAAATATGATATTCAAATTGTAAGCCTCAAAGACGAAATAACTGTTCAAAAATACAAAAAATTCTAATGATCTGGTGAAGAACTAATAAATCAACCAATACTTGAAGACTCAAAAAATATTTTCTGTACCACGAGCTAAGTAGATTTTAAACATTTGTTCTTTACATTATCTGTTGTCATATCAGTTACTTATAATAATCTACTTAAATATTGTAAATTAATTTGGAAAGTTAAATAAAAAATAGGGCACAGAAATAGGTAAGAAAAAAACCCGACCTGCTTAAATCAAAACATAAAATTGCAGAAAGAACTGTTATGTCCTTTATGATATCAAGAAGATTCTAGAAGTTTGCATACTCTTACAGGACAGCATATTAATTTTCGCAAATACACATATCTTCTATCATTTCAAAGGAAAAACGAACATGTGACGAAGAGAGCTATAGAAGACATTTGTAACAATAAATCTGTTATGGTACTACGTGCTTTTTAAACGAGGTCTTAAAATCAAATCAAAAATCGATTTTGTTTTACTAGTTCTATAATGAAAAGAAGTACATGAACACAGGAAGACATTGATGCAGTAAGACTTTACATTTTTCCAATAACATCTGCGCACAAAAATGCAAAAATGGTGCGTGCGTGCGTGCGTGTGTGTCTGTCGGTCTGTCAGTAAACAGGATATCTCGAGAACCGTACGAGCTAGAGACTTGAAATTTGGTATGCAAGTTACTTGTAGGTAGGGGACGCAGTGCGAAGCTTTTGGTAAAAATCGGCCAAGCCGTTTGGTCGCAAGGTCGCAAAAGCGGTCGCGAATCTAAACGGTTGAAGATACAAAAAATTCATTAGGATAAAAATGATTTGTTATCACGAGATAAACATGAATTTAAAATAATAAATAGGAACTCGAAAAAAAATTGAAGCTCAGGATATACCAGGTGTTCATAAAATGTTTCGGGAAATTTATATTACCGGATTTTGATCCGAGGTCAAATAAATAAGTTATAGCCGATTAAAAATTAATTAAACGGACCAATCACACCGCGCTCGGAAAGCTTCCGGGCCGACTGCGGGAAGACGAGGGGGGAGCGCTTGGCCGCTAGGAGGGAGCACGCAGGCGATAATGGGGAAGGCCGTGCGGCCGAGCTCGCACGGTTACCTTCAGTGACACAGCAAAATTTTAGGTACGAGTCAATTATTGTCTTGTGCTGTTTATTTTAATCAGCTTTCGAGTGTTGGACTCGCGCTTCGTCCTTTTTTAAAATAACAAGTTCCGGGACGAGAGCAGCGCAGGGCCGAGACGATGGGCCCGGTATAATATATAATAATAGGATAAGGAAAGTTGTGTGATGTTCACACCAGATTTTTTAACTTAATTTCAAAGTTGTTGGATATTACAACTAAATTATCGGGATACTCTAGTACAGATTAGTTATGTCAAGTTAAAATCAAAATCACTTTAAGCAGAGAATGATCCTGAACTACTCAATTATAATAACAATTTCGAAGGAATAAAGTCTTTCTTTCAATTAGTAATACACAAATGCATTCTAATTGCAAGGTCTTAACCGAGTTCCTTGATGACATACCATTAGCGGCAATACAGAAACTTTGGTTCCAGCATAATGGGGCTCCGGCGCATTTCTGTGCTGGCTGGATATGGAATACCCCGGCCGCTGGAGCGGACGTGGGGGTCCGGTTCTATTGCCGTCACTTTTGCCTGATCTTACACCGTTGGATTTTTTCTTATGAGGCCATCTCAAGGAACTAGTATATCGATACGTAGCGACAACACCAATGGACTTAGTTGCTCGTCTGCATGCTGCTTGTATTTCGGTGGACCCCGCGATGCTGCAACGTGTGATAACAGCCATTCCACGGCGTACTCAAGCCTGCCTCGACATGCACGGCGGATACTTTGAACATCTGCTTGAAATTATGCATATACTGCTGTTGATATGTTCAATAAAGTGTTTTTTCTTGCACCGGCAGTGACGTCATACTTTGTTTTTCGTATTTTTTTCGTAAACTATGGATCGTACAGGAACGCTTCTTTGGGAAGTTTTTATGTACTCCCAACGAACGTTTTGGGACATATATATATATATATATATATATATGTTTAAACAACTTAGTTCACGGGATGAACCGCGTCTATTTTGAGAAAATTCTCGACGTTTCGGCGGCATCGGCTTTGATACCATTTTCAAGAGGTTAGCTCTTCACTTGGGGTCTCAATCTGCCTACTCCCCAAGGAGAGCTATGAGTCTTTGAATAAGACTGAGCTTTCGTGTGACCTGCTTGATCTTTTATAGGGCTGGAAGTGAAAGTTTGTTTGGCGGGAGATGCGTTGGTTTGGGGAAAGTTTGTAGGATTAAGGGTGTTGCGTAATTGGCAGTGCGGAGCAATAAGGGGCTTCCACATGACAGGCAAACGCTGGCTGTCATCTCTTGTGTTGAGGCACTGTGGGCGTTTTTCTATTTCAATTGCCTCACATACTAATCTGCTGGTAAAATGGGAAATGGGGGCAATGGTTTTAGCTCCAGAGAAATTAATTTTGTGGCCTGTTTCTTTGCTGTGTTTGGCAAGTGCCGAACCATTATCGCCTTTCCGTACGGCCAGAGAATGCTCGTATATTCGGCTAGATATTTGCCGATTTGTTTGACCTATTTAGGTCCTTTGGCTGTCTCCACAAGGTATTTCATACACTCCTTGGGATTCATTGGGGCAGTGATCCTTTGTTGAGCGAATAAGCCCAGATATTTGGTTGTTAGTCGTAAAGACCGTGCGGATATTTTGCCGCATTAGTATGCGGCTTATTCTATCGGCGATGCCTCTGAAAATGGCATCAAAGCCGATGTCCATTATAATCTAATGATAACTAAAAGGAACAGATTATGTTTACCAATCAGTGGTTAAGGTGGGGTTTGCTTAATTATTATAGAGTTTTAAAATCATCCCACATTTTTTGCGTAAATAGCAGGTCCAATCTCTACTGGAGTCATATATTTTAAGCTAACTAACAAGTCTACCTTGACACACAACATTCTCAGTTTGCAGGTCATCCAATCGATAAACCAGAGACTTACTGAGTTCGAAGTACTTGGTGTATATTGCAAACTGAATATTTCGTGCAGCAGATGACCTAGATCGACCAATATAGTATATCAAATTTCTGAACGCCTTCCGTAGAACCTGCCTCGGTCAAGCTACGGACATACTGCCTTCCACGAATGCAGCGGCGCATGTGCGATGTTTGCTACAAGTTTCGCGTGGGTCCTAAAACCGATACAGTTTCTTAAATGTCACGCAACAAAGCAGCTAAAGGAGTTAGATGGAGGAAGTAAAACGTCTGTGCTAATGTGATATACAGAAATACAGTTATAGAGTGTAATTTTACGTTAATATGTTATGTGTTATGTACATACACATTTTTTTTATTGTAAAGTAAGTAAAATAAATAAGTAGTTTACTAACTTTACACATATTATTCAACACTTTCGAGAGAAAAACATTACAATAAACTTGCTAGTTAATTTAAAATCCACAGCCCCAGTCCCGACTTGAACTTTAAATTCGTGTCTACAGACGAAAAATAGAAAGTGTGAAATATACAACAAAAACAAATTAATATTCTTTGGCCTTTTTTCCATAAGCGAGAAATTACCCAAAATTCTTAAACGCGTCCATTTGAAGCCCGTTGTTGACTTGAAATGTCTTATATTAAATGTCATTGTAACAAGGATTATTTAAGAATCTCGAATAAACAAAAGAAAACCCAAAGTTTCGGAGCAAGATTGCTAATGAACTTGTGTACAATTAAAACTCCGCTTTTTTTCAAATGCCATTTATAAAATTAATGTCGTCGTCTGTCTAATAATAAAAAGTCAAGGCGAACCCAGAAGATCTAATAACCAGGAAAATAATAACATTTACAATAGAAGTGAAAACCTTTTGAATGAAAATTTTCTGATAGAGATGCTCACTGCTGCATTTTATCTTCTCTATCTCCAATATCCATTAGATTAATTTCTCATTAAGAAACTTAGTTTAAAAGTAACAAAGCAACATCTTCTTCTTCTTCATATTCGCTTTTATCCTTATGCCTTCTAGCGTCGGATTTATACGTCCCAGTCCTCCTTAACCTATTTCTGCCATGCTCTTCTCTTCCTTGCTAAACTTTTCATTTAGTTTATTGTCTTTCCTCTTGCCTTTCCCACATCAATGATTTGACTTATCCACTTATTCCTAGGTCTTCCCTTTCTCCTCTTCTTCACACTTCTTGCTTCGAACACTTTTCTGCATATTCTCTCTGGTTTCATTCGACCAAAGCAACATAACTAAAAAAAATCTGGTATGAACATCACACGACTTTCCTTATCCTATTATTATATATTATACCGGGTCCATCGTCTCGACCCTGCGCTGCTCTCGTCCTGGAACTTGTTATTTTAAAAAAGGACGAGGCGCGAGTCCAACACTCGAAAGCTGATTAAAATAAACAGTACAAAACAATAATTGACTCATACTTAAAATTTTGCTACGTCACTGAAGGTAACCGTACGAGCTCGGCCACACGGCCTTCCCCATTATCGCCTGCGTGCTCCCTCATATCGGCCAAGCGCTCTCCCCTCCCGTCCTCCCGGAGTCGACCCGGAAGCTCTCCGAGAGCGCTGTGATTGGTCCGTTTAATTAATTTTTAATCGGCTATAACTTATTTATTTGACCTCGGATGAAAAAATTTCATTGTAATTTTTTGTTCGTCTCGGTCTGATCTATCCGGTAATTTAAATTTCCGGAAATATTTTATGAACACCCGGTATATTAAAAATCCTGAGCTTCAATTTTTTTTCGAGTTCCTAATTTACCAACTTTTTTTTAAATTTATGTTTATCTCATGCTAACAAATCATTTTTATCGTAATAAATTTTTTGTATCTTAAACCGTTTAGATTCGCGACCGCTTCGCACTGCGTCCCCTACCTGTAAGTAACTCGCATACCAAATTTCAAGTCTCTAGCTCTTACGGTTCTCGAGATATCCTGTTTACTGGCAGACCGGCAGACAGACACACACACACACACACACACGAACCAATGGCTCAAACCAACTTTTTGGTGTCCTGAGGCTACATTTCGTCCAGAAATGTGAAAAACTGGGTAGGTCAAATTTCCGCCGATTACATTACTTTCCTTATTATAGGATAAGGAAAATAATATAATCAACTCAAGTGCGTGTAGTGGTGCGGTTCATTATGAACTCTTTCGAACAAAGTTACACACAAGACTCAAACGTCAACTACCTCAGGACATTATATTAACTGATCGTGAAAATTACTGAAACAGTCACTGAAATGTTTGCTGAGACAGCTAAAAGTCTCCTTATGTTATGTAATCAAAGTCATGTATATAATTTACACAACATCACTGGTATGTATAACAAAATTGTATTTGTTGATCTAGCAATAAATGTAACCTTTAAAAAAAAAAAGGAAAATAATAATAAATTTTTATTCGACCAAAGCATTTTTTAGTGACGACAGTGACGTAGTCTCCAAGTAATATGCAGATTCAAGTTCTACCAGAGAGCAAACGAAGTGGTTTTGCTTCATTTAAACGATTCTTTCCAACTTTCCTTCTGACAGTCTTCTTTGTTTTACCCGTTTAGATTTATTTACATATACATTCATTACAATACGAAAGCATACCCTTATAATAAAACATAAAAGACTATGGTTTGGGTTTTTAAAAACTTTATTTATAACTCTGTGATACAAGATCGTAGTTATAGCATTTAAGGGCTATCTGGACAGCAAACTCCGACGAACCTACAATTCAAAAGCATAATAAATTAGGCACACATAAGGCAATTAAATTGAAATTGTATTAATTACAAATTTAGATTTGGTCCCCCTAAATGGTAAATTTAAGAATGTAATTGAATTACTTTTGAACCAATAAATACGCCAATATCATTTAACCTAAGATGCAGTTGATAAATATGGTATCACATTAAGATTCTTGAAAAAAGAAATTATAAAATACACTGGAGTGAATTCTTTTAGAACCGAAAGGTTAAAACAAAAGCATTTAGACATGCCTCTATTAACAGCATATTTTTTTTCAACTCTGACTTGCTATTTCTAAAGAAATGATATTCGATTTTTTTATATAAATTTAGGTTCAGTCAACACGGCGAAACTCATTTGGATTCTTTTTTAACTTCTAATTGTCCCTTTAGTTAAAGACGTCAGCAAGCTTAATCTCAAAATCAAAAAACATGAGCGACTACTTGTGAAAATATTTCCAGCCATCTTCTTTGAATTGAAGTGAAATGCACTTACTTGTCTTTCAAAATGCAGGAGTGTTTAATGAACTCTTCCTCGCTAGTCAACAGCGAATGCAGCTCTGTGCAAGTTTGGACTAACATGCAATGTCCAGCGACCTCACCGGGCGTTTGAGTGCACGCTACCCGATCGGATATAGTTTCGTTCAGCCCCAAATTGTACTGGCCTAAAAAATGGAGTAAAATCTCTTTAGCAGACGTGCGGGATGGGCTTACCTGATGGGAGGGTTATAGTTCCGTTCCTAGCAGCCACGTCATTTAACCACGGAAGAGTATCCGTTATATCTGGTTTTTCCGTTGTACGGACGATAAGTTCAATGCAAAATGGCGTGGTTTGGTACAGAGGGATTGGCGGCATCGTAGGGGAACTTTCAACTGCATACACTGCATTTTTATCGAACTGAGAAAGAGCCACTAAAGCAAGCTAATTACTAAGAAGGTTAATAAAACAATCAAAACAGTTTACCGTTTCCCTCAAACGAACCAGTTTCTGAAATAAACCCTTATTAAATATAGTTTTAAAAAAGAAACAAAAATCTTTTACCTCCAGTAGCAACAGTGGCAGTCTGGTTTGGTTTCACTACAACCAAAGAACTCACTGGAGTAACAAACTTGTACTTAAGAGATATATCCAAGGCCTTCTTCTTTAATTCCGCCTCTTTTTCTTTTGCTGTTTCTGCTTCCTCTAGTAGTTGTTTTACAGTTAGATACGCCCACAATCGCTCAACACTAGTGACAGCCTGTTCAACAGAGCCGACAAATTTGGTGTTTTCGACCAAACCTCTGCTTTCCACGGAAGGCGGCGCCACATCTTTGGTGCCTGAACCAACAATAGAACCCAAATTTCTGGTTTTTTGTATTTAAAGCGCTTTCTCACCACACCAGCCAACCACGACAATTTCGGACCCTTCAAAATAGAGAGGAAATTCGGTTTTGGACAGGCTCGTAACCGAAGACTCATAGTTGAATACTACATCCGTTAGGAGAGGCGAAGATATTTGGTTGTAAAAGTCCTGTAGCTGCAAGGCTGCGTCGGCGGCCTCATATATATGCCTAGAGAATGCAAAGTTCTGTAAAGCTAACTTCTCCAAGAACTTCCTGTCAGCACCATCACCGAAAGATAGCGTGAAAATCGGGGATTTTTGCAAACCAACGTTCAAGGAAGTTATCTGAAATTAAAAATTAGCGAAATGCCACACATAGACCACCATTTCGCTTTTGTACCCTTTCTAGAATATCGTCAGTATCCCTGTTTCGAATTGTGGGTTCTCCATCAGTTAAAAACATCACAATAGGCTGGCGAGCATTATCCTTGCTTCCCTTCTTCGCCAGTTTAATCAAGTGTAATCCTACAGTCAAGCTTGTTTGTATGTCGGTTCCTCCTGTAGCTCTAAAGTTCGAAATAACGTCCTTGGCTCTCTTGATGCTATCTGCATTTACAGCTTCAGCGGTCGAGAACTTGTAGTTCTAAAAAAAAGTACGTAAACCAATGCGATTAATATTCCGCGGGCATAGATTACATCAAGGTTGCCGTAATGAGAATCAGTCAATGACCACGCGCAGTGGCTGGGCAAATTTTCAAATGGATATAAGACGCTAGAGTCGGGGTGAGTCAGATCCCACACCTTCACCAAGCTGTTAAACTCGACTATGCTAAACAGATCCCCATCGTGCAGCTGCTCTAATATCTTGAACATGGCTTGCTTCAGCTGGTCGATTTTCTCGCCGGACATGCTGCCGCTCGTATCCAGAACGAAAACGACGTGCTTTGGAAGCGGGACCAGCCCCGACGGAGCGAAAAAGTGGACGAAGTAGCCATCTCGGACCAGCACTTCTCCGCCCTTGGGGTCTCTCTCGACGTCGTACTGCACGACAAACTGCCCGGAGAGACCATCGCTTTCTTTCGCCCCCAAGGCGTGCGCTAGCTGCTTTTGCGTTTCTAGATTGGGAGAAAATCTAATGACGGCTGCGGTCTCGTTGATGACTTCTATTTTAGCTCTAGGGTCCAATTTGGCGTCTTCGCTTCCGATTTCGTTGCCCGAGCGAATGGGCGGAACTTTCAAATCCGTGATTTTTCTGCTTTCAGCTATGACGACCTGTAAAAGTACTGATGTAGCTCGGTAAGGTACCTAAACCTAGTGCCTACTTCAACATTAAAATCTTCGACGAGCTGCCTGGGGTATAAATTAATGATCTGTTCGTAGTGGCCGTTTTGCCTCTTGAGTAGCTGTTCGTAAGTAAGATAGAAGGCAGCCTTGGTTTCCGGTTCCACATTAACCGATACGACAAAACGAGTAGAGTCGCGGACATTAACTCCGACCAAACCGGCTCCTAACCCGCTGGAAACAGCCTAAAACAAGCAATCAACTTTTTTGCTATGAATAGATAACGTGAACAACCTGTTCATAAATTTGCCTTGCTTCTTCTTTTTCTTTTACTTCAGCAGTGTAGTTCTTCCCCTCAACTTCCATGATGAAGCCTGTGATGAAAGCGCTTTCAGGGAGGGTAATTGAAAAGGTGGCCTCTTGGGCTTTACTGGCCACATTTTTGACTCTGCTGGTCACGGTTGTATGTGCAAAGCGATTGCTGACGCTGGACTTTACATGTAGCTGATAAATCTTCGAAGGGCCCGTTTCAGTTTCCGCTAAAACAGCCTAAAAGGAACAATGAATATTACAATGAACTTAAGCACTAAAGAAGCTTACCTCCTTTTCCTTTTTTGCATCAGCAGACTTTTCCGTGGAGCTCACCACTAACGACGCCGGTTCAGTTGGCAAAGCAAAGATTTGGACAACAAAAAAAGACGCCACGATAAAGGCAACCGAAGCTTTCAGCTCCATTTTGCGGCCAACCTTATCGGTGCACCGTCAACAAGCAATTAAATGCCCGCGCACAAAGACGAACCCAGCAGGTATTCAAAGCTGCATTGACCTTGGCAGCATCACCTCTTGAATCGTTAAACTGCCAGAAGCGGATGTTAACAACTCGATTTTTATATCGGCAATAACATATCACATATTAACAAGTTGTTGATATGCGATAACCTTATATACAAAAAAACGACGGGACTTCCAAAATGTTAAAGTGATGTAATCAGCTTTAAAATTCGCGTAGAGAGCTTCAACTTTATTGATTGCAAGCGCACCTACCTACTCTCCACATATAATGGTCATTCGTTTCCTGTTTGTCATTGAGCTACGTTTGGGGATCCTCCTCAAGGCTGCTATTAAATTTATTCTGCGGTTGTATCAGGTCACGCGTTACGTTGATAACTCACCAGCTTTATTTGTTTAATTATTCAAAACATCATTGTCGGTTTGGAAATCAAAAACTCCTACGTGTCATTCCATCAAAACGCCGTTGATAAAAATAGACTTTCTGAGCTAACTTCAATAAACACCACAATGTTCATGCAAAAAAAATTCATTAGCGTGTCTTATATAACATGTTTTCTCCTTAGTTAATGTGTTTGCACATTTTAACGGCAAAAATGGAGATAAGATGTGACTTTAAGAAAGTACAAAGTGCACAAATTAAGGAAGTTAAGCTGGTAATCTTCGTCGTGGATGAAATTTGAACAAAAGCGTAAAAAGCACTTTAAGAGACATCACCTTCAGATAATGCAATTACATAAAACCAAAGAATGAAGTTCAGAAATACCGAATAGAAGACCAAGGCAGAAAAATGCAACAAAAGGTTAAGTACTTAAAATACCTGGTTTTAACAAGAGAAAATAAACTTATAAAAAATAGGAAAAATAGTTCAACAAGCGGTATTAACATCCAAAATCGATGATAAGCAAAATTTTATCCAAATTCATCAGCTGAAGTAATTACACATAATTAAGACTTGTTCCCTTTGCTTTATCTCGAATATTTTGATGAAATAGTTTTGTTATGGGTCTTTTAACATGGTTTCTTTCTAAGTTTTTCAATATACAGGGTCAAGCAGGAAGGTGGGTGTCACGTTTTTGAAACGGGTATAACACTGGTTGTAGGGGAACTAGTGCATGCGCAATGGTCGATATACACTCGATGTTAGTTGCCATTTCAGTAGCCATGTAGCTGTGGACAATTGAATAACGCGCCTTTGTCAACAGGTTATTCAATTGTGCAAATTCAGCGACTGCAAAGTCACTTCAGTGCTAGTCAACGCGGTGCCATTTCGCCCAACAATACTGAAATGGTTTAATAATTCTAGAACGAGAAAAACTGTGAGACCTAGAATAACTCAGGGAGGTGATCGATCTCTTATAATACCATAAAACATCGAAAGAGTTCGACGGGTTGTGGACAATCTTCACCTTACAAAATCATAATAATTCAAGAATTGAAAGAAAATGACTATATATAACAGTTTATGGGCAATGTTGGAAACCTTGAAAAACCACTATATTCTGAAAATGGATGACAAAGTTCATTTCCACTTTTTATTAGTATCCAGCTTTCACATCCAAATGTCAGTATTGGTACAAAGACTGTTCTGTAAACACTAATGTTTACTCTCCTTGATACTTCCTTCTTCAGCATCAATGCATATTTTATGAAATGGTAAAATATGGAAACGTTTCCTAATCTATTATTTCTGCATCTTGTCGCCGCGAAATATCTAAATTGACCCCTAGATACTTAAAAATATCCACTTGTTCAATCTTATTCGTTTCTACTTCTATATTAACACTTTTTATTTTCTTGTCTATCATCATCACTTTAGTCTAAAATATTCATCTTTAGATCTCTTTCTTCAAGAGCCTATTTCCAAATTCTAATATTAGTAATTAAGTCTTGCTCGTTTTTTTGCAAATATGGTTAAATCATCAGCAAAAGCGCACATTTCTAAAAGTACTGGTTCTAGATTTTTATACCCCACATCTACTCTTTTTACTTTTATCTTCTTTCATGACATCGCCTAAGATAATGTTAAAGAGGACAGGCGTAATACTCCCCTTTTTCTGAAGCCTTCATTTACATTAAATTCTTACAATTCTTGGTTGTTTATTACTATTATATTTCTGCAGTTATTGTGGATGTTCAAAACCGCTCTCGGTAACGTGGCTGGTATGTTTCTCTCTTTTAGAGTTCCTTCTATTACATGTCCCGAAACTTTATCGAGAAAGATTATAAAGATTTCCGTTCCTGTCTCTGAAATTCGTTCTAGTAATTGTTTTACGGTAAATATATGGTCTTGGATACTTCTCCCTTTCATAAAACCACTTTGTGACTGTTCCATCTGCTTGCATTTTTAATCCTTTTTCAAGTATAATTTCATATACCTTTAAAGCAAATACTTCTGTAGTGTGGTATTCTATATGTTATACATATGGGTTAAGATGTTGATGGTCTTTTTTCAAATTTTTTAATATCTCTCCAGTTATTTGATCGTATCCTGCTGCCTTTCCCTTTTCATTTTTTTTATAGCTTCTTTAATTTCTTCTTTGCTTATTTCCTGTGTTTGTATCTTACCTTCTTGCTCTTGCCCCTATCGTCTTATTCTGTCTGTATTTAGTAGTTCTTGGAAGTACCCCTTTCATCTTTCCATAATCTTCTTACTGTCCGTTTTTTGCTTTTAATAGTGTTTGTTAGCTGTTGTTATTTTCCCGTTCTTTTTTAACACACTGTAGAACAATTTTTGATTCTGTTGATAGTCCTCTTCCATCTTCGTACCGAATTGCTCCCAAGTTTTGTTTTTAGCTTCTTTTACTGGTTTCTATTATTATTATTATTATTATGATTATTATAGTTTTTACTTGTTCCTGTACTTAGGTAATTCTTCCACTTTCGTTTCTTTACTTTAACTGCTTCTTTGATCTCTTCATTCCATCAAGATGTTTGTTTTACGTTTTTACTTATTTGTGTAGTTCCACATGTTAACTTTGCAGATTCAATTAATATTGTTTTAATAGTTACCCACATTCTCTATACAAAATTCTCCTCTACTAGTGAACCATCTTTTGGATAGACTTTCAACTTTTGGTCGTTTACTTATTTCAACTCAAAAACGCAACTACCTAGCTTTTAAGCCAAGAAATGTAAGTTTTGAGTTTTTCTAATTCTTAGCTCACTAACACAATCAAACCATTCAAAGCTTTTAACTAATTTATCAGAAAATGGAATTTGACATAGCCCAATAATATTCTAGGTTTCTATTTTATATTTTCCAAAATCCACATCAAAAAGATACTTCATCATTATAACTAAATTCCCGTCGTCGGGAGTTGTAAAAATACAAATCGCCACTTAAAATATACAAAAATCTGCTTACTGGTAGCTACATACAGGTCACAAAAGATGGTGTGCTCTGTTCTGCATTTACTTGCAAAAATACAAACTCGTGTTATTATATTATAAGATGAATAGATGAAACATCTTGTAAATTACAATTTTTAGCAAATCATTCTAAAGTAACTGGCGAAAGAAGTTTCCATTCAGCTCGAGCTTTGCAAGATACATAAACATAGACGTCTCTTGGCAGCTCTATGTTGCATACAATGGCTAGTTCTTTCCGGTTAAACTTTTAGGACAACGCCAAATTGAAGACCTTTCAAATTAGCGACATAATTCTATTATAATGATATTAAAAATCATATATTTCATAACAGATTTCTAATGTAATAAAACTGCTAACTTCCAAGTTACAAAAGCAAATGAAACAAAATTGAAAAATTAGTTAAGTTGATACAGTTTACAACAGCCCACCATTGATAAGTGAGTGGTTTTATAACTAACTGGATCCAAACCTGCATCAATGCCGCATTGCTGAGAAGTCAGAATAAGGTAATAACATGTAAAATGACAGCAGTCATGGTAGATAATCTTAAGCTTCAAAAGAATAAATTGGGGCAAGTTTGCAAAGAAAATGGTATATTCATTGAACTTGTGGTAAAAATAACAATGTGTATTAGAACTGGGTGAAAACTATATTAGAGACATATTAATATCTAAAAGGAAAAAAACAAATTTTTGACAAAATAAACAAAAATGCAGTTGGGATTTGGCCTCTAAAGATTGATTTAAGATTTAATCAAAATTACAAAAACCAATTGAAGAAATTTTTTTGTGGTTAAAGACACTACCCATTAATCTATCAGTTTATTCCTCTTTGTTGCCCAATAAGCCCAATATAACTTAACTGCTGTACTATGTATCTAGTTACAGATTCAACATATGTATACCACTTGGGGGATCATTATTACTAAACTATTCTTTGGGTGACAAATTTTGAGTCTTCAGGAATGGTGCTGGACTAAATAGTACCAGGTTGTAAAAAAATTCTTTAACACGCAAAAATTTGGTTTTTAAGCATTTTTCTTGTTTTTTATAATTATGCTGTAATAACAATCTTCACCTCTAATTTACAAATGGAAATTAACAAAAATAAACTTCAAATTTCGATCCGTTATTGCTGGAAATGGGAACTGTCAACAAGAGATGCTGCAAGGGAGATTTTTTGGAAGGTTGACCATAATATGCACTTTACATTAGCTCCAAATGGAAAAGCCATAAACGCCAAGCTATACAGCGAGAAACTGGAACATATTTATGAAAATCTTAAAATAAAAATATCCTGCCCATTACAAATAAAATTGCTAAACTAAATGGAATTGAAGTCTTGCTGTATACAATTTACAGCCCCGATTTTGCTCCTTCTAATTATGACCGGTTTCGATCTATGATGCACTTTTTGCGCAGTCACCATTTTGACTCAAAAAAAGTATGTCAAGAATTTGTTTGGAAGTCGGTAGATTGCTACCATTAACAAATTCGACAACTTACAAAATGCTGGCAAACAGTCATTAATAATGATAGACTATATTTTGTAGAAAGTTGTTTTTGATATTCATTTGAGTATAACAATGAAATTTTTCGCAAGTATTAAAAAACTTTTTTTACCTAGCATCAATCGATTCAATAATATATATCACTTTAAATTAGTTAGTGGCCGAAGTCAACTTCTTGTAAGATTGATAAATTCATGCTGAAAATAGTAAACAGATGTAAAACCTAAAGCCAAAGCAAAAGAGTGTAGCTGCTGCATGTTTAAAACTCTGAGCAATGAGCATACCAAAGAAAATGTTTTTTAGACTAAGATAAAATGTACGAACAGGAATAGGTAAGGAAGGTAGCACATATCAAACTTACATGACACAATAATCCATCATAACCTTATATTAAGATATACAAATCCACAAATTATTACAAATCATTGAGCATACCCTTCAAAATAAATGCTCCTTCACTTACATAGGTAAAATAGCTGGTCAAGAAATCAGATCAGATCCAAAAGCTGTTATTATAAGGACCCTAAAACAGAGCACAAATCAAACAAACCCCATCTAGTTAGTTTTATAGGAAAGTGTACATTACCATCAAATGGTCTGAGAATTGAGGTTCCTAAAAAACCAACTAAGCACCGTTATGGAAAGTAAATAAATTTAATTATTACTCACAAGTAGCACAATAAACACAATTATATTGAAAGAAAGAAGATAACGCAAGTGGTATTATTAGACTCAATTTAGTTTTGAAATAAATAATTAAACCCAAAAGCCAAGATTGTTACAATACATATGGCATCAATATTAAAGCCATCCACAGGTTTATTGATATCAACAATAGAACTGTCACTTCAAAAAGAGAATTTCAAGTGGACTATCAAATAAGCTCTCTCAAAGAACATTAGAAATTCACTCATAAATAATAGAAACACAGTTATCAGTAACATCTCACCTACATATATAATATAAGTAGAAAAGCCACGAATCCAATCGTTTGTATAAATTAAGGACATTATCTCCCATAGTGATATCCCGTAGTCCCACATTTATTTTAATACTACTGTGCCAAACCAATGCCCACTGCAACATTTCGTAATAATCCAGTTTTATTGAAATTTAAAGGTGAAAGGTTACTCTAACCCTTACACTTCCTAGTTAGATGAGAAAATGAGAAGTAATTCAACCATTTTCCGAACTATATAAAGTATGATTTAACTGGCCTTGATTCAGTTTCGTAAAAGATGATTTACTTGAATCTAAACCAGTAAACTTATAATTGGCTAAACCAACTATACCCCAATTTGACAATCTTGATAATCTTACACCACCAATCAACAAAGTTGTTAAAAGCCACATATGGAACACCAAGACAGTATTTAAAAACAATCCACATTATCATTTATCTATATCAAATGAAGATAGCAAGGATAGGTCTTTGAACTCACAAAATATCTTCAATAATAAACGAAAACAAAATAAAGTACATCTTATATTCCCAATATTAACAATCAGAAATAAATAATTGCCAATACAGCGCAGAGACTTCACAACCAATTGTAGCAATAAGTACTTCAAGATTAGTTTTCCATTTCATAGCAATTACATGGATAGCTTTTTTGAATTTCATAAGTCCCAATATCCTGATGATAAACTTCTTTCAGTGGTTATAAAAAATGTATTATTTCATTGACTGAAATATAAATAAAAAATAAATTTCTGGCTAAAAATTACTCATCTTAATTAACAGAAATAAACTCTCAATTCCCATATGTGGTGCAGTATTTCTCATAGAATCTCCAAAGAACTCTTTGATCTAAAATCAAGGTTCTACTTAACTAGAAAATTCAGCCAACTACGCTTGGCTGCTATAGAGAATGCAAGTGTTACGAACTTTCTGTAGCAATCATTACTATTCTGCAGCTACTTCTTCTTTGAGAATGTCTTGCTGCAACTTCAACTTCCTCCAGAGTTCTTTCGGCACATATACGTTGCCGCACTTCATTTATTACTGCCCTTTCATCCGCTGTCTGCTCGCTTCTTCGTTTTCTCATGTAATTTCTGTGGTGCTCAGCTGTTTGTACCCGTTCCATACCAAATAATGCTTATTTGCAAAAAAGAACAAAAAAACTAAAACAATAGAATAAATAATTTAATTTTAAAAATCCCACAAGTGTTAGTAATTTAAGCACACTGAAAACTATTGTGGAACAAAAATCCACCTAAACCATGTAAGAAAAACGAAGATGATCCACCTAAATTGTATCAATCCAAGAATTGAAAGACAACCATCAAATACCAATTCTACTAATCTAAACAGTCATCTCAATTATATTCTACTCTTAACCTACAATTTATCAGAGACTTAGTAACACCCTTCATACCTCATATTAGGCCCTTTCTGTTGATACGTTTCCTCCAAAATCTTGTTAATGGCTAATTTACGACAATCCATTCAAAAGTCATCTATCCTTAACTCGAACGGCAACAGCATAAAAATACAAAAACAAGTTTTTATATTCATTCTCACAAGGTACACCACAGATCTTGCATTTATCACAGAAAAAGTGGATAGCATTGAGAATCTAATAACCAGATCAATATTGGTAGGTGCTGCAATTTTAATTAGAGCAAATTTGAGCCACTTCAATTACTCAATTAATCTACCTGTCAACAAAGCAATATCAATCTCCATCAAAATAATAAATATAAGAAATGTTAAAATTACAGATACCCACAAACAACCAAATAAATTCCTTCTTTAAGATAACATTTGACTACTATTAACTTCCAAAAGTCACAGCAAATCTTAACAGTAAGAACACATACTGGATTGTCACCCAACTAAACTAAATTGTGTCAAACTAAACCACTTTTCATCAAAACATTAATTACATGCTCCTACTGAGTACATATATCATCCTTACCAAATTGATGAACGAACAGATATCTAGAAATTAAACTTTGACTATCTTCCAGCTATAATACCATTTCCTACTACACCAACTTACAAACCACCTGTTTCAAGAATGATCAATAGCTACCTCAAATGAGAAAAACTCCAGAAAAAGGGTGATAGGTATGTCTCTAATAATTATTGCAGAAGAAATGGACAGGTACAAACAAATGCTAACAACTGTTATTAATGAATCTGTTCAAATTTGCGACAAAACCCTACTCACCTGACAACAAATAACCCTTGTATTCCTTTCAAATACAAACAGTTAAATAAAAAAGTCAAATTTAAAGACAATGGCTTAGAGCAACAAAACAAAAACTTAAATGACAGCTTACACATCAAATTCAAAAAGAATTTGACAAAATATAGAGCTTACGTGTACAGGAAACATTCAGAAAATATTAAAGTGGATCTCTGGAAAGCTATGAAAAATATAATCCGAAAACCTGAAGTATTACCAACCATAATGTTTGATGGTACATGTACTTCTGCCAAAGATGAAGCAAAATTATTTGAAAGACACTTAGAAAACATCTTTACACCAACTATTCCAGGAAACAAGGCTCAAATGGTTCAAAAACATTACTATATTTGTTAAAGTGGGATAACAAGTCAACAAGAGAAATATGTACATATATATACAAGAACTGCCCTTGAAAAAAACTAACCCAGATCCAATACCAAATGTCATTATTAAGAATTTGTTAACCCAACAATTTATACTTTCTGCACTAGCCAAATTATTTGAGAAAGTAATTAGCAAACACCTAAACTCCCTTTGAATTGAATACAACATAATTCCATCAGTTCAATTTGGATTTCACAAAGGCAGTTTAGCAATTACAAAGAATTGTAGAAATAATTGAACAGGGCTTTGAAAGTAAACAATACACTGTAGTTGCCTTTTAATGTATAATCCAGACCTTCAATATGGTATGAATCAAATACAATTCGCCCCACTTAACACTTCCAGACTATCTAACATCTACTATCTTTCCTTTTTTAGATAGCAGAACTTTCTCAGTTCATATCAGTAGCGCCATTTCAGATAAAACATTATTTAATAAATACATGTTTGATATGGCTAATCTTCCTCTAAGTAAAGTAGGATTATTCATGGATGAAACTAAAATCTTAACCACAATAGTAAATTATTTAACAAATGGCGTTAAATACTTAAGAGTTCACTTAGATAAGAAACAAACTTAGAATCACCACATTAATAAAAAGCTCAATCTAGGCTACATTAGGCTGCAACTGCTTTACAAAACTCTCTTGCTCATGCCCCAATGAAGTACAATTTCAAGAAGCTAAAGATCTTTCAAAATAAAGTGCTATTAAATACAATCAACGCCCCATAGTATATTTGTACTCGACAAACTTATACTGTAATAGGAATAAATACAACTGAACATCTTATTGGAAAACTTACAAAAAAAAATTCTTTTATACCCTTAGCATTACCAAGATCGCCTACCTTTACAAGCTTGGTCAGAAGAACCTACATACCCACCTCAAGAAACTAGTGACGAATAAATAAGCTAACTTCAGTAAACAATTGAATAAACAACAATTCGTAAAAGTTCACTAACTTTCGAAGAAACAAGAAATAATCAGAACAAGTCAAACAAAACATTCTAAGATCGAAACCATGCCTAGCACCATATGATAGTGATCTGGTTGACCTTCAATTAAAAAAAGAAAAGAAAACAAGAACGGTGTAATACCGTAAAGGAAACTTTCTACAGCAGTGCTGTAACAATCGTAACAATCACTTCCGGTTGCCGTTGACCGATTTGGCTGAAAATCAATCCCATGAAAGGTACTGACCTAAGATGTGTGTATGCCAAGTTTTAAGTGAATCCATTGGATAGAACGGAAGTTATCTTGTCTCCAGACACACAGACAAACAGACAGGATGATAATCTCATTAACTTTCTACTATAAGCTCCACTGTAGAAAGTTAACAAACGCAAAAACATTATGTTAGCTGGAGAGGGACAGAATTTAGAACATTGCGACACTAAAATACCTGGAAATAAAATTGAACAGTAGGCTTTTTTTAATGCTAACAACCACTTACAATATTCAGCATAAAAATATTATAAAGTAATATCAAGAGCCAAAAGTAAATTAAATATCCTGTAAAACATACTTCAAAAACTAAATGCAATGCAAGTCGGAGGAAATGGGGATGTCTGAATGTTGTGATGGTCTATAACTGCAGTATAATCTGAAAGTAAGTCTTCTTTGTAAAGGATCTATTAGTAGTCTGTTGGACGTTTTCAATTTTAACACCAAACCAAATTATACTTCAAATTTTTCATTAAATTATATCTTATTAAAGCAAAAAATCAACATTTGATTAGAATTATTAATAACAACCATAACATTATATTACGCTCCCTTCTTCTTCACTATATTAGGGATGTGTACAGTTTTTGAATGAATCACCTTTCTGCCCCTCCTGACTCTATGCTCACTCTGCTTCAAATCATCAGTGTCTGCAGAAAATTGAACCTTTTTCTCCTTACACGTTGTCTCTTTAGGTTGTTCCTCAGCCTGTTGTTCCTTTTTTTCAACTTTTTCTACACAACCATCGTTTTTTTCTTCAGAATTTGTCTAAAAAGAGATCATTAATACACATTCAAGCAAAACCCACTTTCTTACTTCTGGGGGACACTCATCTGAAGCTTTCTTCTTCAATTTCAATTGCTCTAGTGAACTTTTACATTCATCACACTTGTTTTGCAAGCACTCGACTATATTTTTCCACTCCTGCACCTTAGAAGTGATTTCCTTTAGCTCCAACAGCATCATCTTCTGTGCCCTAAACTCCATGGCGATGGCCTCATTCAGCTTCTCTTCATTGTCGCTGCAAATCCAAAAATCATCATCTGCTCCCAACAGAACAAGCCACATACCGTTTTTCTTTGTATAAGTTGTTCACAAAGTCAACAGCATTAGCAGGCAAGCCATTCTTGGACAACTGATGCTTCTCCAAAACAATCTTTCTGTACTGCTCGCACAGACCTTCTAGGGTAGATATGCGACTTCTGGAAAAACACTCATGTAGTTATTACAAACACCAGTTTTTTACAAATTACAAGTAGGTGTGAAGCAGGGTTTTGTAATCTTGTCCGCACTCGGCAATATCATCCTTTAAGATAGTTCTCATGTCATCCTGCTGCAGTCGGAGGGCACCAATCTGTTTCTGCTTAATTGAAATTTCCAATTTCATCTTGTTACACTTATCTGTTAAGGAGAGCAACGTCTCTTGCTGTTCTAATCGTCTAAAATGCAATCGTTTTAGCTCATTGTTAATATTATTTTTCCTCTAAACACCTATCGTTTACTTCCGAAAATAATGAATTTGCTTGATGCTTCAAGGAATTATTATTTAGCGACTCTAATTCATTGTTGGTTACACGAATTTCTTCCTGAAGACTATTCATTAGAGTATAAGTTTCACCTAGTTCACGTTTCTTAAATTCTATATTCTCGTTTATTTGTTCCTGCTCCAGTTGAAAGCACTACAAGTATTACTTAAGTTTAAATCAAAATGCTGAAGTTAAAGCTTACTTTAATGCTATCTGATAACTGTGCATGCTGTTCCTGCAAGTTTTCTACGAGCTGGCGTTTCTCCTTTAAATCATCAGCCAAAGTCTGAATCTCGGCTTCCAAAAACAAGTTCTCTTCATAAAATTCATCTGTACTAGTGTGGCCGAGTGATGCATCGCCTTCCGCAGTTTTTTTCAAAATATCTGCCAGTTCATCCTGCAACTTAACCACGTGATCGCTTTTCTTCGCCAGCTCGCTACTATAGTTTTGGCGTTTGGAGGCGAACTCCTCCTGCAGCTGTTTAATTCTGGCTCGAAGCCCATCGACTTCCTGCTTCTCTTTCGACTGCAAAACGTCGAGGCTGTACAGGTAGTGCGCTTCGCGCTCTTTCGCCGACTTCAACTGATGCTTGTACTCGGCCAGCTCCGCATTTCGCGCTTCTAGCTGAGATTGCAGAAGATGAAGCTGCTTCGGCAAGCTTTCTGCCTGCGGTTTCGGCTCTTCCATCGTGCATGGCATTCTTACCAAAGAATGTTTATCCTGATTCACGTAAAGTATAAAATATAAAAATTGCTGTTTTAGAATGATGAATAGGAAATAAATAGTACTTTAAGCAACTTAAGTTATCGTTTGCTTGAAAATTCAGTTTTGACATTATTGTTCGTTAGCCATTCAAATTTGATATTAACCGTTCTCAATGCCAACATTAAATACAAGCACGTGATTGGTGCATTTTTGTTGTCATACTATGAGATGCAGCAGAGTTATAATACAATGTGGTTCGCATTTTTCGACTAATTATTTTTTTAATCCCGAGTATAATTTTGATTTACTTTAACTTTTAAACGTGTTATTAGAAATCCTAGAATAGGTTATTTTATTTTTCAATTTACAAACAAACTCAATGTGTACTCTAATCAACTTGCCGTATTTTACTTTACACGTTCAATAGAGTTTAATTAACGCGTCAAAGATATCGCAGTTGATGTATCAATGCTATATAAAGCAAATTCATAGTGGATCCACACACATCAAAAATATTATTCTTTAAATTTACCATTAAATCCCCCCCCCCCCATAAAAAATCACTTCTTTTGACTTATCTAATTGATTTGATTAATACTTTTTCAAGAGTCTCATCTATAAATTCTAAATAGTCCTTGACCCCAAATACCTCCATACTACATTCTCTTAAGTTTTAGCTTTCTTACTATTAACTAGTCAGAATTATTTTCATTAGCACACTACTTAGTATGTAAATGACCTCTTTACCACCATAAATCGCAAATATTAAACCATGACCTAGAAATGATTTAACAAAAGAAAGAATTTGGAGTCATAATAGCCATCACCTTTTATAAAACAGTGTTATGAGTATGGTGGTTGTTTATCAAAAGACTAAACTTCATATTTAAAACACAAGGACCATTGACCTAAACTAATAAGTATTACCAGTGCCCTAGTACAAGACACCTATAGACAGTTCATACCAATTTACTGTATAGCAAGTATTTATATTGTAACAGTTGATCCCTGGGAGTCACACCTCCTTGGGATATATTTCCAAAAAATTCTCGGCATGTCGCAAAGAAAAATTCCAGGAATCTGTGTGACGTGCCGATATAGAACCACAAGAGTTTTAGATTAAGTGCGCAAGTATTTAAATATATAAGGAGCATCAAAAGAATAATGGTAGGATACAATAATGGTTAGTATTAATCCATTATCAGCTGCTAATCTACAGAAGAAACAGTGCCTGCATATTGTTAAATCTTTCAAGTATAAATAAATAATTGAATCCATAAACCAAGTTTGTTGCAATATATATATATTTTTTGTTTTGCTAACGTAGCTTCCATTCAAGTCAAGGTTTCTGCTCTTTTGGCAGCATTCCGTAAAATAGGAGTTCTGTTAATGCTTCTGGCTCAGCATAATTATGTAGTGCAAAGGTGCACACTAAAATCGATTTTGAGTTCCAATCTATTGAACATTTTCAGCTTAGTCTAAGTTAATTTAGTGTAACATCCTTATATTCCATTTCATCACATCATCCATTGCGGTGCTACATATCTGAAAATGCTTAAAATCCTGTAATCAAACCTGTAATGACAAATTATCATTCCCCATTCAACATAACTCAAGTTTGCAGTATGTATTTGTAATGAAGATCGCAGATACTATGTCAACCTTGAAAATCTATATGAATTCAATATATATAGATTACTTTCTATAAAATATCCAGCGATTATGTCCGCACAGTGTATACCAAGACTTTCAAATTACTCGGGTGCAACATTACATCATAATTTTTTCTTCTTTATGTACTTTCACGATTGTACCCTTAGAAGCAATTACAAAATTTAATTTTAACAAACCATTAATTAACGCCAACTTATTTCTTCATTGATATATACAGAGGTTTATTTTTCCAAAACAAGTTTCAAATTATAATCAAACGCAAAAAACCTAGTAAAGGTACACATTAAAATTGAATAATTAGTATATTTGAAAATATTTTCTTAGACAAAGCTAACTAATTTATTGTATTTATTTCTCAAATGTGTTAAGTAGGTAATACTGAATCGATACTGAATTTACAAAAAAATATTCTACTTAAGCTACACATCAATTACCACGTAGTAAAAACAGTAAAATACGTAACTACATATAAAATGAAGGTTTATTATTGTTATACTCGAACAAATATCAAGATCCTTATGCTAGTTAAACAAATTATAGTTAACTTAAAATACACATAGAAACAAATGGTTAAAGCAAAGTGCAGATCCTTATTTCTTTGCTTTCTTTGACTTGTGTTTGTCCCCACTGTCATCACGGCTCCGCTTCTTATCATGAGACGAGCTTTTATGAGAATGTTTGGAAGGCGAGGAGGAGGAGGAGTGTTTCGATTTAGATGGCGAATGCTTGGACTTGGATGGATTGTGATGAGAACTCTTCGAACGCGACATGTGCTTGTCCTTGCCGCTGCCATGTCTGTCTCTACTGCTGTTGTGCTTGTCTTTGCTGCTGTTGTGTTTATCTTTGCTGGATGAATGTTTACGAGAAGAATGGTGCTTGTCCTTGCTGGATGAATGCTTGGATTTTAACGGGTGCGAAGATTTGGGCTTGGCTTGAGTGTCAATGTCTTCTCCAAATCTGCGATCGCGGCGATCCTCTTCTGCTGCCTCGCGCTCCAGATCTGACCAGTCTTTACCAGATTCCTCATCGCTTCCTGTAATACACCAAATCAAGTAAATGCATACTAAAACAACTTGAAAATATACCCAAATCTTCTTCGGATTCACTGCCATATTCGCTTTCTGTGTCTCCTTCTGAATATTCCGAGTCTTCTTCGCTCTCCTCAGACACACTTTCCAAGTCCGTTGGCTCATAGGCGTCATCCTCTTCTTCGCTCTCCGAGTCCTGGGCAGACTCCCCATCTGATTCGGGATCGAGAAACGTCCAGCCACCACTATCAAAGAAACCTTTCGGGTCATCAGTGATGGTTTTCATGATTTTGACCCAGTTGAGGGACTGCACGCCTTCTGAGTAGCGGATGTCGCATGAATTAAGCCATTCCTTGACATGATCTAGCATGTTCATCGGAATAGCGTTCACCATGGCCACCTTGCGATTATAGTCCTTGAAGACAAATACCATATCAAAGTTTTTCAGGTGGAACTGGACACGCTCAAAGTGGACCAGCTCGACATCCTCCAAAGTTATGACAAATGGTGGCCACTCAGTTAGATTCACTAGGCAACCTGAAGTGGGCTGCAGCAGTACTGTGGACCTGAATGGTGCCCCCTGGAAACCCAGTTCACGGAATGGTGTGTCAAACTCTATCTCCTGTTTGGTCATCGACTCAACCTAAAATAAGAATTTTAAGTATATATTTGATTTAATAATATAACTTGACTCAACTAAGTGGATATAAATTAGAAACCTTCAGTTTAAAGAAACCACAATGCTGCATACAGTATCTATTCAAAAGTGTTTGAACGTCTAGATATCATTATAAGTGTATCAACAAGTATAAAAGAAGCAGGAAGCTATATGTTGTTTGAGCTAAATGATTAAATCAAAGGAGGGAGTTTATTAAATTTGAATGTGGTCCAATTATCGATTACCATAAGAGTAGGAAATTAATCAGATATTTCAACTCTTTCTCATTTGATCAAGTTCATTGTTAATGATGCAATTGTAACAACACAACCACAATAAAAGCATAGTTAGGTAGGCTATATGAAAGCATTTTTTTATGGAATGGAAAAGACTCTTATATAATGCTGAATGGAAATAAAAATGTGAAAGGGTACAAAGATATTTTGACCAGTTTTGTCCTTATGTCGACATTACGAAAACAATGCGGTAATGATGGATGACTATATTAGCATGACGTTCTTTTGTTTTATTATCATGAAGAATGAGGACCTAATTCGCATGTGGGCTGTTCTGCACAAAAGCAATTGTCTGCAGATTAAAGCAAGCTCTCCATATGTCTACTTTTCTAAAACTTCATAGATGAAGTAGCATTTCCATTTTCAATCAAAGTCAGAACTTCAATCTAGAAAAAAAAAAGTACAACTCTATAGCCAACACATAATTATGTTGTATCTTTAATTATGGTTTTTCCTACATTGATTTGGGTTCTTGTTATTGTATTTATACTGCCAAATGCGCGTCTAAAATAATAAAAATCATATGCAGTTCCAAAGTGTATTCTGTATACTTTTGCAGTATTTAATCTATTGAGTAAACTGAATTTATTGTTAATCTTCTAAACCCGAACCTGTTTCGATAATCACCTATTACGCGGTTTTCGAAAACTTAATTTTTTTATTTAATAGACTTGGAAACATTTCAAATGTGATATTTAATGTCTTAATAATATCTTACACCTATACACTTTCTCTTTTTTCGAGGAAACATTATAATTTCAGTATTCCATTCCTCTGACATTGTATTTGCTCAGTAAATAAGGAGATTTATTTGTAAAGTTGTTTGGATATTTATTTGAATAGTTCAATTTTTATTTGTTTCCTCCTGGTGATTTATTATGTATCCTTAGTATTTCCTGTTGAACTTTGATTCTAATAGAGTATTTTTACTTTTTCTATTTTCTCATTTTTTTGTTGCTACTTGTGCTGATAGTTGAGTATCTTTCTTCTTTATATAACATCATTTTAACATTCTTTGTCATGTTCTCCTTGTTTTTCATGGTTCATATTCAATTTTGCCACAAGTTTGTTTTTAATTCTTATTATCTTTTTGCAGAATTTATTAAACATGCAACCTCATCTGCAATACCTCCATGTCCTAGGGTCTTAGATTTCTATGAATCCATTCGTTTTTTTTTTATTTACATCTTGAAAATGCTGTTCTCTATCTCTTCATATTTTCTTTTGCTTCCTCATTAATTTACTCAATTGATTTTTGGTATTTCTTCGTTTTTGTTGCTATTTCACTTTCAGCCATACTTATCTTTATATCTTCCATGAAGTTATTTTGTCCTAATTCTCGTTTGTTGCTTTATTCACAGGTATCCTTTAACTATTGCCATTATAATTCTAGATCTGTTATTGTTTTACCCTCACCCCCAACCGCATCTTTTTTTGCTTTTTTGCCTTTTTGCTATTTCTTCTGCGATAATAACAAAGTTAACCCATTAATGCCTTTTGTTAAAGATTTCTGTGTAGGTACATGGTAAAAGATACAAAGTATACCTTTAACTGAAGAATCAAATGAGTCTTAGAAACAAATTGTACTTATTGTAAATTATTAAATAGTTAATTGAGCAGTTGAAGATAAAAAAAGAAAAATGTCACAGCTTGTCCTGCATGATCAAGGCCATCAGATCAACAACTGAGCGCTGACGTATTATCAAAGCAAATTCCCGTTTCAAAGCTCCAAATGTGATAGAGCAACTGCAAGTGAGTTGTAACATAGCTGTCAGGTATTTTTTAGCAGATTAGCTATCATGGTAGAGTTGCCTGATGAAAGCCACTCCCTCCTTACTGCAAGTAATATTGCAAAAAGAAAATAGTGGGCACCTGAAATGGTCGGATATCATTTAAGATCATCTTTTCTGACGAATCATCCTGCACTTAGTTTTAGTGTATATTCAGCCAAGAATTTACCATCAACCAACCGCCGCGCATATTGTATGATTTAGAGCACAGGATGATTACTTTGTGGATGTATGGGCCTGGGATCATCGATTTCGCCGAACTTTTGTAGAAACAATGTATTGGTCTGTAAATGCTATTCAGAGATGCACTTCTCAAGTGTTTTAAAGAAATCGCAAGACATAGTCGTATGATATATGTATTGAGAAAGCGTGGTTAGTCAAGCAAATTGAGAGGTCACTTGTTCGCATTGTATGGAAATTAGCTTCTTGTCATACTAATAAGAAGACTCTAGAATGGCAAACAAACAACAACATTCAAAAGCTTCTGCAAGCTTCACACTTAACATATCTCCCCCCTTTCCAACCTTATCACATCTTATATTGCTATAATTTCTCTCATTTTTCTTATCCTAAGCATGGTTTTTGCATAATATGTGATTATTTTAACGAGTTTATGTTTGATTTGCTTTGAAATATTTCCGATTTCTTTGGTTTCTTATTAATTGTTGATTTCCATATTGACTTTCCTTTTTCATTGTTGTGCTTGTCTTCAGCCTTATTGGGCTATTATTTGTTAGTTATTGCTATGGTATTGTGTACTGTAGGCTCTAGATTGTAGCAGACCTATCCTGTTATGACCCCAAAGGGCCTTCAAGGTCTATTACGGGGAACTATTATTATTATTCCTCTACACTTTACGGTAAATGAGGAATTGATTTTTTTAATATATTATTATTATTATTGCTATGTTTTTGATTTATATATCTTTAGAGTACCCATTCCCATGAGCTTTTCTTTCTGTTTCTGTAGTTCTTTCCCTGTTATGTCCTTTTCTTATAGCTTTCTATAAGATTCTTCATTTCTAGTGATCTTTGACTCATTCTTTTTCCTATTTCGTTTTACGTTTTTCCTTATGTGTTTCATCATTTCTTATCATTTTTGTATTATATTCTTTTTCTTTTACTTGCATAAGATATTTCTTTAAGAATTTTTCCTTGAACTTCAATAGAAAGCTCTTGACTAGTATTTCATATTTCTTTGTGTTGTTAATTCCATCATTATTAGTCCTACTTTATCTGGTTCATACCTACATAACCGTCTTTCTGTATGGCTTTAACTCCCTGCATGGAAGCACAATCTGAGAGCTGAGAAGTTAAGGCTCTCATATGTTCACTCTCTCTGCCCGGTTGTCGAGCACCATCTTTGGTGCGGGATGATGTGGCAAGCACCTAATTCTTACTACTGCCCATTATATTCTTTAATCTGACATATCTTCCGTTTTCTCTACATATAAAAGTATTCTGGGTGTCAATGCTTCGGACATGTTCTATTCCACCCACTTTCCTTCCTATCTAAAGTTTTATGCTACTTGAGTGAAATAAAAATTTCCCAATAAAATGCTGTCAGGTGCTATTCAGAAAGGTCACCCACCTGCTATAAGTTGTGGTTTATCTCCATCTTTCTGTTAAAAAGCTCTTACACTTAGCTTCCTTGAGTGTTAAATATATTCGTCCTACATCTCTATAAAATAATCATTTCAACTGCGTCAAGTTACTACACGAATGCTTCAATTGAGCACCTTTGATCTAAATAAATAAACTGTTGCAATTATTAATGAAATGTACTGAAGAATGGAGAAAAATTGAATTGAAATAGTTGTTGATGTCATGGTTGGAATCATGTATCAAGTTTTCCCCATATATTCCAATTGCGTTCTTAACTTGAATGGGTAATAAGAAAGTCTTCTTAATGAATTACAATTTTGTATACCCTGCAGATAGGATTTAGATAAATTAAAATATATATATATATATATATATATTTAGGCGTTTCTGATTTTAAAGTAGCTTAATTGGAATAATAGACAAACAAGATATTTTTGGGTATTTGATTCAATATTTAAAAAATATGTATATAAAAATAAGGCACTAAATGTGGCCTAACCACTAATTTAACTTGATCCGATTTCTTCCTTCAGTATCACTTGAAAAGAATCGCAAAAAAATATGGAAGATCCAATCTCTCCACAAATATACATAGCAACTGACCTAGACCTATAGTTAATGGTATTGCAAATAATTGTGCGCATATCAAATATTTCTTATAATTCTTAGTGCTATTAAATGCCATAATTCTAATTCCCCTTATATGGAGATTTAACATTTAAATGAAAGATTACATTCTGTTTCAAATATTTAAATTAATATATATCCTCTGCTTGCTTTTTGGTGATTATAAAATGTAAAATACGTGTTCTCCATCCTAATATTTTATAAAGATACAGCATAATAAAATAGCAACATACAATGTGTCTATAAAGCCTACTACCAATTTTGAGGAATCACAGTTAAAAATTAATTAAACTGCCTACATATAATTTACTGCACACTACAGTAGCCACTCACAATGACACAAATGTGTCTCATACTCAACGAAATTACCACATGCAATTCAATAAACAGGCTCAAAGTACTTGCATAGTGAGACACTGGCACCGGCATTTCTCATAACTGATGGTCGTCTATCCTGATGTTAGTAATGAATAAGTGGAAAACCCTACCAAATCCATATAGAGATTTTTGCAAGAACTGACAGTTCCATGTTTTACTGCACACAAAGTGGCAAGATTCTGTACATACAAGGTTCAATTAGTGAACCAATTGAAACCTAATAAAACCATGCAATGCGTCAACAATTCATAGAAAAAATGCTATACCCAACTGACCATGTTTGTGAATTCATAAAAAAAAGCCATGTTCATAGAAGTAGTATTTCACGTATCAGTTACTCTACAAGTTTATGGTACAAACAGGAAAGTAAATGCGTTGTGTAGTGTTGTAAGTGACCGATTATTGCACCCTTTTTTCAAGAGTGATGGCAACATGAAAAATTATCTGGAACACAATTAGAGGACATACATCATTCTGCAACAAGATAGTGTTTGACTTTATTGGAGTTCGCTGTAACATTCACACCCAGATGGGTAGACAAAGATGATACAATATTTTGGCTTTCGTGTTTACCTATAGCGTTACATGAAAACAATGTGTTACAAACATCTATTAATAATTTGAAGATCCATATCAGGAATGTGATCTCAGATATTTGCTACAGAACATGACAAGAGTTGAAATATCACCTGAATATTCTGTGCTACCAAGAAACAACAAAGTCTACTTAAACTTAGCAACTATATGTCACACAACACATACAATCAGCTCAATCATTTCTTTTGATAGACACACTGTACATTTAGCAAACCATCATTTACATGAAATACAGGAAAGCGTCAAAGTCCAATATGAAAAGTAATGATCTAATTTACATCACCATTTTAATGTTTACATATCATGAACTACACCTCAAAAACAAATCAATCAATGAACAAAAGACATGATATATATGTAAGTGCACAGCTGTCTGAAAGATTGCCATAGCTTTTTACGATTATATCCTACATTAAGAGAGATTCAAGTAATTGTCTATTATTTGCTTTATGTTTGCACAATTATCAGGTAAAATAAAAAAATGTGAACAAGTTAGTTACCTTTTCACAGAAGCTCTTGAATGCTGTCTTGAGCTTGTGGCGCAGCTCACGCTCAGACTGCTCGGCTGCAAGATCATCCCTGTCGTGCATGTGCTGGTGCTTGCCCAAATCGGTAGTGATTTCTCCTACTTCGGTGTAAAACTGCACATCAATGTGCTTCTTTTTGCCAAACATGATAGCATGCTTGAGATGGAAATGCAGCAAAATAATCATTTCGCCATCACAGGGTTGAAAGAAGGCATTCTTGATGTTGTTGTATAAAATATCAACCTTATCTCCACGCACTGAGGTATACCTAGTAACAAAAGTCATATTAGCATGTTTACATAGACCAGTCCATTACAAACCTGAAGCCGTTTGTATGAGCTTCTAAAGATCCAGTCATACGTTTAGTAACAATGTTAGGCCTTATATATAAATCTTTCAGCTTTGGATTTCCCTTGTTTTGTGAAAGCACAAGCGTGTCCTGCTTCACCAAGTCCTCCTTCTCCCTCTCCTCGGCCTCACGGGTTTTAAACTTACGTTGTACCTCTTTGATGAGTCGAAAGGCAGTGTTTAAATTCGATGATGGGGGTAGGATTTCACCGGGCTCTTTCGTGTTGGTACTTCTGTATGTGACTTCCTTTAAAAATGTGGCATCTGGTTGGTGATACAGACCAGACTCGTTTTTCCCCATAGTAGAACCTGGATGAAAGAAGTTGATACGCAAGTATGTGTAATCACCTTCCACAGACTGTGAGATGTTCTTGATGGTTGAAATGTGAAACGGCACGGGTATCCCATAAATTGGCAAGATAACAGTTTCATATTTCTGATCCACATACAGCTTCAGTTCTTTAACTTCAGACACACGTGGCATCTGATTCGTATTCTTGTAAGAAATAGTATTTTTGCGTACTTTCTCCACATCCTTAGCGCCCGACTGTTTTGCAAGCCGCTCCTTTGCCTTCTCATTAAGCAGTATAGCCAACTCCTTTTGGTGTTCCTTGCGTTTATCTTCGGAAGGATGCTCAGAGCGCAGTTTTGACTCTATCACAGCCGTGCGCTTCCCACGGCCTAAAATTTCTGGTTTCGGTGCGTTCTCCTTCTCCTCATCATTTTCTTCCTCCTCAGAATCATCCTTTAGAAAGATGCCAATGTTTTTGATTTTCTTTTTAGACGTAGTTAAAAGCGCAGCACTGGCTCCCTCGTTTACTATAACTGTGTCTCCAATAAATAAAGCATAAATTTTCCCTTCCTTATCACTGGCTTCCTTGTTTTCTAAATTGTTAAAACCTAAGTTGAGATTAAACACCATCCCCTTCTTAGCAATGACGTTGGTTTTTGAGCCAATTGTAAGAGAGCTTTCACGAAACTCAATGCCCATAGCGAAACCAAAGCTCTTCGTCAAGTTCTCAATAAGTGCCGGCTTCTCTTTTTTCACAAAATTATATCCAGTTTCGTACACTTCCGACAATTTAACACCAGCCTGTAGCTTTTTCAGCACTTCCTCTTCTAAATTCAGCAAGAAATTATAATTGTTTTGTATATTATCAGTCGGGTTCACCAATAGGGTTCTGACGATGTTGGAACAGTATGATTTATAACGTGCTCCGAGCGAACAAATGATTGCACCAAAGTGTAAAGTGTTTTTGTCACTCACAACACTGAACTTCAAATTGTAATTTCCACCTGACTGAATAATAGCAGGATAACACATGTCAACTTGAGTTACATCTACACCAGACACATATTTCTTATCGGAAATAGCAGACTCTACTCCTTCAGCCAGCTTACTGTGCTTGATCTTCTTATCAGAATCTATGATCTCCATTATTTGATCCTTTAGATATTTGGTGAAAACATCGACCGTCACCATACAAGCTTTCTTAATTGTAATAATCTCTGTATCTTCCTTCGGGGCAATTAGGTAAGCCACTGCGGAGGAGATATCGGTGGTGGTGAAGTCTTCCTTCTTCAGAGCAGCCCTCCAGGAGTCCATAAACTCGCCCGGGTAGTTATCCTTTGCAAACACCCCCAGAGTCTTGCCGTTCTTGCTGGCCTTAATAGCGCCGACCAGCGTCTTGAAGTTGGCCTCGTCCTTGTCGCCGCGGTCCCGCACGAGCAACTTGATGCCGATGCCGTTCTCCTCCTTGTTCTCCGCCTGCCGCAGGAAGTCGATCTTCTTCTTGCTGGCCAAGAAGTAAGTGGTCGACTCGGTCAGCACCATAATCGTGTCCGTGAGCTCGTAACCCAGCAGCCAGGTCTGCAGTGCGCCCGACTTGCTATAGACGATCTCCTCGTCCACGCCGACCGCGGTAACCAAGCAATCCATTTTCGAAAAGCCGTTTTCGCCGTCCGTGTTCTGCCATGCTGCGTACAGCTTCTTCAGCCGCCGGTAGAACGTCTCTTTGTCTAGGTTAATGTTTGCCATGTTTCACAGACTTCCAGCATAACCACGAAAAGCGGGAACTCGACCGTTGACTGCCGCCAATTCTTGCTCGGGCTACCGTTTTTCTGCGCACTCTATCAAAACCCAAGCAAATATCAATCCGATCTTGGTTCTTTTTGTTCGACAACGGTGGCTGCACTGAAATTGAGGTCAGTTCACAATCACCAACAATTTTGAAAACATCCTTTCGATAAGTAACACGGGGGCACGGAATAAATCAGCACAATCCTCATATTAACACTAATTTCTTTTATTTACACTGAATCCCCATTTATGGTGGTACCTAGAAATGTACACCGGCTGTAAACATCGTACGCTATTTTATTACCAATAATATAAAAACATTTTACTGCACACTAGTTTAGAACTGTTGACAAATTATAACCTAGGCATTGACCATAAATTTATCTGAATATCATCTCAGAACGTAATAATAGCAATTAAAACACAAAATAAATACTTGAAATTGAACGATCCGTTTAATCACCACCTTGCGAGTCAGAAATTGCATCTAAACTGCATCGATTTCACGTGTCCGATTGCTTTATAAAATCTCACAATTGACAGGATGTGATTTTTACCTGTCAAAGAGCGACTTAAAAATTTTATTTATACCAGACCTAGTGTGTAGCCCCCCGAATGTTAATAAGCTTCCGGCCCGCAGCTCACGATGGCCCTCAGTCGCATACTAAACCTGCAGGAAGCCTGGTGGGCGATATTAAGCAGCGATCTCCATAACCTGCAATATTTTAGTTGTAGCGCCAGATGTGCCCCGTTTCTGCGAAGCAGCGGCAGCAGCACGAAATTGTACAACCATGTCAGGACCTTTAGGAGGCTGCAGCCCGAAAAGCGAAAGTTCAAGAGCTTGGCATCGCCGTTTGACCACGTTTCGCTGGATCCGGAGAACATGCGATTGCAGAACTTATGGAAGCCTTTAGGATTTACCGTGGCTGTAAGATTAGTTTAGCTGCTTAGGTCCCGAGCTTATTTGGTTTTCAGTTTAGTACCGCATGCTTCGGTGGAGCGGCAATATGGCAGTACGAAAACATGCGCTCACACGCAGTGTCCATGCTGAAGCAGCCTATGGGTTTCATGCAGAAAAGAACGCAGGAGGCGCACTTGAAAGTTGTAAGATTTCCTAATTGATACTGATACTGAAACTAATAATTTTAAATTGGTTATTTTTGACAGTGTCAAGAGTGTAGTTTTACACAATTTTACGCAATATTTAGGTAATTCATAATGCTCAAAGGTTTTTCCAGTATAGAACTAGTTAAGAGACATTCCTTGATTATATTAGAATTTTAGAAACAGTGATTATAAATAACTTTATTTTAATATTAGTTGTATCCGCAGCTGTTTAGATATTTTATAGGTAGATGAAAAGTCAAACTAACATTGTATATCAAAATTATCTATGTACATTTAGGGAGATTGTGTGTAATTAGTGTATTACTGTACATTGTACATACAGATGATTGGTAGACACCACATGATCAATTTAGATTCTAAGGAATACTGCATGCTCAAAGGAATGGTATAAAATCAAAGAGACCACTTAACCGCACACATCTGTGACATCTCAGATGATTGTTACACACTATCATTATCAATATACGTTTAAAAGAGAAATGCAGATTTGTTTATAATGTGAATGGTGCACCAGAAGATGAACAGTTTTGTTCTGATTGGACTAATGTTTATGATTGCTTAAAGTATTCAAAAGTACTAATTTACTGCACCAAGGTGGAAGGAGGAGAACAGTGTACACACTGCCATAAATTTTCAATTGTTCATTGATGTCTCCTCTTTTGTTTACTAAATTTGTTAAACAAATAGACTGATTTTGTGGTGCTTATCTTTTAAAAATACAAGTTAGCCATTACTGTTATTCCCTTAAACAGCATAGGGTTAAAGTAAATCTTTCCATCATTTGCAATCTTCTGCAATGAGTTTTAACTGCAACGTTTTTCCACTTTCTTAGGGTATTGTCTTTTGTCAGGTTGTGCTACTTTTCTTTGACCTTGTGGATTCCATTTTAGAGCCATTTTTGGTGGTTCATTAGTATTCTTCGTTAGTGTATGGTATATCCAACTATATTTTCTCTTCTTGACGTCGTTGGTGATATCTTCTTGGCCTGTCCTGTAAAACAGTTCACTCACGGCCACCAAATTTGTAATACATTTCTCAAACATCAGTTCAGAAATGGTTGTAATTTGTTTCGAACCTATGCAATAGTACTGGTTTTATCATTGAATTAAACACTTTCACTTTAGTGTCTGTTAACATTACAGGTTTGCAAATATTCTTCGAGATTTGCGTATTCTTATTCTATATCTTCTTGAGTTTCTCCTCTCTTGGTAATTGTATTGCCTAGATATGCAAAACTGTTTACCTCTTCTATAGTTTTTCCTTCTCATATTATCTCCTTTCCTGCTATTTTATTTCTACATAATAATTTAGTTTCTTTCTTATTAATTCTAAGCCCCATTTTCTTTCTAATTCTTCTTGCATTGTTCTCTTTTCCCCATCACTAATAAACATACATCATCAGCATAATCTAAAGCTTCTACTGTGTTATTTAAACCTCTCCTTATTTTGTTTTCATCCATTGTAATTAGAAAAAGCATTGGTGCAAGTTTGCAACCTTGGCTTACCTTGCTCTCCTTTATGTAATATTCTGCTTGTGGAACCCGTGTAGCCTAATTTTATCAACCTTACTGACTTGTCTGGTGGCCCTTTATTTTTTAATGTTGTCCATATGCAATCTTTGTTATAGAGTTAAACGCTTTTTCAAAATTTCTGATTAGCAAGTGCAAAGGTGTATTAAATTCCATTGATTGGTCAATATTAATACAGGATCAATTTTTTCTAAAACCAAATTGTTTCTTTCATAATTCTGCATCTATCTAGTCAATTACTCTGTTCAAAATTATTCGGTAACATATTTTACTTGATATGCATAATAGGCTAATTCCTGTCCAATTATCAAATTTATGCAGATCATCCTTCTCAGATATTTTAATGACTATAGCTTTTTTCTAATCTTTGGAAAACGATTCTTCTTGCCAGATTTTCACCATTAGCGGCAACAGAATTTCTAAAATGGAATTAATGTCTATTTTCAAAACATCTACAGCAGTTTCATCTACCCCAGGAGCTTTTTCACTTGCTATTTTTTGAATTGGTGTTCTCAGTCCTTCTTCTGTTAGTGGTTCTATATTTATATCCATTTGAGTGATAACTGTTGGTTCTGCTACTTCTATCCTTTTGCTTGTCACATCAAAGTATTCTTTGTTTAAAATTGGTATTTCTCTTTCTTGCCTTTTTTTGTCACCCACTAGATTAATGGTTTTATACAATTCCTTGCTGTTATCTTTCTTTTATTAGAGTTGTTAAACTGTCAATTGGGTTGTCGAAAATTTATTATTTAAAATAGAAGTAATAACTGAACTCTTTTCACTGTTACCCTTCTATTGGTGGAATCGACCATGTGTTTGGTGAATTTCATGCTAATTAGCATATATCTATTATTGCGCAATTTTTTAACGCAAAATGTTATACTGCTTAATATTTTCTTCCTCTTTAATTTTTTTTACAGGTAGGATTGTGTGATCATGTGCTTATCCATGTAGATGGCATACCTTCTACCTACAAAATCTGCTTTCTTTTTAAAGCTTTGTTCATTAGTAAATTATGCTCCATAATAGAACCCATTCTTCTGGTTATAAGGGTATAATGTAATGCCTTATTTATGGGGTTTTGTTTGTTATGTACTGGCAAAATCTGAGCCTTTCCCACCAAAACACCAAGACTCATCTAAACCTCCCTCATTTGCTACACATATATAATAATAATAATGGTAAGGCCCTACGCCCCGCGTGGGAGCACGGCCTGCGAACTGAGAGGCACCGCACCTTAGACGACCGCCATTATTACCCCTTGTTCGAATGAACGCAGGTACTCAATTATTTTTAGTGACTGAGTAGGCCACCCGCCAGGCATCAGAGAGCACCGGAAGTTGAACCCGGGTCCGTCAGCATCGCAGCCCACCCCTCAACCACGGGACCACGCTGGCAGCCATTTGCTACACATAATATTCTAAAACAGATTTAATTTTGTGTAAGTGATGTTGAAATGGAGGCAATGGAGAATCAAAAGGAAATGGACCCTCGGTATCACTTTCCTAAACCTCGGAGTTTTAAAATGCTCATCCATTGTCCAGTAATCATTTATGCCAATCTTTTTTTGTACCATCCGTATAGTTGAACTTTGATGTTTTATTAGTTCATAGAGAAAGGTCTGTGGTTTTCTCTACAAATGAAGGAGCGGTTTCAATACAGTGTCTACACAATAGAAGAAACATATAATAAAGTTCTTACATTTGGGAAATGTTGCAAATATTGTTACAAAAATTAAATATATGGTTTAGAGGATTTTTTGGTTTCTCTTCATAGCTAAGATGCCTTCTGTATTTTTGGGTAGGTTCCCTCATCTATAAATAAAACAGTTGCTATATTTTTTATTAATTGATTTGTAGTAAAGGACACTTGTTTCTAGCACTCTAAACGTTATCTTTTTGTGAAGGAACCAAAATAAAAAGAAGTCTTAACTGTCCCATTTCTACAGGAGTATCATTTAAGTCATATAGCTGTGTGTTTATTTCAAAGTACATTCTTCAAATTGCTTCTTATGGAATTAATTGATAAGCAGATCTTGGATGCTTTTATTGAACTCACAAGATTTGCGAAATTTGTTATGTAGTGCTGTCGCTATATACCAATCTGTTTTTGCAGTGTTAAGAGTTAAATTGATTCTCACAATATTTAGAACTTTCTATTGTTTGAGTCAGCCAAAAATAACTTTTATGATCCATTGTACTTTTCATTAAAATCGAGTGTTGTTTGGTGGAACGATAGTCATTTGTTCGCCCACTCATTACGGAAATTTCATTGTAAATTTTTCTTTAAGTTTATCACCGCCTTTGAAGCCTCTGTCCAAGATGTCTTCTTCTCAGAAGATGCGATCGAAGTGCTCTTTGGTCTTTGTGACGATGTCAAACTATCAGTCGCAAAGCTGAGTATAGGCTTTAACAAGTGGTGTCCCTTTTGAACACTGAAACTCTATCTGAAACTAGTTATCTCTATTCTTCTGATTGAAGTAATAGCTGCTATCATATCATCATATATACTCTTTAAATTTCCTTTCATATGTCATGTCTTCATCCTGTGCCAGAATTGATCTCATTAGTTGATCATCGGAAGGTATAGTAGAATAAAGTGTTTTATTTCTTATAATTATGCCCATTCTTTTGATTTTTTCGCCATTGTTTCATATATACATTAAAGATTATGGATGACAAAATAATAAACTTGTGATATGCTTCTGCCTTTTCTATTGATCTTGTTTCTTTATTTTCTATTATTATTTAGACTTTTGTTTTCTGATATAAAATTTTTGTTACTTGAATCTGCTTTTCTTCAACCCATTTTCTTGTTTTGCTTCATAATTTATGTGATATGTTCTCATAAGTCTTTTCTAAATCTACAAAAGTAATATGTCAGTATTTTTTCTGTAATTTACTGTTGAGTACTCACTAACATTCTTTATGGTTGGTTTGATATCTCGGCAATTTGTGGACTAATACTTGATACATTAGGGTATAACCATTTACAGATAATTTGTGATTAACGTATCACTCTAAACCACCGTTTATAAAATATACTTGTTTTGTTTTGCTTTACTTGTCAAGTCAGTGTTACCACTTGCTACCACCATTCTGTGAAAATCTAAATTTCAAAAGTATCAGTGCAATTATAACTGTTTGAATTTTTTGCTAAAAAAATAAAAGGCTCTGTCCACAAAAACTATCCATTAGCTCTCTGAGTAATCAACTACACATTACAATACCTATAAAAAGGTTAAGGAATAAAAAATCACGTCGTGGATGAGCTAATCTCGTACATGAGTCATCTGCCTGTTTAATCTTACATAAAAGTGTATATTAGCACATAGTTATCATTTTACCTTATAGTTGTTTTTGAGGCCTACAGAGTAATTCATAAATTCCTCTAGTGTTTTAGGAGATTACTGGGTAGAAAATCAATCCAATTTTTAAATGTCCTTTACAAGTTCTCCATATTTGCACTCTTAGTAACTGTGTTGGCAAGCTTCAATCCTATACTTCAGTTTGTACCACATACGTTTCAACATGTCCAACAACCATCATCGTGTATGTGGCAAATCCATGTTGCCCACATTTTAGTGACGGTCCAGTGAAGGCCTATTCTTATTTCACTAAAATTGTGCACTCGTTTGTATAGCTTAAACAATATAGAGTTGGTTTGATAACATAAATGTTGATGAATTACATTGACCTGCTCAAAGATCTATACAGTGAATTGGAATGTTGACTATGAGTTAGGCCACATTCTATATTGATAGCAGAGCTGCTCTTTGGAAGAACCCCCTATTATAATTCCAAATACATTTCAAACATTAGAAGATACCCTTTGTAATAGAAATAAGTTATTCAGTATTCTATCATTTTTTTCCAACCCTAGGAGAGAATTTCTAAGATATATAATGACAGTATTGTCTAAGTGAGGAATCTTTCTGTTCTGTAGACGAACAAATGATATGAATCTAACAGTAAGAGACTGTCTCTTCTTGAAAACATTTAGGTCCAGTTGTCACAGTTAATAATCCAAGTGCATACTATGTAAATTCGATTAATGATTTTTGAGATTCAAAAACGGACTTTTTAAGCCCATAAACAATTTTTGCAGGGTGACCTGCGCCGGCAATTCAACCAGTGGTGGAACAGTCTCACACCCGGAGAGAAAGTATTTGCACCGATATGTTTCCTGAACATACTCGTATTCGCGGCCTGGAAGGTTCCACGATTACAGCCAATGATGTTGCGCTACTTCTGCTCAAACCCAGGTAGCACCAACACTTGCTGGCCCATGCTGCTGTCCACTTTCAGCCACTATTCTGCCTTCCACATATTCGCCAATATGTATGTCCTTCACAGTTTCTGCTCAGGTTTGCTTCCACAATTTGGATAACTCATTGTAAAAAGTCTTTAAGATACATAAAGGAGAGTTGCTGCTTTGTTACAGGTGCCGTTAATAGCTTGGGAAAAGAGCAGTTCCTTGGCCTCTATTTAAGTGCAGGTGTCATCTCCAGTTTCACGAGTTATGTCTACAAGACGTTAGTGAAGCAGCCAGGCTTGTCTTTAGGAGCAGTATGTGTAGATTATTTATTTAGAGCAAACATAAAGTGTAATTTTTGTAGTCTGGCGCTATAATGGCCGTTTTGGGTTACATTTGTACCCAATATCCAGACACACAATTAGAAATCATACTCCTGCCATTCCTTACCTTCTCTGCAGCTGCCGTAAGTGTGAATTAATCAGTAAATGTGTAGTACATTCTTTTTAAATATGTTTTTAGGCGATTAAAGTTATTGTCACTCTCGATTTGGCTGGTGTAATATTAGGTTGGAGATTTTTCGATCACGCAGCCCATTTGGGAGGAGCAGCATGCGGCATGTATGTTTTAGCTGTTTATTAATGATTATTCCTAACCGTCATTTTCTAGTGCCTGGTCTTGCTGGGGAAACCAACACTTGTGGCACAACCGAGAGCCTATATTGCAGTACTGGCACGAGTTACGGGGAGCAATTAAATAGCAGGAATTATTTTTATACAGTTGTATTATAAAAACAATTATTTATTTCGATAAAGTACATAATAAACTTCCTTGACATGGTGCATTTTGCCTGAGTACTTAATCGATGAGGTGTTTGGCATGATAAGCCACGTGCTCACCAATGAATGTAGCAATGTAGAAGTAGCTGTGGTCGTAACCTTCTCGCATTTTTAGGATTGCAGGCACATGTGCTTCCTTGCAGGCCGCTATCAAGTTTTCTGGCGTTAACTGCTGAAGAAACTTATCAGCGCTTCCCTGAAAATAACCACATTAAATTAAGTGAAATTTTGGAATTAGCAAAAAAACCTGATCAATGAATAACTCAATGGGCGCACCGTTGTAGGATTTTGCCAGCTCTGTGGCATCCCACTGCGACCAGTGCCCAGTCTCTTGAGGCCCTAAGTAGCCTGTCAGTGCTTTGATACCCCACGGAGCTTTGCTGGGGTTGCATATTGGGGCAAAAGCAGAAACTGATTTATATAAGCCTGGAATTTTTCAGAGCACATATTAGAGCACCATGGCCACCCATGCTGAAAAATTATAAATATTTAATATTCTTACAACATAGTTCATAAAATTTTTCAAATTCAATTTTTATTCAAATACAAAAGTAAGAAACTAACATCACAGTTTTACTTTGTACATTAAATTTTCTTCTCATTAGTCTTCTATCTATGGATTAATTAGCTGTTGGTTTAATGGCATATTGCTGTAGTGATATTGAACATCGACTAATTATGATGAAATATAAGAATTTCATTAAATCCTTAACTGCCTATTTGATACAAGGTCAGAAAATAAAAACAAAAATGCTTCCAGTCTTTTTATGATATAAGAAACGAGGGGTTGCCCACAAACAGATATTTTTGACATTCTAGGCTGACAATTTATTTACAAATGGTAAGGGTGAGATATCGGTGAGCAGTGACCTTATGAAAGTAAGATATGCAAAACGATCTTGAAGAAAGATAGGCAACCATATGTATGCTCAGAGCTCAGCCATGCTACATTTCACATTAGTTGTCTTTGTTTACTTTCTGTTCAAATGTATAGCTATAGATTGATGGACCGATCAGTATACTTAACCATCACTATCACATATGCACTAATATAAAAGTTAGTGCACACAACAGCAGCTTAATTTTAGAGGATTTTTCTGAAGATATTCTAAGCTCCAAATATGTTCCCACTAATAAGTTGTGGCCAAATAAATGTGAAGACTTTCATAGATGTTATCTTAATGCTCCTATTATATTGTACTCTGTTCTTAGGCTTTAGGCTCCGTTCGAAGCTTGGAAACTTGACATTAGAGCCCATAGTCTCTGTTAAAATTATTTTTAATGGTTCCTGCATTAGGCAAAACCTATATTTTGTCAAAGTCAATCTTATGACCAAGATAGTTCAGCTGGTGATTGATTTTTCAGGCTGATTACGCTAAACATATCCATGTTTTTTTTTTATCCTGGTGATAATTATTTTGCCTGCATATTGCAGGTGAGTTTTGCTTAACAGTAGGACAAAAAAAATTGATATTTTGACCATATTCATGGTTACATACATACATAGAACAGACAAATGGGATGGTGTACAGATGTGTCATAAACAAATGAATGCACTTTAATATGCTTGTAACTCAGGTGCTCTGCTATAAGTAAAACAAATGGTACTTTATAATGGATCGTGTATTTGCAAAGATATTTGAAGTGGTGTTCTTATGTCACTCCTGATTTAATGTGAGAACGGATAGAACGATAGCAGGAAACAAAACCTGTGGATTGTCCAATGAAGGAAAGAGACTAAAAAACTTGCCTAAAAAGGGCGTTAAAGTAAGGTTCATGACAATCGAATGCCATTTAAAAACTCGTATTACATGTTGAGTGAAACTGTTGCTTACTAAAAAGCACCTAGAAAAATTACGTTTCAGAGAAAAGATTGCAATAATGTTATATTTACTGATGAGTTGTCCTTTTGGACTTGGAACGTTACACCTCTTCACAAATACATTAAATACAGAAGAGATAGCTAAAATATAGTGCTTTCTACAGTCTGCTTAAAAACGCCCATGATAAAACATGTGTTTACAAGAAAACAACGACCTCAAATGTAACCGACCCTTCCTTGACTTGTGTTTCTTTGGATAAAAAGTGTGATAACGATAAAATAAACTTTTGTGGACTACTTTGATCCTTTCACTCCATTGAAAGTTGATATTTCACCAGCAGATGTATCAGGAAAATTATCCTCACTTGATTAAGGGGTAAAAATTTGAATTTACGATGACGCCTTTTTCATCTGATATGTAATGAATCAATTTCATCAGAGACTTTCCTTAATTAGCCCTATTTGTTCTCTGAATAAATAGTAATAAAGGAGTCACCATTGCAACATGGAGATCCACCACTATTAATTTTGTAATTCACAACCAATACATTGGTGAATCTCTAACCAATGGAACTATTCGATATACTATTTAATATATACAAATTTCAAGGTCAACGCTTCTGATTGCAAAGCTAATCAGCTATTAAATTAGGAGTTTTTCGTAGATAAATAATACTCAATGAAAGTAATAGACATCCACACCTTAGAAATTATAGCAACTTAAGAGGTGCCATGGTGTCCACACATTGGTCCTTTACTATTCAAGTTATTTATAAATGACGATTTGTCTATATTTGTTTAGTTTGTAGTGTGTTTAGGCAAAGTAATAAATCTTCTGCTATCTCAGAATAAGATCTGGTGATGTTCCAGAAGCAATAGGAAAAGTGAGAAGTTTGGTTAATAGTGCTTGCATTAAATAAGATAGTAAAGTAAAAGCAATCTAAAGATCATCCTGGTAAATAAATCTGTAAGTGAAATATGGACATTAAGAAGAGAAGAAGAAAGACTGCTGGAAGTCTGGGAAAGTGAGTGCTAAAAAAGATATTTAGAGAGAAAGTAAATGGGAAATAAGAAAGACGCACAAAAATCGAGAAATACAGCAGATGAACAATCAACCCAAGTTAGTGAACGTGATGAAAACCAATCAAGTAAGATAAAGTGACAATAACACTCCTCAAAAAGTAGAGACCAATGACCCCAACATTACTCAACGGACACTAAACAGTGACACATTCCCTGTGAGAGATCTTTCATGGATACCTTGTGTATTGCTATCACTCCAATAATGAAAGTATTGTTTATTAACGCATCCCAACAAGTGGAAAATTTTTCCATAATTTCCATATACTGTTTATTAAAGCAAAAGGAATGCCAAGAAAAATTTTAACTTGTACTACAGATGGCAAAAAAGAAGGAATAGGCATGCAGAAAGAATTATATTGATTAGATATGAACCGAAAACAACCTGTTGCAACATCCTTGATCTTCATACTGTACTATATTTTATTAAATACTTCTCATTCCATATCAAAGCTTGATTTACAACCCACCAGGAAAACCCAGGTTTACTACTTCCAAACTGAAGGTTGACCTCGATTTATGGAACTACACCCCTAAACCCCCCAATGAGGCAATCACTCTCAATTTTCTTGTGTGCATAATTATTACAGAACACTTATGCTGAACACGTATGTTTGGCAGGCTGTAAGAAATGTTCCGAGCACCATCAGTGACCTTGACATTAGCTGAATGCTTGAAACACGTCAAATCACAAAATGCATGAATTCATATCAAAAGTGTATAACTCTCATCAAATAAAATTGTATCCAAGATCCAAGACATGTGACCTTTCATTTGTTTTAGGACCTTTAACTTAAACAAATGGCCACAGATATTTTCATGCACTGTTTAATTGAGATATCCACAGTTAATTATAAAACATAACAAAGTACAAAAATTACAACATAGAAAAGAGCAACAATTGAAGATAATCTCACCTATGGCCCATTATAGACTGCTTGCCTTTAACAACCGGGAAGCTGCCGTTGACCAAATTAACCAGCTCTGAGGTTACATAGCTGTACATCTTATAGTGGTCACTCCAAGGCTTTTCCGTGGCATCCACATAAAACCCAGCCCCTTCACCGAAATCCCAAGAATCTTTCTCCCCAGGAAGATTTAAACCACGGGGAGAAGTATCTGGACAAATAATAATCAGTCCATGCTCAGCAGCATAGCTATAAGTGTGAAGAATTATTTAAGGAGCAAAACATCATCCGAGTACAACCGTTGTATGCCGGACTTCTGAATGCAATTAACTTCCGAGCACTCGAGGCCTGACAGCCAATATACCACAGGCACTTTACCCTCATCAGCTTGAGGGGGCAGGTAAGCGGCGAATTTCATTGTGCATCCCAATTCTTTAGAATCGTGTGAGAATACCTTCTGCCAGCCCCCAAACATCTTGTTGCTGGATACCTCGGTCAGTACTGCAGCCATCTGTAAAATGAAAATACCGCGTATATTGCAAAATTTCTGAGATTAGGTGAGTATAAAATCACCTTGCTAACGTTGATCAGCAGCCCGCAAAATAGCCGCATAAAATGGTTTGAGGTTAGGTAATTTTTTTATTGTTGAATGATAACCGTGATCTTAGACCTTTGATGACTCTAGAGACCAAATTTATTATCATGCGATAAATGCAGACATTGCGTGTATAAAAATGATAAATAAGACTGGATTTTAAGATGACTTTTTTCTAATCCATATCGACCAATGAAATTGGTGGTTTCTTCAATCAAATTTTTTTTTTTCCTTTCTAGCGGATTAGATTGAATATCATCCCAATTCAAAGTCCCGATTCAGATTCTCCCCACTCTTCTGTTGTTTTGCCTTTATAGGTTTGACTATTATGGCTTTGCTTTAAACACAATTATTGCTTTCTGCTTTTTACTAACTGTTATTTAAAAGCTGTGCCGTTGGGAGCATCTGTTAATTGTCCTGCACGTGTCTGAAACTTGTCGGGCACGTGTAGTAAGGGAACAAAGAGCGAGTTTGTAAATATTAATATTCCCATGAGCTTAGGGTGCTTTGTGAAACACTGGAATATTAGCATTTTGTTTTCTTGCAGTGTTTTGTTTGTAAAAGTCTAACCCAAAATAGAGTGAAGTATTTTTCATTTGTCAAAGTTTTTTCTTTATTTTCTATACAAAAAAAACATTAAATTGAAGATAAATGGTGAAATAAATATTCGCTAAAAATAAATTTTTATCAACATTTCATTAATGGTGAAAAAAAAAGAAGTGTAGCTTTCACTGATATTTTGACTCATCTTAAAAGAAAAGAGGTATGGAACTATGTTGTCTCCACTTGTTGTTTAAAAAACCAATGGAATATTGCATTAAAATAAGTTTGATAAAAACAAATTTTTGATTAGGCACCACATGTTTATAGAGATAACCTACCCTAATTAACAACAGAAGAAAACTCAAAAGGGTGGACTATCAAAATTGCCCAGTGATAACCTAAAGCGACCAAATGGTTAAAATTAGATATAAAATCTAGACTTCAAATATGAGATAAAATCCAAGGTTGGTTGAAGTTTTTTCCAACTGTAGGAAAAGTAAGCAAAACCCACTTTAAAGAGCCAACTGTAGCATTAATCAAAATGGATATAAATTTGTAGATGAAGTTCTTTATGAGACACTTTTCAATATAATCATTTATTCAATAAGAAATTATAAAAAAAATCTACCACAAGTTTTCCAATCGCTTATCTGATGATTTATGTTACAGTTGGTATCAAAATTGCTTGGAACTTTTATTGTTAGTTGTTTGGGAAAAAGCAGAAGTGTTGTACATCCCAAAACTCAAATTCGCTTTGGACGTATTCTATTACGAACATTGGTAAAATTTTACTCTATGAAGATCGGGTAATGAGGATAACAAAAAATAAAAAAGTGTTTAGGCTGCAGACAATATTTTTAAGGATTTTCTCAAAAGTATGTTCCAAAAATCATTCAGCAAAACAAAGGAAGGGGAGGCCACGATTGAGTGTTGTTGCTGGTGAAGCCGTAGGCATGCCCTTGCTGCAGTATTTTAATTTATCCGAGCTGTGTTTGTCAACTAAGCCAGAGTATGGACATTGAACTTGGACCTTGAAATTCTTCTTCTTTTTCTTTTTTCTCATTTCCCAGTTATGCTGGTTGTTATTTCGTTGTTATTTATTTCTCCTTCTAAACCATATTCTTCCATTGTTTCGTATCCTGATTTCTTGTTGTTGCCTATAGGTGCATTTCAATCCCTCATTATTAAGCGGGAGGAGGGGCGATTCTTATTTTGCATTTTGCAATTCTTAGTAGAAATTATTCGTTTCGTTGTAGTTCCAGATTAACACTACTGTTTCCCAATGTGTCACTTTTGTTTTTAGTTCGTTGCTCGTTATTATACCTACTTCTTCTGTTACTCTGCGTCCTACAGGGGTTCTTGAGTACTTAATAGTAATCCCTTGTCCAAGGTATTTCTTCTATTTTTGTTTTAACTTCTGCTATTCCTAGAATGTGAAGTTTATATTTTTCTATTTCTATTTCTACTTCTTTTCCTGTAGGGGATATTATGTTCCATGTACCGAATCGTATTCCGTTTCTCGCCTGTCATTTTCGCCGCATATCCCATCCGTTTCTGTTACCAAGCCTTCTGTATCTTGTACTGTACATTTTTAATTTGAAGAAAGTATTGTTGATCAAGGTTATTTCATTATCCATTTCACTTTTCTGTTCTCGTAGTCCATTGTATGTATATGACCTGAATTCTAATTGCTAGTGTTATTATATCGAGGATTGGTCCAAAGTCGAGTTTGGTTTTTTAGTGACCAATTGTTGTTACCCAAACCCTGGTTAGGGTTTCTTACTGGGTGCTATCAGCCGGGCCAGCTGAACCCCAGATTTTTATGGAGGTTGTTACTTCTCTAATCCTCCTCTTTTCTCATTCCAGCTTTCGATTTGATCTAGTCGCTCCTTATAACTGATGTATCTTGTGGTTTTAACAGTTTTAAAAGATTTCAACTGTGTAACTATTTTTTTTCGTATTCTTTGTCTTATGTATTTGTGTACCTTCAGAATTTTTTTGAGGTTAAATAACGATTTTTTTTATTGATTGATTTTAATCCTAAGTAAGAAAGTTTTTTCAGTCTATCTGTATGCAAAAAAGGTGCAACACCTGGTATCGCTATAGTGACGTTGTCTGACGTCATTTGCGGAAAAAAAGAAGTTGCTTTCCGTTTATATACATAGTGTGTAATAAATAATTGGTTTTCATAGAAATCTGATTTAATTTATTATACTAAAAAGTGGTAGTAAACGTTATTTTAAAAATAATTCAAAATGGAAATGGCATTTTTTAGAAAAACTTAAATGATCTTATAGGAATATGTCAAAATAGTTTGTTGTATTTTTAATATTTAGTTATTAATTATTAAGATTTATAATATTATTTTCTCTTATTTTAAGTGTACAGCTTCAAATGTACAAAAGCTTTAATGTTATGGAACAATATTTACTAGTTTTATTATTACAACTAATTTAATTAGAGTCTCAATTTTGACTAAACATTTGTATACCATCCTGTAATAAATTGGGAAATTTAGAAATTATTAGTTTTTATAATTTATATATAAACATGGGGCCGGCGAAGAGATTGCTCTGTAAGCAATCCCAGAACGAACTTAAAAATTGGAAATCGAATATCTCGAAAATTATTCGACATAGAATTTTTTGACTTGATTTTTGAAATCAGCGGAAAATTTCCTATAAGAATCACATTTAAAATCGTAATGTCACAAAAATTTCCAGAAATTCGAAGTCCAATATCTTGAAAACTATTCGATATAGAAATTTTTTAATTTTGAATTTGAAATCAGCGTAAAATTTCCTATAAGAATCCATTTTCAAATTTTAAAAAATCTCAAATTTTGTGACGGACCGACAGACCGACAGACAGACAGACATACCGGCAGACAGACATATAGAATTCAGTAACGAACTTTTTAAGTTCATTGAAAATAATTATTGTTAAAGTTTAAAAATATTTTTTCTAAAAAAATAAATTTTTGGAAAATTTTATATATAAGTAGCAAGATTAGATGTAACACTAAATTCGCTACACATTATAAAATATCGATGTTGTCACAAATGTCAAAACAGTATTTTGGTGTATGATAAAGTTTAAATTCAAAATGTTGCATTAAGATATTTATCAAATATTAGCGTTTATAGGTGATAAAATTTTGATCATTAAGTAATTTGATCTTAAATAGAATAGAATACGTGATGTGGAATAATTATTTTGCAATGTTTTGTCGTAGGCACGGTAAAGTTGTATCGGGGAGTTCGGTTTAGCTTGAAAGATCATCTGGTACGCTGTGGGAGTGTTTCAAATGACCAGGAGCAAAAGGTAAATATATATACATACCTGCACAACATTACAAGAATTGGAAATTAATTCAATGGTTTGTTTTCTCTTATGCAATCCGTAAAGAACTGGAGAAACATTTCCATTATTTGACTACAACTGTTTGCAATTGCTTCTACATGAGATATTTTTAGATCTTTAATTTCTATTCACTACTTGATGTTGAAATATTTAACACAGTTCTATTCCAATTAGGCAGAGACTAAGCATAGCTATAGTAGCTGTATTTACGATTTATTTCACTGTTCCTGCCTGCGTTGTTAATTTGCTATAGACTCTGTTAAAATTATTTATTGTACATGTTGAGTTAGGTTACTTATGTTGAATTAGTATTGATTAAGAGACGTAAAAACTGTGTGGCATCATTTATTTGCTTGCCTGAGGATTAAAGACCTACGTTATTATTTTAGAGTCACTCCATTTCAATTAACATTAATGACAATCTCCAATTAACAAGTAGAAGTGGCATTGTCTTATAAAGAGTTAGGGTTAAAAAATGATTCTGAAAATGTAAATGCACTAAGCGTTGCATTTTAAGTTATCCACTTATTATGCTTTGGTATGTTTTCAGTTTATGCCGCTCGTTTTTTCACTTGATGGCAGTCTGATTTTTGCCCCTTAAAGCGATGAACCAAGTTTCAGGTAAATAGAATTGGTCGTCTCTAATAAAATTATATTCATATTTATAAACTTCCTCTGATATTGTGTATAATCTTGGGTAGCAGCTCCTACAATTTGACAAACTTGTGTTTGCTCAAACTTCATCTCACGGCCAGGATTTTCCAAGGCATGTTCAGTAACAGCTGATTTTTTCGGGTTGATAGAGGCGTAGATGTCGTTTATGTTTGATGGTTTGTTCTGATGGTAATCATATGCCCTGTAGTCCCAATGTAGAGCTGCTGTGCGATATATTCCTGTTGTACCCTGTGGTTTTCTTGTGGCTGAACGAAGCAAGTATCGTGTCTTAGTAGTAGTAGTATAGATGGTTTCTGCTTTGTGTTTATTCTGAATTTTCCCTATTTGGTCCATAACTTTGTTAATATAAGGTAAAAAGCTTTGCCTACCGTGACCAATTTCAGTTGTGTCTTGGGTGTGCATTTGTTAGGTTTCACACTCTCTTGTAAGACGTGTACCAAATATTTTAGTTCTTTATCCAAAAACTGTACTTGATCTACCAATGTTTTTGCAACTATTCTTTTTTGATTGCTTGTGAAGATAAAATAACATTCCTAACGTTTGATTCCATGGTAAACTGTATACTTGAATGTATTAAATTAAGGTATTTAAAAAATTGTGGCTGCATCTCTATTTCACAAACTTGTTGAGGTATCTTACTCATATTGTGGATTTTAACAGCACAAGGGCTGTGAAAGCCTTTGCATTTATTTGACTTTAGATTGGTTATCCAAATTTATCTACTTATATCCCATGATATTTAATTAAAAAATTGTTTTTACAATTTGGATAGTATTGAATTGCCAAAAATTGCTTTATAGGTCTGCATAGTCATAAATCTAACTAATACATTAGTGCACCAATATTTTTTAAATTTATTAACAATTTGAATATTACATATCCTACGTGTGATTATATACATATGATGTGATAAGAAAGTCCAGCAAGGATAAGATTGCTTTGGTAAGGTTGGTTCTCTAGTTTGAAAATTGATAGCATTTTGAGTTATCACTTCCCTGATGAATGGAATACTGAGATCTTCAGGAATGGTACAGTTTGAGATGAGCCAAGTGTCTAAATGTCTTGGACTCGAATTATTGTAATCTATAAATGTTAAATAGGCTACAACATTCTCAAAGTTTGATTTTTTACATCCATATGGGCTTAATCATATCTTTGTACAATAGCATTTTATTCTTTGTGAATAGACGTAATGTTGCACTGAGTAACCGATACATTTTTTCAGTTTTAAAAACTATTTCATTTCTCTTCTTTTGAAGATGAACTTTCCATCTCAGATAGCCTTTCCCTGTTTCCATTCAATTGCGAAAAGTTGGTCTTGTAAATATCAGCTTGCTACTTCTAGATTCTCATCACAAACAATAACAGTTGTGTTATTAGTAAATGTTACACTTATGGTTGAGCCCAAGACACTTGTATTTGTTGGTAGGTAGATACTTCATTGCCAAACTTAACTTGTAATTATTGATCAGAGAGCTACAATTGGAATAGCAAGTAATATGGATGTGGAAAGAATGTTTTGATTTTAAGTAACAGCCTTTTGTGCAAAATACTTTATCGAAAGCTTGACCGACGTCGAGAAATACTGATGGGTAGTATTTTCCATCTTCAAAAGTTTTATTTATTACAAAATTCAACCAGTGACATTGCTGAATTGTTTAAAGCCGATGCTTAAAATCTAATTAGTGATTTGCGTTATGGTCTTCTGGAAGAGAAGTATTGTATTCATTCAACTATTGGTTTTTGCAATACCTTTGATAATAACAGTAGAAGACTAATAGTACAGTATGATGTAGCTTAGTTAACATTTTTTCAGGCCTCAAAATAATTCAGGGAAATTGAGTTAGGTTAACCAATCATTAGATAGTCATAGTAGTTTCTTCAGAATCTTAGCTGTTATAAAGTCGATTTTTTATCGCTTGTATCTCTGTCTCCATTTTTTTGGGAAAAAAGGTACAAATAGGGGGAGATAATGATAAGGAAGCATCTGGACACTCTTCAACTTCTATATTTGGCTTCATATCGTTGGGTGGAAAACTTTGGCGTTTTTTTCTCAAATCTGTTCCAGTCTGTTCTATATCTGGAATATATTGTTTATTATGCACCTCTCAACTTTTCTTAAATTTCGCAAATAAGCGATTCATCTTTTTCTGTCTAAAGCTTATGTATGCTTTTTTTTTAAATTATCCTAGCATGGCCTTTTTCAGCTACTAGATGTTTTATTTATAGTGGCATATTTATGTGATTTTGTTGTCTTGGTTAATGCCTCTTGTGAGGTTCCTATCAGATGATTTGTGGCTTCTTCTAACTTCAGATTTCTTTAATTTTAGCTTTGTTTGCAATTTTTTATCTAAATGTTCTTGAAAGACGTCCCAATTAGTATTCTTATTGAAAAATGATGGATGATTTTCTTTTTTTTGGTAATAGTTGAACTAATTGTAATAAATATGGGCGAGTAATAAAATGAGAGGTCATAACTAGATAGAAATCGGCCAATATGTTGGCTTTACCTGTAGAAATGTATGCAAATTTTTATTTATTAATAACCTTGTATAGGCTTCCATCTATCATTATTGTGAACCTGAATCTTCAAAATGTATTCTGAAAAACTGACATTTTTTTTTTTGTTAATTATATTCCTAAGAAGTAGGAATTTCTAAATGGTAGAAAGTGTTCAGTAGTTACTTCATGGACTACTGTTGATTGAAGGTAGCCTTCTCCATACTTAAGCAACCCAGAGTCTGTGTGATAAGTATCAGTCGATTTTGTTTATATTAAGAAAAGTTATTAATTCTTGCTTGTGTTGGATGAAGTCATTAGCGTTTCATAATGCTAATCTTAAGAATCCCACCATTATGAACTTATTTTATTACAACAGTACACAGATTGAGAATTGTGTTATTCCGTTGAGGAGTTTTAAATTTGTCCAAAAAATTGATATTATTCCAGTGCTTGTCCAAGTTGTTGCTAGATCCAAGTTTGTTTTAACAGTTTGGACATATATTGGGGTGGAATAATTTTTGTTTGTAACAAAGTTTTGTTAAAAGTATTCTGTTTGCGTCTTGTTTTGCGAATCTTTATGAAACTCTATAGCTTTTATAATTTGCGAAGTGATCATCTCAGCATAAAGCACATATTGCTAGAGTTTCTCTGTTTCTTTTTATATGTAATGGAATTATGGACGCCAATATATCTAATTAAGATTAACATCTCGTACACTGAGCAATTTAATTTATTTGTTAGCTGGTTAATTCAATGAAAAATGGTGAGTGGTATTTCTTTAATGGGAACGCTAGGGTGTAGATGCCTAATGACAATGTGATATGCTGTCTCTTGTTTGATCTGATAAGTTTGGTAGACAATTTCATGATTATTTTAACCGCATTCACTTTTGTTACTTTTAATGTGTAGGCTTCTTGATTTAGAAGAGCATTTATTTATTTTATTATTTGCTATTAATTGAAAACTTCCTGTACGAAGATTGGGATGCTTTCTGCTTGTAGTAGTTGTTACTATGGATTGCTTATCTTTATTTGATGATACTAAAAATCTGTTACTCTTGATTGCAACGATCGCTTTTTTTTGACCTGAATTAGAAAGTATTTTAGTTAGACATTTGTGTTTTCTATGTATACCTTACCATGGATTTTCCTTAGAAGGCGTTTTATTTTCAGAATCAGTACACATATAAGATCTTTGATCATTATTGCGCTCTTGTTCTTCTTCTTCTTTCTCTGATATTCCATTATACCCTTACGGGTGTTTTATTAGAAACAAGTATAACAAGATTTTGAAAGGAGAACCGATTGTTTAAGTTTTGTTGTTGTTCTATTAGTATATTTGGAATTGATGGGTGTTATTTTTTTCTAAAGTTGAAGTTAGAACTGAGCACCACATCGTCTCTATAGTCGAGACTACAATCGATTGGCTGCATGGTGCTCGAATAGCAAACTAAAAGTAAATTGTTTATCAATAAGTGCTTATTTTGACACCATTGGGCTCACAAAACTATTATATCACAATCAGCAATATGTCCACTTAATTTGCCTTTTTTTTGTAGTGAAATACATCAATACCATTTTGTTATGTCATTTTTTCAAACTTTATAGAAGGAACAATACAGTCCTGTAGGTAATACTAGGCTAGGCATCAACAATACATACATCCATCAGAGCACTATAACTGATAGTGTGGTTTGTTTCTGTACGAGATACTTATTTATTATTATGAAATTCAATGGCGATGTTCTGTTTCACTGTAACTGATGAACGGGCAGCATTTGATGCAATGGCTCCATGGACTCATAAGTAAGAAGAACATGTCTGTTTGAAGTGCTGAAAATCTTGTGAAATTGTGAAGTTCTAAATGCTTCACACCTTCGTACTAGTGGCGTGTTCGACAGGCTTTGTGTTTTTATACGTTGGTTTGCAAGATATTGAATATATTTGATTTTTATTTGATAATGGAAGTGGTGTTGAAACGTGACTGGTTTTGTTGATGTAAATTAAGAATGGAGAGATGATTTAGAATATGATAAAGTAGCCGATTGGATTACTGGGTTTTACTGCAGGCAAATTGGACAGAAACACACAGTTGGAAGAATTAGTTAATGGAAACTATATATGTGAATGGTTGATGAGTAATTTGTTTTGCTAGTCATAGAGGGCAACAACTGTACATGTGATCATAAAGTTTCGTTACTTGGCACTTGCTTAAACTTGTAGTGTCCCTGCATAATGCATATAATTGGTATTTGTGGTCTGATTTATTTATAATTTTTTTTAAGGAAATTTTTTCTATTGGGAGCTCATCTCCTTCCAATTAAACCGTTTGACTTGGAGTAAACAAATTCAAGTCTTATAGAACAAGTATTGAAATTGCACCACATCCTGGAGGTTTAAAGTCAGCTGTCACGCCAGAAAACAGCAACTAAATCCATTATATAGTTTTGGCGAGAATTTAATTGAAGGAATTCATTCATTTTGCATAATAACGTATATATGAAAAAAATGTACAAGATGGGTGCTATTTATTTCAGAGCAAATAGTTGGATGCGAACATCAAATTTTAAGCGGGTTCTTGTAACTATGGACGAAAGTTGGCTTTAACACTACACGCCAGAAAAGTAGCAGCAATCCAAATGCTAGTTCTGAAAGGGAAAAAGCGTACTATTATCTGCAAAGGTGACGCGCTATTTTTTGGACTGCTAAAAACCAATACTGGCGAATATTTAACGTATTGTAAAGCAAATATTAATTGAACCAAGTCTATTCACCCAATCTAGCTGTTTTGGCGAGTCAAACAAAGAGGTTATACAGAACATGAATGAGCATTCTGGGGGCGTCGAAGACGGGAGGATTCGTGAGCCTGAAGAAACGTCGGGGCAAATGCATTGAATTTGGAAAGGACCATGTTAAAGATAAAGTATGTTATGAAACTTAAATTGTTGTCTTTTTACGCATCAAACCACCTTTTGTAGATATTAGACAAAAATTATAAAGAAGTAAGAGAAGCTCTATGTAGTTGTAAGAAATTATAGAAACACGAAAAATGAGATTTTGTTAGACAGGAAAGAACTGATAATTGGATATAAAGAATTGTCTTAAAGATGAGGCTTCACGAACTGTACAATTTAGAAGTTCTCATTTTTCTCTGAATTGTACCAAAATTGGAATTGGTGATAGTGTTCATCTTAGTTTATTTCTACTTGATGCATGCTTTCTGTGAGGACATATTTAGCAAGGTTTAAAGGAAAATCTGATATATTATCAGCTAGGCGTTGCGTTTGGCGCATTTTTTGGCAAATTATCATACGCATTTTTACAGATAGCATGTTTATGTTAACTCTCTAGCGTTTTTAATGCATCATTTTAATTCACAGATTAGATTATGATCTGGTTATATCCATTGGAGGTATTCGTTATAGTTTCATTCCATTCTTTCTGAGGCATTTACATTTCAATTTATTGTCCGTTTTTGTAGCGCTGACGTATAATAACACGATGATTAATTAATTGACCATTGCCAATAAGAATCGAAATAAACTGATCAACAAGAATCTTGGATTTGTTATTAACTGTTGTTTTAATCATATGTTTGTCTAATTGTGAAATATGCTAATATGCAAACAAGAGTCTTCACAAGAAGGAAAGCAGGTGATATCTAGAGGAATTTTTAGTTAATATTCTAAATATTATTTTTGCGAAGAAATTTGTTTATTGAATTAATATCAGTTGAGATGATGACAATTTTTATAGCGGTACAGGAGAAAAGGATGTAAGAATTAGGTAATTAAGAAAGTGGTCAAGATATAAAATTTTTTGGAGAAATTAGATTTCTTTTATGTAATATAGATGATTTGTGAAGGTTGTTTGAGTTTTACTTGTGCAATAAGGTTTTAATGTTTTTTGGACTAAGAGATAAATAAGGTGAAGATTAGGTTAAAATTTTGTAGTATACTAGTCATAAATATTTTACTATGAAGTGACATCATGATGAAGTGACAACGATGTTTAATCGTTGTTAGGAGTCGAAAAAACCATGGTTGATTTCTCATTTGCAACTTTCAGATTGTTTTAAATAACTGTATTTGTTTTTCTATTTGGAGCTTCAGAATTGATGTTTTTCCCATAAAAGCGCGAGTAGTAGCAGCTTCTGGCGTCATTATTTGGCTTACTTTAAGTAGCAGCTTCTTATTAGTTGCTAGTAATGTTCGCTTTTTTATCCCTTGAAAGTTAAAAGCTATCTATAAATTTTAGTCTTTGAATATAATTTTATGATTTAGATTTTTCAGGACACGCTGATACATAACTCTCTTGATATATCAGGTAAAAGCCTTATCATGACTGGTTACGATCATTGTTTGCATACCCTTCTGTTTTGAGTAAGATTTGTAGGACGATATTTTATATTTTGGCCTAAATAATGGTTTGATTACTTGTGAGAGTATTAGCTAGTGGATGCAGAATTTTCATATACAGAATGTCGTATGTTCATTTGACTAATTTTGATTCTAGTTTCACAGTAAAATGGTTGGGGAACTGTAGTAATGTTTCTTTGGCATGCCTCTATATTACAAAGCTCACCATAATTTCTTACCTATATCTGGAGTTTCAATTATCATATATGTACTAATGACTGTCTGTTAATGATCATGGGATATGCTTGTCGAAGAAAGTAACAGAGTTATTTAAGACGGTGCAAAACATGTTGCGTCATAGCCTTTGCTAACATTAAGTAGTTTTGTTACGAACGTGAATTTAGGCCGAAGCATTATAAAATTACTGATGAATTTTGTAAAAAGTGAACGTTCCAAAGCGAATCAGTTAAACTTGAACAATAGCATAGGAACAATGCAACATATATGATGTGTTTTCTAAGGGCGATTGGATTGTTCCTCAACCTTCAAAGTTAGATCCAACAGAATAGCCAAAGAAACATCTTACCATCTAAATTAATGCTAATTTTATGCTGACTCATTCAGATTCTGTAGACCTCGAATAATAGAAGCAAAATGATGGTAAACTGAGCTGCAAGCAAAATGTAACGCAAATAGAACCACTAACTACGTGTTTAATCTCTGTATAAGGTGCAAACATTATGGTACCCATTATTTTGATGAAATTCTAGAAAGCAGGAAAGTTTCATTTGAGGTTAAAAAGCGATGAAGACTAGCACCTGCAGCAAGTTAACTGACATTGCTAGCGGTTCTTACTACATGCGTGATTATAAAGATTGATATATGTGAAGTGATAGCTTAGTTTTAGAAAACAACTAGACGAAATTGTGGACATAAAGCAAATAGTTTATTGAGTTTGATTATTGTGTTAAGGACATCACTATGTCCAAAGTTTTAATATGTGAGTGAATCAAATATAAACCGGAATTATTATATTTTACATAACTTCCCAATGGTTAAGTAGTTTTTTAGTCCCGAAATCGTAAAATAAAAATGACTGTAGTAGTAGCCAATCGCGCACGAATGCTTCGACACTATTGCCTAGTCTCTGTCCTTCAACTGTTTATTTTAGTAGTCCAAACAAATGATAATCGGAAGGCGATAGTCTGTACTATAGGGAAGGGTGTTCCAGTGTAGTTCAGAACAAATCCACAATTTTTCATCAAGTTTTAATAGCTGTATAGGGTCGGGCTTTGTCGTGAAGCTGGATAGTATTTCAGATTGCCTGAGCACTGCTTTAGCTTATTCTATCTCAGAAGCGATTTCAGCAATCGTTAATCGGCGGTTATCCTCAAGAAGGCGACGAACAATGCGAATATTTTCCTATCACGCTGGTACTGGGCGATATTACTGGATTTCATGTTGAACTTCTTGTCGACCTCCCAAAAGTGGTTATGCTATGCTTACACTTGAGTCTTCTTAAGGATGTTGCACCCAAACTGTGCCCTAAATCTTCTCAAAATTTTGAACCTCCTGGGACGAGAGTACTTCTTGCTCTGATGTCATGATGCTAACTAAAGAAGCAGTGGTGTGAGGTATTCTTTATTTAGGAAGTAACAAACCTATGGGGTTGGAAATTGGAATAGGAGCAATATAGATTTATTTTCGAATGGATGGGGGACGGCTTTCTGTTTATTTTTAAACAATGATTGTTTAGCTTAAATTTTTATTGTTTTGTCTTTGGTAGTTAGCATGAAGGTAATGGAATAGTTTGGGTTATTTTTTTAGAGGATTGCAAATACTTTTATTTATAAATAAATATATATAATATAAATAATAAAACGCTTAAGTTTTTCTTACAATTTGAGTTTATAAAGTTTGTGTGAAGTGAGATAAAGAAGGTTTTTTGTTGAGCTCTCATTACTCATCTTTTGGTTTTATTTATTTTAACGTATTAATGTATTTAGGTTAGAAATAATTAAGGAGGATAGAAAAGAATATTATTATTTCTAAAAGTACTATCTACTGGACATTTTTATTGAATGTCTTGTCAACAGACTATTAATTAATAATTACACAATCAACTAATTGCTATCATAATATAGAACACCGTCTTCTTTTGCAAATGGATTTGTGTAAGAGAGCACGAACAGCTTCCTCAAAGACACTATCGATCCCTTGCCGGGTCATAGATGAGCATTCAACGTACCTTTTCGCTTTTATCAAATTTTTCAACTTGATACCATCTTCAGTCTTCAAGCAACACATCGCGGGGTCGTCCCTCAAGTCACTTTTGGTCCCTGATTAAATTAAAACGGCAGTGGTTAGGAGAGGCTTCATTAAAACATTTGCCTTACCTACAAGTATTATGGGCACTTTTTCTTTGAAATGCCGTATTTCTGGGACCCACTTGTTTGCTACATTCTGATAGGAATGCAGCGAGTCTATGGCGAAGCAAAGCAGGAAACAGTCTGTCTAAATCGGTGAAAGTCAGTCTGCTAAATGCATGGTTTTCAGTAGCTACCTACCACGGTGTAGGATAAAGGTCTGAGTCTATCATAATCTTCCTGTCCTGCAGTGTCCCATAGTTGAATGTTGTGTTCCACACCATCCACTTCTATCTTTCCGGCATAGTTGTCAAAAACTGTCGGTTCATAACCGTGCGGTATTGTATCTGTGGTGTATCGAAGCAGCATACACGTTTTGCCGACAAATCCGTCGCCCACGGCTGTTATCTGGAAGGTTTTTGTCATTATTTATTACAGTCAAAATGTAAAAGGAAGTTTAAACAAGACTGATACATTTGCACTAGATGTGATAGTAGTGTACGTAAGTGTAATATGAGCGATTTATTATCTTATCTAATCTTTGCAGCTTGTAAATAGACCCGTCTCTTTCTTGGAAGATAACCATGACTAGTTCAGCTCCTGAGTTTGATTACGAAAATATCATTAAGTTAATCGATAACAAGGTAACTTCACATTTGCAAGTGATTTTTTCGTTGCTAATTGCATAATTTGCGTTAGAATGCAGTGAATGGAGAACTGGAGAATGACAGAAGCGCCCTGGAGTCAAAGCGCTGGGAAGCTCTCCAGGAATACTACGGAGCGAAGAGCGGGCGCGACCTGGAGAAGTCCAAACACAACCTGCTGCGAACCATAATCTCAAACAGGTCGAAATTTGAGAAGCCCGTCGACGAACAGCATAAGCTCATCGACGAAAAACTACAGGAAGTGCAGAAAATGTGTGAGGAGATGGAGGCCAGGTTCGAGAAAGAGAAGTAAGCTGGCGAATTCGCTGCTACACTAATAAACCACAGCGTTGTTTTCAGCGGGAACTTCGTCAAGAACATGACGTCGTTGTCGGATCAGCTGAAGAAGCTCCCCGAGAAATTCGTAAGTTACTGTGACCTAAGCGGGCAGCTTTTAATTATTCCGATGCAGGATAACGAAACTGTGCGTCAGAAGATCGTGCAATCGAAGGCATCCTTGGATGTGCTGGAGCAACATATCATTCACACAAAAAAGGAGATGGAGAGTTTAAGCGTCCCTGCCCAAGTTTTTGAGGACTTTACCGATGTGGGCCATCTTAAGAAAGCTGCTGAGCTTATTCTGAAAGAGATGGATCATGAGGCCGGCCTAAAGATGCGGAAGCTCTTTGCGGAAGTTCGCCAACAAAATGAGTATTTAGCTAGAAGCATTGGGGACATTAAAGTGAAGTACGACATTTGATTGATGTTGTAACGTAATCAAATGAAAAATTGTGTTAATTTTTTGATGAGTTTCATGTTGCAGAAGAAGTTTTGGGTTTTAAGTAATCTACACCTTTATAATGGTTTCAAATATATAGTTCATACTGAATCCACGCGTCTTGAACAATCTTTTTGTAGAGCAACTGTGATATAGAAATAATATTGAAAAACCTAAACATAAATAAATAGGACGCAATGATGCATATATTGAAAGTAGCCTGTTCCTTGCTGATCAAAGTGGACAATGGTCGAACTCTAAGCAGCACCGAGAATTAATTTTCATACTATGAAAGTCATGTATGATGGACTAGTAAAGGCATCATTACTATTTCTGCCTCTAACCTGACAAACCATAAAAGTATAGCCTTTCTGTAGTTAATCGAACATTATGCATGAAAAATGCTTTTAAAACAATATCTTTGGTCAATAGAAGCTGAGCAATACCTTATGACAATGCCTAATGTACCACAACCGATGCTATAAAAATTAATGAAGTCGGGCTATAAAGTTTCCCTGACCTTTCACCAACAGATTTTTATCTTTTCTGGATCATGAACAATCATATACAAAACTAACAATATACTTAATAATAGACTATAATTTTTTTCGAAGGATTGGTAGCTTTTTATTCCACTATCGTAGAAAATAGATGGTTGTGACACCAACCAATCGTGGACGAACACTTTAATAGCAACAAGTGTTTCTTTTAGTGGTCCAAACAAATAATAACAGCAGTTATTATTATATTATTATTGTAGTCCAGAACAAACCCTCAATTTATTATCGAATTTGAGTAACTGCTATATGGAGCTGGGCATTATAATGAAGCAGGCCTTTTTAGATGATATGCGAGTTTTGTTTCGTCCAAAAGTTGATAGAAGTAGTTTCAGAAATCATTAATTGGTGGTGAGAAGCCGGTGAATATTCTCCCCGTCACATTAGTGTTTGGGCTACATCAGTTCATTATTAACTGCTCGTTTCTCCAAAAATGGTTGTGTCATCCGAGTCTTATTAATGGTGTTATCCCTAAACTGTGCTTTAAGTCTTTTCAAAATTGCGGGCTGTTTTACACCCTATGCTTTGAGAAACTAAATAATAATTTATTGCGCAACGGACGACCATACGTCTTGCTCTGACATCGTGATATTAATTTAAAAACGGAAGGAGGGGGTACCCCATGAAGACAATCTTTACCTTATGGAGCGTATTGCAGATAATGTTTTCAGCATCTTTTGGTTTGTCAGTTTTTTTTACGATACTGAAAGTTACATTTAGATAAGTTTTAAATCCTACATTTTTGTTTTAAGTTTAAAATCTTCTATGACTATATAGATTGATATTATTTAAATGAATTTTGACAAAGATTATATGGCTGAAGGGCAGTGGACAGATATGCAACACAATCAAAATAAAGATTAAAGATGTAGTGTCTGTGATATATTAGAAATGCATGAGATTGTTTAGTTTCCATGCGACGAAAAAAATCAAAATAGAGGGCTTCAAACGATCACATAGTATGTGACGCTTTGTCATGTAGATGTCTTGAATTGTAACTTGATTTTAAATTAAATTACCATAAATGCACCACCTTATTTATTTCATACGATTCATTTTAAATTAATTAAATATAATTAAATAATATAATTAAGTAGAAGTTAATTTATTTGCTCTAGGTATCAGAGTGCTTATATAGGACAATCAGTTTTCTTTCTAAGACATCTGACTTCAGTTCATCTAATGGTGATGTAACACTACCATTCCTCTCTCTGGAAAATCGTGTGATGAGTGATGTCAGCTCGTTTTAAAATTCTCTTAACATCTTATCTAGGTTCCTGAGACGAACGAGTTATTGCACTATTTTTCTCTTTATATCTGTATTTATTGTTGTAGTAATGAATTTGTAATTTTCCCATTTACGTTAATACTTATTTCTTAGCACTTTTTTCTTTTTTATCTGTTTCTCCATTTTTTCATAATATCATATATCAGATGGCCAACTGTATTTGCGCTATTTTTTGATGAATTGCTGGAAAAAAGAATGTTGATAAATTCAATCAACCACAGCAACACTTTTCCAAAAGTTGTACCAGTTCATAATATTCGACTTTCTTTGGCTACTCAGGATGTTCAGTATTATGCAAGTCGGAATTTTTATCCTTAAATTGTTAGAACCACTTCTTTAAGGTAGTATAGGAAATGGCATCCTGTCCTAAAGCCGAAGAAATGATTTATTGGACACTTTTTTCGGTTGAAACCTTTGAGTATCTTCTATGGACGGAACATTCTGCCTGAAAAAGCGTTCATTCGAAGACTATCCGTCTCTCTCGCACGCTCCGTCTTATAAGCTATAAGCACACGTTATACATACGCTGCATTTAGAAGGAACAAGAATTAAAGAAACAGAAGTTTCAAATGTTTTTTTTCGTTGATTTTATTTATTTTGTAAAATAATAAAAATTCGTTTGAGAGGGGATAATAAAGCACTTATATATAAAAAAAATTATGAGTGTTGTCGCACAGGTCAAAAGTCAAAGGTCAAAGTTCAACTCTAACTGGGTATATGTAAATGCGTTGTCATGGCAACGGCATACGCCAATTATGTCAAACAGAGCTTTTTAATCGTGTTTTTATTTTTAAAAACTATTATGCGAAGGGACTCAAGCATGTCGGAGTTGGACAAGCTCTCCGGGGGGCCGCTGTCAGACCTCGTATTATAGTAATATATAATATAGACTTAAAATACACATATATAATATTATTGTAGTGACTTTTTAATGAAAAAAAATCAGTGATCATACTTTAATTAAAATGTTTGCAACAATTTCCCAAATAATTCCGTAAAGAGATCAAAATTTCTAATTTTATTTTTATTTTTAAGTATGTAGAAAGGTACAAATTTGCAGAGCCTACTATGTCTGCGTGAAACAGCAATTGCTTAAAAGTACTCGTGAAGGCTCTGTAACTGGGATTATTATTGTATCCTCTTTACCAAACTGAAGATCTCTAAATGATCTTGATTAAGCTTATAAATGGCTAAAAATCCATTACTATTATTGGTTTTACCAATACACTGTTTATATATTTGCACAACATTTTTCAGACACATAATCATCCCTTTAACTAACTCCTACATGTATTTTATTTCAAATTACTTTAGTCAGCATATTGCAAACCTTTAATGTACTTGACTATAAAATCAACTCTACTCTTATTATTTTTATGAATGTCATTTTTCGATATCACATCAGCATATAAAGTTCTTGAATTAAGAATATGAAACACTTCATCCATCATGCTGCAATATATTGATGTTCCAAAAGCACCATTGAAAGGTATTAGGGTATTTTAGAAAAAAATTCGCATATTTCAAAACATCACACACTCTCACTCAATGTTTGAGCAGCCAACTTTATATTCATTTTATTCTCATACCATTTTATATGTTTGCTAGTCGATTTATGAGCAGAAAATAAAGAATCACGTCTGTATACTTGACTATCCAGTTTTTGTATGAAATCCCAATCGATTCTGTTGCCTTTACTATCATACAATCTTTTACGCGTTTTTTCGTCAAACTTCATTTCTTTAGTCGTGAAATCATATTTCCAAACATTTGTTTTTTCAAAAGAATTTCTACGCGATTTTAAACTGTGTGATGCTTCTAGAGAGCACGACAGCCGCGAGGTAAAAGCCTCAACCTGCCAAACTGGCACACGACGGCTCCGGGTTCGAACCCCGGCAATGACAAAAAAATTTAATGCTCTCCGACCGTCATACAAACACCTTTGGCGGTCGTAAAAAGTACATTCACTATCCACTCGCCAACCCGCCCGGCAAGCGTGGCGTTTAATTGCCAAATCCCCCCCAAAAAGGGAGGCCTATGCTCAATACTGGGCGCTACAAGGCTGAAGAAGAAGAAGAAGATGCTTCTAGAAGTATATAGACTTTCTTTTTTGTAACAGGATGTGGAAAAATTTGTTTCTTGGCCATGGACTCTAATATTAGCACCAAGAAGATTAAACATAGTTAAATTACTTCTAGGTCCATTGGAAGTCAAGGAAACGATTTTAGCACCCGTTTTGTATATAGATCTCAACGTGATGCTCTTGATTTTTTTTGCATAAATTTACTTACGCATAAACTTTATTTGTTTCCTCAGATAGATATTTTTCTGCTTCAACATGGTTACAACAGATTCCCAGGTCTTCAACTGTTCCCTGCACCGAGCATATTTTCGTTTAGGTCCTTTGTTCTTTCGTTTGAGTGAAAAAATTTGATTTTGGTTTTATATTTTGCACGTGATTTAATTTTTCATTTTCATGTTTTAAATCATTATTTTGTTTTGGTAATTCACTATTCTTTTTTCTAATTTTTTGACTAAAACTATCGGACGTTGATTGATGGCTCAGCGATTCGACTCATAGGCCCTGGTGACATTACCATCAGACGTTGGTTGGTGATTCAACTCTTTGACATGTCTTATAAAACTGCGAGTAATGATTTTGGAATTAAGAACATTATTAAACAATGTTTATAATATACGCCAAATAGATTTCTAAATTATAACAAACATTTATGCTTACCATTTGTCAAAGGAAATACAGAAGGAACAACTGTTTGATAAAGTTGCTTCCTCTTTGATGATCCAGCAAATAAAAACCATGCTCATTAAAAGGCTGATTGCACACAAATCTATGTTTAACAGCATCGATATTGGAGCGATATATTTTTAAGAACATTTAGCCGCTCGTTTCTTGTTTTTTCCCGAGCAGAAACTCTAAAGGGAACACAAAAAAATATTTATTTTTTTATTTTTAGTATAAATAGTATTTTAGGTTAGGAAAAAAATATTTTTAAGCGCATCGATATCGTCACTTTTAATTTTGCAAGCATGTACACAACACTGCCTACTACTAGTCATTTTACTTTTCAAATAAAAATAGTAACAAACTTCGTAAAATAAACAAATTGCAGAAATGCGATGTACATTTAACGTATATATCTATATATCCATTTGAACAGAAAGCAAACAAAAAAATGTTCCATGGTTCTTGGCCTTTGATTTACACGAGGAGGTTCGTGCTTACGTGTACGCACGTCGGGGCCGTTCTCGCTCCTTGCCGAATGGCCGGGCGGCCGCCGCTATCGGGCCGCTGCATTGCCGAACGCAAAAAACTCGTCTGCCACGGCTATTTAGTTTGCTTTCGCCGAGCGGAGCATCGATTATAAGTTAAATTGTTCCACATTCCCGATCCAGTTAAAATTTTATACTTTTACAATTGTCAGCCAAAAATACCTTTTGGCGGGCAACCCCTAGGTGATATACAAAATTACCGGCAGCGACCACCCAATATTTGCTGACCGCATGTACGAGAGAGAAAGAGATAGTTTTCGTTTGGATCAAATATACGGCGAGTCTACGATCTGTTCCTTCTATATAAAATATTTAAGGGTTGAAACACAAAGAGAAAGCAATGTCACAAATATTGCTTGCCCCACAACATTCTTTCGTCACTAATTTTTAGGTTATATTGATAGAACAGATACCTCTTGTAGTGCATTATAAAACTGTAGATAGCGGTTCACTATGGGTGAGCATGCTATATGAATTTGAAAAGATCATCGATTGAAGTTTGGAGCTAAAAATTAAGTGACCATGTAACAAGTATCTCGTTACACAATGTATCTTTCAAAGTCTCCTTATATTTTTTGTACGTCAAAGAAATAGCTGTTATAGTTAACCTACTCGTTTAGCTTTAAAAGTTATGTGAGTAGTAATGAGCTGCTGCAGTACTTGTAATTTTATATTTATTTATTGTGAGAGGGCTAGACACTGAATTTTTCTCAATTGTCTTAAAGGTGAGATCCTCCACTTACACAATTTCTAAAGAAGTTCAGTTTGATGTTGACTAGTTCCATGTTTTTTGTCGTGTCTTGCAGCTTTTGCTCACTTATAACTGATAACAAGATTCATATAGTTACCCCAAAAGGCTCCTACATGCTCTTCCCATTATGACGATGGAGGATGGAGCTTCCAGCTCAGCAGTACGAGTTCTTAATGTATGGCAAAGCATGGTCACATATAGCTAACGTGCACATAAAATGGAGTAAAACCTTAAAAGGGTTTTTGCTGGTACTTTCGGTGATGGTTGAGGGAGATAGTTTCATTCTTTGCATGATTGGATAAGGTGAAGTGCAGTCCAAAAAACAAAAACAAGGCTGATTTTGTTGAGCTGAATAATTCTAGTCGTTTTTACTACGTTGGAGTAGTTCTCTTGTTGAATTTCTTATTAAATGTAGTTAATGTGTTTGTAACATTTGTACCTCAACGTAAATTTCAGTTGATGTTTGAGTTCTAAAGTTTCACTTTTTTGCATGAACTATTTCCGGCACACTTCAATGGAACTTAACGAAGACAAAGTTTATTTTTACATGTAGATAAATAACATTAAAAAACGGTAAATTTTAATCACAGAACAGTTTTGAAACAATTGACATTATATCCATATTAATCAAGACATTTTACTACTGGTAATTGAGTTTCAAAAATTGATTGTCTCGACGCAGCACAGCTCCGCCCCTATAGTGTATTTTGAATGGTTTGGTTGTAGATAAAATCACGTAATATGCAAAAATAATATTCCTTTCTATGAACTATCATTATTATTACTTATCTGGAAGCCTTCCTGCAGTCCCATCCTTTCATTAAGGTGGACCTTGTCTTTTCTTTCATCAAATTGTTAAGTCTTGATTAACGAATTACTCTACAATAGTAGACAAATGTATTACCAGTACTCACTTTTTTTATTCGCTTTTGTTCTCTTGACACTTTTGTTTCCCTAAAGTGATTGTTCTTTTTATTCATTTATTTCTGAGGCGTGGTGTAGTAGTTGATGCTCTTTGAACAGTAACCCTTACTTTAATTCCCAGTTCAAGCTCCCATCAGCCTCTCAACAGAAAATAGCAAAGTCTGTAGCCAGTATAAGTGCCTAAAACACCATTACAGGGCATAGTGAGCTTTAAAAATGTCATTTGGTAAATCTGTAAGTCACATGTGCAAAATAGACCTGTCCACTAATAAACCATAAATTGCATATAATCTTAATGTGTAATTAATACAGACCACAACAATGTGCTGCAACAGGCCAACCATATGCAAACCACAGTTCGTGCGTCTGGTTATAGCATAATAAACAATAATTATACATAATTCAACATGGTCATGTTGTGACAATGGCATTTAATTGTATTTTAGTGACACTTCCAAAGTGCATTATTTTATGAAATAGAAAGACAACGCATAGCATTAGCACAAAAACTCATATTAGTGACTCAAATGTGGAAGATAAATCAAAAAGCAAATTGCACCCAAGCCACATTCCTGTATAGAAGATAATACTTACCATATTTTTGTCTCCACACTATCTAACTAGCAGTGTTGAAGCTGCTTTAGTATACGAGTTGTCAACTTGAAGTACGGCACATCATAGAACGGTATGGTCCAACATTGAAATAGTGCTAGACGTTTGAAGAGGGAACAAAGAATAATATATATTCAACATGATTGAGTTGTGACAGTGACATTTAATTATAATAGCAAAACTTCTGCCTAACACAGTTGCAAAAAGTTATATTAGTGTTTCAAATGTACAGGACAGATCAAAAAGTAAATTGCACTTGGACCACATTCTTCTACTAGGAGATAAAACATTTTTTCTTAGTCGTAACACTACCCATATTGTTGTCTCTACGTTCTCTAAGCAATAACACTACAGCTGCTTTAGTACACGAGTCAAGTTGTAAGTATGGCACATCATATAAAGGTATGGTCCAACATTGAAATGGTGTCCCATGTTTGTAGAGGGGACCAAGGATAATACATAATTCAACATGGTTGTGTTGTGACAGTGACATTGAATTATAATAGCGAAACTTCTGCCTAGCACAATTGCAAAAAGTCATATTAGTGTCTCAAATGTATAGGATAGATCAAAAAGTAAATGCACTACATTTCTCTACTAGGAGATAAAATATTTTTTCTTAGTGGTAACACTGTCGATGTTGGTGTTCCCATGTTCTCTAAGCAGTAGCACTGCAGCTGCTTTAGTATATGAGTCAACTTGTAAGTATGGCACATCATATAAAGGTATGGCCCAACATTAAAATGGTGCCAGATGTTTGAAGATGGACCAAGAATAACACGTAATTCAACATGGTTGTGTTGTGACAGTGACATTGACTTATAATAGGGACACTTCTGCCTAGTACACCTGGACCACATTCCTACACTAGAAGATTTTTCTTGGTGTAGTTAACTTATGAATATAGAAAATCATATAGAGGTACCGTTCAACCTTGAAAAGGTACCAAATGAATATGAACATTGGGCAATCTCTTTAACTGTGAATCCTTACAATAGAGTATGTATGATTAAAATCATTTTGCCAATTTCTGGAAGGCAAGCATTTTGTTAGAGATGGAGTGCAAGAAACAGCTTCAGAGTGGTTAAAGATATTGGACTTGGGTCACGTAATGTGGAAAGTATTTGAAAATAATTATTCATACTTTTTTGATCTGTCCTCATAGCACTTCCCATTTTTTATTTTGGCACTATTTGCCACAGTGAATTCTTCAAATGTGATTCCCAAAATTATAATACTTCTACGAAAAGCAATATTACTGCAATTGTTTATACTTCAAAATAATAACACGCAGAGTGAATAGGAATACTTTATTGATCTCTTAGCTCTCGAGTGATAAAAAACTCTATTCATAATATAACATCTTGCATTAATACTTCTCTTCAAAGCATTAACAAAACCAAAAAACGAATCACAGTACTTAAAAAACTTAAACATCTTAAATTTGCTAAAATTTCTCAGAGCGAGTATACGATCTCTTTCAGGTGCTCATATGCCGTGTTCATGACCCCCCAGCTAAAAAACGCCCTAGTCACATTCGCATGCACGCCATAGTAAAAATTCTTGATTTTGCCCCCTCGTTCCCTATACACACGCCTAAATACTTTGAACAAACTGTCGTAGTCTCCTCCTATTTGACTTTGCATTGAAATTTTAATTACATTTAGTGGATAAAATATACTAGATAACGTGACGCCTATGACGGCCCCACATATAAATTCACTTAATGTTTGTCGCACGATAGAGTCAGACTTCTGCAGCCGCAGCTGGATCTCGTCCCGCATTATGAAGAAGCAGACGTTCGAAGGGCCATTCCTCAACAGAATGGGTACCAGTCCCCTGTAGTACTCACGAAACCCATACTGGCTTCCTACGGTTTGAAATGCGTGGAACGTGTTCTTGAAGTGAGTGTGGTAGGCTGAATCAGCCAGGAGGGTCTGTATCCTCTCAAAGGGCATCAAGATGGCTTCCGTCGACCCTGCCACTATCCCTGCTACGGCCTTCACACAGTAAGGATTCAACTGCGTCTGCTCCATCAGCGGCCTTCGCACCTCTTCATACACACCAAACATTATCGATAAAGAGAGTGTTTTTTGACAAAGTGGTGGTAGCATGCCTCGATACAAATAATAAATCCCTTCGCTCTGCAGCTGCTGGAACGCACTGTAAATTTTAACGCGGTGCAGCATCTAGAAGCAGAAAGAAATCAATGTCGTCCAACTCAGCAGGGATGGCAAAGGCAGCCTCATACCTGCCGAAATATTATCTTATTGATCGGATAGGTTATTGTGATATTGATGCAAGCTGCACCCCAGCCGCAGACGAACTCCCTCCATTGGATGTTGGCCAGACGTCTTTGAGGCATGTTTTCCACTCGTTCCATACCTTTCCCTATTTCATTGTACTAGCGAGTGTCACCGATTTAGGTTATGTAATTTTTATCACAAATTTCCAGCCTTCAAACTACCTTTCTGCAAATATTGTTAACTGATAATGGGTATGCTGGGCGTGAGATCGTGACTCGGTGCTCTGAGCGGGGAATCAACCCCATTATCATTCATCTTGACGGTCAGATGATTTTATTAATTGGAATTTGACATTTCGAAATATACGAGACAGGAACCTGCTTTATCTCCATATCAGCCCTTTGGAAAGCAAAAAATTCAAAAATCCAATGTTGCACATTGATGAGGTTTTATTGATATTTTAATAAAGATATTTTTTATGGCTTTAACTAGTTTTTCTCAAATTGAGAAATGCCTCAATTGTATTCTTACAATTGTGCTCAGTTTCAAGAAGTAAACGAATGAGATGAAAAAATACATAAAGTGTAAGGGAGATGGCGATCAAATAGTAACAAAGTGGGCGAGAAATGAAAGCCTTACAGATAAGAACCAAGGTTATTCTTCTTTTGGCGATTTTCCACTTACAGGTTTGGTGTTCAATCTTCTTCTGTTAGTCTTTTTTCTATTATGTTCTGGATCATTGTTCTCCGCTTGAGCGCCGTTTGTCCTCTTATTTTTCTTCCCCTAGCTGACTAATTCATAATTGCTTGGGGCTATCTCTGCTCCATTCCTTGGGCATGAGGGTACAATTTTAGTGTTCAGTTTTCTAATCTACTTGTAACTGATTTTTCCACTTGTATGTCCTTCTAGATTTGTTCATATATTGATAGCGTTTTGATGGCTCTTTTTCTTGTAATTATTTTATCTTCTACGTCTTCTCCATTTTTTTATATTTGCTGTCTGTGCATGTTAATAACACTTTTTCTCTTATATGCAAGTTATATATGCTACCCCTCCAAACACATACATTCAGACTTAAGATTCATAGAGTTCTCTGTTGTTATATTCTTCATGTCTTCTTCACTGGTATAGTGTATTGATATGGCGTAGAATTTGTTTCAATCTGTTGGTGCATTTCCTCCTCTTTTTATTTTCGGAAACATTTCCGTTATTATTTGTATCAAGTCACTATTCTGATATTACCTGGATTTGTCGTTTTATTATTCTTACTTAATTCGAATGCCTCTGTATCTTTTTGATTTTATTTGTATCTTCTTTATTATATATGTATCGTGGTCTTCATTCTTGTAAAAATGTCTTGTAGTGTTCTGTCTATTGATTTGGCTTTATTAAACCAATGTTAATTTTATATTTTGTCTGTTATTGCTAAATGTATACTAGCTTTCAGATGTTTGTATATTTTATTTGGCTTTTTCTCTACTATCTTCTCGTCCAGTTGTATTCCTAGCCTATCTTGATATAATTTTCTAATACTTTCTTGCCATAAAAGTTTCTTCTGCCTGTTTTTTAATCTCATTTTTGGCATTGCAGATACTTGTTCTTGTAACTAAATGGTAGTTTCCTGTATGCTCTAACACAATCTATATTCATCTTTCGGTTTCTTTGTACTAAATCTGAATCTTCATTTTGGATGTGCCTAAGGGTACTTGTGGATATCTTTATGTTTGAAGACAATATTGGATATTAACAATCTGTACTCTCCAAATATGCTGCTCAATTTTCTTTAATTGTAATTCACCGTTTTTTCGCCAATTCTTTCCACCGTTTCGTCTCTCTTTGCGACCTACTTTTGCACCTTTATTTTTGTCTGCACCACTCTATAATTGAATGCAATTTTTATATGCTACTCTCTTCCAATTCCGTTATTAGTTCATTCCTCTTTGTTTTCAGTCTTTGTAACTTCCATGTTTCCACTCTTGGGGTTCTTTTCAGTTTTCCTTTTCTTACGTCGAGTATCCTTTTTTCCAATTTTGTGTTTGCTCATATCACTGTTAAGACAGGCTTTTTCAAAGGTAGTGTGCAAATGTGATACAAAGCATTATCTGTTTCAGCAATTATTCAAAATTAATCATTTTGAGATGTCTAACAATATATTTTTTTTATCCCGGATATATCACCCTGAACTTCACGAAAAGCTTTGGACTGTACTGTGTGTTCTGAAGGATGATGAACAAAATACGCATAAACATAGAAACAAGCTAATAGCTTATATAAGATTAGAAGAAGAAGGAGTGCTAAGCGTGAATGTATTCTCTGAGTGATATTATTTACAGTATAGATGTATTAGTAGTTTTATTTTATATATTCACCAGGTTATTTTTTATCTCCTTCAATTATGTATAACACACTCAGCTTTGTAGCAACCAAAATTGCTCTCACATATTACGAATGTGGATGGTAATGTCTCTCATAATCCTGTAGACACAACACAACCATGCTACTTCCCTTTACTGACTCAACTTTAATCACCGAACGAGGAAAAGTAACGTTCCCGCTACAGAGTTATCGGACAAGCCACCTCTTCAAGGTAATCAAAAAAAATTATACTGACACAGTTGGTGTTTTCAGCATTTTTTTTCACTAGTACAAACTTTTGTGTTAACTAGAGGTAGGCTAAGTCAGAAGAAAATGTTGCTGACAGCGGGGGTGGCCTAGCCTTTTTAAATATCTCGGTTATAAAATATGACGAACTTGAGGTTTGGTTATAAAACATGGTATAGTGTAACAAAAACAAAGTTTGTTGAGACAATACAGAAGATGGAAGATTATATGCTGAGTAACTACCTGAAGTTGTGGAATTATAATTATAGAAAACAGTTGAATGGTTGACATCTAAAAGAATACTCGTATATAGAAATACCTTCAAAAGACAGCAAGTATTTATCTAAAAAAGTTTCAAAAGTATTTTCATACCTTCAATATAAATTTTTTAAAATTTTTATGGGCGAAAGGGAAACCCATTCAATACCTGCATTTTCCTCTTTAACTCTTTAATCTTTTCACTTCTGTTCTACATTTTTGAAAAAAATATTTTTAAATTTCTTTATCTTTGATTTTCTGATTTTGGGTGTTGTTGCAACTGTTTAATCTATCTACTTATCTTAAAACTCATATCCCCCCCACCACCACTATTTCTGCAGAATTTCTAAATAGACGAAGCAATTTGTTTTTCCAGAATTAACCTTACTAGTCTAGACTTTAAGAGTGGCACGTTTTTGTTCCGTTATTTTAAAAAGCATAAATTATAGGCATGCATATAGTCAAACAAAAATAAAACAAATTTGATCTGTTATTTTGTGAGAAAGGTCAAAAAGAGGTCAACATTTAAATTTCTTTCATCTATACGTTGTGCAATTTTTTGTTTGTAGCAGTTTTTTCCTTCCTCTTCATCACGAGTTCTGGTCATTTTTTATCTAAAAATATTTAAATCGTAAGTGTACATTGAATTTGGTACAAGTATCCTATTTAATATTGAATTATTGTGGCAGCCAAAAAAAATTAGGCAGAGTTATGCCAGATTCTGGGAACTAACATCTGGAGTAAACCATGTAAGATAGTGGCTTCAGCTGATTGCTCTATGTCGATGACCTTTATGATCAGGAGCAGTCATGGCTTTTGATAACATTGCAAATTAGATTGTAACAAAGCAGATAAGATTTTGCAGAAACATTTTAAGAAATAAATATCTTTACTTTCAATACCCTTCTTGTAGAGACTTGAAAAATGCTGATTTGTAGAGCGAAGAAGGAGCGTCAGCGTTATCATTGCAGAAGGGTTGCAAGGCTTGATTGTTGAACCACTCATATGGAACCTGTCACACGACAAGCTCTTGAGAAAAAACTGTCGAATTTAAATTATGATATATACCCAAATCACAAAAAGGCACCATCTTCAACTAATGCGAATCAAATTTCAATTCAGCTTGAAATCAACAAAGTCACGACATTGTCAAAATCTATAAAATATTTGAGAGACATAATTAACAAAAAGTGAAACATCAAGGTCCATATAAAGAGCAGATTAGAAAAGCTAGAATGAAGGCAACTTGAAGGATGACAGCAGTGTTATGAAGTTTTCTTTGCAATAGTCCTAAGCTCTTTTGATTATGTGGCTCTCAAATTTATCTGTTAGTTCTTGTTTAATTTTATGTCTCTATTTATAGTTGAAGGAGTTTGCAATCAGGAGACTATCTGTGCGAAATTCTAAGATTCTTTTTCCATTATTATTAACTGCCTCATCTTTAAGTGGTCCAATTACTCCCTTATGATGAGACAGGACAATTACAAACAAGTTAAGGAAATATGGGAAGCTAAATCCTCATTTAAAAACAAAGTGGGAAGATTAAGAAGAACATGAAACGTGAGCTATTGCATGAAAGAGGAATGTCCTCGCACCAATAACGGCAATTTTGCTTATTAACAAAGCCATTCAACCAAAAATGTGCCTCGTCTGAGAAGATGTTTTTTTGGGCAAAATCAGGATCGTGTTCCAAGTGCTCAAGGGCCCAGTCAGCAAATTCACGACGCAATCTGTGATCATTTGATACGACTTTATAAGGATGCAACCCCAGATCCTTGCGTAATATTCTCCAAATTGACGTGTGAGATAGCCCCAGTTGTTGCGATCGTCGTGAAATCGACAAATTTGGCTCATCGACAATACTGGCCGCTGCAGCTACAATGTTCTCATCACTTCGCACGTTTCGTTGTCTTTTTGGTGGCTCATTGTCTTGTATAGTTAACTCACGTTCAAATTTTTCCACGGTGCGCCGTATAACCTGCGCAGAGTACCGATGACGGCGACCCAATTCTCGAGTGAATAAACGTTGAGTACCCACAACTGAGCTACCACTTTGGTAATTTTTTTTTATTACTTCCAACCGATCGAGAGGAGTCAAACGCTGCATCATGAAACTGCACACTATACTAAATATAGTAACACCTAGAAACAAAAAAATGTGTTAGAAACCGAGAAATCTCTATTTGAAGAACTATCACTCATATTGAAAGACCCTTTAGAAAGGGCGTTTCAGTGCAATCCAGAACAAATTTTCAAATTATTAATTTAGGATTGGGCGTTGTCGTAAATCAGAATAACTTCGCGGATGGCTTGAATATTACCGAAACTTATTACAACCTCAAAAGCAATTTCAACAACCGTTAGTCGTCCGTCATCCTAGAGAAAACGGCGAACAATACGAATATTCTCCTCAGTCGTACTGGTTTTCGGGTACGTCCGTGACCTTAATTTTCAGTGGCTTCTCGTTCTTTCAACAATTGTCTATACCATACGTATACTTGAGTCTTCTTAAAATTTTGGACAATTTTATGGCCTTTGTAGTGAGAAACTTGATAATCTATTGCGCAATGAATGAGGATATCTCTTGACTAAAGGAGCAGTAATGCAAAGTACTCTACCGAGTGAATCCTCTTAAAGCACCCCTAACTAAAATCTTCACAAACCGCGGCATTCTCCGTTCACTACACAGTGCGTAAAAAATTATAAACCAGGCGTACCTGATTAAAGTAAAAACACACTGACACGTGTCCATTGAATTCCTTTTTATTTAGATAAAAAAACTAGGTTGCAACCTATTTTGAGCTTCTTCGAATACGGCTGATATTGAGATAACCAGCATTACTCGCTAATCGGCATTTCCTTGTTTGCCCCCTATGGGAGGGTTATTTATAAAATAACTAAACTATTGATGAAGATTCTACTCATCCTTCTTATGAAAGAGGAGCGTTCAAAGACAAACAAATGAAGAAATATACAATGATGGTTGTAGAAAATCAACGAGGTAGAAACATGACGGAAAAGTTGAAGCAGAGGTCGCAAGAAAGCTTAGAAAAAGAGACATAAACTAGATAGTTTCTCAGAAGTCGCGAAGAAGATTAACTAAAGAATAACATACAGAGATATGTTGCGTTGAAGATAAATATTATTTCAGTGCTTCCATTTCATGTCTTCTTTAGGAATATTATGGGCTCACTGAACCTTACTCTCGCATACCATTTTTTACTTTAATTGCCATGCTGAAGAGAAATTATATCCCCGGTAACTGAAGACGTACAGAGAAGGAGTAGAACAATTGGCCACCTCTTTTTCTTGGTAAGTATTATCAAGAGAGTTGGTCATATGAGAAGAGCATGCGGAACGCAGTTTTTCATTTTACCTTAACTGTCATGCTTAAACAGAATACAAGGCAAAAGGCTAAACTTGGACGCGATGAGGCTCTCGATACGTTGGTCATCAGTTAGGGATCCCGGTAGGTATATAACAATTGTTGCCTTATGAGTTGCCATGCTAGGCAATTTGGTAGAGGGTTTGCCATACCCAGTGGTTAAAATCATTGGCTACTAACCCTCTGTGCGAGTAAGGACTCGCAGGTTACCAGTTGTGAGAGTGTCGTTTAAGACGTGAGCCAGAGATTTTCAAGTTGATGACGAGAAGCCAGTAACTTGGCATAAAATTTCTTTCCCATAACCAGTTTTGGCAATATTACACTAGTTTTATGTGCCTACTAGCCCGTTGTATCAGGAATAAACCCTTTGAATTCTATCCCGATCAGAACTTTACGGTTCGGCTAAAATGGTCAGCAGACGAGGCTCATCTGGAGGTCTAGATTCCAGCGGCCTCTGAATCTGGGTATAACTGCATGAATGTTCAACAGGTAGTTGAGGGTCACCAAGTCAGCTTTAATTTAGGATCCAATAACTGAGGGTGAGCTCTTGGGTTGAAACAAGTCTGTCATGAATTCTATGGTGTAAGCTTCTTATGAAGAGGTGTATTTTCTTCCAGTCCATTATGCCAGTGCTGGAGTGGAGGAAGCCACAAGGTGTCCCTACCCAGTTTCACATAGAGCTGTACCAAAAAGCCACCCCAGGTTAGCAGTATTTACTCAACGCACAAGGTGTTTTAATCGACCGGCGACAAGAACGCTCTACTAGGTTAGACATTGAGTAAGCTATGGGTTACGCCCCAGTGGCCTTATAGACAACTTTTCTGCAATAATTAATAACATTGTGTTTTAATACTCACTGGGGCTGTAATGCTTTGCTTTAATTAGAGTCAAATACGACGGTCTAGACATGAAGAAGAGGAGTTTAATCGGGAAGCTACTCTCTTATTGTTTGATTGAAAGATGCCTCCTCCTCGTTGAATAAAACAAAAAAAAATGTTTAAATGGGTCATATTAGATCAGGATAGCCCTAATTGTAAGTCAGATTATAATAATTAAAATTTAATTTTCTATAGTTTTTGATGTACATTTTTTAAGGCTGTTTATTTATTATTAATTAATATATTATTTATATAAGCCCCATTCCGATTTGTTTAAAGTGAAACTTTTCTATTTATGTACCCGATGTTCTTGATATAAAATTTTCTGTACATCTGTCTTAAAAGGGATACTCTTGCATAACTAATAACAAGTAGAATTTATTGTCTAATCTAATTGTAAGTGTTACATGAACAATAAGCTCATGATATGCTATAATTTATATATTAGAATAGAAAATACGAAATCCGATAAAACATAATTGAATAGTAGTTAGTTTATATTTCTAGAATGTTTCTACTTGATTCTGATTAAATGAAACAAATTACTAATCAATGATAGAAAGTCACTTACAAATAGTTTTCTATATTGTCAGTAAAAATAACTCACTCAACATTGTAAGTGAACAATTTTAAAGAAATATAAGAAAGTATTCTAAACACGAAGGCTTGCTGCAAGCTGTCGTATTTTCATATTTAACTAAATTTTATCCCGTGACCCCGATCGTTTAAAATTTGTACGGCTCTGTACCCTTAACACTAAACCTTATCCAGTCCTGTTGAATATGCTTGACATTGATTGGACAAACAATTTTATAACACCTAAAGTGAATCTTATAAAACACTTAAAAGAGACATTAAAATAAAAAATATGTGAATAAAATCAGATCATTGAGGAATGATTTGTTATAAAAAGCTAGGAAATTTTAAATACCAATGTTTAATAAATTGACACGTGACCTAAATTACACTACACCCTATGTATAAAATAGGATTTGTTATGAGCAAAGGGTAATTGCAGTTGGCCAATAAAAACTTAGAAGTCCAAGGTCTAACCAATACCGCGCCGTCTCTTAACCAATCAAAAAAATTGAAATGAAACAAGGAAATTTCCCTTTAACTTTAGCTAAAGAAAAAGAAAATATTAGAACAGTAATTAATTTTGTAATTACGTTATTGACAGTTACATTATTGTTAATTTAAGTTAAATTCAGTTAATTATTAAATTTCATTTCAAAAATTTTGGATCTATAATAAGCCTAATGGAATTTATTCAGTTAAATAACTGGATTTGCAGAGCTTTTAAACCGCCAAATTGCCAAAACAGTGGGGCCAACATTCACATATATAATTTTCCACTGGCTGTATTTTTTGTCTACGTCACATTTTACGAAGTGATATTTCATTAATATAGTAAAATTAGACCAAAATTATGGAAAGCAGTGAAGTAGAAATTGGCAGTCTCGTATGGCTAAAAAGTTAAACGCTGTTTTTTTGAATTCTGCCACCGGGCGGCCAACCGTGCGAGCCAAAATCACCAGGAAAAGGCGCGATCCGGCCCGCCCGGCGAAATCCGACACGAAAAGCGCTTTCCACGCCGTGCATTTTTCGACAAACTGACAGTTCGGTGAAAATTTGGACTCGTTTCATGTCAGTGGTTTCCGAACTCTCGCGCCCGTCGCCCCGCCATCCGCGAGCAAGGCCGAACGCGCTGCCCTAGTAAGTTTCGCTGGCAAGGTTGTGGCTCTTCCTGCGCCGTTCTTCCGAGCGAGGCGAAATGGCTTCTGACCACGAGCAGTTTTATCAGATTCTGACGAGCCTTTTATCGACCGATAATGACATCAGATCCCAAGCAGAGGTATGTAGCGCCGGGTTCTAGCGAGGGCCGCCCCCGGGGGCTGCGCCAACCTCCATTTCTGACGCTTCACCGAAAACCGGTCACGTTGTCGCGCTCAACGTGTGCTTGGTCCCAGCATAGATGTGCCATAGTCCGGCCGGACAATGACTCATCCTTTCGTCGGAATGCGCCCCCGTTTTTGGCACAAGACGCCGCGTTGTATTTTGACGAGAATTTTGTCAATCGCTTCTCATTGTTACTACAAAGAATATCACGTTGTCGGTATATAATTTGGAATTAATTAAATACAGGAGGCTTACAACTCCCTAGTGATAGAAGCTAAAGTCACCCACTTGCTCAACGCCTTACACAATGCATCGCTCAACGATGACGGGCGCCAGATGGCTGCGGTGCTCCTGCGCCGCTTGTTTGCAAACGAGTTTGTGGACTTCTACCCAAAGTTGCCGCCCGAGAGCCAAGCCCAGCTGAAGGAGCAAGTGCTGCTCGCCATCCAACAAGAACAGTCTGTGCAACTGCGACATAAAGTATGTGATGTGGCCTCCGAGGTTGCCAGGAACCTCATCGATGACGATGGCAATAATCAGTGGCCTGAATTCCTACAGGTAAAAGATTGCTACTTGGGTGTAAGCATAAATATTTACGGCAAACTTGCAGTTCCTGTTTCAATGTGCAAACGCTCCAAGTCCCGTCATGAAGGAGGCTGCTCTGCAGATGTTCACATCTGTGCCGGGCGTGTTTGGCAACCAGCAATCAAACTACTTAGATCTAATAAAACAGATGCTGCACCAGAGCTTGGTGCAGTCCGATAGCTATGAGGTGCGCTTTCAGGCTGTGCGTGCTGTCGGAGCTTTTGTTCTAATTCACGAAAAGGAAAGTCAGATTCTAAAGCATTTTGGCGATTTGCTTCCTGGCATGTTAAACGTCATTGCTGAGAGTGTGCAACATCAGGATGATGATGCTCTCTTGAAGGTTCTCATTGACTTGGCTGAGAACACACCTAAATTCCTTAGGCCGCAGCTATTACTTATTTATGATATGTGCATGAAGACGTTTAGCGATACTGCTGCCTTGGATAGCTGGAGACAGTTGGCTCTGGAGGTGAGGGTGTTTTTTGGCTTGTTGTTGTATTAATAAAATTGTTTTTAGGTCATGGTGACGATGGCAGAAACGGCATCTGCTATGATACGAAAACAGGCCGTGAAATATTTGGAGCAACTCATCCCTCTCATATTGCAAATGATGGCCGATTTAGAGGAGGAAGATGGCTGGTCTGCAGCTGATGAGATTTTAGATGAAGATAATGATTGCAATAATGTAGTTGCCGAAGCTGCCCTCGATCGATTGGCATGCGGATTAGGTGAGAAGCTTTAGATATTGAAAGTTCTCTTCAACTAAAAATAGTAACCCAAAAAATGTGCTATCTTTTATTATCATTTTGATACGTAGCTTCCAAAGGTTGAAATGTCTTTCAAGTGATGTCTATTTTTGTCTCATTTTGCGATTCTCAGACTTTTCTGTGTAAATGATATCATCCAAAAGGCATGTGGTAATGGGTTCTAGTTCGTTTTTTTTTTGTTTCCTGCTTTGGCGCCTCTTAAATTTATGAGTGAATGTACATTGTGAAAATTAGGACGTTTATTTATGACTACTTTTAATTACAAATAGAGCTTGGTCTAGCAGAATTGCATTACTGATTAATGTAGGTGTTTGTGCACCATATGAAATTGAATTTTTAATGCTGATTTGTTATTTATGAGACTGCAATGAAATTAGAATTTATTTTTTATTCTCTTGCTTTCTATGTGCACGTGACTTTGTTTTAAGAGTTTAAAAATCACAAGCTCTTTATTTGTTTACTTTGTGCCTGATTGATATATTACTTTTCAACGAACTTAAAAAGTTCATTACTGAATTCTATATGTCTGTCGGTCTGTCTGTCTGTCTGTCGCTGTCACAAAATTATGGATTTTTTAAAATTTTAAAATGGATTCTTATAGGAAATTTTACGCTGATTTCAAAATCGAAATCAAAAAGTTTCTATCTCGAATAGTTTTTGAGATATTCGACTTCGAATTTCGGGAAAATTTTCGACATTACGATTTTAAATGTGATTCTTATAGGAAATTTTACGCTGAATTCGAAAATGAAGAAAAAATTCTATGTCGAATAATTTTCCAGATATTCGATTTCGAATTTTCCCGAAATTCGAAATCAAATCGAAAGGTTTTTTTAAGTTCGTTCTGGGATTGCTTACAGAGCAATCTCTTCGCCGGCCCCATGTTTTGATCTGAGTAGCTAGTGTTGATGGGTAGTAAGGATTAACGTTTTTTTTTAGGGGTTAACCTTGCAATGGTTATGATTTTGAGTGTTGTTAGTCTTCTGTGTATAGACCTAATTTTAGTGTATGTATCGTTGAAGCAGATTTTATGAAATGGGTATTGGCTGAAACTCATAATTCAGAATTCGTTACGCAGTGAGAAATTGAAGTATTTTATAAGCAAAGGAGGAATTTGTAAAGAGATTAATTGGAAAATTAGGTATTTGTATAAACGTGGAGCAATTCTGAAATATAAAATTTTTACAATTCAACTAGGCACGACATACTGTAATGTACATTTTGAAATGACATTTGAAGATAATGCAACATTGCTAGATCGGAAACTTTACTGAGCCATTCAAATAACAGATGGATGAATAAACAGGGGAAAGAAAATTCACATCAAGGGTTAATAACCATAAAAGAGAAAGGGCAATAAATTAGCCAAAGGTTTTAATGAAACACAAAGGCAGGTGGAGAGTGAAGGAGATATTAAAGAAAATTAAGAATACAATTTGAAGTAAGGAAAGAAATATTAGTGGAATTTAAAAAGGACTGGAAGAACTAAAAAATAAAAAATGTTGAAAAATGGAATAAGAGAAAATGAGGAATTAAATTAACAAAGATGGAACTGGAAAAGAAAGAGAGATGAAAATGTAATTAGAAGTATATTTCCATTTATACTCTTATTGAGCTTTGTAGATTGATTAAGGGAGAAGGGAGTTGTTCAAATAGAGCGACAGATGTATACCAATTACAATGTTTTGTCAAGTTGTTGGGATTGTAGCTTTTGTACCCAAGGAAATCACAATAAAACTTTATTACCCCTTCGTATTTGGGTTAGAAAGTGATAAATGGTTTATATTTTTCACAGCTTTGGCGTCGTCTGTGGCATAGTGGATGAGGATAAGTAGCAATTCTGTTGAGTAGGAGTAAGATTCCGATCTATTCATTTTCTATTTGTTGTGCTAGATTGTCTTAATCTCTCTAGGAAGAGTCTGCTGTAAGCAGTATGGAAGCTTGCATAGAATTCTTTGACTAAAATCATAGCACCTACGATTATACTGGACATACAATAAATGTTCTCTCTAGCTAAAAGTATAGCAACCACAGTAGTTGTCTGTTTTGTTATAGACATAGTACATAAAGACATAATGCTAAATTCATTTTCTTTTTGGTTTTGATGGTTTTTAATTCAAATGTTACAGTTGTCATTGCTGGTGATGGTGATGGGGTTTAAGAGATTAATTTCATTGCAAATGGACGCTAACAATGTACCAGTGGCAATGTTTTTGTTCTGAACTTTAAGCACCAGACATATGTTAAAATTTTTGTGGTAGGAAATTACTTGCACTAACTGATCATACATTTTTTCATCTGAAGAGTCGAATAGGAATTTGTTCAAGTTGCATTGAATAACATATGACTATGTAATATAAATGAGAGGTAAATGTAAGGTTTTTGCACTTCTGTATAGATTTGTAAAATTATTGCAGTTTCATTTCTTGAAATTTATGTTTTAATCTGTGTTAATTGGTAGATGACTATAATATCAAAACAAAATAATCTGAATTTTTTATTAATAATAGCAGGTACATGACCCAATCACAATACAATTAGTTATTTTAACAAATATTGCTACTTTTAATCTAACAGAAGAAATAATTATTTAAAGTAGATAATGGAAATGTACTTTATCCAATAACTTATTACCGTAAAGGCGTATTTTTTGAATAATTTGTCGAGACTCAATGTAAAAATTAAGTAAAATTAGTTGAAGTTTGATGTGTCATAATAGTATTAGAATTTTATATAACAAGATTAAATCATTTTTTTTGTAAATCTGAAGATTGTCAAGTCCTGCTAACCTGAATATTGTTAATCTGATTATGTAGAATATTTAATAGATAGCGCAAAAGTGAACTGTATTTCAAAATGGAGTATTTCACCCAAAAATTGAATTTTCTACAAAAATAAGACATTCCTTTTTTTGAAAGAATGATCATTTAAAAAAAAAATTAACCGCCCTCCCCCTCTGCGCTTTAAGTGACATAATAAGATTGTGAACTACACACGCTCCACAAATTAGTAATAAAAAGATAGACAAACAGCTGCGACCAATAATACAGGTTTTTATTTTATGACATCACTAGCAAGTTTGAAATATAAACTTAAATAAATAATTCTGACGTTTTCTTTATTTAATTTATGCCAATTTATTTAATTACCGATGTATTTTAAAAAAATACTTTTATATTTCGTGGAATAGTCCTTTAGGTAAATTAAAGAGATCTAGAACTGTTTCACTGTAAATATATTTTTAAAGATCCTTGTACTTAGTAAGTAACTGAAATGCATTATTAGCAATGGTATCTGTATGAGTATTAAAAATCACCTCCAAATCAGTAATATGATTTACCCAATTTAACAGGACACTCAATAGTACAGGAAGAATTGAAAGGGTGTTTGTTACTGAAAAATGAAACATAGGTGCATTTTGATATATTTAATGTTAAACAATTGTTAGCTGATTAGTTATAAAGTTTATTAGGATTTTTTTTTGTAGAATAAATCATCATGTATAGTTGTTATAGTTTTAAATGTTTGTAGATCCATAGAGTGCTAATTTAATATCGCTAGTGGTACTTATACGGAATGATTAATATAAATTAAATACATAAGTGTCACAGTGAGACTTTTGTGAGACACCAGAAAAGATTGTAATTTATTTAGACAAGAAAATTGTTTTAATTGAATAGATTGATAAGTCTGCTACCCTTTCCACATGAATTTAATTTATTTACCATAACGTTAATGTCAAGTTTGTTATAAGTAAGTTATATTATAATTTGTATAAATGCAATCAACTTGAGTAAAAATATTGTTAGGACAGTAAGTTGGTTACTACTAAATGATGATAGAAAGTCATGTTGTTGAAAAGCAATAACAGAACTGAACTTAGAAATGCAGATTGCATGTAAATGGATTTATAATTTTCTACATTGGATTTATCACCCGGTTTATGGATAGGAATAAGAAAGTTCCATTTATCGGGAAGAACACCTTGGTTCAATGAAAGATTAAATAGATGATGAAGGGGCTGAGCAAATACATCTGAACATTTAAATAACAATATAGGGGAAAGGGATAGTATCAAGATCTCTTGTTCTTTTAACATTAAGATTCTTACAATCGACAAGATTTTAAAGAAAATTGTGAGTTTCATAGTGAAACTGAGAGGTAACAACTGATAAGATTTAGAAAAACATAATGCAAATGAGTTTACGTTTTTATTATAATTTTATTTTAAATTACTATAACATTTTATAGGAAAATAGATTGTTGCCTTTTTTAAACGAATTAATATAATTCCAATAAAACTTACCACCACAGTTTATATTTTGTTCTATATTCTGAATAAAGTCAACAAAATATTTCTTCTTATTAAATTTATCTGGCCAATTTGTGACCAAGTGTTTAAAGTGCCTGGTTGCATTGCAGATGGACCTAGGTTTGATCCAGATGTCTGTTGTGTAGTTTACTCAGTCACTAAAAATAATTGAGTATCTGTATTCAATTGAAACAAGAGCTAATAATGTGGTTGTCTAAGGCACAGTGCTTGCAAGCAACGCACCTTAGACGACCACATTATTAGCTCTTGTTTCAATTGAATACAAATACTCAATTATTTTTAGTGACTGAGTAGGCCACCCAGTAGGCATAAGAGAGCTTTTAAATATTTCTATATTACTTTTAGAAACAGCAAATAATATTTTTTTGACGCTCCTCAGTTACCCTTGTATCTTTTAAGTGAAATGAATACTTGCAACTATAATAATAAGCTTTTTTTTGGAGCCAAAAATATAAAAATCTTCTATAAACCCACATTATAATTATATATATAAAAAAAATTATGAGTGCTGCTGCTGTCACACAGGTCAAAGTTCAACTCTAACTGGATACGTAAATGCGTTGTCATGGTAACGGCGTACGCTAATTATGTCAAACAGAGCTTTTTAATCGTGTTTTTATTTTTAAAAACTATGCGAAGGGGCTCAAGCATGTCGGAGTTGGACAAGCTCCCCAGGGGGCCGCTGCCAGACCTCGTATATATAAAAATAAAAATGGAATTGGCGACACCTCTAAAAAGATGACCAAACTGCTTGCTCAGTGACAAAATATTCCCAATACTGCATTGACAATTTATTTTAATCAACTTGTGACGCATTACAAATGTTAAGGTTGCTAAATCGCACCATTATTGTTTGAGTCTTGGGTAAACAATATAAATTGTGTTTATTAATCAAAAGTAGAGTTACGGAAAGGTCAATAATAGAAGTATCTTTGAAAAATTTAAAAACAAATGAGTGGACAAGGTCGGCGACAGAAGTGGAAGACAGTAAAAAGAATATTAAAACAAAAACGGAGATGGGTAGGCCATGTAGCGAGGTTGGAAGATGATAGATGTACGAAAAATGTAGTGCATTGGAGATCTAGACAAAGAAAATGATTTGAAAGAACACCCTCTATGAGATAGTCAGATGACATTAAAAGAGTGACCAATTTCCAACTTGATGCAAAATAGACAAGGATGGCATTAGTTGGGAGAGGCCTACTTCCAAAATGGATTGATTTAGGCAATGATGATGAATCAAAAGTACTAGGAATTGCAATATATGAGTTTGTTCGTACCACTCTTGTGATTTGGAATCAAGAACACCCTTTTTATAATTCCTGGAAGTTGACAAAGCAGTATTTGGTCAAGAAGTGTGTTATTGTTCATGACAGATGGTAATCTGATGATGTCAAATTAAGACTATAAGCGGGGTGGAGGAATAGTTCGATTCCATAAAGTTCTTCCCATTTCTGCCAGGTTTTTGGGCCATATGTGGTTGGTCTGGTGTTATTTATCTCCAGCAATATTTGTCTTTGATTGATCATGCCAGGGTATTGTTCTAATCACACCTTCGTAATTTCACCAAAATTCTTACCTTAGCTTAGCTGCTACTTAACTATTGATTTGATTTGTTTAGATTACAAAGATAGATCCACGAACAAATTCGTCAAAAAAATTTTGAAGATTGTTGATTAATTTTCTGCACACCTTAACCCAGCTTTCGGCTTAGTCTTGCATTAAAGCGTGAAACACTTCTCTGCATCGTCTGTTGACTTTGCTTTGCTTATGCATGTGATGGTTTATTGTTAATTGGGATAGGCCAAGAATCTATGATAACTATCGGATATTTTGACAACTCGAAGTACAGCTTCTCAATTTACTACAGAAGGCTGTCTATTGAGGTATGATCTGCTATTGCATTTGATCTTCAATCTCGTGGATTACTCAAGCTGCATCAGCAACACTTTGGTCTAATTTTCAGTAATGCCAAAGAACAGCCAAAATTTTAATGTCAACAATTCATTTATGAGTCAACTACTCAAAATAAGATTATGCACCAAATGGCTGAATTTCTCTGAAGTAATTTGTCATAAAATATCTGGTATCACGACATTGCCTTGCGATGAGATGTTACTAAATTGTCAGGGCTTGACGGTGAAAATTTTTTATTAGCTGCAATTAAGTGGGCTAAAAAATAATTTATTGCTGATACAGATCTTTTCCTATTAAAATATGTGGTAGTGTATATTCGAATTTTAATTTTGTAATTAAAATACATACACATATACATAATTATTTTCTGTGTATGAAATAAGGAGAAAGTCTACAGTTTATTAACTTTTCTTACTATGGTACCATTCACTTACTCTGTTTCAATTAGTTTCCCATTTTCTAGGCCTGTTTTTCTCTTTTTGCGAAAATTCTCTATTGCTAAGAAGTTTTACAAGGCACGTAGGTTGTTTGCTGGTGTTCTATAATTTGGAGATGCACCACTGACTTGAAAATTTCACCAATTTATTCTGAGGATTTAATCTGTTCATCTGAAATTAACCTATATGTTTAGCTATTTTAGCTTTCTCTGTTATAATGAAATGCAATTAACTTAAGCGTTAATAGATTATATAATAATACACTTTACCTTATTGGAGCGAGTGTGATTAATTGGTTTTGTATTTCGTTTATTATGTGTTGGAATCTGTTAATGTTAACAGTTAATGACTAATAGTTAGATCATGCTGTTATTTTAAATCTGTGGATGTAATTTAGGTGTTGTTTGATTTACTTAATTTTAATTTCATTTATTGTTAGATATCAAAATATACGTATTATTTACATCAAAGTTATATTTAACAAACATTTTTGCTTATTTACTTTTAATTCTGACTTTAATTTTTGAATAGAAAATGTCTCTTTTGTTAATGGTGTTACTGTTGCGTAAAACAGTTTTTGTACATTAATACAGCACAATTCTTGAAATGAGATATTTTTCAAATTTAATGATCACAAGATGGACACTGTGACTGCCTACATAATGACTTTATTTTTGTCTGTTGTATATGTAAATACTTAGTTGTGTAATTAATTTATAATTACAATAATTAAATGTTTTCTATTTTTTTGTTATTATTTCTATTTGCACTTAAGAAATTTTTATATACAAACCATTTTGTACAATGCTACCTTTATAAAACACAAATATTGATCATCTGAGTTTAATTTGCTTTAGATTGATTATCATAATTGTAAACATATAATATAATCTTGCCTACTATTTTTCAGGTGGAAAGACAATTTTGCCTTTAGTGACGCAAAGTATACCATCTATGCTAGCCAGTCCCGACTGGAAACAAAGGCATGCTGCGCTAATGGCCCTTGGTGCAATAGGAGAAGGATGTCAAAAGCAAATGGAAATGATGTTACCACAGCTTATGGATGGAGTTCCTGGAGTCATGAGTGGCATACTTACGTAAGCTTTTTTTATATTTTATTTTTAAAATCCTTACTGGTACACTTAAATGAAAATTGAAGCTCATGTTAAGTTTGCATTTGAATGGTTGTATATAATATAAAAATAGCTTTTACAGGTCTTTAGGCCCATTGCTGCACAATGTTCTTCCATATCTTTCTATTTTCCGTTTTTCTTTCACCATAGATTTTTCTCAAAACTTTTTATTTCCACATCTCAAGTCTATATTAGTTCACACTATTCATTGTAAGTCACTAATGGTCTTAATACTGCCTTGTACACTCACATTTGTACTCACCATGACACTGACTTTAGGAGAGTGCTGAGGGTTCCAGTTACTTTTACCAAATTAGCTTCTATTTGCTTGTTTTTGTTTCTTTCTGCTGTTATTAAGTCCCCCAGATACACAAACTGTTGGATTTTTTCAATTTGCAACACTCTTTCTCCTTCTAATTGGAAAGTTACTTTTGTTCTTCCTGTGACCGGTATATTTTTTTATAATTATTTTTAATCCTGCTTTTCTTACTGTATTTTCCAAACTTCTCTAATTCTTTTCTATCCCTTGCCAGCAATGTAATGTAATCTGCGTAGGCCAGGCATTGGTGATTCTTGGTCATCAGTGTTTCCATTCTATTTATGCCACTTTTCCTTATTAAACTTTCCGGGATGATGTTAAAAAGCATAATTGAGGGTGGATCCCTTACCTTAAGCAGTCTTCCTCTACCGAAAAATTTGAAGACAGAATTGTCCTCCCTTTATTCTTACTTTACTGGTTGAATTTGTTGTAATTTCTGTCAACTTTGTTAACTTATCTAATATCTTTTGTTTCCTCATAATATTTTACAGCTTTATTGCATCATATTCTTGTCTAAAATCTATGAAACATGCATTCATATCAATTCTTTGTTTATAGCAAGTGCTCTGTATTTCTTTGAGTGTAAAAATTTGATCCATTACTGATGGGTTTCTACTAAAACCCATTTGGTACTACTCTCCAGCCTCCTTTTCGGCATACTGTTGCAGCTTAGTCCTGATACAAATTGCCAGCACTTTGTGAATAGTATTCAATATATTGTTTTGTCTCCCTTTTTATGTAGTGGTATAATTCCTTTCTCTTGAGCTTGAGGCATTTTTTTATCTTGCCATACATACTGAATTAATTGTGTTACCATGTTAGACCTTCACCTCCATATTTCAATAACTGCATTTATTCCATTTTTGCCTACACTTTTCTTTTTTCCTTTAACCTAAAATATTTGTTACTTCTTCTTTAGTGAGCATTTTAACAACTGTTCTATTCAATTGTATACCTTCATCTATTCTATCTTTGTTTCCACTTTCATGACTGTTTTCTGAAAGTATTCCTTCCATATTTCTACCATTTTTCGTACATTGTCTATTAATTTACTCTCTTTATCCATACAAAACAAGAAAAATTATTTTTTATTTTCCGGCGTATTCATTTTATTCCTTAATAAAAGTTGCGTATTTTCTTGTACTTCCTGCAACCTCGCTTCTGTATAATCTCTTTTATCTTGATGCAGAACCCTAAGTTATTTTTTTCCCTGTAAATCTGTCTGTAGCACCCTCTTCCTTGCTTTCTGCTTTATTTTGCAATTTCAGTCTACATTCTTCACTAAACCAAATTTTCTTTGCCGACTTCATCATTATTTCCTTGATATGTTTCCATACTTCCTACACTGTTCTTTTGTTACAATATTCTTCTTATAATTTTTTTTAAGATTATATTTTTTTCCTGGCTTTTGTAAATCGTCTATGTCCCATGTTGCTCTCCCTCTTTTCTTTTTATATTTTGCCCTTATGTCTAAATTAACCAGTATTTATACTAGATAATGATTGTACAATTATTGTTTTTATAAAACATAGTATAAATTACTTGTGTAGATGCACTTTCTTGGGAAAAATAATGTGGATTACTTGTTTGTGCCTTCCTCTTTTTATTTTTAATTTTTAGTTTGTGGTAGTCTTTGTATATGCACAGGCATGGCCTGCAATGAATTAAAAAAAAAAGTAAAACAACTAAAGTGGGGGAGGGGGTACAAAGGTAAATCAGTGTTTTATAGTACAAAAAACAGTTTTGTTTTGTAAAACTGGAGAGATGGGTCAGAACAATCAGATCTTTATAAGAAAACATCTTAATATCTAATAATGCTCAGGGCATTTAGAAGTTATAGACAATTCTATTATTCATTTAGTAGAAATAAATTATTTCTGAAGCAGTGGAGACACTTGGAAATTTAGTCAAATTAATAGGAATGACTGGTAAGTTTGAAGAACAAATAACGGAAAACTATTTAAAATGTTTGTGGTTGACTATTAATTGTAAAAATCCAGATTTTGGTGAGCTGAAATCGAATAATTAAACAAGTTCTTAATGCCCACGTGTGCTTTTTATGTCAAACTCTAGTCAGATACATTTTTTATACTCAACTGATTAATCTCAAGGATTCAGAGTATGTATCCTAGGTGCATTGCCAATCTACACCACGCTCTAAATTTTATTAGAAAACGTCAAACCATATATATCAAAATTGTAAAAATCGCATTATTAATTTATTTTTTGTTTTTTAGCATTCTCTACTATTTAATGTTTAAAAGACCATGGGTAAATTTTGCAGTGTGTAATCTGACCATATAACAGCAGGAAGTCATCTTCCAGCATCATGAGGTAGATGTCCAGTTTCTTATTCACAGGAAGATGATGGAAGAGTCACAGAGTTGAACTGGACTGGAAGATTTTAAATTGCCTTTAAGCTGATTGATAAGACTAACATTTCTCAGAAACTGTGCCCTTCTCCCTTACCATTTGGACCATTAGATGTTGCCTACAACAAGCAGAACTTGCAGATACTGATCCTGTAAGAGCAAAAAGGCGACAGTAGACAAGGGCAAATCTAATATGCTTCCATATATTTATCAAATTTTTGACCATGTTAACATATATTAAGAAAATAATAATAGCTTGTTTTCCCCATGGTTCTTCAGCTTAAATCTCATTTTGCATGAAGTGGAACAATTTAAAAAACTAATATGGCAATAGTTTAGCGCCAGTTTTTTACTTGGTTATAGTTAATGATTTTAGTTCTGACTTTTTACACATATGCATCAATAAAACCTTGAGGTTACCAAGATGACACATTAATAGATCTAAATGAAACAATTGAAGGCGTGTACTATTGTTAAAAATTTTCATTGAAGTTTTCGGCAGTTATCCATGTATAACATAAGCTGTTGTCATAGAAACAAGCATTAAGAACTCTCATGTGGTGCTGTGGTATGACATTGGTTTTATTCAATATTACGTATAGAAACTATATTGGTCACTACTTGACTGCTTGTTTGGTTTGAAGTCAAAAAAGATAAAACAGCTGTTGGATATTATTGTCATTAGTACTAATGATGTAATTTATGGAGTATTGCAAATTGTTTGCATATATTTTACTCAAAAGTATGTTTTTAATACAGATTAAAATCAGTGGGTTTTAATTGTTTTGATTCATCATGTCTGTTCTGTTGTTAGACTGTGGTCAGAGTTTGGAAATTTTTGATGTTTCATCTATAACAAGGAAATTTTATAAAAAAAAATCCTTCCTAAGATGTCTGTCGCAGTTGTGAAGAGTTTCCAAACTGACCAAGGCCTAACAACCTCTCTTCACTATTTCACAAAAAGTTTGAATTTTGTTAATAAAAATAAATTACATTTTATTTTTTCAACAGATGTCATTTGTGGTTTATAGAAGCTACATGTGCCATAGTTTGTTACAGCACAAAGTTTAACATTTAATTAGTTTGTTTTGCAAGTATAACATACATTTTGTCTGTGAAGTATGCTATCAGTTTTCAGAGCAATCAAAGTGGAAAAGTTAATTAAACTGACTATGCATTTTGTAGCACATTGTAGTACAACTGGAACTTTTTTAATGGCTTTAGTAGATCTCAATATGAGCTCTTCTGGTATCACAGAAAATGTCCAGATGATATTCCAGCTCTCACTATGTTTCTCAACAGGAAAAATCAGATGAACGTGGAACCAAGTCATTGGATCATCTTTGTGTATGTCTCTTCCTGGAAATGAACTGTATAAGTATGCACAGTTCCCAATGACCTGGTCAATTATCTTGTTGCAGAATGATGATTCACTGTAAGTGTTCAAATTTGTGGTATTGCATACTGTTGCCACATGTCTAGGTAGTTATTCACATTAATAATCTGCTCTTGAAAAAAAAGGTCTTAATAATCTGATCATGCATAGCACCACATACCATAGGTTTACTTTAGGACTATTGTATAGGTTTTTGATATTCTATATGCCTGAGGATTTTACCTAATAGAGTTGTCTTATTTGTGATCATGACTTTCCTTTTAAAAAATCACCATTGAGGTCAATATGTTGACTAATGATGACCAAATTGTGATTGTAATTAAGGCATAGCGTTTTGAAATTGACTATTCAACAATTCTAAAGCAATTAGAAATATTTGACGTAATTACAAAGGGGGATGTGTAGATTCTACACGAACGATGTGCAAGAAACATATTGGATCAAATAATGATCTATAAATCTCTATACAATGAATCCACCAAAATGTAGTTAAATTTCAAGAGCGCATTTAAGTGTTTTAGTGAAATTACTGTGAATGTGAACAAAATGAAGTTAATACGTTTATTTAAATTATGAAGAACAATATGTACTATGACTATTTTGCTTCGAGGTAAATTCATCAAACAGTTATGAAAAATGATTCTCCGAACTAGAGTTTTACGAATCATTGATTTTCCGCCACTTTATTAATGAATTGATTTTTTGCAATTTTGATTTATCAGTTGTACAATTTGAATGGTGCAAAATTATACTATGATTGTTTGTTTCTTATTAAGAACGTAAAATTGGATTTTTAACATTAGTCTGAAATTGATAATTTTTTACAGTTACTTGCAAGACCCCCATCCAAGAGTGCGTTATGCTGCCTGCAACGCAATAGGCCAGATGTCAACTGATTTTGCACCTATTTTTGAAAAGAAATTCCATGACCGTGTCGTTCCAGGTCTGCTGATGGTTCTTGACGATAACGCGAATCCCAGAGTGCAGGCACATGCAGGTATCACAAATATTCCTTAAATAGTTCTCTTTCTAACTTGTGAAATATTCAGGAGCTGCACTCGTTAACTTTTCGGAGGATTGTCCCAAGCACATACTTACCGGCTATTTGGATAGTTTGATGTCAAAGCTGGAGGGCATCCTCACTGCCAAATTCAAAGAGTTAGTGGAGAAAGGCACAAAATTAGTGCTCGAGCAGGTGGTCACCACGATTGCTAGTGTAGCAGACACTGCCGAAAAAGAATTCATTGCTTATTATGATCGCTTGATGCCGTGCCTCAAGTACATTATTCAGAATGCAAATAAAGATGAGCTGAAACTTCTAAGGGGCAAGGCAATTGAATGTGTATCCTTGATTGGACTTGCCGTCGGACCTGAGAAATTTCTGAGTGATGCTAGTGAGGTTATGGATATGCTGTTAAAAACACATGGTGAAGGAGGAGGTGAACTGCCAGACGATGACCCACAGACTAGCTACTTAATATCGGCATGGTCACGTATTTGCAAGGTAATTAATTATAAATGTATGAAAGTATGATGCATTATTAAAAAGAAATGCATTTAACTTTCAGGTTATGGGTAGAAGATTTGAGCAATACTTACCATTGGTGATGGGTCCAGTTATGCGCACAGCTTCCATGAAACCTGAAGTTGCCTTGCTAGACAACGAAGATATGCAAGAAGTTGAAGGAGATGTAGACTGGCAATTTGTTTCTTTAGGGGAACAGCAAAACTTTGGAATTAGAACTGCTGGTATGTTTGTTGGTAATGATATTCTATAATGCACAGTAGTCATCTGGCTTATGGTAATTAATAAGTTGGTGTTACAACTGTGCTAGAGTAGAGGCAAGGATTCGCTAACGCCACGAGGAGACATCTCCTATGAGTGGAGTTTGATAGTAGCCTTTCTACATTTTATTTTATTTGCTATTTTTAATTTTACTATTATTTTTATCTTTATTTATAATTGTAAATTACAGGTTTAGAAGATAAAGCAGCAGCTTGCACAATGCTGGTGTGCTATGCAAGGGAGCTGAAGGAAGGTTTTGCAGACTACATAGAAGACGTTGTTAAGCTGATGGTGCCGATGTTGAAATTCTATTTCCATGATGGTATACGGTCAGCAGCTGCCGAATCCATGCCTTATCTCTTGGAGTGTGCTTCCATTAAGGGGCCAGCCTTTCTGCTTGGAGTGTGGAAGTACATGTCCCCCGAACTATTGAAAGCTATCGATACGGAACCAGAAATTGAAGTCCTTTATGAACTGCTGCCTTCTTTGGCGAGGTGCATTGAAATTTTGGGTGCAGGCTGTTTTGATGATGCTGCTATGGCTGAGTGGCTGAGGATTTGTGACAAACTTCTTCAAGAACACTTTGAGAAGGCGTCAAACCGCCGTAAAAAACACTTGGATGAAGACTATGATGAGGTAAGTTGAATTAACAGATTATTTGTAATTCTTAGAATTTAGAAAAATGCTGTGCAAGTATCAAAATAAATTATTGTTACATTTTTTATTTTAAGATAACTTCGTTAACAAAATATTTTGGAATAGGAATATTAAAAGTAATACAAAGATATGAGGGTGATTCGAAGAGTAACTTGGTTTAATATTAAAGACAATAATTCGACTTTCTAAAATTAATTTGTTTTTTGACGCAATCCCATGAAGTTCAATGCATTTTGCATTTGCGCCAACGTTTCTTGCAGTTCCTTCCCGAAAGTAGTTTTCTTCAAAGATCTTAAAATATTTATGCTCTCAATTAGGGACGTTTTGAATTTTAAGATTAAATGCTAAATTAAGGGAGATAAATCAGGTGAATAGGGTTGATGCAGAAGAACTTCAAAACTTAAGTCTATTAATTTTTGTTCAGCAAGACGTTATGAGTGCGTCCGCAATGGGGTAACACTTTATGGGCATTAGAGGAGGTTTTTTGATAATTACTGCTTTTAATCTAAAAATGACCCATAGTTGGCAATATTTTTCTCTTCTTTCCAGTTCTGTTTGCCTTTTTAGAAATTCAAATTCACTTCATGCAGTCCACTGTTTAATTTGCTCTTTCTATTGTGTATTATGGTGAATTCAACTTTTGTCCAGGGTCACAAAATGTAAAAATTTAATTGAGTTCTTTTTAGATATTTGCATATACATTCACTTTTGTTCTATAGTGAGCAGATATGGCATCTATCTTGTGTACTTTTTTTATATGTAATTTATTATGCAAAATAAAATTAACTTGCTCAAGTGAGGTGTATGTGATTCCTGTTATTTTTGCACCTGCAATTGTGTATCGATCAGACAAATTTATATCATAGGTTATGTTGATGATTTCTGGTGTAATAGCTGCTTTTTAACTTTCAAGACACGATGTTCCTATTGATGCTTGCTCTACTTTGCTTGTATTTGTTTACCTAAAGTTGAATAGTTTTATAGGCAATTTTCTTTTGTATATTACCTACGCTGTTGTCCTTTGCAGACAAAGAGAATTTCATTATTTCATGAATTACAATTTTATATATTTTTAAATTATTAAACAACGAATTATTTGTAACAATAGAATATTCATTTATGTATCGGAAGGAAACTTGATTATATGTACAGTTGTTGATAGCGTTATCTGAATATGAACTGAGTTACTTATCTAGCTCCCATATATATTTTCTTTTTTCAGAAAATATTCCAATGGCATACAATACTTAATATAGGTTTTGTATCTCTACGTTAGTTATTATTGGTTAAGGTTCTTTTGGATTCTCATGTTTCTTTGCATACATGTTTGCAAAATTAAAGGTTTTGTTCATGTGGTTTTGAAAGAAAATCCTTGGCCTAATTCAAGGATTGCTCATAAAACATTTGAGAACAAGCAACTGTAACATCTTTAGATTATAGTTTGTTTTCATTTAAAGTTCTCTTGATCTCAAACTTTTCCAATCATTTAAAATTCTGGCTTTCCCAGGAGCTACTTACTGCATTTAGTTGAGTTAGATAGAATCTGTGATGACATGTAAATATGTATTTCTAAGTCAGATTAGGTAAAAAAATAATTTTGTATGTTTGTATTTTGACAATGCTTCAAGTTGAAAAAATAATTTCTATTTGTATTTGATTCACCCTATGTATTTGTAGCGAGTTCTAGCAGATGTTTAATATGGCATTGTTACTATTTGACGAGTTTTGAAACTTGTTTTAACATGAAAGTGAAGGCCACACGAAAATTTAATTCATCCTTAATTAAAAACCACCAAACATTTCTTTTCAGAAGTCTTGAATACTTTTGAGGTTCCCAACCTTTAGACATTTTTAATTGTTCACTAACACTGATTTTTAAAAAATATTACAAAATACTATTTATACACTACATCCAAAAGGATCCAGCAATTCATTGTTCATGTGGCACGTAGGATGTCGATTTATCTTTAGCATCAGTCGTAACCTGCACTTGTGTGGGAAGATTTTTCACTGGCTTTTGATGTATGTCTGTAGGAATTGCTTTCCATTTCTTCACGAGAACTGCAGTGAAGATTCTTCTCAGAGGTGTTCATTGGAATTGAGATTGGGCTTCTGCGAAAGCCAATCTAGTTTTTCAACATCCATCTCTTCAAATCTTGACAGAATAATGTTTGCTGTGTGGACAGAACAGTTATGCTGTTGTTAGTACAAGAAAGGTTCTTCTCTGAACTGTTGCCAGAAAGTTGGAAACGCAGAGTTGTCGTGAATATTAAGATATATCTCAGCATTCATTATTTTGTCTACAGGAACTAAGGGAGGCTGAATCATGAAAAATAGCTCCAAATCATTATGTCTGCACCACTAAATTTGAATTTTGACACGATGCACTCAGATAAGAGGAGTTCTAGCATCTGTCAAGTCCAAACGCATCCTTCGGACTGTCAGATTATGTAACGATATTCATCACTCTATAGAACTTACTTCCATTTTCCACAGTCCAATGGGTGATGAATTTTGCACCATTGCAAGCAATGTTGACATTGACTGTTTATGTTCACCTTGTGAATCCTCTTTAGAATTGAACAACTATTATTAAGTTTATACAACCTACCACTTTGTTTCACAGTTATTTTACATCCTAGGCGTTCCCTTTTATAATGACATTTACAGATGATTTAGGCATCTGTAACATGACTGATATTTATGTTACGTTGAACATTGTTCAACTCAGTTGACTTGCTCGTTGTCTGTCTAGGACACCTATGACCTACATATGCTACTACCTGCACTTTTGTTTTGTTCTATGACGAAAATTAAAATTGAATATAAAAAATGCTAAATAAAGAAGCTTTTATATATCGCCTGTTTTATTGAATATTCCATCCACTTTTTAGCGCCATGTCTAATTGGTAGACTCCCCTTCAATGAATAATTTACGCAATTTACAATTCATTTTCGTTTGATAGCTTTGTAAACTTTATCATTGTTTAGTTGTACAGTCTTAAGCTGAAAATAAATGGCACATGGTTTGGCATGCTTCACATAATAGCTGTAGTCCTACAAGGTACTATTTGGCTGTGGTCTCTAATTCAAATTTATTCATAATTGTTATTAGGTCTGTTTGAAAATTTGTCCTGCTTCATTAGAATTAATGTGAGAACTGTAGGAAAGGGTGGTCTCCTGTTGTCCAATGTATTTGTTTTGTATAAGTTAGGGTTATGGTTGCACTGTAGAGGAAAATGTCATCTTTAAGAAGTACACTTTTGATTGGAACACCTGGTCTTTTTGTGTTATAGATGGCTTTTACCTTCGTCAATTGACCTCACTTAATATTGAGCATTGTGTTTTATTTTATTAAGAACCAGCAAAAAATATGATTAAAAAGTTTTTGTGGCAGGCAGATTTCTTCTGGCTTTAATGTCATGTGCATCTTTTGTTTCTCAATCCATACTTTCCTCATTTGGACTTGGAAATGTAATGATACACGCGAGTTATCATTCTATGTAAAAGACCATCTCGCTCTCTTTTATAATGAGCAAGAAATCTAAGGTAATGTTAAGAAGACGGGGGCTCATTTTGTGGATACCTTTAACTATTGACTGGCCACTACTATGACTAATGCCTATTTCAGATCATATACTTTATCAATTGTCAGCTAACTATGTCCTCAATAAGTTTGCAAAGTCATTAACGTTTATCTCAGTGTTATAGTGGTAGAGTAAAGCGCACACGTGTTACGTTTTCAATTGTAACATGTGTATGCTTCACTTTTTTGTCCTATAGTGAATATATAATGTTATTTGAATACTTGGCTTCTCGTAATGTGTTTCTACTAAAATGTTAACATAGTCTAAAGAGAATATCTCAAAAAATTTATAATGCCTTATGCAATGATTCTAGATAGTGTCTGTTCGTTTACACATTAACAATCTCAATCTTATTACACTAATTGCTGTATCAATAACCTTATTTAAATTGACTGTATATAAATAGTAAGGTAATATTTGCAGTATTGTGGACGATTGTGAAACTTTGTCATAGAAATATCATTATCCTAATTGCATAACTATGTAAATATTATATAATTACTAGGAAATTATACTTCCTTTTTTTTTACAAATTCATGGACATTCATCCTTTACATTTTTTATTTTAATTACCCTGGTGAAATGAATAAAGCAAAGAATAAATTCAATGTGGATTTTATTAATAACATTTATGTAAAAACAAATTTTTTTGTAGGTAGTAGAAGAACAGCTAGAAGATGAAGAATCGGACGATATTTTTGTGTTATCAAAAGTAGCAGATGTAATACACGCACTGTTCTCAACATACAGAGAAAGCTTCCTGCCATATTTCGACCAAATCGCCCAGCACTTCATAAACCTGTTAGAGCCATCACGGCCATGGGCTGACCATCAGTGGGGCCTATGTGTGTTCGATGACGTGTTTGAGTTCACAGGCCCTGCCTGTGTCAAGTACCAAGGTGTGTTCCTGCAGCCACTCGCTGTGTACGTTAAGGACAAGAGTGCGGAGGTAAGGCAGGCGGCAGCCTACGGCTGGGGCATTTTAGCGCAATTCGGTGGAGAACAGTTCACTCACGATCTGGCCAATGTGGTACCACACCTTGTAGAAGTAATCAACCATCCTGAAGCTAGAGAATCGCGAAACATTAATGCTACCGAAAACGTCATTTCTGCAATCACGAAAATTATGAAATACAACCCTGCCGCATTAAATTTGGAGGAGATCCTCCCTGTGTGGTTAAGTTGGCTGCCAGTTGTTGAAGACTCAGCTGAAGCACCACATGTGTATGGATATTTGTGTGATTTAATTGAACAAAACCATCCTTTGATATTAGGTGAGTGTAATATTTAAAGGCGTTTATCAAATTTATTTATTATCAATAATTTTTGTTGCAGGACCAAATAACGAAAACGTTCCAAAAATCCTGAACATCTTTGCTGAAGCTTTCTACAGGGATGTCATCGAGCCTAGTAACGTGGAGGGCTTTAGGATGATAAATATTATTAGGCAGGTACAATCAAACGAAACCTTGTTCCAAAACGTGGTGTCCACTTTCCGGCCCGAACTCCAGCAAGCATTGCATGTAGCGCTGCACGCTCCCCCGCCTTCCTCCTCCTAGTTAACATCTGCTGTGCCACTACGGTCACTCGTTTTCGATATTTAAGTATCAAAATCTGAATATCCTATTATTTCTAACTTTTGTATGGAGTAACGATGCAGTAGTTGAAATATTTATGCATTGAAACGATTTGATATGTTAATTTGTTGTATTTCCGCTTCCTGCTGTATATATCATGAAAGTAATTGCACGGTCAGGAGTTTGTGTGATACTATTTTGGAATAGCATTCTAAATAAATATTTTTGTCTATAACTGAACTGTTTTTCAATGATATTGTTAGCGTTGTATCTGATTGGTAATGAAGCCACTATTACTGATTAAATAAATGAACTTAAGTTTTTATTCGTTTCTGTTTTATTTTATTTGTAGAAGCCATTTTATGGTTAAGCAGATAAGACATTTGGCTTTTGAAAGGTTTGATCCTAGGCTTAAATGTGTGGCAGGTAGCATATTCAGTCATTAAAAACAAGTGAGTACTCCTGTCTAATTGGAACAAGGAATAATGATGTGATCGTCTTAAAATGCTCCATATTGGAGATGACCGACCTACCTAGACTCTAGTTTGCAAGACTACATTCCCTCGCCAAACAATTTATATCTTTGATGTGGAACCTTATAAGTCCCTTCATAAGTAGGAAATATGGTCATTACTAATTTGAGGACTGTCCAAAAGTAGGCGATTGTTGTGTTTTAATTTGAATTTGTTTTTACAGCAGGAGACAATCTTAGAAGGGAAAATTTGTTTCATACTCGTAAGGCACTGTGTAAGGATGTCCAAAACTCTAATTTTTTGAACTCATTGCTGCAATCAGCCTTTCCTCAATTCCAATATAGGAATAAATCAGTTCCATTTGATAACAGTAAGTTTTTAAAATAAGTGGTCCCAGCTCAAAATTTTATATCAAATCAATCGTAATATGCAAGTTCATTGGCCATTCAGTTCAGCTCTGACTGAAACTACAGATTATAAAAAAATAATTTGTAAAATTTAGTGGGGTAGACGAAGACTGGTTGTGAGTTCAGTTTAGTAAAATTTACAAAGGCCATCTCCATACTTCGAACAATTGATAAAACTGGACACAAGTGCAGAACTATTAGTAAGCCACTATCTGCACTCGGGCCTTCAAGAACCGATTTGAAAAACCAAAGCTGTTGAAAAAATGATATTCAGGATCTGCAGAAATTAGTAGTGAGTTTAAAACATCAAATTTTCAGATCTAATTGGACAATTCAGTAGGAGCCTGTACTAATCCATCAGAATTTTTATATTCCGTTTTGGAATCGCCATTACAAAAGAAATCCTTATTGACACAGGAGACGAAATAAGCAATAAAAAGATCCTTTGGTTACAGAGTTAGATTACCTTTTTCCTACTGCAAAATGGAAGCCTAGCATGGAAAGGGCGTGGTCAAGTCAAGATACAAGTAGAAGTTAGAATTAGCAACAGCTAAAACAAAGAGTAAATAAACTTAGAATATCTCAGAGAGCTATGGAGAGAAGGATGCTAGTAGACATAGCCTCATGTCTTAAGTGGAACTATGCAGGACATTGCCTGGAAGGAACAGCAAAGTGATGAAATGGACGGAGGCCGCGGACTGGAGGACTGATAACACGTTCGTATGATGATATTAAGAAACCTCACATACAATCACCTCCTATAGACCCTTTGAATAACACCACAAGCTATGCTAACGCAGTTAAAAGTGATAATAATGCGACACAAGATATCCCACTTCTTAAATTCTTAGAAGAATTCAGACAAATGTTTAACCAACTCATGCAACAAAACAGCTCAGTACTATCTATGCTATCCATGCTTGTCAGCAAACTAAAGTAATGGCCAACTTTTTAAGAATAGCACTCTGGAACGCAAATAGACTAATCCAGCACAAAGATGAGGTAATACTCTTTCTCAAAGAACAACATCTTGATATCCTATTTATAAGTGAAACTCATTTTACAGCAGAAAGCTATCTTAATATTCCTAATTACAAACTGTACCACATGAACCATTCAGATGGAACCGCACACGGAGGAAGTGCTATCCTTATAAGACAATCGATAAACCATTATCAATTACCTAACTATGAGAAAAATAAATTACAAGACACTTCAGTTAAAATCCAAACATTCCTCTACGAACTCAGTTTCAGTGGTATATTTCCCACCTAGACATAAAATAAAAAAAGAAGATTTCAACCTGTTCTTCCAAACTCTTGGTTCAAAATTTCTCGCTGGAGGAGATTATAATAGCAAGAATACCCTATGGGGCTTGCGGCTCACCGCAACAAAATGAAAAGAACAGGCTAAACAGATGCAGGATTGTAATTACTCATTCTTATCTACAGGCACGCCAACATACTGCCCAACTGATCCAGCAAAACTACTAGAAACAAATGGAGAATAAAAATAAACGAAAACAAATCGAGTCATATTACGTTCACTCTACGAAAAACCCCAACCCGTGATGTATATCTCAACAACGTTCTAATACCCAAGCAAGTCAAAGTAAAATACTTAGGAGTGACCATGGACGCCAAACTAACTTGGAAACCCCATTTACTAAAGAAACGGACGCAAATAGATGTAACCACCAAAAAGCTAAATTGGTTACTAGGTATAAAATGGAAGTTAGCTATAGAAAACAAAATCATCCTGATTTATAAAACCATAATCATACCAATTTGGATTTATGGTATAGAACTTTGGTGATGTATCAGCAACACCCATGTTTCCATAATCTAAAGATGCCAGTCCAGATGTCCCGTGGTTCGTTTTCAATAACACGATACATAATAACCTCAAAATCAATTTTGTGAATGAAGTCATTCCTCAGAAAAGCTCTATCCACCATGCTCGACTCGAATTGCACAACAATCCACTCATAGAACCCTTACTACTAAGAAAAAATAACAAACGACTCAAGAAAAAACGGCCAATCGACTTGCTGTAAGAACCTGAGGTGTTGCTGCTGGACGAAACCTCATCATGCCATCCCTCAACATTCATAAGATTAGCTTATAGAATTATTGTATTCTGATTGCTGATTAAATTACAAATAAAAAAAAGAAAACTACATAGCACTACATAATTGAAGATAAATTATTAGAAGCTACAGAAAGTGGAAGATTTTAAATGTCTAGGGGTAACTGTAAATGACAAAAACAATAGAACCTCAGAGATAATCGAGCTACTAACTAAAAGATATATGCATTAGTCAAAGGACTAAAATAAAAATTTATAAGGCAGCAATTAGACTGGTTATAATGTATGGAGCAGAGACTACATGCATTACAAGAAGAAATGAAGAAAAGCTAAGGGTACTAGAAAGAAATACCAAGGACGATATTTGGTCCAAAACAGGAGAATCTACGCTACCTATGAACCATCAAATTAGAAACCCAATGTATGAAGAAGATATTGTTGGATAAAGTCGGTTAAAGTAGTTCTTGTATATCTAGAAAACCTGATGCCATTATAAAAAAAAATTCAGAGTGAAAATCCATTGAAACTCGAAGATAAGATGGCAGAACCAAATGATTGAAAACATTAGAACAATAAGAATTGACAACTGGGGGAGAAAAATTATAGATAGGGAAATCTAGAACAAAATAATAAACTAAGGGTAGATATATAACAACCCTTAATAAAGGAAACAGAAAGAATAGGATTATTATTGTGACTTATGGACCGATGCTTTGTTGTCATTGATGTTAATTTTCCATTTTTAAGGCATGT